>OX465423.1:9597044-10250175 GCA_950005045.1 Agrotis exclamationis | reverse complement strand
GCACCTGTTTAGCCACAGCACACTCTCTGCTCCAGGCCTATCAGCAGCAGTCTCAGCTAGCATTGTCTCTAGTAAGCAAGAGTTTTTGTCATATGTGAAAAGTTTTTTTATTTTCTGGAACAGATAAATAAAATTATTAGCAAAAGTCACATTTATTGAGGAGACAAAATAATTCATATTACTAAACATGATTCATAACACCTACGTCGACATTTCCTTGCATGTCGTACTTTACGGGAGCAAATACTGTGCCAAGCCGTTCTGAAATTATGGTAAATAATTATGGTTAAATTGTAAATGAACACCAAGTAAGAAAATATGTGAAATTAAGCTTTAATACATACCAACTATAGAGACCAAGTCTGTAGACGCATCTATAAACTCAATCATATTAATTCTTTCATTTTTAATTGGAGGAAAGTTTCTTACAGTGAAAAAAAAGCATTCTCTATTTACAGTAGTTGTAGAGGTGCTGGCCATTTTCGGTATAAAAATATTTGCATAAAGTTAATTAACCACTTGAGATATACGACACACGTTCACTAATTTGCTTATTATCTTACTCGTTTACCGGCGAATTATCAAAAATATCAAACATTTTGAATAGCATTGTCTGACAGAAGCGCACAAATCTCCAAATGTCATCGTTTGGGGTTACCACTTAATAAAATTTGCACACACTGACTTTTTATACACTTTGGGAAAATATTTCTAGTCTATGAGACAAACTTTTCTGTTTTATTTATTTAAATACTTCATTATTCTTGTTTCAATCATTTTCTTCACTTTATTGTCAACTTTCCTAATACTATTACGCCAACTGTTTAGTAAGAAAATGTCTGTTTCAGCACGTTTCCCAAATCATCTTCTACAACTATTGTTAACACTTTAGTTTTTGGTGAAAATGTAAATGGAACCAAAAATCTTTTTTCTGGTACAAGATTTGTGAATTCGTATGAATCTAACACCATTCCATTAGATTCGTCTCTTACTTCAACTATTCTTATACCGGCCGTGGAGATGATCATCATTTTGTTTTTATCAAACTTGAGATACCTTGTTATCGCTTGTCTTTCTCTGCCATATTCATTATTGAACCACCGATGATAAGACAGTAGCACAGCGCAATTTCTGGTCCAATAAATTGAATCGTTCCCGTTTGTTCGACTTACGTTCTTCTTTGAATCCGTAAGTCTATTTGTTATATTTGAATAAACACTTGACGGCCTGGTTATAGGTGTTACGTTTGGACTTCTTCTTACTATATCAGATTTTGACATTGCTGCAAAATTGCCCAGCGTTGTTTTACTTCTAGGTCCTAATACTCGTAATGGTTCTGCCACGTTCATTGTTACACTTATATTGCGTTGCAGTGATACCGTAGAATGTTGTACTGGTTTTCCACTGAAATTGTTCATGTTATCTTTGACTAAAGCTGATCGTTTTTCGCCAATAACAAAAACTCTGTCTAAGTTGTCAAAACCTCTTCCCATTATACCATCTTTCGTGTGACCGAGATCAAACGTGTGTCCAAGTTCGTGGAAAACTGATCCCAACGTAGTTGCAAAACATCCTCCCAGTGTGCCACGGTACCCACTATCATCCATAAATCGTCTTACGTTGACTGGCGTTGGATCTAAGAATTTTGGAACGATTTCTTCTACACACGTTGGCCAGGTGTAAAGACAAGCTGTCCCAAATAACGCTAAACCTCCTCCCCCTAATGCAGCATAAGCTTCAGTAAGGGAAATTATTTCTTCATGTGTCATTGGCTTATCGATGTCAGTACCTTTATATCGAGTGCAGGATATGAAACCCAAGAATTTTCTTTCATTACTTCCTAAATCGGATAGCATCAGTTCTCTTCCAAAATGTGACCATAATTCTGTTTGTTTCATTTTTCTTGCCTTATTGACGTTGAGACTACTTTTGAAAATAATGCATTCTGGTTTTTTAGAATTAACTTCATGTTCTAGTTGAAATGTTTTTCTTCCTACTCCACTTTCAAAAAGTTTTTCAGCTGTTAAACTTTGAATTAACTTTGAACCAAGAGCTATTCGGGAACAAGCACTTTCAATCGAGTTGTCGATATCTGGCGGACTTTGAAAACATCCATCATGCCCTTGACATATGATGTAAACTGGTGTGACCCGGAGATTTGTTTTCCTTGGAGTATAGTCCAAGAGCAAAATTTTCCGTTGCTGTTCAGTATATTCCAATTCAATAACATTTTCACCTCTTTTCAGTTCGATTATTACTTTGAACTCCCCGTTATAAACGTCCCACTGCGATGTGTTTTGTAAGTTTTCACTTTTTAATGTACATAACAGTTTTTCATGGTTATTATAATTGCCTCTTGTTATGATTCCCTTGATCAAAACAAGGGAATAGTTTATAACGTCTCCATTTTGAAAATTAGTGATAAATATTGAAGAGTTGTGTTCTGTTTCGTTATCTTCGATCACACGGTTGTCCATTACCTGAAATTATGTTTACATTGCGTTATTTCGTGCGAATAAGTGGCTTTAACGGTTGACCTTCATTAAGATCGGTGCGCCGTTTCCTCGGTTTCGTTTAGTGTGCTCCAACACCACATAATTAGGTTAATGTTATTTTCTGACAGGGATTACCTACTCGAATCAGCTAGGTACTCAAAGAGATTTCACGCACCAGTATTTGGTTATTAAATAGAGCGTAACGTTTTATTTTTATCTTGTATCTAAACTTTAAAGGTCGTCGTAAAGGAATAGATTCGCACTGTGGCATGACTCACCATGATGCGGTTGGCGAGGAGCGCGCAGAACCGGCGCGGTGGGAGGACTGCGGGACGCGCGGCGCGGCGGTGACTCGACCACTCGCAGCCAGTGTGCAGTGCCGTTCCTCCTCACTTCTCACTAAAGTTGGTCGAACGCTCACGCGGTTGTTGTGCGCATGCCCGCCGATGCAGACCGACGCGCCTCGGTAACGATTGCGCCCACCAGACAGGTACGCGACTAGCTGTCTCCACTAGCAAGAGGGAAATTTGAACAATGCAGTAAACATAGATGAGAATGCGCCACAGTCATCCATCAAACATCTTTGTTGTTTGTTAGCGAATGTTTGTTTTGATTATAACAAACGCGATGACGCGAGTCGTATATTATTTTACATTCTGCCGACTAGCAAATTATACTACCTACTTAGGTGTTAGGTATCGCTAGCAGAACTCGAACTTGGTAGTTAACTTGTTCAGTCATCACGAGTACCTAATCTTTTCATGTACGTGTGTATTTCAAATGGAGCGCTGGCTGTTCTACAGTCACTCAAAGAATGAGTGTTCTGTTAATAACAATCTCTAGAGGCTTACATAGCCTTTGTTGTTATTATGATTCTTATAACCTTTTAATTACCTCTTTGAATAAGACTAAGCGTTTTCTTAATACATTTATTCCCTACCCCTAATATGACGTAGACTTCAAAGCTAGTCAATAATTGAATTGAAATAAAATCAGGTATTGCAGATGTAAGGATATTTTAAAACGTTATTCGATACACACGATCGGATTAGAGCAATCTGGGGGGTTCTAGCCAGACAACAAAGCGCCTGGTGGAGATAAGTAGCAACATGTAGCGCTAGCTACTTACATTTTGTTATTTCGTCAGGCGGTGCCACTAATAAAATAAATAGCTGTTGACCCTACTCACTTTATTTCCTCTATTTTCGAAATTGTGGTAAGGCAAATATTTTTATTTCGCATTCTTTGGTATATACATATTACATGTTGTTCAGCTGAGTTTGGGAAGTTTAGTGTAGGCGATATAAAATCAGCTTGTTTCAATTGCTTGTGAGCCTGTGTGTAATATTAGGAAAAAAAATGTGTCTAAAACACTTTTAATTTTTAATATACCTATACGTAATGAGAAAGTCTATTTACATTTAAAATAATGCACTACCATTGCAGCATCCTAACCTACGGAGCCGAAATGTGGAACATGTCAGTCAAGCTGGCTCACCGACTGAATGTCACACAGCGTGCTATGGTAAGGTCTATGCTTGGGATAACATCCGGAAGAGGATTTATGGCATAAGACTAAAGTAATCGATGTTGTCCAAAACTGTAGCAAGCTGAAGTGGTAGTGGCCGGTCATGTCTGTCGTTGAGCCGACAATAGTTGGAGTAAGAAGGTTCTCCAATGGAGGCCGCGCGAAGGTAATCGTAGTGTGGGATGCCCCCGGAAAGATGGACGAAGAAGATTGCTGATAGTGGCTTGATAAAAAAGCGCGAGACTGCACTGTGGCACTCCTTGTGGGAGGTCTATGTCCATCCGTGGACTGCAATAATGCTGAAATGATGATGATGACCATCGCAACATTGCTCCCACCTTCCTCTGCCTTAGCCTTTTGAGAATAGCTACGGGCATCAAGTTATATTCTGGTAAAGGATCATATAAGTACCTATTTTATACAGAGTGCTATTTTTGTGACAAAATATCTCTATTATGATTCTTGGCTCCGGCAAAAGCTTTAAAATATATTATATACAGTGGATTTAATTTATTACGACCTTGGTTGTAGCGACCATTTACCTATACCGACGTTAAATCTAAGTCCCTTGAATTTAAAGCATACTTTAGTTAGTACAAATTCACGTGGCTATAGCGACTTTGGATGTAACGCCGAGTTCGGGTGTAGCGACTGTTTTTTTGAATCATTTGTAATAAATTCATAGAAATCCCATGCAGATATTGCGACCGGAGTCGGCTGCCAAAGACAGGGTTCGAAAATATCCGATATTTATAATAAATATCAAAATATCGGATATTTATGATATATATCCGATATATATCCGATATTTATATCCATTTCTTAAGACTGTCATTTTATTATCTTATTACTATACGATTTGCACAGAAACATGACAATTTATTATGAATTAATTATAATATAAAAACCACATATTTTTAGTTTTTATTTATGTTTATATATTTAACAAATCAATTAAAATCAGTACAAACAAAATAAACATAAAAACATAAAATCTTATCATTCACAAAAATCATCTAAAAAAACATCTTTTTCTTAGAAAACAAAGTCCTATATTATATTAGGGAAACAAAATTAAAATATCTTAAAAATCCACTTCATTTTAAGGAGTATGTTTATAAATGATAGAATTGAAAATTATTTTGGCTCTTTCGTTGCATTATTATTATTGATCGCAGTACCTACTTGGTAAATTCGAATTTGACGGTCTGAAGACGGAAAAAACGACGAATATTCGCAGCGCGTCGGTAAAAGTACCTAAATACAATATAGTAAAAATCCATTTATTATTTTTTGATATATATCACAAAAAATCGTTTGATATAATTATATCGGATATATATCGGATATATATCATGATATATATCAATTGATATATATCCTTCGAACCCTGGCCAAAGACACAAAGATTTATTTAACAAACATATTTCGAACTCTGTATTATGTATAGTATAATAATAGTAGAATAGATTGATTTTATTTGGTCCGGATTGAGTTTTGATCTATATACTCGTACCTACCTACCTACCTAGTTGTACAAAATTTTGTTTGTTATGTTTTATTTTATAAAAAAGTACGGCGGTTTCCCTATGTACCAACATAGCTTCGTAAATAGCCTCCGAAAAAATGAAGTAGGTAACCAATTAACCAAACCAAAAGTGTACAGTCGCTAGCAGGTCAACCTACTTCAATTCGTCATATTTTACCAGTAAAACATTAACCTAACAGTATTGTGACTTTAAAATCTATTTTTAAATAAAAATGACAGATTGAGCTAGGTTGATGTGCTGGTGGGTACATATTTGAATATCGAAGATTAAAATATCTACGCTTAAAATATCGATGTTCAAAACATCGAAAATGAAAATATCGAACGACCATAACATCGAAAATTAAAATATCGAAAGTTTATAATATCGAATGGTTAAATGATCTACGTTCTACGTCCAATATCCTATCTACAAAAGTTACATCGAAAGATCTAAATATCGAAATACAGATTATCGAATGTCCTAAATATCGAACCTAACACGAAGAGGAAAAACCTGAATCGATATTTTAAGCGTAGATATTTTAATCTTCGATATTCAAATATGTACCCGTGCTAGCGTCTGTTCCTATAAATGTTTCAATCAAATTACCAATATTATCACACAAGATCATAAAGCTATCTAAGTTACACATTTAGGACTTGGTTATTATTGTGCAAAGAAATTCCATTCCGTAGGCATTTTAATTTGAAATAATAATTTAACTTGTTTTCAGAGAGTGTAAAAAGCATGAATTTCGAAAACCATTTCCATCGTGAGTGCGGGCGCTAACGAAATTACTTGAATCTTGTTGTTTTCACAATTTCAGCGGGCGCCGGGTGGCGATGCCGGCGCTATGGCCCAGAGATACAAGTTTAATACGCTGTAGATTTTTCAGTACTTAACAGATGGTATTTTGCCCACAAAATGCGTGTAAATTGAAGCAGTTTGTAATATAGTTGCATATAGATGAGTCATTGTCGGCACACATTGCCAAACTTTGCTTTTTGCAAAATGCATAGCTCGTAGCCATGTTAATTTAACGGGGGCTAATGGACGCCTCACGACTTGAATATTTATGGGAATGAAGCGTCGTGTTATGAGATGACGAGGAATGAAATATTCACGCGTCGACACTCGTTGGAATGGCTGAAACATGTACGGACAACGTACCTACTGGATAACCTAAGGGTACTTTCAAGCATAGTCATAAAGCTTGGTTTGCCCATAAAATTGTCGAGTTCTCGTAATGTAAAGTTTTTCGAAATGTGTACTTTTATTATTGGGTTGTGCTAACTTGGCATTATGTTGAAGTCTTCCCTGTCATAACCTTCCTGTTCTTATTCCATTTTGCTTGGGATATGCGCAACATTTTGTCTTCTTCTCTGCCAGAAGTAAAAAGGAGTAGGTACCTAAATAAAGTCGGGACACTGCAGATAGTTACTGGTAATAAGCAGTAATAAAGTGTCTTAGTTTTTGACTGTTTAATACTTACCAGTATAATTATGTATGTATAATTACTATTTGTTTTCAGCGGCTTCGTCCGCAACAACTCGAAAATTATCCCACTGATACATACAATTGGAAATAAACGATCCTATGTATAGTAAGATAGTTATGTATATTCATATAATAAAACAGTAAAAAAAATTGTGTCTGTACATTGAATATATTAAAAAATAAATAATTGAGGGGGTTTTAGAAACAGTAATAGAGCACGAATCCAATGAAAAAATTCTGCCCGCCATCCCCTTCGTGGTTATTTTTTTTTAACACCACCCAGAAGTAGGAGCACCGCGAAGCGGCGCTCCGTCGACACGATGTTTCGTTTGAATCATTATTAGTCTAGTGAAACATTAGTTTAAATAAAATTAGTGCATTTGAAAATTCGGTCAAATGAAATTATTTTAGAGATTAAGCTAAATAAAAATTTACCAATTAATTATTCGGTGAAATGAATATTCTACGAAACGACTTTATTGTAACTTAAATTAGTCGGAGTGATTATCGACGAAACGTTGTTCTACCAAACAAGGGTAAACCATACAAAATGGTGCCATAGCAAAAATTGTTCCACGTGATGAGCATTTTCTGCTGAGAGAATAAATTTGAAGCTCTGGAACACCTGTTGTGAAACTTCAAGAGCCCAGCTACACTATAACATATACAGGAATGACGTCATAGAAAGAGTTGTTCAGCCTGATGAGCTCTCTCTGTTGACGTATAAAAATTGAAGATCTGGAACACCTGATGTGGAACTCCAAGAGCCCAGCTATACTATAACATATACAGGAATGACGTCTTAGCAAGAGTTATTCAGCCTGATGGGCACTCTCTGTCGACGTATAAAAATTGAAGATCTGGAACACCTGATGTGGAACTACAAGAGCCTAGCTTAACTATAACATATAAAGGAATGACGTCTTAGCAAGAGTTGTTCAGCCTGATGAGCACTCTCTGTCGACGTATAAAAATTGAAGATATGGAACACCTGATGTGGAACACCAAGAGCCCAGTTAAACTATAACATAAATAGGAATGACGTCGTAACAAAAGTTGTTCAGCCTGATGAGCACTCTCTGTTTACGTATAAAATTGAAGATCTGGAACACCTGATGTGGAACTACAAGAGCCCAGCTTAACTATAACATATAAAGGAATGACGTCTTAGCACGAGTTGTTCAGCCTGATGTGCACTCTCTGTTACCTAACTTATAAAAATCGTAGATCTGGAACACCTGTTGTGGAACTCCAAGAGCCCCGGTAGGTACACCAACACACAATAAGGAATAATACAACAACACTTATAGGAATAACGTCTTAGCAAAAGTTGCTCGGTCTGATGGGCATTTCCTGTTGACTTATAAAAATCGAAGATCAGAAACATCTGATGTGAAAATCAAAGCTATCGCTAATTTCACTGTATAATTATTATAAAATAACATAAGCTGAGAGTACCTCCACGCGGTGAAGGCGGTAAGACTTTAGAACTGTACCCTTAACACGAGTTTTCAGTATTTGAGATGTAAAGTAAACTGGAACTTTGACAATTTCAAATTGACAATTTTCAAGGAAAAAATTAGTTCCTTCTTCGCACACCAGAGGCGCTGTTACATTTTTTCATACAAGAAACGCTGTAAATACTGAAAAGACGCTGTAAAGTAAAAGAATGAAAACTCGTGCTAAGGGTACTGATTTTCGATGACGATGGTACATATATCATTAAAAATCTGACTCTACTGGCCGAAAGTCCCATTTATATTTTTACCCGGGCTTTTGGTCTTGGACATCAGACCAGTTTCAGATCTTCGATTTTGTACGAAGTCGCGGGCAGAGGCTAGTCTGAAATAAATCCAGGTTATAAACTATCTGTGTAGCAAACATTCAAAACCGTTTAGTATTTTTGCATAATTATCTATCTATCCATTCATCCTCTAAACTTTCGCATATAATAAATCTGTTCCTACCTCTCGTCATACTCGGTCTCTACAACATCAATATCTATGGCAACTGGCGCTGTTGCTGCCGCAGGTTTTTTATTGCTAAATGAATTGTGCAAATAAAATATTGGGAAAGAACGGGGGCCTAAATGGTCGCGGACGCAGTTGATATTACCATAAATGTAACCATTTTCCCAAATTTTTACGTTTTTATTATGTTCCTACGATGATTGCCTGTTTTAGGACCCCAGACCCCAAAAACCTTAATTATGAAAAAATCTAAATGTCTATATTTATTGCAGCAGAAATAAAGCTGTGTTAAGATTTTTGACCAATACGGTTCATTGAACTCAAACTTTTAACACGTTTCCAACTTCATCGGATATAAATAAAATAACAAGTATATCATCTCATTAAAGCTACAACTACATAAAATTTTCATGATTCTCAAAAAGGAGTCGTACTTTTTGAAGATTTTTCAGCAAATATTGCAATATCTTGAAATTGCTGTGCGGATTTAGTAGTCATGAGGGAAATATACACGTGTTTATATAACTAAATAGTAAATTGCTTACTTCGCAAGTGAAACTTTATATAAAATGTAAATCGAATAAGTTTGAACTGACTCACACATGAGCCTACGACATGTCGCTATCGTAGGTAAGTACTCATCACAATAAAACATACCTAGCTACATACGCACTAGCAAAAAACAAATAGCAGTTGAGCGCTGTTCCCATGCGCGTAGACACAGCGCTGACTAACAAGAGGTCGGTGACGCAGTCGCCAATGTTTGATGATGATGACCTGGATGCAGGAAACCGACAGGGCTAGCCGAGTGTCCGCAGGAGCCGGTCGTTGTCCCAGTGAACGCAGCACTTTCGCTTTTATCGGCGAACGAACCCGGTCCATTACTACCTCACTCACGCTGTTACACCATCACAGGCCGTTCGATTTTGGCTGCGTTTGTTGCTCCGGTATGCATACTAATAGCAATTTATTTAGGGTTGTGATGTTTAGATTTCTCCACGCTACGACCAACGTACCGTTCATTGTTTTTAAACTGTATTATTTATAAACTCGGTGCATAGGCAACATATTAATCAAGTTGCGTGTGCGCGCACCGGTGGGTGGCAACACGCAGTTTTGGTGGTTACGTTTGGAGTAGGTAGGCGCCAAGTCGGCTTAGTATAGTCCTTATTAGAAAATGGGTGGACTGACTATTGACCATGTATTTCGAAAAAAGATCGCTGTGTTTTTGAATGTTTAGGTTTTTTCTTTACATTTTTTTTACTATACATAATATAGACTGTGTTATTCACAATCTTTAGGCCTGCCTGATGGAAAACTGTCACTATAGCATATAGACACCTCCGTAGGTGTTTATAAGCTACGGTGATACTAATAACCCGCGTGTTGCTAACCCTACACCCCACAGAAAATTTTCACGCACTTTTTGAAGTGTTGTAGTTCATTGGGAAAATCTCGGAAAACGTTAATTTTCAATTTAAAAGTTTTAATTTAAGTGGAATCAGAATCGACAAGGTCATCTTTTTTCTATAGTTCCAACAACGTAAGTGACCACCTATGGTCGTTGGTGACCACCATCTTTCTTGGAAAAAGCTATCTTTTTCAGATAGCTTTTTCCAAGAAAGTACGATGTTTCAAGAAAATTAAATTCAGAAACTTTACTTTGTCTGATTAGGTTTTTACAAAATTAGTTTTATTCTTGACAATAATATTTTTTCAATTTGAAGTTCAATAACATGTTCGATAAAACTTATTCATAACTTGTTGTTGACTGCCTGAAACCCAAATCTTTGTTTGTAACAAAGATTTGTGTTTGAATGAATCTGAATGATCAATTTTCGTCTATTTTCTTGAATAACTTTAATTAAATATTAAAAACTAACCTTTCATTTGTTAAGTCACACGATGCAGTTTTCAATTATTTTTTTTTAATTTTCCCCTTCCCCCCAAAAATTACCTCCCATATACAGATTTCATCTATTCACGTCACACCTCTGTGCTTGGGTCACAGGAATTATTGATATGTGTACCAAATTTCAACATAATCGGTCTAGTAGATTCGGAGATTATTGACTATAAGCGACAGACAGACGGACACACGAGTGATCCTTTAGGGGTTCCGTTTTTGTATTTGGATGTAGGGAACCCTAAAAACGGCCAAGTGTGAGTCGAACTCGCCCATAAAGGCTTCCGTAGCAGCAAGTAAGTAAGTAGCATAGGTAATATAAAAGTTCTTGTAGTTGGTTGTAACTTTGATAGGTAAATTGCGGTTTACGATTTATGACGTATTAATAGTAGATTAGTAGCTAACTACTCTGCCTTACATCTCGATTGTGAGGTAAGTAGAAAAAAACCGGCATTACAAGAATAAAACATTTTAAAGTAAAAGTTTTCTATTCCCGCCTTTTTTCATCTTTTTTTTATTTATTTTTGTCAAGAACGAAATTGAGCTTCGCCGTTCGATATTTAAAATTGACGACTATTATACTCATATGAAGACAAGGCTGAATAGCGAAGCGACCTCTTTTGTCATTGGGCTGAATGCATGATGCAGTCTATTGCCAGTAAGTATGATGGTTAGATGTACGCGAACTTTTTGAAAGAGTGAATAGTCTTTTTTTTAATTACTTACCGCCCTAGGGCTTTTCTAAGCTACATTATTACCCTAGAGCGCTAATTGGTTACCTACAAACCCTATTTGGGGGTAATAAGGGCCTACTTACCGAATATGAGAGATAATTACTTGATCTCGTTCAAACCAATTTTCGATGGAAGTTTGCATGGTAATGTACATCATATATTTTTTTTAGTTTTATCATTCTCTTATTTTAGAAGTTACACTTTTTACTACTTTGGAAGTGTCTCTCGCGCAAACTGTTCAGTTTAGAAAAAAACCGGCCAAGTGCGAGTTGGACTCGCCCATGAAGGGTTCCGTAGCAGCAAGCATAGATTAGAGATATAATTATATTGAGATTAGTAAGTAATATACACAAACAATAAAAATAACTTTGTTTTTCATAGTATTTGTATGAATGGCAAAGTTATATTTGCGGTTTTTGAAAATGTACTATATCTCAAAAACTGCTAACTGTATCTCATCCAAAACAATTTTCGTTGGTAGTTTTGGTTGAGGTCTACATTATATATTTTTTTTAGTTTTATCATTCTCTTATTTTAGAAGTTACGGGGGGGGGACACACTTTTTACCACTTTGGAAGTGTCTCTCGCGCAAACTGTTCAGTTTAGAAAAAAATGATGTTAGTAACCTCAATATCATTTTTAAAGACCTATTCATAGATACCCCACACGTATGGGTTTGGTGAAAAATTTTTTTTTGAGTTTCAATGCTAAGTATGGGGGGCACCCCCAAAATTTGTTTTGTTTTGATTTTTGTGTGAAAATCCTAATGCGGTTCACATAATACATCTTTCTACCAAGTTTCAACAGGATAGCTCTTATACTTTCGACAAAAAGTGGCTGTGACATACACGGACAGACAGACAGACAGACAGACAGACATGACGAATCTATAAGGGTTCCGTTTTTGCCATTTGGCTACGGAACCCTAAAAATGATATAATAAGTAACCTCAACCACATTTTTAAAGACCTATCCATAGATATGCCACATGTTTGGATTTGGTGAAAAAAGAATTTTTTTAGTTTCAGTTCTAAGTATGGGGGGTACCCCAAAGTTTTTTTTTGTGTGAAAATACTAATGCGGTTCAAATAATACATCTCTTTACCAGTTTCAACAGGATAGCTCTTATACTTTCGAAAAAAAAGTGGCTGTGACATACGGACAGACAGACATGACGAATCTATAAGGGTTCCGTTTTTTGCCATTTGGCTACGGAATCCTAAAAATACAAAATCCTGCTACTAAAAGTTTTACGACAACTGAACCGGATTCAATATTACAAAGATCATTTTTATGTTGCTGGGTGATTAAAATAATCATAAAGCCTTTTGGAAATATCGCAAAAACCTGTATTTACAGAGACACGTGTTTTTTAGCACTCGATGCATTAAAAGCCTAAAAATATATTCGTAAATCCCAAAATAATTAAGTAGGACATGGTTTTAAGTTTACCTACAGTTTCTTTTACTTTTGTCATAAAAAACATAACGTAAATTTCTTTAATGCTTTAGTACGAAATAAAAAACTTTTTGAAAAAAAGGGAACCGACTTTAAAACCAAATACAAAAAAACTGTGAAATAACTTTTCTTTCGGAAGTCGATGGCTTTGTTTTTTATTTCACTGACTATGGCCACAGTCAAAAAGTTTTTTATTATCCCTTTTTAGTTTAGATATTCAACAAAATCTTCATATAAATGGCGTCTTTGAAAATCTAGAATCCTAGTAAGTAACAAAAACGGATCTATGCGGGCAACTTCACGAGATATCCATTACTGTTGTATACTAAAACTTTTCCCAGAATGTAACGAATACTTTTCTGAAAACCGCATCGAAATCGGTTCAGCCAAACGCGAGATAATCGCGGACAAACATGCAATCGTCTCTGAAAATCTACAATCCAAGTAAGCCAAAACAGATCCACGCGGGCAACGGCACGGGATATCTATTAGTGTTATATACTAAAACCTTTTCCAGAATGTAATGAACATTTTCCTGAAAACCGCATCAAAATCGGTTCAGGCAAAGGCGATATAATCGCGGGCAAACATACATACAAACATACATCAGGTCGAACTGAGAACCTACTTTTTTTTGAAGACGGTTAAAAATAAACATCGTTAAACATAGTTTCAGTGACTATAAGCTTTTTATGTGGGCATGTCCAAACAAATGGAAAGTTATGTAAAACAGTTTCAGCGATTGAAATTCAAGAACTTAAGCGAGGCTGAATGTCAGAACCATTGGGATGTGTTTACCTTTACAGTAAGCTTCATCATCATCATCATCATCAGCCGGAAGACGTCCACTGCTGAACATAGGCCTTACAGTAAGCTTAAGCTGGAGTAATAAAAAAAGCTTTATGGCGAAAAATGTCACTAATATAGTATTTTTAGCAAAATAGTCTAAAATAGTAACTACATAATTAAGTATACATTTCTGTATATAATCACGTCTTCATAATAATATCTAGCCCTAGTCCTATACATAATGACATAGGATATCTTTCATCCCTAAAAAAGTATATGAAAAATAACAGTAACGTTCGTTCGTATGTCAATAGATGGCTTCATATTAAGTACCTACAATCCAAAATTATTGCCAAATTTTAAAAAAGCTAGTCTTAGTCTTATACAAAATCTATGTTTAAACCAGAAGCTTGCATAAAAAGTTCTAACGAGTTACGCTGTCGGATATCAGTATGAAACCAGAAGTTGCTCTGGCCCAATAAGATATTTGCTACACTAAGGCTACTTGTCCGAGGAAGGTAACGGTTCGATTCCCGTCTCCATAAGTTAGGTTTCCATGTACGGATTTCTAAACGTGTCTCTTGCATGACGTAGGTGGGTGAGCTGAGTACCTGAATTCAATTAATATTTATGATATTACAGTGATTCAGCTCTCTGTAATAAATAGCAATGGATTCCAATTATTAGGCTTACTAGATTCTTCTTTGTTTCTGGAAAGTTATACGCATTTACGCATAACTTTACGCATAACTTTCCAGAAGAAGTTCCTCTTATCGTGTCGATGACAATCTAAATTGACTCGGCCCAGAATTGGGCCACGAGTTTTGCGCTCTCCGAAACGTCCATCAGCTCCTGTAACGAACAGTCGGCAGGGCACGCAGGGCACGATATTAGGTGCGTCATCCTTTGGTGAGCATCACCACACTTACACTCCAGAGCAGACTTATCAATGAAATTCCACCTGAGCAGATTTTCTTTGCTTCGGCCTACCTGGGTACAGATTTTCCGAATGAAGGTCTTTTAATTTCTTGTTATCTAATAAATCATTACTTTTTACCGACTTCAAAGAAAAGGTTATCTATTCGACCCGTATGTATGTTACGTTTCCAGAACTGCCCAGTTTTCGTATATGTTAGTATTTATCAGCGTCTGAAAAAATGTGCTAAATTTCAAAAGTGTATGTATGTATGTTTTTAATGTTTGTGTTCGCATATCTCCGGAACTACAAGTCCGATTTAAGTAATTCTTTTTTTATTGTACTAGGTATTGTTCAAATTAAGGAATACTGCAAAATCGGTTCAGTAAGTAGTTTTTGAGATAAGGATTTTTTGCCTGCTTGGATTGATTTTCAAAGACGATTGTACCTATGTTTGTTCGCGAAAATCTCGCGTTTAGCTGAACCGATTTTGATGCGGTTTTCAGAAAAGCTGGGGAAGGTTTTAGTATATAACAATAATGAATATCTCGTGACGTTGTTCGCATAGATCCGTTTTTTTATAGCTCAATTATTTTATAGATTTCTAAAGACGCCGATTATACGAAGATTTTTGTTGAATATCTGAACTGATGATGCAGGTCGCTTCCAACCGGTATATGTGGAGATCTAAAGGGGAGGCCTATGTTCAGCAGTGGACGTCCTATGGCTGAGATGATGATGATGATGATGATCTGAACTATAAAGGTAAAAATAAAAACATCAAAAAAGTTCTAAATAACTTTTCTTTCGGAAGTCGGTGGCAATAGTCAATGAATAAAAAAAATAAAGCCACCGACTTCTGAAAGAAAAGTTACTTTAAACTTTTTTGGTTTGTTTTTGAAGTCGATTCTTTTTTTTTTAAGTTTTTATTTATTTTAAAAGACGTTGCCCCACTCTCGGAAGTTCTCCTGTATCGTGAGTGTTTTTACAAACATTGAAACTCGCATACAGTAACACACAGACCCGGAACAATTACTAGTAGGACATACATATATTTGGTACATGTGGGAATCGAACGCGCAACACAGAACGCAGCAGTCGATCGCTTAGCTACTATGCCAACCGTGTCCTCATAAACCTTGTGCAATGATTTTGTATAATTGTTGGATCGGCAGCGAGTTGGGAATTTAATTGATAGTAGTTATTATAATTTGTTCCCGCTGAAAATCAGCTGAAAGGTATATTGATCTCTTTGCCCATAGTTTTTTGTTTATCGTATCAATACTACCGATTTGCACAATGAAATATTTTTTTTCTCCTTAATACACCAACTATAGGATATCTACCGGTTCAGCCTTGGTAAGGAAAAAAATAATGCCGATGTTGTGACATCTGAAAGAATTGAAATTTTAAATAAAGAAAAAAACAAAATTATTAATTTAAAATGTACCTTGCGCAAAACAATTGACTTAAATGCGTCTTTGTTTACATATTATTGTAAATATTAGCAACTATCCAATCTCAGGATAAAGACTTTGTATATTCAGTATATTAACTTAATTTACTAATAAGCAAAATTGTGAAATCTTCGCGCTAGTAGATGTTGCTGAGAGCTAAGTTGATGAAGTCATTTTATTGAAACGAGCCGTTTTATATTCATCTCTTGTTACAGATGGCACAACGAGAGGCTGCTAAACGGGTATATTAACTATTAAAAGTAATATATTGCCCGCCCGTTGAATTAGCTACGTTCGATTTTCTTTCAGCGCAAGGTTCCATTTTATATATTTTGGTCACGTTACATTTACGTCATTATTTTTAAAAATGAACACGCATGTGTATCTTGAAATATGTTTTAATAAAGAATCAATCAAACATAAATGCTTAAGTATTTATATTTTAGATGTTTCTATAATAATAGTCCGCATTAGAGCTTTGGCATCAGTTCAGGGAGCTTTAGTATCTAAACTTTGGCTATGCTGATGCAAAAGTTAAATTAGGTTTGGTAGATATCGTTTCATGGAAAAACGTTGTGAACGGTAAAAGCAGAACTTGCATGCAGCGAATTGTTCATAATTACGTAAAAATATTACCTTCGGTACACATATTCATTGCAGCCTTGAAATTTCGTGTTTTACAGTTAACAAAATATTCGCTATAAATTGTCGTACATTAGTAATTTAATGACTTGCCACGCAAATAACTTGTACTTGGCCGTAATTTACTGAAAATATGTTGCGGCAGCATGAAAGCAGCTTATAACAATAAATCATGTTACGTATTCAGTAAACAGCTTGCGTAGGTTCGTTGCGTTCGTCGGCGTGTCATATTTCGGGCCTGCTTAAGGGCCCGCTACGTGCCCTACGACATTGTACGTGGTCCAATATTTCGAAATGTTGTTCTTTGTTAATAATAATGAAGATTTGCGTAGTTTCATCACAGTGCGCTCGTTGAATAATAACGTCCGGTTGAATGAACCATTGCAGTGTGTCCTTGTTTTCTGTGTTTTTCCATGGCACGTGCGCGCTTGTTCTTGTGATACCACTCTCCACGTAAAGTCGGATATCTCATTCTTCATGCAAGCTAATACAATAAATTAACAGTTGATTGCACACGGACAGATGGACAACTGCGCAGATGTATGTACCGCTGAGCAAACTATGTTATCTGATGCAGTGGGGCCTGTCCGGACTGGTCACGTGATCTCTTTGTTATTTTAATGCTAATTTATTTAGATATGCTCCATTATTGATGTATATTTATAATAAACAGAGGTTTTATGTAGGTAGTAGTTGAGCAATCATGTATTTATGATACTTAGACCGGCAATACAAATATCGGCACGGTTCTTGAGCGCTCGGCGTAAGAGTGGGGATCGCTTTGCACATCGTACACCTATCGACAAATGAAACGCACAGTAAAACAAATAATACGCACAAAACAATGATAGAACGGGCCAATCACTACACTTTCCCCGCCCCCGTTCCTCACTTCATCTACTAAAAGGGACCTAATAACTTACTTCTGCGCAGGTGAAGGTCAGCGCTCAAGATCCATGCCGGTAACTATACCTATATTTTTTGCTAAATTGTGGTTGCGATCACTGCATGAAAATTTAGGACGTTTCGACCCCCACACCCCTACGGTCCCCCACAGGCTACAACAGGATCTCATTAGCGTCTTATTTCCACGAATAAAATGTTTTTAATCTGGAAATCGCAATCTTTTTAATTTGTCATGTTTCAAGCCATAAA
The DNA here is from genome assembly GCA_950005045.1 of Agrotis exclamationis. Taxonomy (NCBI): domain Eukaryota; kingdom Metazoa; phylum Arthropoda; class Insecta; order Lepidoptera; family Noctuidae; genus Agrotis; species Agrotis exclamationis. Next base: position 10,232,096 of record OX465423.1, on the reverse strand, counting down.
TTAAATTACCAGTCTCATAATTTTCCCAACTGAGTTAAACTGATGTAGGCAGCTGGAAATTAACGAAGGAAATATATCCGATGAGCATACATGAATATCCACATCAAATATCACTAAAGATTAATAGTCCAACCAGAAATACTTCGTTACAATAAATACCTCATTCACAGCATTTAATATAATTTGGAGCGCAAGATTAATCGATTTAGAAAACCAATTATTAAAAATAAATAAATAAAAATAAATAAAATTCATTTAATTCAGGCATGATACCCATACAAGTAAAAACAAAATTAACAAGATCAATTAATTAATTAAATAGAGTACAAGGAAGAATAAAAGACTGTTAGCAGCATTATAATTAACGTTATTCTGTATGTATAACAACAATAATAATAGAATATTATGTTTCAATTGAGTTATGTTACCGAATCGCCGCAGCCTCGGGGCGTACGCGTTGTCATGCGCTTAGTGGACCAGTGGAACACTATTCTGTTATATTTTTAATACGGTTACTTTTTCTGATGACCCTGATCATACCCAGATTTAGGGCGTGCCCTTCGCTATCTGATCGGATACTACGAAGGCAGTTCGTGAGTTTCTACCAGTCAACACGTCTTTCTACTCTATGTACTCGCTTTTATTTGGTTGTAAAAGATACGTATCTTCACATTAAACTTTTTCCTTTTTAAAGCCCATTATTCCGGGCGACTTTTATTATGTTGAGGTTGATGCTTCTTACTTAATAGCACCTATCAAGATTTCGAATACGGTAGCCGTGTTACTTGGAATGAACTGAACGAGGAGTAAAGTGCCGGGTACGTAGTGGTGCGCGCTACCTACGTGGCCGCCCACGATGCGCGCTGCACAATATAGGCCACCTCGCCAGGCTGACCTAATCGTATCGACCATTCAACATCCGTGCAAGAAACTGACCGCACACACTGAATATGAAATGCTCGCTGTTAATGTGTCACTTTTTGTCAGGAGTCAGTATTTTCGAGTACGGTCATTGACCCTAGCATTGCGTAGGCTAGCTACTTTCTCTCAGTGTTGGGGCGAGGAGGTGTGCGGTAGGCGCGGTGAGACGGGGGTCCTGCCAAATTAAGTGCGTGAAAGGCTGCGGACAGCCGTTCCGGTACTGCCGCACCGGCCCCGGCGCTTACGCACCCTTCCTGCCACAACATTGTCGGTGCGAGGAATCTTTCAGTTGACCGTTTACGGTTACTCGGCTCCGTATAAACGCAGAAGATCGAATCGCTGTGTTTATTGTCGTGAAACGTTGGCGCCGGTTTGCAAAATTGTGAGTATCTTCGTAGAACGGGCCATTGGGGTCGTTGAACTCAGGCCAAACTGGCAATCGCGAATCAGTAGAGACTTGGAAAATCATACCCTGATGTCGCTCACGTGCGCTGTTAAAAGGTTGTATAAGCATTGCGACGCTTTCTACGCCTTCTTGTAATCAGAATGAAGAAGTGAGCGGAGAAATTGTCAACGTTTAACGGTTCACTTGAAAAAGGAAACAATGAGACGAGAAATGTTGGTTGTACTCACCTACATTATTCATTTTTGAGTGTCGCGTAATAACTGATTAACAATTAAGTGCAGTCTTGATGTGAATGTAAAGACTTTCCTTGCCGTCGTGACTGTATCTTTATAGTTGAGTTGAGACTTTGTAACGCGTGACATTTGAATTAAGTAGGTATGCACATTTGATTAAGAGTATTTGTAAAGTATACATGCATAGATGTTATATTTAATCATGAGAAAACTCTCCTGAAAATAGAACAGGAACTTTGGGTTTATTTCCGTTTAGTAACGCTCCTGTCGTAACTGTCACACTGTTACCTACTGGTTGCGAAAAAATTTCGTGCTCGAGTAACAGTAGCGGCCCATCCACTAACGTTCATTCCTGCCAGAATCTACAATCCTTACGGAATGAACGCCAGTGGATCGGCAAGAGCGAGAAAGAATAACGGTGTTAAAACCCCGCCAACCCACCCCTTGCGAAGGACGATGTACCTAAACGTGTGTTTGGTCACTGAAGGATTGTTTTTCAAGGCGTTTTGTGATAAAGTCAGGAAAAGAAAAGAAAAAAAAAGGGTGAAAGAACGTAGGATTGTGGTTTAATTGTTGGCTCCAACGGTTTTATTTTATCCCGTCGCTTTTCTGTACAGTTTGCACAACGGGACAAATCAGAAGGAATGAACGTTAGTGGATGGATGGGCCGCTATTGTAGCTGGTTGGTATAAATTAATTTCCATCTAGCGCTGGATTTGAATACATCTAGCCAGAGACTGATTTAATTTGATCCAGTATTTCAATCTCAAGAGCGGGAGGAACCATTTGATGATTTTCCAACCTTTAACAAAATTACATGGTAGAACAAGCTGCTCAACCCCAAGCCAGTGTTGAAATGTGATACTGCTGCTAGATTGGATTGAGCAGAGTTATTATATCTAACCAGTATCACTGGATTTCAGTGCGTTAGAAATTTTCAGTTCATGAATTTACAACCAGCCTTACTATGCACACTCCATAAACAATTCCATAGTTTATGGGCGGGTAGGTCTCGCATTATAATGTGACTTCCAGCGCTACGCTAATTACGAGTATGTTGCAGTTGGTAATGCGAATATTTATAATACATTTGTATAATCAATGAGTATTTTAGGAGCAGTTTGTACTCGATGTGTGTGGTTGTGCTAATGTAATGACGATCACGTTGCACCGGCGCGTTGCTGAACCACAAGTTACGAAAAGCACACGACGCCGCCCGCCGCAGGAATACCAATCGGGCTAAATTGGGCGGCTTACAAAGGTCGAAGGCAAAATTATTTATAAAAAAATTGCGAAACAACTACATAAAAAAGAATTGGCACATTGGACGTGCTTACGACGCCACGTTCTCTCTTTTGAAGGTTACTCTGTAAATCTGTGCGTGTACCGTTAAAACAAAACTGTCATCGTTTAGTTAGAGGACGAAGTGTACGTGCTTGATGCACAGGTTGGTGCGAAGAGAGATAATAATAGAAAACTGGGATGACTAAGTCCAATAAAGATTTAAATTGTGTCATATGAATTTAAAAATATTCAAAGTCAACTTAACTGTTTTCATGAGAGAGTTGTTGGATAATTATTCATAACAGTAGTTCTAATTTTCATTTTTTGAGTTTTAATTGATTATTGAGTGAGTATTGCACGCCGGTGCGGTGCAGTACATACGCGCGAAGCGGGCGGCGCGCACGCAGGTTTGGTCCGCAGCATGCGGTTGCCCGGGGTCGGTCGGGTGTCGTATTTCTAGAGCATTGAACCTCGGCAACCTTGTGCGTTGAGCCCGACCGCTCTCCGCACGCTGCGCTGACGCAACCGCCCCAGCCCCTTCTCTACTTCGACCGCAACCATATCGCATAATTACTCCTTTAGGGCACACCTGTTCTTAACAACGGTTACAATGGACGATTTGATGTTAGCGCTAATCGATTCATGAAAGGTTGAACTTAATTGGAGGTTGTTTAGCATTACACAATGTACCGACCAAGCTAGCCACCTTTCAAATAAATATATGTACCTACTTGTATGAACCATTGTAATTGAACGATGTTCAATTCGTAATGATAATGTTTGGTGTGATGAGTGCGGCTGCAGGCTGCGGTTGGCGGCACTAATGAAGTTAGCACGTCGTGGAGGGTGCAGAGGAACAAGGCGCAGAGTCGGTCAAGAGGTGCGAGTGCGGAGCGCTAACGAACCGTTGCCGTCCGCAAATAGTCCGCGAGAAGTGCGAAACGATCGCGGGGCTACAATTGGCGCCTGCCCCGAGAGCGTTGCGAGGTGACGCTTACGTAAACCGCTGACATAACCGAGTCGACGACCGGCGCTTGCGCAACCACCGCCGAACCCGCAACCCCACGCACCGCACCTCCCCCTCACACCGCCGCTCCCCACTATCAGCCAAAATTACCTAATTGTACCCAAAATGCATCAAAAGGACACTGGTCCAACGCCCGAGTTACGACATCGGCAATCATTAGTGCAACAACCTTCTGCCTAGGCAGGTGACGGACATAGTTCGAATGTTCACTACGGTAAGCGATCGTTTAACATTTTAATTAATAACTTGATCTGATAGGTACGTACTTATTCTATTTTAAGGCTTTATTGCGTTTGATTGTCAACATTCAAATGCTGATCGGTCACGACTCACAGTTATAAAAAAAAAACCTAGGTCAATGTAAAACTGTACGGCAATTATTTTAATAAACAGTTTGTCGTTTTGGGCGAGAGTTACAAAAAAGCAGTTCTTGATCACAATTATTGCATTCCGAAAATATTTGAAGATCCCACCCGAGCTTCATTGGTGTGGGATGTCCGACTAAAAGTTAATTGGTATAGGTTATCGAATCCTTTAAAGTTTAAAGACCCGAGTATCATGATTGCACATTTGAGACCCTGGTGCTCAATGCTTTGGCGAGATGCGAGCATACTGCACAAAATGTGTGACAGCGGAATTGCGTATTCTCAGCAGGTGTAAGGAACCGATTGGTCTGACAACAGAATTGTGGGCATGCACGTGACGTATATGGTACAGTTATCCTTAGTGAACGAAAGTGAAAACTAAATGCGGGCCCAGTCAACGACCCCGGCGGGTCGTCGACCGCGCCGAACTGCAAAGGCCGTTTGTGAGTGCTGAGGCCGCGCGCGCGACATTTAGCCGAGCACTGGACGCGCCTGCGCACCTATTGCACACCCTCACTAACTATAATAACATCATCATCATTTGATAATCAAGAAAGTATTTTAAAAAGTAAAAGTTATGGACGTCATGAAATCTCGAGTGAGCTAGGAGGAAGTTTGACAAGTCGGTACTCACACAGTGTTTGTCGATGTTTCTCGGTCATTTGTATTGTTTAATATAGTTTTACATAGATTTTAACAATTGCTTTTAGGAGACAATACATCGCACGCATCATGTGATAAGGCTGTGGCCTTATTATAATTTACAAAACAATAAGAATCTAGGTTTTTTTTTTGTCACAGATCGTCCATAGCTGGAATAGCATTGCTCCTCAAGTAAAAGTTTTTGTGATACAAATTTTGTGAATGTATGAATGAAAATGAAGTACCGTAGCATCGCCGAGATTACTACTACACTACCTATTTACGTCTTTTACTTACTACTAAATTATTACATGTGTATTTATTCAGAACCTAACATGTAGGGGAATAACATTTTAAAACCACTATTCGTATGCTGACTAAATGAATATTCAAGATAGAATTGCGAAGCTAAGTTCATCGTTCTATCACCGACACCGAGCTACGAATGTTATGTCATCGGGAAATAACTTTTGACTTTGTACCAGGTACATATTGGGGAGCTATATTTTGGACACATTTCGTATGTAAAATAACATAAAGTCGATTGCGTCGTAGTTAGGTAAATGTTTCTAGTGCGAGCAGTTACAGTATGCTACGTACGGCTACGAGACTACGGCCTACGAGGTTTTCGTAGTCATGCGCAAAAAAATGTACTCGTGTTCAATATTTGTGTGTTTGTGTTGACTGGCCTGTTGGTCTAGTGGTTAGTGACCCTGACTGCTATGCCGGAGGTCGTGGGTTCGATTCCCACCCAGGACAAATGTTTGTGTGATGAGCACGATCATTTATTCTGTGTCTGGGTGTAATTTATCTATATTATGTATGTATTTAGAAATATATAAGTATGTTTATCAGTTGTCTAGTACCCATAACACAAGCTCTGCTTAGCTTGGGACTAGATGGCGTTGTGTGATAGTTGTGCAATATTATTATTATATCTTATCTTTGTATTTCTGCTAAAAAGACATTTTCCGAGCAAGAAAAAAAACTACATATTCTATATCAAAACATTACTAAATTATACCTTATTATAATAAACAACAGTGCTACAATATTGTAGTCAAATGGCGTAGCGTTGGCAAAATGTAGGTACATTGTGCATAATTTATAAAATACAACAGTTTACAGCTATAGTAGAGTTTTTGAATTTTACTTCCGCATAGTATAATTATATTCTTGGCGCAAAGTGGAATGAGTGCGTAGCAACAGCATTTTTGCAATCGGTGTCAAAATTTTTACGACTGTTACCTACTTTTATGAACGTAAACTTGGTAGGTAGAACTATTGCTTGGGGTACTTTTACTTGTCGGCGATGAAGTTCTTCGTATGACAATCTTGCTAAAAAGATTTAACTAAAAAAAAAAAAACTTAATATTTAGACAATTCAGCGGTAGAAATATTATCACTTATTCATCACATTAAAGTGTTATACTTAGTTATGACAGTACAAAAGTTACAGTTGTAGGCCATTTGACAGACAATACGATTATTATAATACTAGCTGTGCCCGCGACTTCGTTCGCGTGGATGTCGGAACTTAACAATGTAATTTTTTAGTGCTTCTTTATTAACAACATTAGCTGTAAACCATCATTCTGGAGCATACATAAATATGCTTACGTAAATCATCAAATGAGTCCCCACCCAGGGCAGGGAAAGAGGGATTGTCAGACTTGTACTGATTAAAATCCTCGATGTCCTATAAATCCTATAATAGGCCTTTACGTTCCGGGGTCAAGGTAAGTCGATAGTTCCGCGACCCCGGCAGGCTTTGGCCTTCTAAGGGGGGGACCGTCATTGTGATGACACATTGAGGCGCGTGTTGAACACAACGCGCCGTCGACCCAGGCATACTCGCCGCCCGCATGCTCGTGCAAGTGAAAAATCTACGTTTAAATGCCTCTGGAACCTAAGTAGTATGGGCGTACTCCGGAGCCTGCCCGTTCCTGCCTTTACCGGCGCTGGCAGCCCCAGAAACAGGTCGTACCTATGCGTGACCCATCGTATCTCATCGTATCCCATTATATCCCATCGTATCACATCGTATCCCATTGTATCTCATCCTACCCCATCGTATCTCATCCTATCCCATCCTATCCAATCATATCCCATCGTATGCCATCGTATCCCATCGTATCCAATCATATCCCATCGTATCCCATCGTATCCCATCGTATCCCATCGTATCCCATCGTATCCCATCGTATCCCATTGTATCCCATCGTATCCCATCGTATCCCATCCTATCCCATCCTATCCCATCCTATCCCATCCTATCCCATCCTATCCCATCCTATCCCATCCTATCCCATCCTATCCCATCCTATCCCATCCTATCCCATCCTATCCCATCCTATCCCATCCTATCCCATCCTATCCCATCCTATCCCATCCTATCCCATCCTATCCCATCCTATCCCATCCTATCCCATCCTATCCCATCCTATCCCATCCTATCCCATCCTATCCCATCCTATCCCATCCTATCCCATCCTATCCCATCCTATCCCATCCTATCCCATCCTATCCCATCCTATCCCATCCTATCCCATCCTATCCCATCCTATCCCATCCTATCCCATCCTATCCCATCCTATCCCATCCTATCCCATCCTATCCCATCCTATCCCATCCTATCCCATCCTATCCCATCCTATCCCATCCTATCCCATCCTATCCCATCCTATCCCATCCTATCCCATCCTATCCCATCCTATCCCATCCTATCCCATCCTATCCCATCCTATCCCATCCTATCCCATCCTATCCCATCCTATCCCATCCTATCCCATCCTATCCCATCCTATCCCATCCTATCCCATCCTATCCCATCCTATCCCATCCTATCCCATCCTGTCCCATCCTGTCCCATCCTGTCCCATCCTGTCCCATCCTGTCCCATCCTATCCCATCCTATCCCATCCTGTCCCATCCTGTCCCATCCTATCCCATCCTATCCTATTCTATTCTACGATTCCTTTAAATCGCTTTAATTAATTAACATTTTTTGTTTGTAAGGTGTAAACTGATTACGATGAAATAAAAAACATAATGTTACTTCAATTCAACACCTCTATTCCAGGTTTTTTTTAACGCCATCTACCGTGTTATCGTTGGTTTAGATGAATTATTTGAATATGTAGTTTTTCTATTCGAAGCTAGATCGCGCTACTGAACTGCGCGTCGCGGTGTGAACTGACCGTAATATTTTACTTCTGGATCACTTTAAATTCAAATATCTTTTGATAGACTGAACCGATTGCAATGAAACAAAAACTAAATGTTACTTCAAGTTACGCTAAATCGTTGTGTATAAAAATTATCTACATTGATTTCGTACATTTTACGTGATGCCCGAATAACCAAACATACAAACAGACAAACAGATAAACAGACAAACAGACAAACAGACAAAAATTCTAAAAATGCTGGAAATGGGTTCTATTGGTTGTCCTTTAACATCCTGGCTATATTTTTTTTATTTTTTCTTAATGTACAAAAATTTCTTTTCTACAGTTTTATTATATGTATAGATTGCAACGGCCAGCCTCGGACACAACAAAGGAACTGCGTAGAGGCTGAAAAAAAAAACACGAAAATTTTCAAAGCGGTTGCGCTCGCGCAGTCATTATTGACACGTATAAACAAACCTTTACACGTGACTTTGGCTTTATCGAACGGTGCTTTAACTGGATTTAGTTATTTAGATACTGTATTTACAAATAATCTTTTATGTCAGATAAGTACCTAATTTTATCTGTTGGTATTCAGATATCTTTATTAACTTAATATTTTACATGTTCGAATCAAATTAATCATTTTATATTTTATTTAGAAAAAAACTTTTATTTTACTTTTTATTCTTTAAGGGTGTATTTCAGTAAGAATTGGTCACACTTATGGAACAATTCCTTTTCAGTACAAATTTAAAATTTTCTAAAAAACATGAAAAATTCCAAGTTTCAGACAGGAACGTTCATTATTAATTTTATATGATGTGGCCTAAATTATGAATATCTGAAACGTTAAGTTGGTAAGCAGGATGTTATTTTAATGATATTTACAGGCTAGTAAATATAGTTCTCAAGAACGTGTCATCATTTAACACTCACATAACTGTTCCCAGTCAATGTATGTATATCTAACTAAATTGTTAATGTCTTTGCTGTCTAATACCTACTATACTATTTTTAGTGTCGCATCAAGTATATTTAGCACTTGGGCGAAAGTAGTCGCTTTTGGGTTTGTTGTAGAGCGGGCGGCGCGGGCGCAGCGGCGCTATGTGGTCGTCACAACTAGGCCGCGTTTCCACCAAACGGGTCTTGACTTTTTGTTCGTGATGATGCGGAACAGAAGAGAGAAATTTGGTGAGATAAAGCAGCACTCGCTAAGGAGGACACGGTCACGAGGAGTCATCGGCTCCAAATACTCGATGAATGTAGAGCAAGCGATGTTTCTCCTTGGGTCATGCAACCTGTCCGCAGGCGTCATCAGCGCCCCGGGCGCACTGTGCCTTGCTACCACAAACATTTCACGAGCGACTACTCCTAAAAAGCCTACATTACAACATCACAACTCATTTTTTAAAGCCTTCTGAAGTAATATTTAATACACCTTGAATATTTTTTTCATGTTTCAAGGTGTAACTTGTATTCATTTAGTAATAAAAAACTTTCTTTAATAAGTATTCCTCAGAATGCAAAAAATACAGTTACTTGGCAACGACAATTAAGATGTTTCGTATCTTTTTATAGTAGTGTTTCTAAAGAGAGGTCTGCTTGTTAAATTGGTTATTTTATGTAAGCATTAAGATTTAGATAGGCCTAAATGGTCTCAATTATGTGCGCAACGTGCAACTTTCTTTTGCAACGCGCATGTAGATGCGTGACAAAGGCATTGTTCGCTAAAGAAGGCAAAAAAATCCAATAATATTTTGGAAAGCACGGCGAGTCCTTACGTAAGAGTTCAACGTGACACTTCTTGCGGAGGCAGTGCTGCGTGCGTCCGTTCAGCGCGCCACTTTCCTTCACAACAATATTTGGATAGCTACAGCACCATGCCCGCGAGTGCGAGTACTCTCAGCAAACTCGTGTTTTACATCTTTACACTCGCTGTTTTGCCATGATGACTCCGGCAAAACCAGCGGGTTATTATTATTATTATTTATTTATAGCAGATCTTAAATCCATTATCATTATTTCTTTTTGCAAAAAATATCATATGAGTATGATTTCTCAAAGATATTACAGTCGACATTAATATTTTATCAAAAATGGTTTTATAACAGGTGCCATTATATTATATTTTGTACGCCCGTTTTTATTAACGTGCTAATCAGCATGTAATTATCACGATATCAGACGTCAATATGGCGTATCATTTATTGTTATTTGACAACTGTATATTTTCTTAGATGGGCCTATAACGACCAAGTGTTAAAATTTGAGCAAACAAATAATTTCGCAGTATTGAAATGTGCGGCAAAAAACATCACAACCAACCAGAGTAACTATACAGTGGCTTTGTAACTAATAAACGTCACCCGCAAAGGTAAAAGCTTTGGAAGCAATCCACTCTGCAATATTTTAGTTTTTTCTCTGAAGTAACTAATTGATTGCAAAATTATTTTCATGAAACAGGACAAAGCTAGGTATTAAATTTTGTCCGAGCGCGAGCGAGCTTCCAATCCCAATTGTCACCTTTTATACGACTGCCCAAAAAACTGAGGGGTTTCAATACTATAAGAGTAGCGCCAAAGCTAGGCGAAGTCAAAGTGAATGTTTTTAAACACTCTCTATTAAAAATTGTAACAACCACCTAGTTTAAAAACAAACAAAATAAATAAATAAATATTGACATCACGCGAAATGGCTACCACATTGTTTATGCTAGTAGATACGCGATGAGGCTTGCTTTGTATAATTTATAGCGGATGGACAGAGGATGTTTGCGTTTGCGCTGATGTCGGCGTGTCGAGTGTCGTTCGAAGAAGACTCTCTGCTGACAGCAGCCGCACCAACGCGGGGTCGTCAACCTCCAACAACGCTATAGATTTGGCGAACAATGATTTGGAGTGGCGAGGTGAATGGCCGCGCTCGGAGGGGCTGAGCGTGGGCAGTTATTGACCCATATTGGAGGTGAAATGTAGATCAGTGGGCGAGAGCGGCGAAATTCGCCGCGGAGTCTGCGCGCGCGCCGCCCGCCGCGGAGCCGCGCCTGCGCCTGTCGCCGTACTAGGCGAGTACTACACACACACAGCTGCGTTCTCATTAGAACCTCGCGTTTTGAACAGCCAAGCGTTGCTTAGGTAGTTTTTAAGGCACACAATAAATGTAAAATATTCTAGATTTAAGTATGTGCTAATTTTATACAATATCAGGTTATGTATTAAAATTGTTATTTGAATCATTCTACGAGTAAAAGATTATTTCAAATTCTGTCTTTTTCTGAATTTTAAAGAAGAGATTTGATTACTTGTGTTTGTAATGTATATACATTACATTGAATCGATTTTTTCTTATATTTGCGAAGTCGGGGTCGGGTGGGGGTGTTAAGGCTGTTTAGTGGCATTTTATTGTAATAAATTACGTTTACTTCCAGATAAAAGTGCGTCGTTATATAGGGTCAAGTTTTATAGCTAGCATGTGTCGGAGAGGTATTGCGGGAAGGGTCAACATCGCAAAACAAATTGACCAACTTGACCTAACGGCCAATATTGGGCGGAATAGTCAATAGGTGGGGACCGCTAAGTAAGCAGTTTCTGGTTATAGTATGGACTGAAATAAACCATGTACTCTACCTAAGTTCGTACATTTCAGATGTAGCAACTCACTTTAGTGTATTTACCTACCTGTCGAAAAAGAAAAGTTGGATGGCAGTATCATCTTCAGATCGATAGCAAAGCGACAAATAAGGCGAAAAAAAGAAGGCTATAGTCTATTTAACATCACGCTACGACCAATAAGAGCCGGGAAACGCGCGTGAAACCGCGGGATCAGCTGTACCAGATATGACAACGACTTTTAGGGGCAAAATAATGAGTTCTGTAGTAATTAATAAGATTCACGTTTCATGAAAGTTATCCGTGAACACCGTTCATTAAAGTTAAATAAACCAGTCGTATGTGAGTCGAATATCACGAGTTCCAAACTAATTTGCGCGATGGGAAATGCAGCGATGTGATGATAACGTGCTGTTCGAAATTGCTCGTTACTTTTAGCAATTTGCTGATTGCAAGCTTCAACAAAATGTAATAAATAGGTTCGTTTTATATTACTGAGTGCACTATTATTAACAACTTTTCTCACAGGGGTAGGCAGGAACTAATGATCGCTACCGCATGCGTAGCATGGCACTGTAGAAACTGTTTTTGTCGACGGGATAAAAGACAAAATGACAGAACGTAGAAAGATGTTACGGTTTTATGCATGGCAATGATTAAATTAAGGAAAGGTAATGTAATGTTTCTATTCTTTCATGGATCGTGCACTACTCGTGCAAAAGAACAGTCGAATTGAACAGAAATAGCGATGATATAACTTTGTCTATTCTTGCTAAAGTAGATATAGAATTGGTCGTGCTACGCGTGTTGCTACGATCGTACAAAATTATGACTATATCATTTACGTAGTTATTTTCCGGTACCGAACCGTGCTAAAATATCGATTCACAGATGAAGCTTACAGACAAAAATATTGACAGAATATACAAGTAGAACTCAACATGAGGTCAAATCCACTACTTAGTCTCGATTCTTCACGTAAGTGTTAATTAAGTGCAAGCAACTTTCGTCAATCACGTGTTCGTGATACATCAAGCGCGCATTCCACCGAAGAGTGCGGCCTTCTGGCGTGGCTACGGGGCTGGCTACTACCTCAATATGACCTAATCACCGAATAACGCAAAAAGTGGCACGCGAGCCACGCTTAATGAGACTTCAATTTAGTAGCTACTATGTTGCTATGTTTGTGTTGCCTACCTACCTACATTGTTGAGCGAAGTGGAAATGTTTGTTGTTGAGTTTTATTTATCTAAAACTAGCTTTTGCTCTCGGCTACGTTCCCGTTTATTCAGAATTTGACAATCAAATTGGACCGTACATGTGACGGCGTCTATATATGAACGTTATTTTTTTTTCTCAGGACCAGTATTTTTTTATAGGATGAAAGATCCATTTGTCAGCCTCTATACACCTGACACTGTTCTATAGATTGTGTGATAAAGTAGAAAGTACTGAGATTTCCCGAAATCTGAAAGTATCTTAAATTCTGTAGATGCTTTCAAAACTCTGGCAGAGCTAACATCTATCACTAAAACAAGACTTTATTATTCGTCAGAGCAAGGTAATAAGTAGAAAAGGGGAAGCAGCTGCTCCCTGAATTAATTTTGAACAAATGCTGCCAAGAGGTAGTAAAACGAAACTCGTCTGAAGATTTGAGAGCTTTTCAAGAAGGAATATAATTATAATGAAAACATTTGAACTGTAAGGTTTTCTTCAACTTATCAAGTTTAAATCGAGTAAGCTTATTATTTTGGCCTTCTTTAATTTTTTTAAAACATGTAAGTATTAACTAACTGTAACCAGGGGCTTCGTCCGCGTGTCTGTCGAAAATTATGCTACGTTACCACATTAACGTACCTCATACTGGGATGAAAAGTATCCTATGTGTTATTCCAGACTATATATACGTAGATCCTATTCCTCTATTTAATCTAGATTCATTCAGACATTCTGACGTCATTGATTAACCAACATCCATTCGTCTACCCATTCATTCGTCCAAACTTTAAATAGTACTTAGGTATAAGAATACGTATCAATCTTTTCAAACAAAATACATGTCAATGGGCTAAAGCTCTACTAAATTGTACCTGTAGTTCGTTTCAAAAAGAAGTTAAGGTCATTATTTAAAATTAACCTTTAAAATATTGTGCAAGGTTTGAATTTGAATGGCGGTACCTACTACTAACGTACTTATGGTATAAGGCTAAGCACTCATATTCATTTTTTTTCGTGTTTTTTTCTGCAGCAACAAAATTATATAAAAGTGCACTCACTTGCGAAAATAAATCGTGTGTTGATTTTGAATTTATGATTAAAAACCGCGCGGTGAAAATCCGTAGTGCGTCCTTTGCCTTACCACGAGCACGTTACAGTACTAAAAAGTACCTGTCTACACCATTTTGAGTTCGTTTTGACGTAGCATGCATTACCAGTCAAGGTAAGTTAGGTAAGCAGTCTCTCCTTCGAATAAAATCAATATTCGTATAAGATTGGCGTATAGTTGTAGCAGCGACGGTTTTCTACGCATCTTTTGGATCTAGTAATGAGTGTGAAGCGGAAAATTGTAAATCCGTTAAAACATTTTCCAGAATATGTATTTTTTTTTTGGGAAAAAGGATTTCTTTTTCACGACTCCGAATGTGTAGGCTATGGGGGTCAATAATTTGTGTGGGATCAACTTCGTACAGACATGTAGTAAAAGCCAGTTACTTGAACGTCGTCAACAAAAATAAAGGTATTATTTGAAAACATACGAACGTTTCGGTTTTATCTTTAGATCGTTCTTGTGGTGGTTATTTTAACAGATTATTACTCGGCGAATTCTCGTAGGATTTAAAATAAAGGTCAGCCTACTTCCCTGTATCTTTATTTTAATACTGTGGTTAGTTTTGCTTCCAATAGACTTGCCATTTTTACTGTCACTAAATAATATAAAAGTGCAGCAGGAAAGAGTCATACATGTGTATGAGCAACTGTAGATACACGTAGAGTTCCTTGGGTCGTATATTTAAGTATCAAAGTCCAAAGAACAATGATACCCTTGTTCTCAAAATCCCTAATAGTTTCGGGTTAATGAATTTCCGTAAAGTAATTAAAAACCGTTTAAGTTTCACGACTGCACGACGATGTGGCAGCATGGCGGAAATGTATTATTTCCAATCATTATAGTTGCTTGTGATTTATTGGACAAGTTTCTAGAGACGTAGCGAGGCTATTGATTGACAGTTAATTTCGCGTTCAATTTGTGATTCTCCGATGGACGAGAAATAGGAAACAGCTAGCTTTCTTTCGGACCAAGAAATAAGTTCAACATTAGTTCAAAGCACTATATATTTCTTTGTGAGCTGTGAGGGGGTTGAGTCAAGGAATTGGTCAACAAGAAACTTTATTAGCTGTCGGGCGCGACGTCTCGGGAAACGAATCTCGCTGACCTGAATCAACACGTGCGCGGCGAAGGATCCCATATTGCTCTCGGAAATAAAGAAAACTGCTTTACTGCCTTCGAAACAGTTAACGGCTCTTTGTCCAAGTCCAGACACATAAAAAGTCCCAAATATCCGAGGGAACGCTTTATGGCATTTCGGATAACGGTTCTCTTAATAAATGTTTTGGGAGAGAGATCTATAGGTATAGTTAGCAGACCTATGTATTAGCTCCATAAAGATGTACTTCCTCGGTAGATAAGATCGTATCGATTGCTGTATAATTCACACCGCGTCAGTAAAATAATCCGTAGTCATTTATTACGCTAATTACAATCTGCAATAAAAGATAATAATATTTTATTGTTCCTTTCATAAGTAACGGCGGTGGCGGTAACGGACGTACCAAAAATGAAAATATCGAATCCACTTCGACGTGCAGTAACAAAAATAACCAAATTTGGGTTATTGGACTAAAAGCAAAGAAAGTAGGCCTCTTGATTGGTTTTATACCAATTTGCGGTCCCGTGTTAATCGGCACAACTTACGGTTTTGTTACCAAATTATATTGCTGTTATTATTAATACAAACAATTTGAAGGCTTAGCAATAAATTAAATTGATAATTATCAGTCAGTCTTTATCAATGCATTCGTCATTTTTTTTTATTTTACTTTTACTTAATACACCTCTCCATAATTAACATGAAAAACCGAAAATCGTTTATGACGCCAAATTGAGACATAACGATGATCACACTAAGAAAACTAGTTCACAAGCAAATATTCGCTGTGCTATCAGAAATTATACTCGTGTTCAGATTGTGCTGGCCCAGCATTGTCTGAACATTTGCATAGCAACCACTCAACTCAGCGAGAAGAATAAATACTGACTTAAGAATTTTAATAGCCGTAAGGAATTGCATTGTCTAACAAAATACTGTTATTTGTTCGATATATTATACGTTTTTTTTTCGACATTTTAGACTTTTTTGCATTTTTGCAAAGAGCAATTTATTACGGGATCAAGGCGAATTCCCGGTGGCTTCAATAACTTGTAGTGGTGTAGGGAAAGGCAATTTGCTAAATGGCATTCCGTGGGGTGAACAGTGCATGCTGATGAAGCGGGAACGCTCGATTCTTATTATTCTGATAGTTTTTGTCCCAAAGGACTTAATAAGGTTGGAATTTGCATGCAAATGCAATTTTATTTATCAATTTGAAGATTGGAATTTTAAAACACGGCATTATATTCTGGGAACGTTAATTTAAGACTTAGGGTCAATTCACACTGAAACGCGACGCTGCGCCCACCTTTCAATAGAGCGACTCAAAAAGTCAAAATCTAGCTTTATTTTGGATACAAAAAGATATTTATGTATATTATATTCATTTCACCGATGACGCGACGCAGTGTGGCTCCGCGAGCACGATTTATCAGCAACTCAAAATGTAACTTTATTTACTACACGAAAAAATATACATTTCCAGTATCGTCGCGTCACGTCGCGTCGCGACATCGTGACCGTGATCGTGGCGTCGGTGTGAACTGAACCTTAGGGCTAATATTGTCGTCCTACTTAGGACAATGTAGCAAACAATACTGCTGAAAACAATGTTGTCCTGTACGTAGTAAAATCTGAAAACCGTTTTGTACTGTAATAATTTTGACATTAAGTAGGGGAAGCTCAAAGCGGTCACCTTAACTTTATAAAAAAAAAAAACTAATACTTAAACGAAAGATTTTTGAAGAGAATTTTATACTATCAAGTAATTTTATACTATAATTAATAGAATTATTACAATGGTCAATTCAAATGTGCGCAAGTTGAAAAATAAGCACATGATTTGCAAATCACGAAAACTTGTCATAAAACCGCTTTGCCCGAGTAGCCGCCCAAAGCGGCCATGGGGTAAAGGCAACGTGGCCACCCCAAAAGTTTTCAAGAAATGAATTATTTTTTTGTTTAAATATGCAGTGGTAAATCTGCCAAGTATCTTCATAGCAGATCCTGTTTATAAGTGTCTTCTCAGGGTAGTGGGAGGGATACCATATTTAATTGCGATGGATTTAATTGAGTCACGCTTTTCCTTTATCTCTTAAATTGTTTAGGCCATCGTAGCTTTGTCTCATGATGCCTGGGCTGTTTTCTTTTGTAGTTATTGACCATCTAAACAAAATGATTAAGCATATACATATATGGAGCGATAATATTAAAGTAAGCGATCTGTTGGCAACTTTGCCCGAACCACTTTGCCTTTTCCGAACATTTTGTTTAAAAAAAATATTTCACTCTCATTATTTATTATATTTCGGAGCAAATGCTACACAAAAAAGGCCAAATAGATAAGTAACATGAAACGTGTAATTACAACATTTAAATATAAACAGTTTTGACAAAAACAGGTCGAACATACCATGTATTATTTAACATAATAAAACATTGGTCGTCACTAGGGCCAAACTTTCAGAACCACACTAGTGAATGACTGGCGTGGGGCTGGAGGGGTTTGGTTACGCGTATATACAGCACGGCAACATAACTAAAGTTATTATTTCAAATAACTGCAAAATGAAGCGTGGCCGCTTTGCCTCCTATGGCCGCTTTGAGCTGACTTCCCCTAGGTTTTTCTTATTTATTACCAAATGCTATTAGTTTAACACAGATAAGTATGACCAAGGATGCATTTCTTAGTTTTTAGGGTTCCGTAGTCAACAAGGAACCCTTATAGTTTCGCCATGTCCGTCCGTCCGTCCGTCCGTCTGTCCGCAGCTTAGCTCAGAGACGCCCAGCACTAGAAAGCTGTAATTTGGTGTAAATATACGGATTTGTTGCGTCAAAAAAGTGGTAAAATAAAATCTCGTAAAATATTTTTTTTAGGGTAGGTACCTCCTGTACACGTAAAGCGGGGATGTTTTTTTTTTTTCTCGCGTACCCCTTAGTGTGGGGTATCATTAAATAGGCCTTTAAAAAATATTGGTAGTTTCCATCAACAATTTTTTGATAAAAAGATTCGTTTGTGAAATATTAAGCTTTAAAGTGCTAATTTTTGCCCTACTCGAGTGTCCCCCCCCTCTACCAGCTAAACGGTTATGTTTGGGGGTGTGAAAAAATTTACAATAGTAGTATATATAACGAAGTTTAAAAGAAAATTATCATGACTAAGTGGGCTTTACAAGTTTACGAGTAATAGTTGACCAACTTATAAAACGTACTGGGATAACATTTTCCTAAACAAAATGTATCGGAGAACAACTGCAAATGTAAGTTTGTCAACTTCATTTTTACAGCTATAATAGGTAGTGGAGTGGAGTGGAGTGCAGTGGAGTGGAGTGCAGTGCAGTGGAGTGGAGTGGAGTGGAGTGGAGTGGAGTGGAGTGGAGTGGAGTGGAGTGGAGTGGAGCGGAGTGGAGTGGAGTGGAGTGGAGTGGAGCGGAGTGGAGTGGAGTGGAGCGGAGTGGAGTGGAGTGGAGCGGAGCGGAGTGGAGTGGAAGGGAGTGGAGCGGAGCGGAGCGGAGTGGAGTAGAGCGGAGTGGAGCGAAGTGGAGCGGAGTGGAGCGAAGTGGAGCGGGGTGGAGCGAAGTGGAGCGGAGTGGAGCGAAGTGGAGCGGAGTGGAGTGGGGTAGTGTGGGGTGGAGGGTCGTAAATCGCTTGAACCTTTTTAACAGGTTCATAGCGATTTTCGACGTGCCTTGACACCTCTCAAGTTTTTTTTTTAATACGTCATAAATCGTAAACCTTTCAAAGTTGGAACCAACTACAAGAACTTTTATAGTATGTTATTACTTGCTGCTA
Organism: Agrotis exclamationis; assembly: GCA_950005045.1. Lineage (NCBI taxonomy): Eukaryota > Metazoa > Arthropoda > Insecta > Lepidoptera > Noctuidae > Agrotis > Agrotis exclamationis. The sequence goes on along the minus strand of OX465423.1, from coordinate 10,213,217 downwards.
CGGAACCCTTTATGGGCGAGTCCGACTCGCTCTTGGCCGGTTTTTTTAAATTTAAAATGGGTTTAATCTTGGCCTCAATCTAGCTCAGGAGCAAAGATGAGGCCTTTTTTTCCCACGTTTTATCGTGATTAAATCATCAAATGAGTCCTCCTATCCAGGGCGGGGCGGGAGCGACTGTCAGACTTGTACTGACTAAAATCCAAGGTGTCCTTCAATGTTCTTGGGTCACGGTTTCCTGATGCGATAGTCCCGCGACCCCGGAAAGATGAGGCCTAAGATGGAGCGAGCTTACCCAGATGGAACTGAAATCAGAAACCACTGATGATCACAGTAAAAACTATTTGGCAACGGACTCCGACAAGTTACTGGTCGCTATAGCCAGGATGCCCTAGCGAGGCCTACCATCCAGCAGCCACCGTAGTTTTTGCCTACTCCGTGGGAAACCACTTTCATAAAGTTTGTTCAAAAAGCTTCTGTTTGTTTATTTGCCTAAACGCCAGCTTATCAATGACTCTTTTTGAAATCTTTATTACATTTGAGTCACGTAGGAAGGCAGTTTAATGTTATCATTTGATATCATTTCATTTGTACCTGAAATTGTTTTATGTGCTTCTGGCTTGTTTTATGATGTCTGCCTATCGTGTTAGATTATAATCGTTTGTTTTCAGTATCTATTTCAGTAGTTTCTATATTTTTTTTAGCAATACGCTCGCGTTTCACCACTATCTCGGCTGATGGTAAGCGCAGATGTGGTCGACAGTGAAACATACTTGCCTAGAAAGTAACATATTCCCTTTCAGACTCTCGTTGTCAAAAAGCAGTTGAACAAGGATATAGTTGCAACCTTCTTGCCAATAAAACCGTAATGTCAATAAAAAGGATCTTTAAGATCGGCACAAGTCGCATTGTTTGGAAAGGGGCACTTAAAAAAAATCAAAAGATTTTTTCGGTAACTTATGGCTTTACCTTCTTCGTTCTGATTGACACAATCTCGCTTTTTAGGTCCCTCAGGCTCTACACCCAGTTCCCGGCTTCAGACGATGCATCAAATATCACACACGTCTCTAGTTACCGATTTTTTCGGTAACTTATGGCTTTACCTTCACCGTTCTGATTGATCAATCTCGCTTTTTAGGTCCCTCAGGCTCTATACCCAGTTCCCGGCTTCAGACGATGCATCAAGTATCACACACATCCCTAGTTACCGATTTTTTCGGTAACTTATGGCTTTACCTTCATCGTTCTGATTGATACAATCTCGCTTTTTAGGTCCCTTAGGCTCTACGCCCTGTTCCCGGCTTCGGACGATGCATCAAGTATCACACACGTCCCGTTACCGATTTTTGCGGTAACTTATGGCTTTACCTTCATCGTTCTGATTGATACAATCTCGCTTTTTAGGTCCCTCAGGCTCTACACCCAGTTCCCGGCTTCAGACGATGTATCAAATATCACACACGTCTCTAATTACCGATTTTTTCGGTAACTTATGGCTTTACCTTCATCGTTCTGATTGATCAATCTCGCTTTTTAGGTCCCTCAGGCTCTATACCCAGTTCCCGGCTTCAGACGATGCATCAAGTATCACACACATCACTAGTTACCGTTTTTTTCGGTAACTTATGGTTTTACCTTCATCGTTCTGATTGATCAATCTCGCAAAAATGGCAAAATCATCAAATGAGTCCTCCCGCCCTGGGTGGGACGGAAGGGACTGTCAGACTCTAACTGACTAAAATCCACCCGTGTTCCTTCGGATGCCCTTTACGTTCCGGGGCCACGGTATCCTGGATTAAGAAAATTCCGCGACCCCAGTAGGCATTTGGCCCCATAAGGGGCCCTGTCGGTGACGCGTGAAACACGACGCGCCACCGACCCGGGCTTGTTCCTGGGTCGGACGGCGAGCTTACCCATTACTTACCGTCCGCAAGTCCGCTCCGCCGCTGTGCCCTCTGCTATTCAGAGGGACACGCGTTGGAGCGTCTACCCGACAGGCTATTCGCATACTGGCAAAGAGACCCCAGGCACTGTGTGCCTAAGGGGTCTCTTTGCCAGTATGCGAAGAGTTTTTGCCCGCATCCCAGGGTGCACCGGCCCGAAAAACTAGTCTTCCCCCTGGACGTATCCGAGAGGGAACTCCAGTCCACGGGCGCACGTGGAGGTTTCCTGTCTTAGCACCCCTTGGCATTTAGCTTGTGGACAAGCTGTGGGTGATGGTGGATTCCTTAGGTTTGTTTTACTCGTCAAAATGAACGGAGCAATAGATACTAATTATTTGTATACAATCAGTAAGCAGCAGCTATAATCGTCCGGCTTCATACAGTCTGCAGTTATCTGGCAGGTCTTCGCCTCAGGCCGTTGGCACCACGTCAACGGCACGTGCAGCAGTCACGTGTTCCCGTCGCTGCCAACATGCCGTGATAAAGATCACAACAGTGCATGCACCAGAATAACCTATTTCCTTCAATAGAACAGTGAACCTTGCTCACTTGATCGTATGCAACGAACTCTTTGTCTATTCTTAGTTAGTTCTAATTTGTTATGGTGGGTTGAGCCAATAGTCAGACAGACTGTCGATCTAAGAGAAATGTCTGATGAGGTGGGTTTACGAGCTTGGTAGTGAGATGGGCTGTCATAGAAGCAATGCCTTACGAACTATATTTTTTACGGATTTTACATTTGGAAATTGGAAACTATTCAAGAAGCCATAAACACAAATCAAGTCATAGGTACTAAAGGTATTTTCTTTTATTTTTTACATCTTAATAAGTTCGCGGAATGAAAGAAAAAAAATTTCATTAAAATGGGAACTGGAAGAAGAATGATATTGGTCAGGATGAGAAAAACTCTATGCACAAGTATAATATCGCAGTATGAGCTGTATATGTATATCAAATGATACAAATTACATTGAGCCCCGAGATCTGCGTCCAAGAAATAATCACCGCAGTAAATCTACTGTCTAGCTTTACTTAGAGATATTACTCCTACTAGCATATGGATAGAATACCACGTCTGAACATAAGAACGTCCGGTGGGACGTGCCTCTCAGTGCGAGGACGTTCGTGAAATGTTTTGATTTCCGGTTAATTTATGAAGTCAACAGCGGCGAGAATATCGGCTTCCTTTGATTAAACAGAGTGCTGAAACCGATTGGTGTTGTATCTTGAATTACAGGCGGTACGTAGTTCGATTTGACAACGAAATGAGGAAGGAAGTTGTAAGTAAGAACTTTGTTTGAGTAGATGATACCTTGTGAGAGGAATCGGAATAGTTTCATTCAAGTGGTAAGGAAATTGCATTGCTTTATACTCAAGTATGGTTGATTGTACAATTTATACTGGAGATAGAGGCAGATGTGAACATCTCCCTCTACACTTGCATTTCGAGCGGAGGCTTTCGATGAACGTGGGGCACATGGAACGCTGCACAAACATTCATCGAACGCCTAAACTGGACAAACGCTAGTGTGAATGGACTCTAAAAAAGTGAACTATCCTAATAATGTCGATGTGGATGATGGGATATCACAAACAAATGATAAACAAGGATCTTTGTTCATTTATTTTTTACTACCCATCCGTAGACTGGAAGATGTGAAGGAAAAGTGCTGATGGAGTGAATACCATTGACGAGATGGAGGAAAGTGGGTAGACAATAAAATTGACCAAAGGTTGGTTAAATCGAGTGAGACTCCTCAATTATACCTAATAATTTAGCTTTTGCCCGTGACTTTACTCGTGTTAATTTAGATTTAGAGTTAGTTAGGGTTGTACTCTGCTTGTAATGATATAATTCAATCATGACTCGAAAAACACGTGGCGACATCGATTATAAAGGCGCTCCCTCAGCTCGAGTATTCACCTGTAAGGGCCTATGCACACCACGTTTTTTAAACCGTCGTCGCGCGTTTTAGAAACGCGCGTCCACGGCGCGCTTTTGTCAAACAGAGCAGTTTGTTATCGCGATACAAAGCGTCAAACGCGCGCTTGCATCGCGTCTGTATCGCTACAAACGCGCGTCAACGGCGCGTTTAATAAACGTGGTGTGCATAGGCTCTTATGTAACGTTACAGATTCGAACATTTCATCAGTGACGGAAGACAATCGAGAATCACAATGCGCACTTTCATGTTACATTACACGCGAGTACCCCCGGTGAGGGAGCGCCTTTACGAGGACGTTGTTGTTTTCCTCGGGAATAGTACTTTTTCCGGGATAAAAGGTATACTTTATGTCCGTTTCTGTGTAGTTGACAAAGTATTTGCAAAATTTCAGGATGGTCGGTTAGTGGTATAGGCGTAAAAAGGTATTACGTAACAAACAAACTTCATCCTTCGCAATTATAATATAAGTTAAGATAGCCTCCGTCAGAAAACATTTGACGTACCTAGGTGATGGATAAAAGTGTCTTTGTATAGGAATTTGACGTCGCTTGGACGCTGTACTGCCGGGACATAGCCGTATATCGTAGACATGTACGGTGCGGTGATTACACACAAACTATGTGCTTACAACCCGTTCACAACTTTGGTCTAAGCGGTGACCGGTGGAGGCGGCGGGAATAAAACATTAATTACTTTTTAAGGCGCTGTACCCAAGCTCTATGTTGCAAAGGTAGTCGCGGGGGTGAAGCAGCTGCGCGCGGGGGCAAATTGTAAGAAAAAATGTAAGAAATTTTGCAGTTTTAACTTAATATTTAAACAATTACAGGTCTGAGTTCAAAAAAAATTAGATATGTCTTTAGTATATGAAATTTCTTCTGTTATAGTTACAAAAAATATAATGGTTACCGCTAAAAAAATTGAGAATTTCGAGACGAAATTTTTTTTTTCGTGGTCATATTGACAATTTTTTTTTTTCGTAGTTTTAGGCCACTTTTGTGAAATGTTTTTGTTAAAGTCTTTACTTTATACATTTGACTATACACTGTATTTTTTTTTCTGGCTTGTGGCATGTACAGATACGGCTAACTTTGCGACGAAAAACTAGTTGCTTACAGAGTGTTCGCTATGGGCAGCGCCTTAAGTACGCGAATTTGTCACTGGCGGCGCCTCGTGGCGTGTTTCAAACTTTTCTATACATTTGTTCTTACCGCTCGCGCCCCGCGCTAAGTCACCGCTCACTGCGACAAGGTCGTACACGGGCCGTTATGACGTGGAGACACCAACCCGTTACAAAATACAATACAAAATATAAGAAGAACAAATACTTAGTCACGCAATATTTTTTCTTTTTTTTTTTTTTTTTTTTTTTTTTAGCGTGGTAAAATCATCAAATGAGTCCTCCCACCCCGGGCAGGGCGGGAGGGACTGTCAGACTTGTACTGACTAAAATCCACGGTGTCCTTCAATAGCCTTTTATGTTCCGGGGTCACGGTAATGAGATAAGTCCCGCGACCCCGGCAGGCTTTGGCCCTCTTGGGCGGGGCCCCGTCATCGTGCTGACGCTCTTTGAGGCGCGCGTGGAACACAACGCGCCGTCGACCCGGGCATGGTCCATGGTCGGGCGGCGAGTTGCCCTTTACTCGCCGCCCGCATGCCCGCGCCTACGGTGGCCGGAGATCGTCTTGCGACGTCCGACGCCGTGGGCGTCTACCATTGCGGGTGGGGCGGAGGGAGGACGCTGTCCTCTCTCTCTCACGGCCCGCCTCCTCCTTAACGAGCATTACTGCCTCGCAGAAGGAGGCGACCGCTTCCCACTCCGTCTCGCCCCGCAGCATGGCCTCGACCAATGCCGGGCGCGAGAGGTCTCCGCCTATCGCTGCCGTGAGGACACGGCGGTGCTCTGCCCAAGCGGGGCAGTCTTGCACCGTATGCTCTACTGTGTCCTCCGGGCGATCTTCGCAATGGTGACACCCCGGCGTTTCTTCCTTCCCCATCCGACACAGGTACCTCCCGAAACATCCGTGTCCGGTGAGGACCTGCGTCATCCGATAGGTCAGGACGCCGTGACGCCTTTCCAGCCACTCCTCAAAGAGGGGGCGCAATATTTTTTCTTAAGGATTAAAACTTTCACGACATGACAGTCGTACACAAGTAGTTTTCTTTCTGGCTTTCAGCAACAAATCTGTTAAGCAACAATGTCCGTTTATTATTTTGTTTTACTTAGACACATGATACGCATACAAATGTCGCTTCGTTCGTGACTGTGAAAATATATTTTTCAGCTTGATTTACACGCCTATTTTAAATGTATTCAGCGTAGATAACCGCAAGGGCATCTAAATCTTGTTTAATGAAAGGTCAAAAAGATTATGTTGGATTAGAATAAATGATCGAGGCAATCAATTTCAATACAAGTAAATCTAATGCAGATTGAAGGATAGATTCTAGCTGCTGTTCATAGTGACTAATAAAATTATGTTCATGCCTATCATAATGCAGGCATATTTTATTTAATGCGCGTACTGAATCATAGTAACATCCCATTGTTCTACGGATCAGGCAGCACAGCTTAATGTTACGGCGGCAATATTTCTCACGATCGCTGGCAGGCGGAGCACGGTTCGGTATCGATTGCGGTTCTCGGTACGCTATAAACGACTGACAGTTCTAATTATAGTGCACGCGCAGGCGAACGCCTTATGTCACATAGTACAAGGTTACTATAGCGAGGAAATTTGTTCTAGACGAGTTTCCGAAAGCGGCTTGAAGAAAGTACTTTTACTGAGAGAAGGCGCGACGTGGCACAGTTTCCACGCGAAACGTGGCGGGAGGTACATGCGCGCACGTCGGCGCCTGCGCAGGCTTTCCAACTCACACAAATTTAACGAGCCTAGAGGGGAAATATACGGGATTTAATGTAATATACGAGTAGAAGCCACCGGATGGACACGATGTTTCTCGAGCTTCTAGTCTGGTTACTACTTTTCCGAGTTTTCCAATGCGTGGGTGAACGAGCCGGCATGGACTGGTCTTAGTTCAGTAGTTTTCATAACGCGTCCTTTTAGCTTTTCACGTATACGTATTAGTTGAGTTTTTATGTTTATTAAAACAATATAAAATGAATAATCTATTTTATAGCAATTTTATAATTTTTCCTGTAGCACATGTAGGTTTTTTTGTGAGTAATCGCTGTTTTAATACTTACTAAATCTTAATCCAGTTAATACCGAATATGATACCACTAACAACTACAATTCGTACACATACCTACCTATTTGATTAAAAGAACTAAACTTTTTTAACCCAAACGTTTGTAGATGGAAAACTCGATGTGGTAAGAATCATAATATATTTTTAGAAATAGGCCTTCTCGCGTAAAACCTCAACAGAAACAACATTCCTTTTTTTGGGTACCTATATTTTCATAGATTAATCAGTCCTAATATTTTATTATAATGCCAATCAATTTAAGATTTTACTGCAAAACTTCAATGTTCATAACCAATAATTTGCAGGATTATGTCGACTCGAATATAACTTAATAAGATGAATATGTTTTCAGATGTTATTAAAATCCATTATAAAGGAAGTATAGTTAGAAAGGTTAGCACACTCTCCCCCAGTTCGTAACAAGTTTCTGCTCTCTGATTGTTGGTAGATTTGGCACGAGCAAATGACATCCAGCATCCTGCGAGAACTGTGTCGTTTGTTCACCTCTTCGGCTGTTCCTATCTAGGTCAATTCGAAGTTAAGTTATAGACAAATATCAAAGTATGCAAAGGTACAGAAGGGAAGTATTCAGTTGAAGTATTAAGCTTCAAAGTTAGCATGAATGGGGAAAATGGTGAAGGAAAACATCGTGAGGAAACCGGCATATACCAAAAATTATAGCCCATTCCTTCATAGAGGCGAGGTCTGTTGGGAACATTAAAGGCAGATGATGAAAGAGGAAATTTTAACCCTTTTATACAAAAGTGAACAATTCGTCAAGTAGAAAAAGAAAAATAATTGAAAAGTCCTGTTTCCTCAATGAACTCTCATAAAGTATGTATTGATATTAATGTCTTTTTTTCTTAGTTCCTTCTCACTAATTAAATACTTTCTTACTTTCTTTTTATGTAATTAAGTGCAGAAATTGTTTGTGTATACAGTCTTGTCCCCGTATTACTTATTTCGTGAATCAGTTTTACAGGTTGGTTGGAAGAGATCTCTTTAAAGAGATAAGCTCACCTTTGTGAACAAAATTTAGTTTATATGTTTATTTTTTAAAATGGTACACAATAAAGAATACAATAGTTACGTGGGCAATCTGATATCATATACCTAACCGTGAAATATCCAGTTTCATTGCCATTATTCATTACAAGTGATACACCATCATGTGGACTTTCGCATACTATTGGGAGCTAAGCAATCAAAGAAACTATATCCCATTCCGGACAAATGGCAAGAGTCGATTGAGCGAAAGCAATCGCTTTGCGCTTTTTCGCATTGTGATGTTCGAATGCGATAGCTTGCCAAGTACTATTGTCTTGTTAGTATAGAATTACAACTGGTTCTTTTGAGACTACCTTAAGGATTACCGGCTTCTAAGTATGGCAGGAGACGGTGAAAGACCCTTAGTTTACCAGAAACTCTTAACTAAGGGTCAAAGAAAATTGAGAGAAGGGCAAAGGGCTATATACTACGAATTGATTTATATGCATAATAATCGGAAAGAGAAGCAAACTTAGTTAAGATATAAAACTTTTTATCCAGCTCACGACATCAGATAATTATCATCATGAGGTGCATAGCAACTGTCGTAGAGGTGACAATACATTTCGGTGATGATAAAATTGAGAGAAGGGCGAAGGGCTATACTACGAATTGATTTATATGCTTATTAATCGGAAAGAGAAGTAAACTTAGCTAAGATATAAAACTTTTTATCCAGCTAACGACATCAGATAATTATCATCATGAGGTGCATAGCAACTGTCGTAGAGGTGACAATACATTTCGGTGATGATAAAATTGAGAGAAGGGCGAAGGGCTATACTACGAATTGATTTATATGCTTATTAATCGGAAAGAGAAGTAAACTTAGCTAAGATATAAAACTTTTTATCCAGCTAACGACATCAGATAATTATCATCCTGAGGTGCACAGCAACTGTCGTAGAGGTGACAATACATTTCGGTGATGATGATGGTACTGGAGACTAGTACTCGTATTTACGATCTGAGAAGGGAACCATTTATATATTAAAAGTATAGGATAACATAGAAAAAGATATGGGTATAGCTTCAGAGCTTAAAATAATCCCTGTAGCCCAGATTTTGTGGTTTCTACTCGATGAAATTCCTTGTATTCTTTAACAATAGAAAACTTAACCACGACTTTATCATATTTAACAATTCAAACATTCTCTGTCTTCTTGCAATTTCGCATCGTGAAGATTTACCTCCCAAGTAAGAACATTACAGATTCCTCATCCAGAGGTGCATACGTTGATCGTGATAGGTCGCTGTTGCTTCCGACCTTTCGTTCCTCCACTTTCGTATTGCGCATTGTTTCGACATGTTCCTTGTGGCATGTCCTAAGCGGAGGGTAATGGCCTATCTATGTCTAATTTTTAAATCGTCGTTGTATCATCAAATGAGTCCTCCCACGCAGGGCGGGACGAGACTCGTAGTGACTAAAATCCATGGTGCCCTTCAATAGCCCTTTACGTTCCAGGTTCACGGCTACCTGATGAGACAGACCCGGGACCCCGGCAGGCCCGCAACCCCGGCAGGCATCTGTATCTAGTTACTTGGAGGTTAGGGTCCTTGCCTTGTACATAGTTGTACATACCTACGAGTTACATTCTTCGAAATTGATTTTTTCCTGCAATAGTCATAGGTACTAAGATTGTTGTTAAAGTAAGATTTAGAATTCAGCAGACTTTCAGATATTGTTTCTGTGCGTTGGAAAGGTTATAATCAACTTTCGTCGAGAGTTGGTAATTCTTACCCATTTAATTTTGCTTTGTAATATTTTTAAGCACTATCAGATTTAGTTACGCACTATTGAATATAGACCTTTACGTTGTTATTTGTGAAATTGCTTTAATATACCTATTTTTGTCATAATAGAGGAAGGGGCTACTAAATATTTTTGATATCATTTTAACGACAGTTGATAAAAGTTAATTCCCAAATTGTTGTAATCTGATAACATGTCGATTTACGGTTTTATGGCTTTAAATGTGTATAAAAACTGAGTATTTTGCACAAATAATTATAGTTTTCATTGATTTTTGTGAAAGCAAGGTGAGTTAATTTATATTAGAATTTATGAATTTTAAAACTAAATGAGAAGTAATTAATAATTTTCAGTTAAATTAATTTATAGTCCTGGAAGTATTTTGTCTTATTACAGCATTCAAAAACATTTCCATACCCTTAATTTATCGGTATGGAACATTACCTAATAAGTCAGTCTATGCTTTATAAAAAATAATTATCGTCTTTTATAATAACAAGTTGGATGTTATGTTTCAGTAAATAAACTTTAACCACACACAATGAAGACCTTCGTTGCTCTGTTCGCCCTGCTGGCCGTGGCCACCGCCAACCCCCTGCCCCTCGTGCAGATCATCGTGAACGTGGACGCTCCCGCCGCCGCCGGTGTCTCCCCTGTGGTCGTCCCCGCCAAGCCCGAGATTGAGCCCACCCCCGTCATCATTGTCGATGAGGCCGAAAACAACATCATCCCCGACCCCGTTGTCCTGCCCGCGCCCGTCTTCCCCGAGGTTGAGATTCCCGCCCCCGTAGTCATGCCTGAACCTTCTCTCCCCGAGGTTGAGATCCCCGCTCCCGTCGTGATGCCCGAGCCTTCTCTCCCCGAGGTCGAAATCCCCGCTCCCGTCGTCATGCCTGAGCCTGCCCTCCCCGAGGTCGAAATCCCCGCCCCCGTGGTTATGCCCGAGCCCGCCGTACCTGAGGTTGTCGACCCCGTTGTCGCTCTCCCCGAGGAACTCAACTAAGCAGCAACTGGAGAATCACGCGTCTGCTGAGCTTCAACCATCAAGACTCATGCTGAAGACGTGACGAATATTGAGGAACTTTTGACCAGTGATTATCTTGGAAAGCGATTTAATGACAGCAGAAACGGCAGATGTGGTTCAATGATTTTTATTATTTACGAGCATAAATTTTTATTTTTTATTTATTTTTGGTTTAAATATTCTATTCCTAGCTGTTAACCTTACTATGTTTAATTAATTTACTATAGAGTTAGCGTCATCAGAATATAAAAACAAGAACCCAAACCTGGACAATCAAAATGAATGCCATGTGAAACTAAAGGTATATTTGCAAAATGATGAAGTGTAGAACTCATAGCGCTACATTAAAATTCTACAGTATAAAAATACAGTTGACTCATAATTCCTGACGTCTAGTCGATGACGTAGCGGTCATTCCAAAGGGTTGAATGAAAAGCAGGCGCCGCAAACTTTTTGTTTCAATTTCAATCGAATGACGCAGACTCCCACTTTGTTGCGATTCAAATCAGCTTCGCAAGCTGGCGAGATGACGTCAGCGTGCTTATATTAAATGCCTTAACCATTATTATATTAAAGTTCCTGAGTACTGACAACGCCTGTCTAAATGTTACCTAGAGTTAAAAGCTATATTAATTTTGGTAGATAAAGTCTATTACTCAAATAGCAAGAAATTAAACAGAGTCTGTGTAAAGGTGGACACTCCTTGCCTACAATTACTTAGCAAATTCAGCCTAAAGATAAGAACCTATGTTAAATGGTATAAGTATGAACTAAACTTCATAAGACATACAATTATTTATGGGACTCGTGTTCTTTTTCGTTGAATCCATTATAATTTTATACGTTTCATACTGATTACAAATTATGTCATGCATCCAAGAAGCATATAATTATAGTCAACAAGCATCCGATCCATATCATGAAATTTTACATTTAATTATGGTTATTAAATTGAAACTAAAGCCGAAGACGATCAGTTCGCTTGTTAATTTTGAATTAAAGATACATGTCTCACACCACACGATGTCCGTACAATTGACACTGAATGCCATCTGTTACAAATTCTGAGCCCCTCACCTGCATCCTTGCTAAACCTTTTTATTTTACCTGTTTTGTTTAAATTATTATGCTGCCAGTTGATGTCTGATATGTTTTTGAGGTTAGAGAAATAAATGTTAATTAAATTATAGATAACATAAGAAATACATACATGTTTCGACGTTTCACAACTTGAAAACCTTAAAGTTCACTGCGCTTTTAAACAAACACATAAAACGTGATTTCTTCGTCGGAGACGTTTGCACTTTTCTAAAATATTCGATAGCGAGTCTCCAGACACACGAGACTATGACTAACGTTCATTGGCCGGGAAAGGCGCTCGTGTCACCTTGTGAGAGCTGCTTTTATTTTATTTTCAGAACAACTTTACGTTTCGAATATCCTGGATGACATCATTCGACTATGTGCAAAATGCATTCAGTCGTCTCAAGTGGTGCAGGTACGGACACAACAGGTTCTCCGAACGCTCTTTCGCTTCCAAGAACTTTGTTTTTTGTACACCTGCTCCATTTGAACCACCATTTAATTGTGACAGTGTAGCGAATGCTGCCATCAATTACAATGACAGCCCACTTTTTGTTCCAACTCTACTTATTGGTGTGATTAATGGATACCATGATGCACCACCGAAAGCTTTTAGACAGTACTGACTGCTTTTTCAATTGCTCGAAATAGACAGCAATTATTATAAGAAGAATTCCCTTTTTGTGTTTTAGTCATAATTATGCCGTATATAGAAAAATATGTAAGCAAGCAAGTACTGCATTCTTTAATAACGAAAGTTTATAACGGGATATTTGAAAACGTTGAAGAACTTTTCGTTGGGCTTAAAGCTGATTGCAAAAATATTATTTGCGTTTTTAATATTGTAATGTCAGCTTGAATTAATTATATGGAATCCCATATCATATTGTCAAGTCCCAGCAGAACGTGCTTCCAATTAATTATATTCTGATGTAGCAAATTACGCATATCAAATTCGATTCACAATGGCCTAGTAAGCGTACCAGACATTATAATGAAATAATAAAATATTCTTTTTCCATGTCAGCGTTGGTCCGGCAGAAATGTATGAGTGCAACTGCCGCACGTTTGTGAGTCGATAATGAATGCAGAGGTCACGCTATCACTCGAAGACTTCGTCCACATTTGACCTTGCTCCACATCAGTCGACCTTGTTCTCTCCGTCAGCTAACGAGCCACAAACGCCTATAGTGTAAACTATAGTTATTCATTACTCGCATTAGTTGCCCCACTGCGCTTAATTGAGTCGCATTCCCATAAGGATCAATGTCAGTCGCATTGTTGTGAGTTATTAATACCGTACTATTAATGTCGCATATGTATTGTGTCTTCCTTGTAAAGAAAGAATATGGACGTCCATACGTTGAGATGATAATATGCAAACGAATACGACCTCTCTTGAGGTGTATAATATGATAATTGACAATAGTTGTAGTGTTATTTCCAAGGCCACTGTACATTTGTGTAAATGAACAATTTTAGCTGGCAATAACTGCAGAAATAAGTTTTTGTATTATCTAAAAACAATAACCTCTCCTTGGTTAATTGAAGCTCTTTAAATTATTTCGCCGCACAGTTGAAGTCGAACGTTGTAAATTGGAAACATTTACTGATTTTACCATAGAGCATTTGATAAGACTTGTGTTAACCTTGCATTTAGTAAAACAAAACCTTTTTCATTATATTCGGTACTCAGACTGTGCATATTATGATTATTACAATAACAAGGTCATTCGCAGCCATATTATTATGTTGCCATGAAAATAAAAACTAGTCATTAAATTCAATCTTGATGTCTGTATGGCAAATTTATTTGAAGAGTGATGCTTAGGTGTCATTTATATCTCAAAGAATACCTAAACAACATAGCAGCTGTTGCCAATTTACTTAATCAATTTCACTTTGTAACAATTGCATTTACTAACTAAACAAAGAATATGCACATCGCAACAAGTCTACACAACATACATAGGTATACAGTGAACAAAGCGTTGCCCGCCCATGTGGTAAGTTTTCTCAGCTTTCCGTGCAGTGCCCCCACCCTGCGCGTGGGGCGTGAAAGCACCGCGGTCGTGCGCCCGCGCAGCTAAGTGTGTCACGCGGGTCGACGAACGCCGGCCTAGACCCACATACTGCAATTGGGGCACAATCAGCGACAGTATAGCGAGCGCGTTGACCCCGCGCGGTGAAATGCCCATCTCTCTCCTTCACACTCTTTCTCTCGACGTCGCTTGACGACCGGCGGCTTTCCCGGCTTGTCGCCGGCGCCGGTCGTCCACACCGCATGTTACACATGACAACTAATGACATATGCCGTATTATCGTACACAACATTTGAACAAATCGAGATAATGCATGCAAATCATAAAAATTATACAACACGTGACTATCATGGATCACGAACTGTATGCGGCGTCTTAAGTACTGAATTTCAGATAGTAATTGTGCATACAAACTCGACAGTTGAATATGAAGTGCACGTATGTCGTGTTCGATCGGACGATGTTTGTATTTTCTCTCGGACTCGCTCGCATGTGACCATCCGAACGATTTATCGGAACTGACACAAGAAACTGTCATTAAAATATCAAGTAATAACAGAATACTCGATCTTCATTCTCTTCTAATACATACCTATATTCTCAACGAAGGCAGGATCACGTAATAAAAAACAGACAAATGCCTGTTAGATCCGCATCGGCATCTGCGGCTCGTGCGATGCGTGATCTACGACTGTGCACGAACTAAATGGATGTGTGTACAATGTCCGATTTTCACTTTCAGGTAAACACTCTTCAGGAAAATACTTTTGTTTCTACTAGTATTTTTTAGTATTAACTGTTCCGGGGTCGTGGGACTTATCTTATTACCGTGACCCCGGAACTGCTATAATCAAAAACTCGATATCAATCTCGAAAGGTACTTAAGAAACTTAAAAAATCGACCTGAATTTAATGAACTGTCGATAATTAATTGTTATTTACTGCAACTTATTATCAAGTTGAAATAAATGGAAAAATACTAATCTAATAAATAGAGAAAGTTTGTGTTCTCGAATTTTCGAGACACAATAATTGGTAGTACGAGTATTGTTTTACCGTTCTATGGAATACGAAAGCGCCTGTTTTTATTTTCATTGAGAGTCGATCAATGTACCTATATAGCTATGACAGTATGGAGGCGCGGAGAAACAAACGAACAAGAGCGAACGGAAAAGAAAGTAAAAAGGAGTGCATTGATACAAGAACTAGGCAAACGTGTGGAGCGTCTAGAAATGTGTGCAAGCGAGTGCAGCGGCAGCGGCTTCATCTAGGGAGAAAAAGTGATGGCGATCGAACTGGAAACTGCGAGATTCGGAGCGAGTGCGTATTGTCTGTAACCGCTCCACGTTCCCGCGCCTCCGTGCACTTGTATTGCACATTTTTTCCCCTACTTCTTCACTTTCTTCAGTACACTTTCTAGGCTTATGGTGAAATGTCTACGCTTTCTAACGTAACACTAGTGCAAGTTTTTCCTGCCACCAGCCATTTGTAATGAAAACGAGTTGATGCTGTCATTGATTCTGTGGGTACTATCAATTTTATTTTTAACCGTCGTTCATGCCGTTAGCACTCTCTCAACCTGACCTGCGAGCGGATATGGACGATATGCTCGCGCAGAGGAAGAACGATGTTGTCAGTGCGTTAAATAAACAACCTCTCTCCACGTGTTATACGCTTTGTAACGTCCGTATTTAGGTCACAGACTCTGTGAAGGCTTGCTCTGGAAATCTGCATAGACGGATGTCGGTGCTATTAGATATTGTGAGTTTCTCTATCGGAGAAACTTTCGGAGTGAGCGAAGTGTGTCGATCCGCGAGCCAGGCGGTGGTCGTGGTCGTGCACCCACGGAAATGGGTCCGCGACAATAAACTATAAGACATGTCTATGTGGGCCATCGCAGAGCCTTGCGAGAGCGGGATCGCCTTCGCTTGTGGCTCGCCGCGCGCTATGCAAATCGCTAGGAACTTTCTTCCGGCGCGTTTGTGAGAGGCCATTGTCACGATTTCTCCTGCGGAAGCGCACGATTGTTGCCCTCCAGAAACTTTGGCCTGATTTCATTCTATATCTTGATGTTTACTTGAATGTGGCTGTTTATTTTTAGTCATATCTATAAATAAACGATCCAAATTAGTATTTATAACACGACGTGTCAAAAATAAATTGTGTATCGGATAACAAATTGCAGTAACACAAAAACCTAACCTGTGGCAATGGTACCTACAGTGTGTCTTTGTGGTCTTTTTTTGGCTGAATGTCATTCAAATTAATAGCGATTAATGATGATTGTGTGATGATTGTAAGTCCGTTCTGTTCGTGAGGCAGCCGGTGCGCAGAGACCGGCGGCGGAGACCACGACCCGCGCAATACGGGCCGGTGGCAGCGCGGTCGCATACGGCGCGGTGCTGCGCTAACCTACTTGGCGTGCATTGATCTCTTTGTTTGTAAACATGCCGTCGCCGTCGCCGCCGCCGCCCTGTACATTGAGTTAAGAATAAGAAATCGATTGTGGTTCTGTATATGCCAGCAATTTGTTTCAGTTCAATGTTCACTCGTTACTGTGACCGCTGCAAAAACAAGAGCTGTGGTAAAAAATTTGGTAAAAAAAAGCTACCTGGAGATTTTTTATTATTCGTAAATCAATTGTGGGTTATGTTTTCGTGAGATCGAGATTGTGTTTGGGGGAGTGGTAGGTATTTACCATTTGTCCCCTTTGAAATATCACCTTGATGCTGCTTGCCTGAGTAGACACTGTGGTACACGGTCAATGTGGATGTGGAATTATAGAGGCATGTTTATTTTTGCAACTAATATGTTACCTACTGTTCCAACTTATTCCATACCAGCGACATATTAGTTATTGTGTTAAACATATCTGTTGGTACCTACTACGAAATGAGAGAACTGCCACTATGCAGATTCAGGGTCTGTAATGAAACGCAGGATTCACCAGACTGGTCGTTGAAAGTGAACCTCTTTTAGCTAAAAATCAGGATGATATGATGACATATATATTTGATTATTTTTTAACCGGCTTCAAAAAAAGGAGGAGGTTTTCAATTTGGTCGGTATTTTTTATGTATGTACACCGATTACTCCGAGGTTTCTAGTCCGGTGATTCTTTTTTTGTTCGATGCAGTATACTTTCCTTTTGGTTCCATAAAAAATTCATCAACTTTGATTCAGTACCTATTTTTTATTTTATGAGCATTTTTTTGATTACCGCTGTGTGGATGATGTTATTATCTTTATTTTTTGTGTATTTGTTACGCGATTACTCCGCGAATTGTGGACCGATTTTCAAAATTATTTTTTTTGTTCGAAAGAACATTCTTCTGTAGTGGTCCCATAGTCACCAAGTCAGGATCTGATTATTGGATCCTGGAGAAATCGACGGCAACCCTCAAATTTTATGGGCCCACACATCGGTATTTGCGTATGGTAATCATCGTCTTATGTAGCTGAGCTGATGATGGAAGGTACAACTGCTTAACAGTAAGGAGTAGGCATCAATTGATTTCGCATATCTCCGGAACTAAAGTTCCGATTTAAGTAATTCTTTTTTTGTTGTATTAGGGATCGTTCAACTTAGGGAATACTGTAAGTTTTATCAAAATCAGTTAAGTAGTTTTTATGGTATGGAATTTCATTAGCTTATTGTGTACATGAGCGATGTTAAAGCCTCCTGCAGACACACGCGATTAATCGCGCTGCGACAACGAGCCAAGCTAATTTCCACTCTAAAAATACTGCGAATGGACCGCGACATGTCGCCCCGCGCGATTAATCGCGTGTGTCTGCAGGAGGCTTAATACCGGTGTGCTACGGATTACAAAATTCTAATACTCATGTAAGAAAATGATGTATGTACCAAGTCGGTTAATTATTTTTTTTAAAGTTTTTAATACGTCATCTCAATTTATTTGAAAACTTAGTGATTTGTAATACGGAATATAAAAGATAGCGAATACATTTGTCATTTATTTGATTTCGAAAATAAGAAATCACAAGTGCCGCATTATCAACTGTTACTGTTACTGTCAGCCTGTGTCATCCCAGTGCTGGGCAAAAGCCCCATGACTTCCAACTATTTAGATCTAGGGCTTATTTAAAGATTTTTTATGTTGATTAATTTAAGCTTCCCTAAATTAAAGTTCCCACGAAAAGTATACGAAACTAAGGGAATACAAGCTGAGTGCATGGAACGTTTCAATCTCACCGGCGCTTCGTCACGACACGAGGCTATATCATCTTACAAGTTTTCAGTAGAAAACTTGTAAGATGAGTTTAGTAGAAACCAAGTCTTGCGTATCCCCAACACTTTACGACTGTTTACCTGTCACGTAAGCAACGTATTTTGGGATGAAATATTGACAAAAATGATTGCTTGTAAAATTTACTTAGGCACAATTTGCTGGCCAAATATTACACCTCATCCTCTCAACATCACAACACGACGTGCGTTCACAAACAGTGCATGAGATCTGACCCCAATACTTGAATATTTATTCACATCGCGGTGCTGATACTCTAAACTTGTTGATTGAATTACAATGTATATTTTTAAACAGAGTAGATACTTAATTTATCTGTTCAATTGTGAAAGGATTTCTTCTAAATATTTAAAGGGCATCTAGTATCTCATGACCGCCAAATGGTGTCGACCCTCACGCCTGCTTCATTACGTAAGCTGCCGCGCCTCTTAGCCTAAGAGCTGATCCCTTCACATTGTCAAGGGTTATTGAACCGGTACCATTTTGCTCTACCTCCAAAGAATGCAAGGACATCGATGGCCCGTTGGGCGCGCGTAAGTGACTCGATTCGGACGAGCGAGCTTCACTTGTCTGCTGTTGCACTGCCCATTTGTGTATTTCTCCTTAAAGTAGGCAGAAAATGACAACTTGTTCAGCATTCCTTTCTTTGTTGGGCTAAACAATCTCTGTTGGCCACCAAAAACACGCATTGCGAAACACCCTTTTAGGCGCAACCCATAAAAATTATAGTAGTTATCTGTAAAATGAACAAATATATTTAAAGGCGCTCCCTCACCGCGAGCATTCACCTGTAATGTGAAATAAAAGTGCGCAATTTGATGCTCTATTGTCTTCGAATGTTCGAATCTGTAACGTTACACTACAGGTGAATGCTCGCGGTGAGGGAGCGCCCTAACGTACACTGCGACATTTTAGCAGCTGCTAGAATATTAAATCCAGTCATATGAGTTTAATGGTCCGGTGAATGCATGTGACAGTGTGATTGTAATTGTAAATATGTAGTTGTTTATGGCCCTATTTTACCGACAATCGAGACTCAATTAAGAGAAGTCAAAGTCCTAGAAACGATAGTGTTCTGAACTGCTGATCATTGACACTAGTTTGGATATTACTCAGAGTCTGACACTGAGAACACTATCCAAAGTATGATGAAATAATAAAGAAAGTTATAGTTTCGATGATATTATATGTGAGCTTGGTATTAAAAACAAAATCAGTTAGTGTTTTAACTTTGACTTAATTGAAGTCACTTTTATATAAGTAATTTATGTTAAATAGTGTGTATTGGACAAATGGACATGAGTATTTCTATAATAAGTGAATATATAGTCTATCAACAAAAGACTTCCTCATAGCATAGTTAATCTACACTGAGACATGACATGACTAAGCCCATCAGTATTCAACGAATACGGGAAGTTTTAATTGATTCGTAGCTATTTTTAGCGTTTGCAATGCATTTACCTGTCTCGGCAGATATAAATAGCTTGATCACCCATGTGGAAGATTCCAGGAATTTCTCTATTATTGTGCAACAGCTGCACCACCCAGGGGTAAAAAGCCTCGAATACGTTGACCCCGCCTCTAGGACTGGTCGACTACCTTTTTCGCACTAACTAAAAATAAAAGAAGGAAGACGTATACATGGGATGCGAACATTCTAGAATGAGCTCGGGACTAAAGGAGAAAAAGGAATATAGTGTGTTGAGAGGCGCGCGCTGGAGTGGACGACCGGAGCCCGCGGGCTGCGCCCCACTGCACAGGTACGTTTGAAAGTAAAAGAGAATAGAGACGTGGCACGATTGAGATCTGGCTCGCCGCGCTCATTGACAAGAGTGCCTCATTAGAGATGCCATTGAATCCGTGCTGAATATGCGCCGTACTCGCTATGAAGTTATTGACTTACGATGAGCATAATGAGATGAACATTCCAGTGACGCTGAGGGCTGACACGTCCGACTTGTTTTCATATCTACACTTTTTATCGATTAACGCTCCACTTAATGCAAACGTGAAATTTATTGACTCGTTGGAATTGATTATCTTGTACAACAGAACCTAAAATCGAGATAGATATTAATTGATACACAGCAAGTGTAGTTACAAGGTACAAGGAAAAACACAGCTTTTATACAAGGTTGCAGGTGGGTAAACTGCTCAAATGCATTTTAATAATTATCTAGGAAATAACATTCTGCAGTAAGTATACAAAGAAAAAAAAAATCGAGTTTCAGTAGGTTACTACTTGGAAACGGATTTCAGCTTTTGGCTGGTCCTGTTTTGATCAGAACAGCTCGATAAAACGTAAATGTCCTTTTAAGTGCTAAGCGGGCAGTTTGCGGGCGTCCACCTCATGTTAACCTTGCATTGTGTCAGTATCACTGGCCGCGGGATAACTGTACGGTGGCTGAATGAGAATGGCAACAAGGGCCTCGAGTGCTCTACGCAGCTCTGGATCCGTCGCAGCTATTGTCTCGCGCGGCCCTCGCTCGCGCTTTATCACCTCATTCATCGTTATTGTACTGATAGATACCATCTTGTATTTTTTAATCAGAATCTTTTTGTTAGATCATGTGAAACTGTGTATAATTTATTTCAGACAATGTAAGGGTAATAATATCTCCCTTCAGCATTACTTTTCTTTTTTTACCAGACTACGGCGAAGCAAAAAGGAGGGTTATGATTTTGACCGGTATGTATGTTTGTATGTATGTTCATCTGTTCCCTCATAACTTCTGAACTACTTATCACTACTTGACAAATGAGGTGTCGTTAGAAGCGTCTCAGTTGTCCGCTGGTTATAGGGTAGGTGACGTGTCACCAAATCCAATATGGCGCCCTCTAGGGGATGAAAAGTCGTAACCGAAGAAAAAATATTTTCGCACAGTATCGACATGGGTATCAAATTAAAGGGCTTGATGAGCACATTTCAAATATATATACATTATATAGCTTTTACTAGCTACTTTGCCTGTTTCTAACAGTGTGTACATGGGTATCAAATGAAAAGGCTTAATGAGTAGGTACATTTTAAATTCACTCGCTGCTTTGCTTATTATAACAAATAACCCCAAAATAGTGTAAATAAAAAATAAGTTAAAATAACTAAAACCCGACTACGAAAAAATCGCGCACTAAAAGTATAAAACAAGAACAATCCGAAATGGTCGTATGCCACCTGCGGTTGTTTCACACAATCTTTATTGGCTAGGTAGTCTAGGTAGGTAGGTAGTCGGGTTTTAGTTATATTAACTTATTTTTGAAAGTTGAGGTGATGACATGTGGCGGCTCTAAATCAAATATTAGAGTTGGCAAAATCAGCTTTGCCAAGCCTCTTAGGTCTCAGTCCCAGTTACAAACTAACTTTTCGGCTTTTCGCCTTACCACAAAAGCTATTCTTTATTAGATACAGTGTCAAAGAATAGTGCAGATAATCTCTTTCCCCCTTATTAATAAACGTGGACTAAAGTTACGCCAAGGTTAATCTTCGGATTAACCATACATTTTGTAAGGATTCACTTTGGCGTAACTTTAGTCCACGTTTATTATTAAGGTTTGAGTATGCCATCGTGCTTCTCAGGCTGATGGGTTTATCAATCAAATCAATTTAAACTTTGAGAAGCTTCTCACAGTTCAAACTGTACTGTACTTTTTTTTTTTATCGTGGTAAAATCAAATGAGTCCTCCCACCCCGGGCAGGGCGGGAGGGACTGTCAGACTTGTACTGAATAAAATCCACGGTGTCCTTCAATAGCCCTTTACGCTCCGGGGTCACGGTAATGAGATAAGTCCCGCGACCCCGGCAGGCTTTGGCCCTCTGGAGAGGGGGCCCCGTCATTATGCTGACGCTCTTTGAGGCGCGCGTGGAACACAACGCGCCGTCGACCCGGGCATGGTCCATGGTCGGGCTGCGAGTTGCCCAAACTGTACTGTACTACGAACAACTTGAACAAGTTGTGGTGTAGGTATTAACATTTAGATAGAATTCTTCCTCTTCAAGATTTTTTTCTAAAATGCATTCACTAATTATTTTTTATGTATAATTCAGTGTTATGCTATGTTTGAGAACTGCTCTTGCGAGACCCCCAACAGATGCGAGGCCGTCAGCGGTCGCCGACATCGCGCGACCCCTAACGCCGCCACTGCCATATTGAGCTATAACATGATTTGAAACTTCAATAAAATATCTTTCTCAGAATAAGTTGCAGCGTTGAGTTCCTAGTTTACCTTTGTTTAAAAAAAATATGCAGAAAAAAATAATGTTGTAGGTACCTATTTTAAACGTCGCGTCGAACCATTTAAAACAACTTCTGTGAACTTAATTTATCTCAGTTAATTGTAGAAACACATAGGTACTTACTTTGTGCTTTTCTCTAAGAATAGGTTTTTCTGAATTATCTTGCCAATTAATTATAACACTTCGGAGATATGAGTACTATATAAAACAAGTGTTTGCGGTTTTATATTATAGTAAAGTAATAAAATAATATTGTTGATTCATTTATTTAGAAAACAACTTATAAGTGAGACCACTTTTACATTTGACCTAGACAGAGAAGTAGCTTTTAATTTGAAGAATATCAGGAATCATTAAATGAATCGTTCAGTTCACATTCCCAAGTGCATGGTACTTGACCACAGGCCACACTACACCGGCGCGCACACCATTATTTATTCAATTAAAGCTGGCACGCGTAATTGCGTCTCGTAATAATTAATAAAACCAGTGGCACGTGGTCCAGCAAATGTTTTACATTAGTGGATACTACATGAGTGAGGTGTTCGTTATGATTGGTCCGATAACGCAGCTCGGCCGCTGACCGGCCTTCACACCGCGCCGACTGCGCCCGCGAGTGCGCCCGCGACTGCGCGCGACCTCGCCCGTCCGTCTCGTGCGCACCTCCAACCTAACTCGACAGAACACATAGGAGAGCTTGATTTTTGAAAAAATGATTTAAAAAAAAAAACATTAGGTTATCGAACAAGCATGAGTGACAAGAAAATTAAAAGATAATGCGTTTACAACTCTCTTTTTTTTTTTTCTAGAAAATTAACTGCAATAGAAAGATTTGACTGAAAGCCAAGTTAAAATCACGTGCATGTATCTAAATGCTCAATGAAAACGTTGTTATGTAATTACGTAACACTGTTATTGTTGAGAACCCAATGATTAAAGATTTATCTAGATATTTAAGTAATAATATTGTGATTAGATATTGAAATCCTACTTGCGCATTGCATAGTGCACATGTTCTGCAGGTCATAATAATATTTAATCGACTTAAAAAGTCACGAGAACTCGTAAATTATGAGAATATACTCGTAGGTACACATAAAAAAAGTTTGCGATTACTTTGAAAAATCGAAATCTGAAAAAGATTTTTTCTCTCAAATCTCATACGTTTATGTAAAACTTGTTTCGTCTACTCTGGCTGAAATCTTTAAATCTAGATATTGGCTACTTTTATTTGTCAACGTTTGTCTTGTAAGAGACAAGCTGGGATCGTTTTCAATATTAAACATAGCTACTACTTTGACATTGACGTATAGATGGAATATTTTCAGTTTTGTGTTAAAATAGAACTTCAAAACCGACCTACTGATTTATTTTTAAATAAATAAAAAACATAATTAAATTCATTTGCAGCGTATAAACCTCAAATGTATTCTAATCTTCAATTCTTCGTTGGCCCTATTTGTAAAGGCATTAACGTAACCTAGACGCCAGGAATCGGCGTCTACGCTTCTCTACGAGTCGCTACGTCGCGTCGGCACTGTGCAACGATTAGGGAGCTTTTAGCCATGTCTGTTGCCTCATCTGGATACGTACAAGTGTAGATGAAAAAGACTCTTAATTTTATTATCAATTGAGAGTATTTTCGACTGTTGATGTATTTAGATTTTTAAAAGTAGAAGCAATATCAACACCTTTGCAAAGCTTTTTTTTTACTGTAATGGAAATAATTGCTTTTTCACTATGATAAATATTCCACCACTGCATTGGACCAATATATTCGTAAGTTTGGTATAATATTTCGGTTGCGTTTACGTTACGTAATCGCTTCGATTGATCTTATATGCGGCTTCATAGTTCTACGCTCAATTTATGTGCTACGGGCCTACGGCGCTGCTACGATCCTTACACGCTGCTACGCAGTGTCTACGCAGAGGTCTACGGGGCGTTTTAGCTTCCTCCACGTCAACTACTGCGCATGGACCTTTTGTAAAGCTTTCGTTTTAAAGCATTTCTGTTTATACTAAAGTAATATTTGAGTACGTTTTAGTGGGCATGATTTTCTACAATCTTGCAAGTATTAAAAATATCATTCTCAACTCACATTTTAGATTTATTTCTTTTTTCTTACTTTAAACTAAGTGACTACGTGACGCTGGTGGGCTAACTCAGAATCATTACTTGTACGGTATCTATCTATGTATTGTAGGGCATGAATTATCCATTCAATTCCGAAGGTAACAATGATTCAAACTGTGCTTCAATCATTTTGCACTGTATGATCAGGTTACGGTTAATTCTTGAATCGTAACACTAACCTAAAAACAACGTAAAACGTGTTACTTTATTAAATTAATTAGGGATATTTTAGCTATACTAATAAGTTTTATAGCCAAAATGTCCCCAAAGTTCTATACCGGGTACACAGTTACACACTAATACCGGGTTTGCTCGGGTATGCTGTCCCATTGAAGTTTTTGTTTTCATTAGCCGCCAGGCATGCCGAACGCAATGATGCCGGGAGCACCGGCGGTATGCCGCTGTAGGGCCATCAACATATCGGAGAAGCCATTTTTTTATCATGGCCAAGTCATCACATGAGTCCTCCCACCCATACTGTCACACTTTTACTGACTTAAATCCACGGTGATCCTTCAATAGCTCTAACGTTCCAGGGTCACGGTTACCTGACGGGACAGTCCCGCGAAGTGAGGATCCATAGTGTGGTCGTTACATCAAAAGTGATACCAACTTTACGTAGCTAAATCTGTCAATAAATTATGGAACGATTGGCTATAACTCACAAACTAATTAAGGTGCTACGATTTATTAGCACAAAAAATGCTAAACTGCGTAATTAGAATAAAGTACATACATTTAATGCGCCTGTTTGAATTATGATATATTATTACATTGATATGCGAAAATGCGCGCGGTGCGTAGTTGGTGATTATCTAACGTTATCCGAGTAAATATTATTAATTATGTACCTAGTTATACAAACGGACTACATTAAATCAAATAATATAATTAATCGGTTTAGTCATCGTTGTACCTACATGTTTTAGTGTTCAACATTCATAATTGATTAAGTCTAATTTCAAATAATTCTAGATATAATACTAAATTAGATTTAAAACATGTTTTAAAATTTGTTTTTCTTGCAAAGGAACCTTAAAAAATATAACAGTCCTATCCGAATTTAAATGTAAAATTCTCTGTTGTCGCATATTCCTGTGTATAAATAATCAGGCTTACCTGGACACGACCCGCTGGGTGGGACTGACAATGATCGCCTTTTAAAACGGAGCCAATTCAAATTCTTTTCCATTGAAAATACAACACGAACAATAAAGAAAAAGATACTTAATATCACCCAATGGATGACGAATAGCCAATCAATACGAGTACACGTATCGAATCGTTGACAGATCGGCGAATCGGAGTACTTACATCAAGACCGTCCATAAAATATCAAATGCAATTTGAAAAACAAATGTCTCTCCTGGAATATAAATTTAGAATTGTAATTTTTAATATGGTTTGATGATGTCGGCATTCGGAGCAGTCTGTAGGCGCCTGGCCACGTGACGAGAGGCCTCTGTTCACCTCTGCTGATAGTTCTAACAGCGGCCGGACGCCCGCACCTCTCTTGTAACACTAATCAAAACAGTTGAGTTACTATTCCGACACCAACCTTTTTAACAAGTAAGTGAAATTGAATATTTACTTTTCAACTTTATGCAGTACTTACTGATAACTATTATGCTATAATATGTGTATATGTATATTGTTATCATTAAACTAGGCGCAGCGTCACTTTTTTTTGGCGATTCAGTTGGCAGGACCGGTTGTCAAGCCCACGGCCCACAGACTCGATAACGAATGAATGAATGATTATTTTTGCGCGTCGAGAATGAGTGATTATTATCTATGCTTGTATTTATTTCCTAATCGTGCAATTTTATTTATCTTTATGATAATTAACATTTGCTTATTATTTTTATTTATATGATAAGATACATATAAGTAAAAAATGTCGATAAACACTATACAGTAAAATCTGATTGTGACTAGGTATTGTGTTCTCGTTGTGAAATAATAATTTATGTTATATAGAAATATTTGCGGGGAGGCGAAGAGGGGGAACATACTTTATACAATAAACGATTATAATTTATAATATAAAGTAAACTCTTCAGTTGTATTTTTCATAATTAACAATATCGTGGTTTGTTACAATAATTATAATAAACGAAATGTTCTAAAGTTAGGTAGTTTGTGTTCAAACTGTATTAACTGTAATTAGTATTAAATAGTAAAAAAATAGAACTGTGAGATACGGAACTGAATTCCCGCGACGCGACGCCGCAAAACTTCGTGGTCAGCAAAATCAGTCTTTGATGAGCCAGCAGTCTAGTGTGAGTTAGTGTACTGATAAATACAATAATATCGTCACATTCATTACAATTATTAAAAAAAAACGCTTTTCTGTAAAGTCACTATGTAATGTTCTTTCTTTTCAAACTCGGGGTTCTAACGGGGCAGTAGTGGTAAAGCTGATTCCCCGAGAGTTAAAGCCAAAAGATCACTCTATGTTGTCCACTGCTCTACATTATGTATGTCGTGGCTTGGTTCTACAGAACATCCTCATCATCATCGAAAAATCGGCAACAAAACAAGTCTTAGCTGCACTTATGCAGCTAAGACTTGTTTTGTTGCCGATTTTTATTAGTTTGTCCAAAAAGATAGAAGTTTATTAAGACCCCTGGATATACCCCACGGCGGCGGCGTCCTCACCTACCGCTTGACGCAGGTCCTCACCGGACACGGATGTTTCGGGAGGTACCTGTGTCTGATGAGGAAGGAGGAAACGTCTGGGTGTCACCACTGCGAGGATCGCCCGGAGGACACGATGGAGCATACGGTGCAAGACTGCCCCGCTTGGGTAGAGCACCGCCGTGTCCTCACGCAGGAGATCACCTTTCGCGCCCGGCATTGGTTGCGGCCATGCTGCGGGGCGAGACGGAGTGGGAAGCGGTCGCCTCCTTCTGCAAAGCAGTCATGCTTGCGAAGGAGGAGGCGGGACGCGCGAGGGAGAGGACAGCGTCCACCCCTCACCCACGCCGCAGTGGTAGACGCCCACGGCGACGGACATCGCGGGACGATCTCCGGCCACAGTAGGCGCGGGCATGCGGGCGGCGAGTGATGGGCGACTCGCTGTCCGACCATGGACCATGCCCGGGTCGACGGCGCGTTGCACGCGTCGCGAGCCTGGCGGGTCGCGGGACTTATCTCATTACCGTGACCCTGGAACGTAAAGGGCTATTGAAAGACACCGTGGATTTTAGTCAGTACGAGTCTGATAGTCCCTCCCGCCCTGCCCTGGGACACTTCAACGCAGTAACATAATAAACGATTTTAATAATTATTACTCAAGATAAATAATATGTTGAGCAATAATTATTTATTGTAGGAAAATTTGTGATTTTGTCACGGTCATAAACCCATTTCAAATTGTACGGAAAGTTTAGAGAGTTACTTTGTATTTTCATCCGATAAGGCGACTGCCAAGACAAGGACTAGTTTTATTAACAGGCAACTATACAACCAGACTATTCTGGCAGGTCATAAATATGTATGTTGTAAAAATGCTCAGCATGTCTAGAACCAAAACTAATGTTAGATGTCTCGAACTGAACAAAGACCAGACAAAGAGTCTGCTACCTTCACAGCCAGACGATTTTTTACAAGTGTCGCATTTAACGTTTCTCGGACGTTTTTTTAACAAAGGTCCTCGTCTACTGTATAATAGGGTAATAATATGCACAAAATATCTTCTTTGTTTTAGTTCGGAATGGATTTTTTCTTTTTGTGGCTAGCCACATTCGTCGCGGGATTTTGGATCTTTAAAAAAATAAAGGAATGGCAGAATCTGCCTCCGGGGCCTTGGGGCCTGCCCGTCGTCGGCTACTTACCGTTCCTGGACCGCCATCAACCTCACCTGACACTAACTAAGCTCTCTAAGCAGTATGGCCCGATATATGGTATTGGTATGGGAAGCATTTACGCTGTAGTGTTGTCAGATTCGAAGTTAGTAAGAGAAGCTTTCGCTAAAGAAAACTTTTCTGGAAGGGCTCCATTGTTCTTAACGCACGGCATCATGAAAGGAAATGGTAAGTAAACGAATATTGGACTTATCCTGAAGTGTTGACTGAAATGCTAATATGTATAAAATATTTTTGAAGGTATTATTTGCGCGGAAGGCGGACTATGGAAGGACCAGAGGAAGTTGATAACGACGTGGCTCAAAAGTTTTGGCATGAGTAAACACAGCGTGTCGCGAGAAAAGTTGGAAAAACGGATAGCGTCGGGTGTCTACGAACTTCTGGAGGTATGATTGGTATTCTGTACCTGATGTATAGTTTCTATTAAATTCGATGTTTTATAGTACCTACCTACCTATACGAATAACGATGAAGTAAAAATATTTATTACCACATGTCCGAATTATTTGTTCCTAATTTTTTTGTTTCGTCGGATGCGATGACTTCAATGTTTCACGAAACAATTAATTAATTAATGTTTATTTTGCTGAGGTTATTAAATTTTTGACATTTATCAATATCAAAATGCTCTTGAATGACAATGACAAATGCTCGCTATGTATGTGATGTGGCTGTACTTATTCTAATAAATAGATAAATGCTCCGAGAGCACTACAATTAAAAAACGACCTTAAACTTTTGTATCGAGTACCAACTACGATTCATGAACTGTTAATGTGGTGTTGTACAACCATGGTCAAATTAATAATAGCTATCATTGTTGTTTGTAAACAAGCAATACTATCATGTAATATCTACATAACTGTTCATATTCTAGAACGTAGAAAAGGCTGCTGGCTCTCCAATGGATTTGTCCCAAATGTTGACAAATTCTCTAGGAAATGTCGTCAATGAAATCATATTTGGATTCAAATTCCCTCCAGAAGATAAAACATGGCACTGGTTTAGACAAATCCAAGAGGAAGGCTGTCATGAAATGGGAGTCGCTGGAGTTGTTAACTTTTTGCCTTTCGTTAGGTAAGTATAAATATATTATTATTGAGTTGAGTACCTTTTATATAAGTAACATGTCATTATGTAATTAAAATAACCTCACCTCTGACCGGGAATACAGGCATGTCATGTTATGGAATAGGGGCAAATGTTAAAAATAAATAACTTGTGTGCTTCATTGACATACAGAACAGTAATCTATACGAAAAGTTCATTTATTTCAGGTTCATTTCGCCATCAACTCAAAAAACGATAGAAGTTTTAACTCGGGGCCAAGCTCAAACTCACAGATTATACGCAAGCATCATTGATCGTCGACGAAAAATTATAGGGTTGCCCCCAATAAAGGAGGCCGCGTATGCTCCTCATGAAAACCTCTTCAGCGAACACCCAAAGGGGCATATGAAATGTATCAAGTACAGCAAACATGCTTCAAACACTGAGGAACACTTCTTCGACCCAAATATCCTAATTCCGACTGATGGGGAGTGCATCCTTGACAATTTCCTTCAAGAACAGAAGAGAAGGTTCGAGAGCGGTGATGAACTTGCTAAGTACGTGACGGATGAACAGATGCTGTATCTTCTAGCAGATATGTTTGGAGCTGGGCTTGACACCACGTCCGTAACCCTGGCGTGGTTCTTGTTATACATGGCTCTATATCCTGAAGAACAGGTATGTTTAATAACAATTAGATCCAATTCCATCCTCTCTATGAGAACTTTGCAAACATTCATCTTGTGTCGAATCGTTTGATGAATTTGCGACGTTTTGAAAGGAAAGCATAGAACTTGTAATCGAGTGTCAATCATCGCTGTCAGGGCTTAACGATATATTCAACTGTACTTCTGAAAGGCGCTTCATAATTATGTTTCTAAGCTTCAACCTACATTTTCTGTGAACATGAAATGGAAAATGGTACAAAAGAAATTATCCAATTTTCTTAATGATGCGACTACGTGTGTTTAAAAGAAAATAGGTAATTCAAATGGGTTTTTACAGTGGGATGTTGATCATAAGAAGAATTTTCCAGCTAGTTGTATAATAGTGAATTGTGTCTAACAACTATTTCAATTCCATGTAGTCGTAAATAAGTAATCGATATGTTTTCAGGAATTAGTACGTAAAGAGATTCTGTCAGTCTACCCTGATGATGGGGAAGTGGACAGCTCCAGTCTGCCACACCTTATGGCAGCTATCTGCGAGGTTCAGCGCGTTCGAACGATCGTACCAGTCGGGATTCCCCACGGATGCGTCGAGGTATGCGTATTTTATACGTATTTTGTGCTTACTACCTATATACATATATGCATTTTGTTTTATTATTTTCTGAAGTTATAATTAACACGGAAATGTGTTAAAGGTATCTTGAGAAACGAATATTTATTTAGATTTTTGAGTTGTACCTTTTTATTGCAGTCCTGATGTTTTTCGGAATTAACAAAATCCTTGTATCGTGATTTACAGGACACTTATCTCGGAAACTATAGGATTCCTAAAGGCACAATGGTCATACCGCTTCAATGGGCTATGCATATGGACCCTGACGTTTGGGAGAATCCGGAAGAGTTTAAACCGAGCAGGTTTCTAGATGCTGATGGAAGTTTGCTGAAGCCTCAAGAGTTCATACCATTTCAAACAGGTAATTATTCCTGTAATTTAACTGAATATGGACATCTTGACATGTAATGAGGAGGGATGACAATTTTGTTATTAAGAAACTGATGGCTGTGATGGATGGAGATAAAGAGGAAGGCCAAAGAAAAGATGGATGGATTGTATGAAGAATGATATGAAAGAAACACATCACAAACTACATTATTATAACCACACTTTTCTGATACATACTAGTTCTATCTCTAATCTACATTATGTTTGATTCATAGCGACACCAAAGAAGAACAACGTGTTTATCCACTGACCTCCTCAACTCTGAATTAGGTTTTGTTATAACAACAGTTGGTTCGTTACAATGGTTCAATGGGGTTTGGCTTGTGACTTCCAAACTTTTGAACCTAACCGTTACGAGTTTTTACTTCAAACATGACTTTTGAACTGATTTTTAAATATTACTAGCTGACTCGTCTCCATTTAGCTGGACATCAACATTATTATTTAAAAAGGTGGGGTATGAGGGTCAACAATACCTTACGGTACGAGTCTGACAGTCCCTCCCAGGCGGTAGGACTCCTCGTTTGACAATTTTGCCACGCTAAAAAACAAAACAAAAAAATATACATATTAGAAGATAGACAAAACACCTGCATAGATTTGTCATGATAATCTACTTTTCGCGTTAATATCATAAAATACTCAAGATAATCTAGTGTGTGACTTTGACCACTTCCAAATATTATGAAATTAATTAACTAATACCAATACGTGTGTTAAGTTATCATTAGCAGCTGCTAATGAGCTCATTAGCATGATAAATGGGTTGTAAGGGGGAAGTACCTCTTTCTGCGAAGCGGTAATGCTAGAATGACCATCTGTCATAGCGAGTTTCCTCCGTGCCTCGGAAAGTACGTAAACCCGATGGTCCCGGCTGTCATTTGTAGATCTTTCACTGTTGTTACTGTTAGTCAGAAGCTCTAAAGTCTAACAACCAGTCTTACCATGGATGGAGTATTGTATTACCCAGTTACTGGGTTGTGGAGGTCCGATAGTCAGTCGCTCCATGTAAAATACTGATATTCAGCTGCATCTGGTTCGACTGGGAAGCCGACCCCAATATCGTTGGGAAAAGGCTAGGCAGATGATGTAAGCACGACCTTGCAGACGGCGAGTAATGGGTACTTGGGTAGCTTCAATCAAGAACCAGCCCCGAGTTGAAGGCGCAGCGTCTTCCACGCGCGTTTTAAGAAGTTGTCAGCAAATTGGGTCTTTATAGGGCCATCAACAACTATATTGATATTCGCTTCCAACTAACTAGATGCAGCTGAGTCTACAGACGTCTACAACCCTGTTTATTCTGGGTAAAAAAAATACCTTTAGAAAGATCGGTTGTCAGACTTTCAGGCAACTGATTGCAGTAACGACTGGCAACCTAGAGTTCTACTAACGATACCCGGGGAAAATAGCCATGAGCCTTGCCACGTGGTTAATTCAAAGAGCTGTCGCTTAGAGGGCCAAAGCATGGCGGGGTCGCGGGACTGTCTCATCGGGTAACCGTGACTCTGTAACGTAAAGTGCTATTGAAGGATTACCGTAGATTTTAGTCAGTACCAGTCTTACAGTCCCTCCCGTCCCACCCTGGATAGGAGGATGCATTGCATAATTTACCACGTAATAAAAAAAAAAACTTTTTCAAAAAAGTAACCGACTTCAAAAACAACAAGAAAACAAAAAAGGGTGAAATAACCTAATTAATAACTTCTTTCGGATGTCGGTGGCTTTATTTTTTATTTTACTGATTTTTAGCCACCGACTTCCGAAAGAAGTTATTAATTAGGTTATTTCACCCTTTTTTTTGTTTTGTTGTTGTTTTTGAAGTCGGTTACTTTTTTTTGAAAAAGTTTTTATTTTACCCTTTTTAGTTTACTTATTAAATATTCAACCCAAATTCTTTTAAAATACAAAATTTTCTTACATATGCCCTAATCTTGTAATCCGTCACAACATAAAAAAATCCATATCTCTAAAACTGCTGAACCGATTTTGATGAAACTTGCAGTGTACCCTAAGTTGAACAATACCTAGTACAACAAAAAAGAATTACTTAAATCGGACTTGTAGTTCCGGAGATATGCGTGCACAAACATAAAAACATACATACATACACTTATGAAATTTGGCACATTTGTTCAGACGCTGATATAGACTAACATATATGAAAACGGGGCAGTTCTGATAATATCAATACATACGGATCGAATTGATAACCTCCTTTTTTTTGAAGTCGGTAAAAAAACGCGGTAAATTCAGTCGGGGTGCTGTTTAACCTTGAAGATCGATTGGTGGGTCTGTTATGATTTAGGCTCCAGCTCCTCATTTTTAACCTTGTCCTTTAAATTAGGAAGCCGGAACACAAAGCATGTTCAACGTTTTTGACCTTGCCCTATATACGTTCGGAGCCCTAACGTCGGTGTCGCAATATCGGCCGGTTTTTCCCATTGACTTTGAAACTAAGATTGTATTATGTGTTCCCTACTCAATAATTGGGGCCAGAGTTCAACCACAATATTTATTTTGCAATTATTCTTTACAAATAACAATTTTGTTAACGTAGTAGGTATTGAATGATTCTGTGATTTGACATTTATCATTATCAGCCGGAAAACGTTCGCTGCTGAACAAAGACCACCACGTGTCATTCATATTTTCATTTAATTAATAAGCTTTAAGACGGGTTTATTCCCGTCCAGTATATACTTATATGCTATGGAACTTCTGTTTATTTTCCAGATTTCCTGTTTTACGATCCGTCGTGTCGTAAATGGGAAGGAAGTTCTCTTCCGAGGGAAATTCACGATTTATGAGTTTGACGTAACCTTTGAAAGGGGAATTTTTATCTGGTTTTCCGTATCGTTACTTTGTTCATACCTACTTTCGTAAAATGGCTACATAGATACATTCTAAAGAGCTACATAAATGTAGTTGTTTCGTGGAATTGACACAGCAACTTTTGATTTAATTAAACCACAAGCTTTTAATAAAGTTTAATTTATGCGGTGTTGGTTTTTCTCTTAATTATCAATACACGATAAAAATAAATAAACATTTATACTAGCTTATCCGGCTTACCCACTTCGCTGGGTGTCAAACAATCTTTTGTAAATCGTGCGTGGGTTTACCAGGGTGTAAACGACCAGTTCCTGGTCGATAAATACTCGTATGTCAGGCTCTTTCGGTATTAGAATACTACCAAATCTACTATATCAAAATAAGTCGGGTTTTCCTTCCTGACGCTATAACTCCAGAATGCACGAATCGATTTCCACGGTTTTGCATTCGTTGGACAGGTCTCGGGCTCCGTGAGGTTTATAGCAAAGAAAATTCAGGAAAAAAATAAAAAAATTTCTTCTTCTTTTAATCACCAAACGAAAAGTTTCATAAAACGAAGCCATCTGGTGGCGAAACGGAGTTCGCCGGGTTTGCTAGTATATAATATATAAACAATTGATCACTCGAGCCGTTTCGGAGGAGTGCAATCGCAAACACCGTGCCACAAGATTTTTACATATTAGACAATATACCTACTATTGTACAAATAACTGTAATGTTAAATCAAATGCCTGGTTATGACTGCTACTTATAAGTTTAAATGGAATGTATGATTTGATCTAAGAGCATATTATTATGAAGAGGGATAAAAAGGCTTGACAAAAAGAGTCATGAACAAGAATAGATGGATGGAGTGAAAAACTTTTATTTGTTAAACAAGTTGCTCTTACTTGGAATTTCTCCTGTATTGTGGGTGCGTTTACAAACATTCAAACTCTTTACTTCTAGATCATACAATTTTTATTTCGTGCTCAATCAAAGCACGCAGTGCAGCAGTCCATTATCCGATATGACAGAAAAGGTAGTAATAAAATGATGAATTCAAGAAGTTGACCCTGATCCCTAGCAATATGGACCAAGGTTGCGTAAACGTTATTGAAGGGTTTAGCCCTTTAATAATAATAAATAATAATAAGTATTTATTTCGGAATCATCCAGGATCGGCGATGTTGTTGGGGCTGGCGCGAACCCGGCGTAGCAGAGAGGCGCATCTCATGTGCATGATAGTCGAGAAACTAGCAACGTTCGCGTCGGCAAACATGCCAGCAAACGCGGCAGCCCCATCAACACCCGGAACGTGTTATTATATTGTACGCGCAGGCCATTATACAGTGTGTCCTGACACGAGTTAGCGATACTTGAAGGGAATATTATAGACTGTATTATCATTTTCATCGATAAAACTGCTTTTAAAAAAATTCTTACTCCAACAACTCGCGAATGGCGGCCATTTTAGTTTTTTGATTTGTCGAACTGGGGTACGTACAATGAAATGCAAATATCTTTGAATCCAAGAGACCTACATACATGCAAATGAGTTTTGTCGATGAAAATGAATCTATAATATCCCCTTCAAGTATCGTTAACTCGTGTCCGGACTCACTGTATATGTCCTCTGCGTAAAGTTCACCCACAGGCTGCACGTGTAGACTAACTTTAGGACTGGCAGTAGGCTTTAAAAAGCGTCACCTTAACCTGAGCCGTAAAACGTGCAAACCTGTGGGCCAACATCCCACATCGAACAGCCAGTGACCATAAGGATTACCATTTAGAGTAATCGTTAAAAGGTTGGACGGCATGGTTGACGTAGTAGCTGAGCTGAGTGTCGGGGGTTCCCCGCACGAAATAAAACTTGTATGATCTACAAGTAGTTGTTCTGGGTCTGGGTGATGTTGTTGTTGTGTTTCTATGTTTGTAAACGCACCCACAGTCAGGAGAAATTCCTGGTGTGGGGCAATGCTCTTTAAAAGTTAAAAAACCGGCCAAGTGCGAATCGGACTTGCCCATAAAGGGTTCCGTAGCAGCAAGTAACATAATATAAAAGTTCTTGTAGTTGGTTGTAAATTTGAAAGGTAAATTGCGGTTTACGATTTATGACGTATTAAAAAAAAACGAATTACTTGATCTCGTTCGAACCAATTTTCAATTGAAGTTTGCATGGTAATGTACATCGTAATTATATATTTTTTAGTTTTATCATTCTCTTATATTAGAAGTTACAGGACACACACAGACACACACCACTTTGGATTAAGTGTCTCTCGCGCAAACTGTTCAGTTTAGAGTAACCTCAATATCATTTTTAAACCTATGCATAATTTTTTTTTTGAGTTTCAGTTCGAAGTATGGCCAACACCTAATATTAGTTTTTTTTTTTGTGTGCAAAACTTAGCGGTTCACATAAAACATCTACTTACCAACTTTCAAGAGGATAGCTCTTATACGAGTACTTTCGAAAAAAAAGTGGCTGTGACATACGGACGGACAGACTGATGAATTCATGACGAATCTATAAGGCTTCCGTTTTTTTACATTTGGCTACAGAACCCTAAAAACCAAAGTTTAACCTCTGTTCATTCCACTCTACAGGTAAACGCATGTGTCCTGGTGACGAGCTTTCGCGAATGATTGCTTGCGGCTTAATCGCGCGGCTGTTCCGTAGCCGCCGAGTGCGACTGGCGTCCAACCGACCCTCAGAGGAAGAGATGAGAGGGACCATCGGTCTAACACTCTGCCCTCCTCGCGTCTCCTTCTACTGTGACCCTTTGTGATTGTTTGTAGCGGTATTCGTAAATATAGAGGTAGTTTAGAAATCCTCTGAATAAAATATTGCTTGAAGATTGAATGAGTTTTATTTTATTAAGACCTTGGTGACAGGAGCATGTGCTTTCAATATTGCGTAATAAGTAAATTACTTGAACGACAGCTTTTATTGTGAGCCGAAAATAACTTAAACTGCTTTTGAAAAAGGAAATCGTATTATGTTTAGAGTTGTTGTCCATTTTGATTACTCTTTTTGTACCCTGAAAAGTAATGAAAATTACAACGAAAAATAAAGCTCTACTTACGAGTATTAATGTTTACTCAAATTGACATGTGTGTGAACCATTAATTCCTTGATTGTTAGTGAAATTAATATTTATTCATGTGTTTCATTTACAAAGCGTTTGCTAATTACATGCAGAAACGTGTGTGTATTTAATAAGTACAACAAAAGAAGTAGGTAATAGTA
The DNA here is from genome assembly GCA_950005045.1 of Agrotis exclamationis. Taxonomy (NCBI): domain Eukaryota; kingdom Metazoa; phylum Arthropoda; class Insecta; order Lepidoptera; family Noctuidae; genus Agrotis; species Agrotis exclamationis. The sequence goes on along the minus strand of OX465423.1, from coordinate 10,175,871 downwards.
TACGATAGTTGCCTAAGGGTCAGTTCAGACCGACACGCGAAGCGACGCGACGATGCGTGAAGAGGCCTGTCATTTCAGGCTGCGTCGCGCTACGCCTCGCGACGCCGCGATGCGCCTCGCTGCGCCGCGAGACGCATCGCAACGTCGCGAGGCGCATCCAGACGCCGCGCGGTGCAGCAGAACGTGTCTAGATTTTCCACGTACTACCGCCCCGCCCCGCGTCCTCCCGCAGTCCCATTTGCAAATGGCGGCCTCAGCTATATAGTCCAGGGGCTAGGCTAGAGTTAGTTGAGTATGCAAAATCCGAGTGACGGCAACTATGACCGAATTCATAAACATAATAATATTATTATGCGCTTTATCTGTCTCGCAAAAAGGTGATCTGATTTTTCTATAAATTATTACGGAAATAATCATTAAAATGATTTTAAATCATGTACCTACTCAATACTTTACGTTTACGTTTATGAGAAGAGGGCGAAAAAAAAATGAACCAAAAAATTGACCGGTAAGTTCTACATTGTTATTCTTTGACCTTTTCTTAACTTAAATCGGTTGGCGAAATTCGTTACTCACAATAATGCATACTCAGTCACCTCTAGCTCCCGATTTTCACCTTGCATCGTGGTGCGGCCGCGAGCGGCGGCAAGCGGCGCCGAGCTGCGCCGCGCTGCGTCGTGAGACCATGAAAGGCGCAGCGCAGCACCGCTGCTTTGAGATGCGTCGCGCTGCGCCGCGAGGCGTCGCGCGGCGCATCGCGGCGCATCGCTGTGCATCTTAACGTATTCTAAATTCTCACAACGAAATGTGTATCTTTTAGTGTAGAAAATAAAGTCGTATTTTGAATGGCTCTTAAAAGTGTGCGCGCATCGTCGCGTCGCTTCGCGTCTCGGTCTGAACTGACCCTAACGAGTAATGGGAAAGACCATGAGTAATGTCAGCTCGGCGATACCCTCGATTGTACAAATTGTACGAGGCTGCGTGCCTACATCTGTGACGTAGACTGTCAACAGGTCATTCACCTCCAACATTACCTAATAGTGTTTATGTTCACGCAACTGCACCTTTGCAAACTAGCATACCAGTTTAATTCAGTTTAAATTATTTAAATGTTGCAGTTACGAAAGACCAAAAGTTCAATAAACTTTGTTTTGTAAGCCAAATGAATTTTAAGTTATTGCTATTTAATCAGAATAGGTTATGTATCTTGTGAGAAAAACGATTGATTAATTATGCCAAGATGCCTCGTCTGGTATTTCGTATAAAATATTATATTTAATAATCCAGCTAACTAATGATTTTATTTGTATTGAACTCTGCGTGTAGTGGTGTACTTTACCTTTTGTTTCTCCATAGATGTCGTGGTAGGTTCAGGTACTAGGTATAAATAAAACAGGGTGTTAATTTAAATGTTTTCACAGTTAATTTATTACTTAAACTTACATTCTTATAATATAATAGAGAATTATATACAAAGCATATAATATAATAGTCTAGCAGACAACGGTGAGCTGCAAGCTAACAGACTTATTCGACTAAAGTTCAGTACAGAGCAACTTGGTTGCAACACGACGAATATAGTACAGTAGGTACAAGAACATTCAAGTTAGGCGTTATTTTATTAAATAGCGACGATATCGCTCTAGACTAGTTGCTGGTTGTTACACTACCATGGAATGTTTATCCATACCTGATAGGTACATTATTACTTTAAAACTATGAATGAACACTTATGAACTTACATCTAAAGCCTACTGTACCAAATCATACATGAGATCTCACACAATAGACCCATTCTCGCGAGTGAAACTAATAAATAATGACCTAGAATTCTACATTTTATTTTGGTATAGGTACTAGAACTTAGAACGTAAACCTTAAATACAATGTGTAATGGTGTGATTTGCTGAAGTTCCTATCATTCTAGTCTACCAACACGCTAATACTGCAAACTCACACAGACATCATTTTATAATCTCAACGATGGGAACATCAATATATCTAAAGTTCGGTCTACTATTTAATTGAACACTTTATGCACAGCCTCGAGCATCGCGACGGCGATGTCGTCACTTATATAATAAAGACTTAAATAAATGGTTGTCGATTCGCTCTAAAACGAGTGATCATTGAATACTGGTGGGTGTGTTTGCGCTGCAAGGCGCGATGTGGCGCGATATGGCGCGTTGTGGCGCGTTGTGGCGCGAAGTGGCGCGGAGAGATGCAGAGCGTTGGCTAGTGTGCACCGACGTGGCGCAGGTGCTGGTGGTCGGGCGCAGGCGGGGCGGCTGCGGGCGCCGAGCGCGGGCTGAACTTGACGCGGAACGCTTGCGGCGCGATGGTGGCACCCACCGTGCCCTCCAAGGACGGCGGCGCATCTCCCATCTCCGTCTGCACGTCGAACTGATGCATCATGCAGGCGAAGAACATGAACATCTCCATGCGTGCCAACACGTCGCCCAGACACATTCTCCTACCTACACCGAATGGCATGAAGAACTCAGGACGCTTGATTTTGCCTGTCTCGTCGATGAACCGGCTGGGGTTGAACTTTTCGGGCTCGTCCCACAGGTTAGGGTCCATGTGTACGCAGTTAATCAGAGGAATAACTTGGGAGCCAGCAGGAATTCTGTAGCCGTTTAGGTGAACATCCCTAAGAAAAAAAAATGTCGTGATAAGTAATTTTGCTATAAAATAGCTTTTTGTTAACATTTGCTACCACAGTATTCTGCTTTTAATACTTACTTTGTAGGAGAGTGTGTTGTTGCCAGGGGCACAATATTGGACATGCGAAGCGTCTCCAAAATTGTAGTTTCTGTGTAAGGAAGGTTTGGCATATCTTCGACTGTTGGTAACCTTTCGCGACCGATGACGGCGTCGAGTTCTTCCTGTACGCGTCTCTTCACGTCAGGGTTCCTCAGCATGAATACAATCATCCATAACAGTGACGATTTGATCGTCTCCATACCGGCGGAAAACAGATCCCCAAGAATTTGTTTCAGTTGCAGTTCTGTGAAAAAAAATTCGTTATTAGAAACCTTCAATGTTAAAATACAATGGTTAGGTTAAAAGTTATAATTTTTTGTGTAACAATAAAAACTAGTTGATTGTTGTATGAAACTTACCATGATCTCTGCCCTCGAACAGTTCTCCGGCGCGGCCCTCAGTCTTGGCCTTCTCGATCTCGATCAGATAGACGTCGATGAGATCTCTAACGTTATCAACGTCGAGGGTTTCACGATGCTCGTCAATCAGTGTTTGGTAGAAAGCGAACATCTCTTCGCGATTCTTCGCTACTTTCTCCTGAGCTTGAGCTTTACCAGGAAGGTACTGTATGTGAAAAACAGGATTTGTTAGATTTTTTAAACGCACTCTAAATTTATTTTATTTATATGATAAGTATTAGAACTCTGAATGAATTTTACTTAATGAAGAAACTTACGTTATAGAGAGGGATATATTCGCCATAGTGCACTTCGCCAAACAGCCTCATGCCTTCTTCAATGAGATTGTTGAGCCTTTCAAAGCGAGGGTCGCCATTACTGAAGCGCACGGACATGGTGATGCCGCAGATGACGTTGGACACTCCCAAGGCGAGGAGAGGGTTTGCATCTATGGGTGCTCCCTCCGCCCGGTGCAGGTTAGCGATCAGCTCGTAAACTTCGTTCTAAACAACAGATTACCCCATTAGTTTTTCATTGGTGATGAATTATTTCAAAAATAAATTGAACTTTATTCATTTCAGGAAAAAAATTAAGCGATTAAATCATAACGAACCTTAATTCTTCCTTCCATTATTCGCTTGCCGTTTCCCATGTAAGTCATGCCGAATTCCCGCAGTTTGTCGTGCAGGAATCGGCGCTGGCTCTTCCAGAGACGGCCTTCGCTGTTGATGATGCCTGCATAGAGGGAGGCGTTATAATGAGGGCTCGCAAGGTGGGCGGCGCGTACGCACCGCTACGGGAGGGACGAACTAGTGACGCCCACATGCACATGTGCACTTTTCTCGCCGGTATGTTATGGATAACACTAACTTTTTCTAACTTAGCAGTAATTTTTTCAGGTTTTTTTCAGTAAAAATAAAAATAAAGTGCAGATAGAATTTAGATGTCAGCAATAAATGTTAACTTTGGAATAAAACTATCACTTCTCAAGTATTGTCACAAAAATTTAAATAAAACATTTCCGATCCATAAAAGCGAGATTTTCAAATTTTATAATAAAATATTGCGAACTTACCTAGACCATCCAAAGTGTGCATCAGCGGGGTGTTGGGGCGTCCAGTAAATTCTTCTCGTCGGAAAGCTTCCCTGATGAGTTTGTAGTCGCTAAGAACGATCGTCAACTGGTTTCCGAGTCTTGCGGAGAACAGTGCACCGTAGTTGCGAGCAAGCTCCAGGAAGGTCTTGTGGCGGACTCCGAGGAAGGGCAGGTACCCGACGACAGGTGGGCTCCAGGGCCCGGGCGGCAGCTTGCGCATCTCCCGCAGCAGCGACGCCAGCCGCAGAGCCAGCAGCGCGGTGCCCGCCACGAACAGCAGCGGCAGCGAAATACGCGAAGCACAGTAGTTCACCACTTGCCATAATCCCCACAAAAGTTTAGAATTTGACAGCATTGTTATCATTATATCTGTTTATATTGTTCTTTAAAATAAATAAAAACAACTCTTGTATTTCTTTTTAGTTATTAAACGATACGTAGCATTAGTGCGCGGATCGTAAATCGCGATATTGCGATGCCGAGAACTCAGTGATTGTATATCGCGTGTGACCGACGTCTGCGCACTGGCGGGCCGCTGGCGTGGCCTTGCGAATAAATACGCGCGGGGTGGCGCGCGAGCAGGCTCGTCCCACCGGCGCGGGCGCTCCTCTCTCCACCGCTTTTCCGGCGCGCGGCTGCCCGGTGCGCTACGAAACCCGTAGCACTCGGCTCGTAGACCACTTTTATTTTTTTAATGTATACCGCATTTCATTTTGGGTTTCGTGAACTAATTTTTAATTCACTTAAATAACAAATGAAACGATAGTAATTGAAAAAACTGAAAAACATGCCTGAAATTAAGGTTTTAATGCAAGTTTGATGTAGTAGTCGTAATTGTACTTACCCATTTCGAATGTTAAATAAGAATTGACTTTGGGGATGACCTCACTTACTTTACCTATTGATGTTAATGTAGGCGTCGAAATTCGGCGAGGGGTGAGAGGGGAGATTGAGGTCGTGCGGGTGCGCATGCAGATGATAAGATTAACGAATTGCGTAAGTTGGCGCGAGGCAAGGTGACGGCGGCGGCGGGTCGACGACTCGCGATTGAGAGCCTTGGGCGAACTTCTACGCTGCTCGACCTCTAAGCGACACTTAAATATCACTTTTAAAATTATACAACGAGATCGCATACCTACCCCATTCATTAAAAGTCGCTTTTAACAATAATCGCGTGTACGTTTTCTTTGCACACTTTTTAATTATGAAGTGTCAAAAATCCATGCGTACAGCTTAAAGTTTACCGATAGGCATTCAAAACATTTTTTTAGAGTAGGTTAGTGTTGCCTATTGTTTATTTCATAATTTTTAACCTCGTAGTGAATCATCTATTTTTATAGTTTACGAGGTACCTCACAATACTTGGCGATAAAAGGCAATAGCGCATAAATAATCTGTGTTCATAAATGTTCTGTTCACATACGTATATTTCTATTTTTAGTTAGTACATGCTTATGGATGATTCAGAACACCTATTAAAACTTAACAAGATGAAAATGACATTGCTGTGCATTTTGAAATAACAGGAAAACGGAGGGATTTAAAATTAGGTAAGTAAACCCATTATAATAAATATAGATAGAATTAAGATTTTTTTCGAATATTAGTGTTAATATTTATTAATTTTATCTTACATACGAGTACCTAATACACTCACGAGCAAAAGTGTGGAATGACTTACTCCGATTCTTAACTACTTTACAACTATTTAAGAATAATAAAAATGGTACCATTTTAAAGGTTTAACTGTTAACTTTAAACTGATACCAAATACATTCAAATCACGCCATTATTTAAGGAACTACCCCGGATCAATTCCAAGTAAGTAATTCCACACTTTTGCTCGCTAGTGTATAATAAGATACAAAATATTCGTGCGTCAAAACTGGCACCACAGTCTTACCTAATGTAGGCAGGGCTTAGTGCGTCTGCACTTAGAGCTAGCCAGAAAAGTGTCAGTAACCTAGTTGCTAATATTTATCTTAAAAATCGATAAAAATTCCGATTGCAGTAATTTGATAAACAAAAACCAGACAATATAAATAGAGATCTAGGGTTTTCCGCCACGCTCAACAACATAAGGAAATGTATTAGGTAAATGCGATTTTATAACAAAATTACACTTTTACTTTAGTTACATAATTGTGTTTTTATTTATGTGGATTCTGCCTAACCTCATGAGAGAAGGGCGTACGATTATGTCTGTTTGTATTTTTATTTAAATATGATATCCAGACTACCATCCTTGCTCACCGATATTGTTGATTATATTACTATGTAGCATGAAGATTAATGCTTTAATATTTCATTTCATTCACATCGAATCATGATAACAGAGAGTAGCTACGTGCACCACCACTGCAATCGTATTGTTTTACTGACCTTATGAACTTTACTATGAATAACAATATACCAACAAACTAGTGTTTTAAACTGCTTTAGATATCGATAAAAAAAAAAGATAGCGTATTCTTATTAGATAAAATATTATTATTATATGATTTTAAAATATTACAACATACAAAATGTATCTACATAAGGTATTGACATAACAAAAAAAAACAAATACTTGTAAATGCAAATAGATTTTCCATTGACTTTACAATAATATAATCCTCGGAACTGCGTAGATAATATGGAACAACCTTGTAGAGCTCATAGAACGCTTGAAAATTACGACCTTAATAAATCTACAAGAGATTAATATGGTCAAATTTATCGGAACTTTGAACCAATTGATAAATGAGAGTTATCAATAAAATTGTGGGATTAATTCCTAATATAATACTAACACATAAGTAAATCCAGAACTGGTGAAAACTAAGTTCAGTTACATTTGTAGAAATAAGAACGACTTTTCTGTTTGTAGCAGATTTTGAAACACATGTTAAAATTACGTATTCTATTTTAATTATGCATTTTGTGGTTTTCCGTATTATATATGCAGCATAGTTTTGATCTTGCGGTTCTAAGTTACATAGTTGAAGCAACATTTGTAGATGGAAATTTTTCGAAGCAGTCCGTTTTTTCCGATATTTTCGTATGTGTTTCATAATTAACATATATGTGTAAGTTTTAGTTGATATGCGTTTTGACGTAGCAGTTATTGTTGCCTATCAATTATGTAGCAAATCTCAAATTCAAACTCATTTACTTTTTGAACGTAAATAAATAATAGGTGGTAAAATAAAAGATCTTTAGGAGTTTTCAAACATGGGTACCTACATTTGATTCGGCAATTATTGAACATTATAGTCAACCGAAATAATTGTATTATCAGCCTATTGCCGTCCACTGCTGAACGTAAGCCTCCCCCAAAGAGCGCCAACCATCACGGTCCTGGGCAGCCTGCATCCATCCACTGCCAGCCACCTTCCTTAAATCATCGACCCATCTTGCAGCAGGGCGTCCTACACTGCGTTTGCCCATTCGCGGTCTCCACTCTAGCACATGTTTGCTCTATCTGCCGTCTGTCCGTCTACAGACGTGGCCGGCCCACTTCCACTTCAGCATGCTGATTCTAAGCGCAATGTCGGTTACTTTGGAATTTTTTTCGAAATAATTGCTGTACATAAATATAAGGCTTTAATTCTACTCGAACTGGTGACTAATCTCGCTATCGCTCTACTATGGGCGGGAGATCATTAATGATGATTGTACCACCTAAAGAAAAGACAGATGTTTTTATGTGACCGTTTAATGATGTATAACTAACGACTGCCTTTGCAATAAATCGGAAAAATATTTCGTAAAAAATTACAAACAACATTAATTTAAAAAAAAAACGCCAAATCGATTGAGTCATCCTTACCTAAGTGGCAATTTTCTTTTTTCAGATAATGTGAAAATCTGAGAGTGCCGTTATAAATATAAAAAAAACAACTGTTGCGTATTTTTCATTATAATTATCAAAGTAAGAAGAAACATAAGTTCTCTTCTAGTTTTAAGCTTAGCTAGTATTTAACTTGCAATAGTCAGATTAGTGCAACCCGTTCTATCTTCGCTATGCAGTTGCAGCTTTCATAGCTTAGCGACTTACTATGAACGCCTTTCTTTGTTCAGGAAAAACATATTTATCATACAAATTAAGCAAAATAGACAATTATTTGCGACCAAAGTTCAAATGAGTCATTCAGTAATTAAAATTATTCTTGGGTCAATTGTTGTTGTTTTGTGTATGAGTAATCTTTGACAAAGTGAAAAATTATGTTCTTTACAATGTAAACAAAGATATTTGTTATTTCATAGTTTGCGCAAGAAAAAGTTGTTTAATTTTTTTATCTAATACTAAATTAACAATAACCTTAGGTATAATAATTACGTAAAACTTCCGATAATGTTCTACGGAATCCCCTTTCGTAGTATTGTGAAAAAAAACCCACTGATATGAGAACTTCGAGTAAATGGAAGTTATCGTTTGGGTTTACCACCTAATAATTAATTAGTAGTTGTATCTAGGTAAGTAAATAAGGACGGTACCAAACCTTTGCCAAACCAATGCTATTTAGGCCAACGAATTCTGCTTACAATGGCCTTTAAAAATCTTTAAGTGATTACTGCGAGCGCTGCCTACCTACCTTCATCAATTGTACTGATAAATGAAGGCCTGTACTATTGTAAAGTCAGGGACGAGTTATTGTGTCAAGAATAATGGGAGCTGTTGACGGAAATGTACGAAAAATAAGGGCATATCGTAAAAACTAATACAGCCTGCTGAGGTAGGAAGGTATTATTTTTTACCTAAGTTTTTGTAATCACGGTTGTGATTATAACTGTTTGTAGTTTTGAATTACAACTGAAATCTTATTATTTGCATCTAAAAAGCTCATCCAGATACTGTACCTATAAGAATTTAATGAATTTAGGTATGATGTGGTTAATTATTTAGCTATAATAGTATTGAGAAAATGGCGTAAATAGGCTTTACTGGATTTTACCATAAATATTCTTAGCAGTATAACAGTAACTTTTATTTATGCAATTACTCACTAAAAGCGCCTATAACGCCTAGTAATGGAGATCTACTTAGTATTAAAGTGAGAGTTATGTATTTTTCCACGACATAATATGGGAACGAACTGACATAGTGGTGACAATGTGAAAACAACAGGTTCATCATATGATTACAATGATGTTCTGTTCAAGAACTATTAGAGTGTACGCTCTAACAGCCTCACATAAGACAGTGTTCCGTTATTTTTTCAGGGCCAGCCTGTTAGTTTTTATTTACAGCAGTATTATTTTATGTATGTCAGTGTTTTAAGTTGGCGAAAATAGCCACATTGCCATTGTGGAGATCTGAGGGTGTTACCACACCAAACGATCGATGCCATCGATCGACATCAGTCGACGTTGATCGATTGGTGTGGTAGCTTTAATTGATCGACGGATACCGGTCGACTAACCAATCGATCGAGTGCCGGTCGATGGCATCGGTCGACGTAGATCGATTAACGTGACATGGGGAGCTCAAGCAGCTCGATTGACGTCGACTTATCCATTCTACCATCGATCGATGACATCGATCGACGATCGCTCCATTGGTGTGGTAACATCCTGACACAGCCAGAAGGCGTCGCGGCAGACCTCGTAGAAGATGGCGGGACGAGCTTAACAAAACTAATGACCAGTGGTCCACGATGATGGTGAAAACTGGAAGAGGCCTTTCCCCAGCAGTGGGATGATGTAGGATAGCAGGTAGTCAGTAGTGTTTTAAGTTAATAATCCCTTATTTAGAAACCGGATGTGCAAAACTAGCAGAGAAACAAGCGAACTGCGTGGTATGAATGGCCTGAATCGTGTGATCTTCAGATAGCAGGCATCAGAGGTGAGGCTATCAAAGGGGCGTGAGCTACCGAGACATCGGTATATTAAGTGTCTCGTGCTAAGCATTTGAAACCGCGACTGATATCGATTAGGTTTGCTGACCACCGTACGATACAAACGTAACGATATCTTTCATTGCAATATCAACTTTCAGATTCATATAAATAAATTAACTAGTCACGTTTACTCCTAGGCCGAGAGATCAATGACCGTCCCTTTTATAGGTGTGATTAGTTTGAACTGTTATCAAGTTTCGATATTTCATATCGGCCGATATTGTTAGATTATATCTTCTACGCATTAAAGTCGCGTGACCTGTTATGTAATGGTATGCATTTGTAATTGAACTGATATTGAGCCAATTACAGAAAAATGATCATAGTTTGTTTTATGTAAAGGTCGTTGCACATGCACACCTTTAAAACACTAAGTTTGAGCGTCTATATTGTCCCTAAACACTCTAGACGTCTACGTGCATTGATCGCTACGCTGCGACGCGCGAGACGGGTTGTAATCGAAATGTTTCATTACAGCTATGCATACTCCGTTAAGACTAGACAGTCTGTCGTTCCAACTTTTAAAATGCACAAACTTCCAACAACATAGTCGCCAACCTAAAAAATAAAAAAAAAGGTTTATTGTGTTTATAAAATCTACAATAGGCATGTTGGTTGAAAGTATCAATAAACTAAGTCCGTTATCTAGAGTTTTGGATAATAATGTACACGTACTTTTTGTTAAATCAATGCATATTTATAAAGATATTACACATCAAAATTCGAGAGAGGGAGCTCGTGACGTTAGAAGCAAGTTAAACTGTATTTGCTTGTGACGTTTTGGCAATTTTAAAAGTGTCGTATCTTAGTTAATTTCTTCGTTATTTAAGGAACATTGCTCAACTTTAGACTCATTATTCTATGCCACTATTATTCTCATATTGTACGCGACTTTGGCATGAAGTTTAGTTTTGTTCTAGCAAAACACAATGAAAGCCTTAGTTTTGGTTTTTGTTGGTTGGATCACATTCAGGCACAGAAAACGTATTTAGCAAGTTTTCCAAAAGATAACATAACTTACTTCAACAGAATAATATAAAACTTAGATTAAAATCATAACTTTCGTGAAAATGAAAATCAAGTATTTATAGAACCTGAATTAGGCTCGTGTTTCTGAAAGAAAAACTTTTGGTGTCGCCACTGAAAAAAAAATCTTCTTGTACCTTACGACACGTACCTACCTATACATTAAAGGTGATGACTTACTGGTTATCATTGACCAGTGACCACTGAATTACTAATTATTCAAAGATTCATGTAGTAATACGGAAGTTTTAAATATTACTGTAATAAAACGGGTAATAAATTAGTAGGCACGTTTAACAAGCCGTTACAAACTAAATACCAAGAATTATAATTTATATTATAACGATTGAAGATGAACTAAAGATATTAATAAGCATATATTGTTGGGGTGCTAAGACAGGAAACCTCCACGTGCGCCCGTGGACTGGAGTTCCCTCTCGGATACGTCCGGGGGGAAGACCAGTTTTTCGGGCCGGTGCGCCCTGGGATGCGGGCAAAAACTCTCCTTAGGCACTGTGTGCCTAAGGGGTTTCTTTGCCCGTATGCAAATAGCCTGTCGGGTGGACGCTCCGACGCGTGTCCCTCTGAACAGCAGAGGGCACAGCGGCGGAGCGGGCTTGCGGACGGTGAGTAATGGGTATGCTCGCCGTCCGACCAAGGACCAAGCCCGGGTCGGTGGCGCGTCGTGTTTCACGCGTCACCGACGGGGCCCTTATGGGGCCAAATGCCTGCCGGGGTCGCGGATTTTTCTTAATCCAGGATACCGTGGCCCCGGAACGTAAAGGGCATCCGACGGAACACGGGTGGATTTTAGTCAGTAAGAGTCTGACAGTCCCTCCCGCCCCACCCAGGGCGGGAGGACTCATTTGATGATTTTGCCACCCTATAAAAAAAAAAAAAAAAAAAAAAAAAAGCATATATTGTTAACGCTTTTTCATTGACCTCAATTCCATAATGACATATAACAAACATTATCTTACTTCCTATTTCAATCGTAAGAGATATTTATATCGCTGAAGGCTCTTTATTATCTACTTATTACAGAAGTACTTGTTTAGGCTATGGAAAAATTTTTTGGAGGTTGTTTGTGGGTTTATCACGTTTAGTCAGTTTTGAATATCATGTCCAATAATAATATTAATTATTTATTGGATGTTATTATTTATGTTTCCGATTAATAACTTTTGTTAGCTTTCCGCCCGCTAGCGTAACAATAATGATAAGCCAACTTTCGAGTTCCCTTTTTCATTTCTCTGAAGCTCTGACCTCCGTAGCCTGGACTCTATTCCCGGTGGACTACCGTTGTTTATAATTTTAAATGTTATTCTTTATACAAAATTTAAACCAAAAATCTTAAAATCTGCGCAGATTTGTGTCATTACGACAGCAGTCTTTTAATCAAAGTAATATGTTACATTAATTTCTGATAGACGTTTCTATACAAAGTGCTACGTTTAGCACTCTGTTACAAAGTGGTTCGAGTGAGATTATGTTTCCATACAAAAAAAACTAGGATGCTCCAGTGAGCACGATTTTGGCACTGACACAACTCAACATGTGCCTGTCTTCTTTTGCAGCCAATTTTCAGAAATGATAACTGAAAAAAATACATGTGGCACTCGGAGACTGCCACGGTGAAGCTATTTCATAACATTTATTTTTATTTTAAAATAATAAAATCGCCTACCGCGTATATATTTAACGAGAATATAATTTATTTAAAATGTTTGTGGTGCACTACTGTAATAAAGAACTTCTTTGTTGTAGGAGAATTTTGTAAGTAGGTTTCATTGTGAATACTCCTTTTGTAGCTGGCCGTTTAGAATGTAAGAAAAAGTAAATTGTTTTTATGACGGATATTTTTAGGATTGCCGAAGTCTCCCGAACTGAAACGATGTTAGACGATGCGTGGTGTCAGGAATTTTCGTTAGGTTTTTGGAATTTTTTTGATTCGGTCGCCGCGCTTCGCCGCGCTCAGAGCCCGCGATAAAAGCTATGCAAAGGCTTAATAATAGAAAGCTACTAATTTCATTATGAATAAATTGTCACAATTATAATAAAAGTGCCTAGTAATATTAAATCATTGTAGTCTGAAGGTTTGAACTAAACATAATGATGAAATAAAAACATAATTACAGTTGTCGCGGTATACAACACTACAGAGGCTCAAATTAATGTGTTCAAAACACGCACATGGAAAAATGTTATATGGGAGTGTCTAAATGTCATATTGCCAAATCTAGCAGTCTGGTTTTATATGCGTTTTTTTAAGAAGTGAAATCTATCACTCAACACGATAAAATGTCCACTTGGCCAGATTCTGTGTTCAAAATAAAACGTAATGTTTTTCGTGAAGCCACTTTCTTATACATGTGAGAGTAATTAAGCGCCACGCACACATTTAAATGCTTTCCTATGCCATGTTCACTTGTTTTACGTTGGAATCGAACAAAGGGGATAATGTTTCTTACTTTTTTTTTGCTTCAATTCTCAGTGGCCTACTAGGAATCTGGACATTCTATAATCTAAGATGGGAATAGTATTGAGTTTGAGTGTAGTATTTTTTTTTTACGTGGTAAAATCATCGAATGTGTCCTCCCACCCAGGGCAGAGCGGGAGGGACTGTCAGACTCGTACTGACTAAAATCCACGGTGTCCTTCAATAGCCCTTTATGTTCCGGGGTCTCGGTAATGAGATAAGTCCCGCGACCCCGGCAGGCTTGGCCCTCTAGAGGGAGGCCCCGTCATCATGCTGACACTCCTTGAGGCGCGCGTGGAACACAACTCTCCGTCGACCCGGGCATGGTCCATGGTCGGACAGCGAGTCGCCCATTACTCGCCGCCCGCATGCCCACGCCTACGGTGGCCGGAGATCGTCTGCCGACGTCCGACGCCGTGAGCGACTACCACTGCGGCTGGGGTGGAGGGAAGACGCTATCCTCTCCCTCACTAACTGTAGTATTTAGCCAGTTTATCGTAAATTTAGAGAGATGACGAGAAGAAACGCACTAAACATTATGAAAGTTTCTTAACAATAATCATGGCATATATCGACAATTTATTGGGAACATCAGGACATGAGGCGAATTAATAGGCGATTATACTTAAGTTATTACAGCAGTAGACAGTATAACACTGCTTCCTTCTCGTTGCCAAAGCCTGGCGTCTTTGCTGGTATTTATTTCATGTGCAATGTTCCATGATAATTTATTTCTTATTATTTTTTGGAAGCTTCCGTTTATGGACAATAATAAATTGCATAATTTTTGTAAATGTTTTTTGCAAATTGATTATACGTACTTTACTTATGTATAACATTTAAGAATCTAAAAAGCAAAATCTTAAATAGGTGCGTCCACACTGAGTGAGCAGCCTCGCGAGGCATTTGCTTCGCACGGCAAATGCCCCGCGAAGCTGCTTGCTCTGTGTGGACGCGCCAATTGTTTCTCGACCGAGGCATGAAACAATATACGCGAGCAAAACAAAAGCGTCAAAGCCGTCGGCTTTTGTTTGTTGTTGATCGCCCGCGGCAGCGCGCGCGCTTTCCTCGGCCGAGACCGTCCGAACTAACCGAGCTGCTTCGCGCTGCAAATGCCTCGCGAGGCTGCTCGCTCTATGTGGACGCACCTAATAGTTTTTATTTATTTCAAACGAGCTCTTGGTCTCAATTTATCAAATGGCCAAAATGCAAAAAAGAGGCCTACAATAGACCGAGCTCATCCAGAAAGAACTGCAACTCCTGCGCACCAACAGAATACAGTAAAAACTGTTTGGCGCTGACGACAGGATGGTGAACGAGACCCAGGCGGCTCTGGTGTATACTACCGCCCGCCATTGCGGATCGCTCACTCGTCATCGCAGGTAACATATAGCTTGTGGTGCCGATGCCCAGGGTGGAACGCTATGAGGTGGTTCCCACCCTCCCCAAAAGTTGTAAGCTATCTCAGGTGATATCTATCTCAGTTGGGTCGCGGGACTGTGTCATCAGACATTCGTAACTCTGTAACGTAAAGGATCACCGTAGATTTTAGTCAGTACAAGTCTGACAGTCCTTCCCATCCCACCCTGGATAGGGGGACTCATTTGATGATTATTTTAAAAACATAAAAAATGCTATCTCAGTTGGTTTCGGGCACGCCGCAATCGCGGCGGTAAGACCCCTCTTTGAGGAGTGGCTGGATAGGAGTCACGGCGTCCTGACCTTCCGCATGACGCAGGTCCTCACCGGACACGGATGTTTCGGGAGGTACCTGTGTCTAAGGAAAAAGGAGGAAACGCCTGGGTGTCACCACTGCGAAGATCGCCCGGAGGACACAGTAGAGCATACGGTGCAAGACTGCCCCGCTTGGGCAGAGCACCGACGTGTCCTCACGGCGGCGATAGGCGGAGACCTCTCGCGCCCAGCATTGGTTGCGGCCATGCTGCGGGGCGAGACGGAGTGGGAAGCGGTCGCCTCCTTCTGCGAAGCAGTAATGCTCGCGAAGGAGGTGGCGCGCCACGAGAGAGAGAGGACAGAGTCCTCCCTCCGCCCCACCCGCGGTGGTTGGCGCCCACGGCGTCGGACGTCGCAAGACGATCTCCGGCCACCGTAGGCGCGGGCATGCGGGCGGCGAGTAAAGGGCAACTCGCCGCCCGGACATGGACCATGCCCGGGTCGACGGCGCGTTGTGTTCCACGCGCGCCTCAAAGAGCGTCAGCACGATGACGGGGCCCCGCCCAAGAGGGCCAAAGCCTGCCGGGGTCGCGGGACTTATCTCATTACCGTGACCCCGGAACACAAAGGGCTATTGAAGGACACCGTGGATTTTAGTCAGTACAAGTCTGACAGTCCCTCCCGCCCTGCCCGGGGTGGGAGGACTCATTTGATGATTTTACCACGAAAAAAAAAAAAAAAAAAAAAAATCTCAGTTGGTTTGTTCGTTGAGCAATTTAAGGTTGCAGATCAACTTGTCAATATTTAATAGATACGAATGATATAACGATCCATTAATGCGATATTATATATTATTAAATTAATTGATTATTTATCATGTAAACGAGTATAACCAGTTACAAATACTAGTGGGCGTAGGTATCCACAGGTACAAACATCGTGACAAACAGATGACGGTACGATCGTTCGAGTCCAGGTAGAGCTTTTTATACATATATCACGTCCATTTCAGGACTTGAATACTAAGAACCAACAAACAAGTTAAATAAGTACCTACCTATTGGTACCTGGAATTTCATTTGATATACAGTTCATTGTATTATTCTTCTCAAAATTAGTCATAAATAAATGAGAAGATTAAAAATCGTGAAAAAGCTTAGATAAAATCACATTTTCCTGAAAATACATATATAAAAAAAATATGGCTAATCGGCATTACGCAAACACAAATCGATTGATAGATTTAAGTCATTAATAAAAGGTCCTTTTCGATGCCTTGTCATTAACGATAGTTAATTAGGCCGTGGCTCTCGTCTTCACGGATGTCTTACGTACTTAAAATAGTACCAATATCAACGTCAGTGGACATTATGCGCGCACGCACTGTTTATTTATCCTCGATTATTTACTCCTTGACATAAATGTAAGTGTAAATTTTCGTAGTAACCTTCATTGTCTTTTTGTGAATATTATTTTGATTTTCAGTGATAATCTGATTTACTTCAGAAGCCGTGAAGGGTAAGGTCTCGATTTTTTTAAAGATAAGCATTAACAGTTTAGGCACCTAATTGCTAACTGACTTATTATGCAATATTAACAATAAAAAAGTGAAATTAGGCAAAACGCGTGAGTGTTCTACTTATTGAGAATGTCTACTCGATCTCGATTGTGAAAAGTGATTCATCATCATTTCCTTGTAGGCGCCGCTGCGGCGTGCTCGAGAAGTCAAAACAAACGTACTATAGGGTAGAAAGGGCATAAAAGCATAATAAATATGAATCATTTTCTCATAAATACTGAGATACCTTCGTAAGATATCAAGACAAATAACTTCTGCTCGTAATAATTGTAACAAATTGTTTACGAAAAATGTTTTTTGGAGTATTCATGCGGAGCTTTTTTTCTATACGATAGGTAAACAGACTAAGTTATTTCTTAGAAATTCTGTCGGGTTTTACGTTACCTGAACTTAATAAGATCACGTGGGTTAAACACGTGAGCTACACAAACATGTACTAAGATACAAGAAGCTCCACAATTTATCGAACAACCTCTGACACTGGCTGAATTTTGGAGCGTACTACATTGATTTCTGGCCGTGATCCTTACAAGGAAAAAACTCTACCAAAAAACGAAAGTATCTCAATGTTATTCTTTTTTATAGCATCGTAGTCTTGTGATATGGTAATTGTATGGAGGGTTGAGCTCTAAATATGCGGATTGAGAAGTCCTTGATCCTTATTTAGATTCGTATTGCCTTTAGTGTTACTGGTGGAGCGAAATTGATGTTTATTACTTACGATAGACATTGTCTTAAGCAAGATTCACAATGTAGCCTTGAAGAGCTTTAAATAAAGAACTTTCGTTATCAGATAATTATCTCAAGAAAATATGAGTGTAGTGTAGAGTGTGACAGTCAGTATAATTATCGTAAAATTAAAGTAATTAAAATTATTTGTCTATTTCACATTTTTCCCCGAACTACTCGAGTTGTCTAAATATTACAACCTTGCTAATTAACCGCTTTGAACTATGTTGTCAATTAATCAATTTTAACTTTGAACAAGTATATACACTTGTCGTTAAGCCAATGATTTTTTGCTAAGTATACTTTTGTTAATAGGAGAAAAATATCGACTAAGCGGATACTTGCATAATTGCTGACTTTTACGTTTCATGATTTTTCTCAATCAGAAATTCAGGATTTGATTTGGGATTTCAGATTAATAAAGAAAATAAAAGCTTAGCTGTACAAGCTTTATTATATTTTTGTTGTTGTTTAAATACAGGCCAAGTAACTTTATTGATCGTTTATAAAGAAGCATGTTTAATATTATGTTGCCTGTTTAATAATTTAAACAAAATTAACATAAAAGCATCGAAAAAGTGTACCAACTCTGAATTTTATCCAAGTACGCATGATTGTGGTTGTCCGTGACACGAAGATCGACTGATTTGATGATTACACGATTTTTATAATAAAAAGTATTATCAGCGACCTTCAATATGCAAAAAGTAGGTGACACCATTTTTGCACTACCTATACGTCAGGGTGATAACACGGATGATAACCGGGAGCCCTACAGGCTGAACACGCTCCGACTCGTGACCGGCGCCGACGTACACGCCGCCATCACTTTTTACTGTACTTCAGTCGAGCTTTTACACTTATAAGTTCATTTCTTTTGATTACATAATCAATGTTTTGCGTGCGTAATGGAAAACATAATTATTTTGTTTTGATAGCGCTGTGTACCGTTTCGAAACAGATATTATAATAATATGGCCACCCACAACAGTAAAACGATATAATATTCCATTTGTTGTATCAGGCTTATCGATACACTTTGATAAATATTCCGTAAAATCCAAACAATTGTATTACTTGACACTTTGGACGGACGGATTAAACCCAATTATGTTATTGCGTCAACCTATTCAATTCAAAATAAATAGTGCCAGGAATTATAATGATTAACTTGTTAGATTTAATTTTAGGATTACAGACGAGTGAAACACTACATTTATATTGTTACAAAAATATAGTCTTGCACAGTTTACAATAACTCATAACATAATGCACAGTCAATTACAGGTAAGCACAGCCTCCAGAGGCTTTCAGATAGAGAACGAACAACTCGTACTTATTTAATTAGAATTTTCACTATAATTACTGTAATTGTTAATGACTTTCATTTTAAAAACACCAATTATTAGGTAATGTTTATGTTCTGAATAAAATTTTACGTTAGCTAATAAGGTAGTACATTAGCCTTGTATTCAATGATATGAGGGGTCGTTAAACCGAACCTAGTCCGATGCACATTTGGCGAAATATAAGACATATGTAACGAACACCTTGTTGATAATATAATCACACGAGTTCAGCGAAAACGAAACGATGCTATGTATCGATGTTTCGTATTTCGGACATAAAGCTGTCGATACCCGCCGCAGCTGTTGAAACGCTTTCAACTTTTATATCCATATGAGAAAGAACAGCTGCGTTTTTTTTGCATTGGAAATGTGTAGTTAGTTTCTGACATTTCGTTAATGTTCTCTTTTTTAATATTTGTTAAATAGCATAGGTACTCGGGTAAAAGATGTTTCGTGTTATTATAAAGTGTAACAATAATAACTTCAATAATTTTAAGTGGATGTGTTGTAAAGTCAAATTATTTGTTACCTACTCTAGTTGCTCAAGACAGTTGGATTTTTGGATGACATATATGCTCAGTGAGTAATCCTCATTGCCAGTGACTGCGGGTGGTGGGTAGACCTGCAAACAATGTCACCTCTAGGCTCTGAGTAATATGTTGCATATAATGACACCGGATATAATATCAGATAGTTTGGACGGCAGTCATCACAGTATTGAAAATAGTATTCATGCATGTGTCATTTTTGTTTATTTATTTTTATGCGAAAAACGAAGTTCAGCCAAGGTTATGTAGCGTGTTTTTTCGCGATATTTCTAGTTGGCAGACAGTCTCACGGGGTTCGCATATCTTTACGTGGAAGTGTAACGCGCTGGCCAGTTCAGACCGTGTCGAAATCGTAATGTCTTCCCGGGATTGCAACGCGACGTAACCCGAAACGCTCCTCACGTTACGTATTAAGCGTAATTCGCACAACTTGTAGTGTGTATTATGTAAGTAATAGTAAACAGAATGTGTTGTGATGACATGTGTTTTCCTTTGGAAAGGAAAGTAAAAGACTTTTACTCGCCACAGAGAATCTACAACCCAAGTTGCTCAAACATGAAATTCCGGCTGCTTATGGAGGTTACCCCAAAGAAGAGCATAAAACATGTCATATTGATGACAAAATGTTGAGGTCTCAGATTACAGAGTTAAATGAGGGTAACTTTAATAGGGATGAATATAATTTCAATTAAAGACTTAAGTACATATACATAGAACTTTAAATCTAAGTTTTTTTTTTAAGTAGTGTAATGAACAACGGCCATTTAACTATAATTATACATCGAAGTTGTTGTGAAACAAATAATAATTAATTATAAACAATTAGGAGGAACGAGAAAGGACCAAAGAGAAATAAAAGCAGCCGAGTAGCAAATAAATAAGGACGGAAGATTTTGATCGCTTGTATTTATTTGTGAAAGACTTCGGTCAGAGACTCCAATTAGAGCTAATGTAATTCCGTTCATTAATCAGTATTTGGCTCTTTCAGAAAGTTATAGCAGGTACCAAATAATCAATCTGAAATAATAACACCAGAAAAACAGAAAACGGAAAGGATATTTTGCTGTGGCAACTTTGAAAGCTGTTTATTGCAATAAAGAAAGGAGTAGGAAGCAAGTATGAAAGTGCAACAACTCAGCTGGTCCATGAGGTTTCCAAATCTACGTATTTGCGTGAATGGCTGGGGTGAACGACCTGTTTAGAGCGGAGTGAGCGCAACGCAAGCGCGACCAATCGATAAAGGCTTGCGTAAGAGCCTCGCACGCCCTCCTAAGGGTTTAACTTTAAGGAGCAATTGCCAAAAGGTGTTTAAGACGTTTTTGAATAGAAATAGAACGCTAATGTTATGAGTAAATCTTGATTGTCTAACTTCCCTGAAGGGTCTGTTACGCCAGTCCTTATCACGGCACGGAATACGGGCTAGAAACGCTAGGAACTAGTATTGCATAGAGCCTTTAATTACTTTCTTAGATATCCGGCATTAGGCATAGTAGGTTTTAAAGTTTTATTTTGTATAAAACTAACGTCATCAACGAAAGCCGCGAATGTCGAACTTTTTTTTTCTATCGTTGGTAGACTGCATTTGCTCTTTTTTCTCTTGATATTTTGTTTTCTATATTGAACGTGGTTATTATAAACAAGCCCTATTTGGTAGTACACGCGACCTGTGACGTCATTAGCCAAATCTATCAACGACGCACTTCTCAGGTCAATTGATAACCTACTTAATGCTTACTGGACAGTTACTGCGTTGCAAAAACTAACTGTGTATTATTAATTTGAGTTATTACTAAAACTAGATGGATGTTTTAATGAATAAGATTCTACATTTTGTTTTCAGTTAAAAATTGTTACTAGGCTTATTGTAGAATAAATAAAAAAAAAACTGAAAAGACTTGGACTTTTTGCTTGAAATATAAATAATTTGGTTAGTACACTTTTACAATTAGCAAGCAAGGAATAAAAAGTACGTACCTTCCTGATTAGATTGGTGGGTAAGTATTCTATTCAGGATCTTTCCAATTTCCGCTTCGCTTACTATGAACGAAAGGCCAGAGGTAATAACAAAATAAAAATAGCTTATCGACATTACGTCACATTATTTCCATTTAGTTGTATTTAGCCTGGATGGAAAAAATATCTTAGTTTTCATTAATTTACACACACATAAAATATTATGGTGTTTAAAACGTATTCGATTATTCGTAGGAAAAAAACGTATTAAATGTCCTATTTTTAGTTAGCTCTAAGTAGAAAAAAGCGAAAAAATTATCCCGCCAAATTTTTTATTTGTCAAATGATATATCTAGTTTTTTTTTTTTATAAAAAGCCCTTATTAAATGTAACTATTGCAAAACTTGAAGGTTTTAATAATAATAATTTAAATCAAACTTCTTTTAACAAATAAAAAAATTGTTTAATGATGTTGTTGTGTGTTTATTTGGGTACCTACCTAAAATTATAACTCTGTCCATATTTTAAATGAAATACTTAATTAAAAAAAAAACATAATGAATTTTCTACCTCGTTTAGTAACTGGACATTTTACTCAAAAAAATCAATGATGCCATTTATGTTTTTTTCTTAATAATTTATTCCTCATGTAGTTTATGGCTTTCATTGTCGCTAACTGTCCAGTGCTTTTTATGATCATTTCAATACAACCTTATTTGTCACATTATTTATTTATTAGTTCTTTTAATACTCTTTATTCCAAACTTTATTGACAGCTTCAGTAAGGAGATACGAGTATTATAAATTGAACCATTATTCATTGATACCCCTAATAAATAATTTAGTGGAAAATCCGCGCAATTCGTAGGTCATCGACCTCTAAGTGCATCATAAGTAGATAAAGCTAATGCATTCTATATTGCGTTCCAAGCGTGAATCACGTTTATGTCAATAACCATTTAATTACTCAATAATAGTGACCATTTAAAGATAATTTGGGCGTTTAAGTTGGGGTCACCTGGAAATGGTACCGATAAATCAATTGAAACCCACGCTTGTATCGTGGTACCTAGTAATTAGTAGAAAATTGTAGGCCAATAGCACAATCCCACACACCATTCATGCACATTCTTATATGACCTTGGATACCATACTGTTCTAATACCATAAATCAGCGGTCGGCAACGCGTGACCCGTGATTGCTTTGTAAAGTAACATTTTTATTTTTTATTTTAAAAGATAACCTTATTTTTTTTCAATTAATATAAAATTGCGGCCCCCGTAACTTGATTTTGCCACTTTGTGGCCCGTGCCTACCAGAAGGTTGCCGACCGCTGCCATAAATATATTTATTTTCTCATAAGCTGCACCTTGAAATAAGCTGCAGGAGCAAAGGAAAAACAGTACCTACTTATTTTATTTGTGGTGTCAGACTTTGATGATCTTTAATTCAATATTTAATTCAATCACGAATATTTAATTCAGTCACGTTTAAGCCTCCTGCAGACACACGCGATTAATCGCGCGGGGCGACATGTCGCGGTCCATTCGCAGTATTTTTAGAGTGGAAATTAGCTTGGCTCGTTGTCGCAGCGCGATTAATCGCGTGTGTCTGCAGGAGGCTTTATGCTGTAGCTTGGTTGTGCAGTGTGCTCTCACTCTTAGGTACAGATATATAAAAAAATAATAAAATACTCTTATAATCAGATCGACACCATCCATAATGGGTTAGTAAACAAGAATCTTCTATTATGTGTTAGTAATGATAAAATAAACAAATCTACAATATTTAATGACTAGTTGGATTTGAAAGATCCTACATCTCATCATATACAGTAGAATAATTTTCAATTTGTTATCTGATCAGTTTTTTTTTTAAATCTAATATTAGCAAAATGTCATGAATGACTTTGACTGTTTGTTTAAAAATCAAGAGTTCTTTAACATTTGACCTATGAAAATGGAAAACCTGTATTCATTATAATATGTCAGGTGTTAAGTTTAAAAATAATGTTGCTAGCGGAAATATTTTCTTACGCAATAATAATATAAGTAGCGCACTCAGAAAAATGTAGAAGCTTTTTGCGATTTTACGAGTACTTATAAACTTTAGCAAAATCTTTTTTTACAGTAAATAAGTATTTCTTTTAGGTTCAACCTACTTGAATTTTGAATAAAAAAAAATGCTATAATACATACAGAATCATTAAAAATAAACCGAAGAAGTGTCGTTGTTTACATCACTTTTTTGTTACGTAGTTATTTTTATTTAAATTTCTCGTTATTGTTGTTCTGAATTTTACCGATTCCAACGTCAGCACAGGTCAAAATATTTTCGTACATAAAAAAATACATATTTACGCTAGTAAAGTTTTATCGATATGAAGTAGCTCGCTCTTGTGATAACTTAGTAAGTAGGCATTAACGACAACCTTGTGGAAAGTCATAGATAAGTTATACAATACAAGGTGACCGAAAAAATTCGGCAATCCACTATTTATTATTAATTGAATCGACCTCATTGACATTACTTTTTTATTAAAGGTAAAAGGTTGCAATTTACATTTAGGATGATCTTAAGTGTGAATTGTTGATGAAAAGGTCGCTTATTCTGGTTCTACGAAAAGTCTTGAATAATTCTATTTTAAAATTGAGTTAAATAAAGCATGCTCCTAATCAAAACAAAATTGGTGTTTATCTTAGCTCATCTTCATTTGTTTCAAATGATTTTTTATGACAAATAAAAAAAAATACCAATTTCTTACCAAGAGGGATCTTAGATACCTATGTTTCAACCAGTTAGGGTAGAAAGGGGTAATGGGGGTCACTTAAGCAAGAATTAGAATACACAAGTTAAAATTAACAAAATCTTTATTGCAACCACCTCATAACAAAATTTACTTAATTAGCTATAATTGGAGATCAATAATTATTACAATAATCATCATTTTTGGGGAAATCTAAAAGTATGAAAAAAAAACTGTTTTGATTCCCATTGCCCTGAGGTACGGGTAATTGAGTTCACCTTGTGGGCAATAAGGATCATAGAAAAATCTAGCACAAATCGCAAATATAGTCCTTGGCAGACTCCCACCCAGTACAATCTGCGTGAGCTCATAAACCACACAAGGCGCACCTATACCAAACCTCATTATTTTTGCCAAATTCGTTGCAGATTAAGCATAGGTACATTTCTTGCGTCGTCAGCATCATCTAGTTCATCATCTTGACACAAATCATCTGTGCTCACGTCTGATACAGAGCTATCGTTTGATTCCTGGAGAACCTTTCTCTTTACTCTTTTGGTCCCCTTTTCCGGCACTTTCGTCTTCTTTCCTTGGCCCGGGGAGTCACCCGATTCTCATTACCCACAAGTCCGTTATGAAACAAAAAAAATAAACACGAAATATATATTAGAAACACTCGGGATTTAAGTATGTAATCATAACACTGAATGTACAAGTAAAAACATAAAAAAGTAACAGACAAGTAGATCAATAACTATAATACTTACTGTTTATTTTTTGTCGGTGAAAATTTACATCGGCGAGCCGCAAAAACAAAATACACCTCTCGTTCTCTAGACCGTCCACGCACTGACGCGGCGAGCTCGCAGTGACTGCGGGGGCTCGGAGCGGGGCGGGGAAGACCGTTAACGTGTTTCTATCGTTTATACTTTTGGAGATGAGTGGGTGACCACCATTACCCGCTGACTCCCATTGCCCGGTCTTCCCCTACTGAGTTAGTTAGTCATTCGTGTAAAATACTGATTATTCAGCAATTGCATTCGGTTAGACTGCACACTGATTCTAGTATAGTTGGAAAAAGACTACAAATTGTATAGAACCAACTTACGTGGCGCAATGAACAAGTACATTAGGTTACCACCTAAATAAATGAATGGTCACAGGATATGAATCAACTGCAGTGGGTTTATTTTACGCCACCGTAGGGATTTCGTAGCTAACTCATGATTCACGTCATTCACAATATTGTTCACGGTTTATTGACATTATGTAAGTAATTTAATATTCTTGTTTATTAGTAATAACATTCCTTCTAAATCCTATTTCTAACTGCAATAGGGCAATAACCTTCCAGAGTTGGATATCATAAACGTGATACAAAATATGCGATTGTTTGTTACATAAAGGTGCTGATAAAATCGAGCATTCACTTGTAGTAAGCATTCTAACTAATTTTGCATTACAGAAAAATAAACGAGAGCGTCTTAGCGAGCATTCTAACGAGCGTTCTGGGGATTTTATTCAGTCAGACATCTTCAAGAATTATTTTTTGAAGAACTTTGACTAGAGTGTTCGCTATAAAGATCGTGAAAACGTTCGTAGCGATGTTTGGCGTTGTTAGTGGTTCGGTTCGACAAAATTTAAAACGGTGAATGCTTGTAGTCCTTGCTCATGTTTTAAACATCATGATCTGTGTAATGAGTATGTTATAAAATTGCAGTAAGTACAATTTGATTATCACCTGTCTGTATCTATTTGTCCCATATTACTCGGAGTCGAAGCAACACATTCTTTTTTCATTCTCCCTTGTCAACCGTCAGTTCGTCACGCTGGGTCTTTCTATGCAGGTTATCGTGACCCTGGAACGTAAAGGACACTTGAAGAAATACGGTGGATTTTAGTCAGTAGGCACGAGTCTGACAGTCCTTTCCACTCGACCAAGGGATGGACTCATTTGTTGATTTTACTACCTAAAATCCTCCATCAGTCGGTCGTTTCAAATTCAACAAATATCAAAATCAAATGCAATCTGATTGGAATTTAGATTCACAATTAAATGGGGTGGGTGCCATCCCTCTCCTAGTGGTTCAACCTGGGCAACAGTACCACAGACTACTTGTAATCTGCGGAGACGGGTGACGGACGATCCCATTCCATCGCAGTTGTAATAGGGCTCACTAGGTGCTGCCTGACTCGCGACCATCATTCTGTCCGAGTTCGGGGCCAAAAAGTTTTTACTGTGTTCCGTTGGTGCGCAGGAGTTCCAGAACCTTCTGGGGTTAGCTCACTCCATCACAGCTCTGCCTTTGATCTAGATTGAGGCCAACAGCACACCAATTTGAAATAAAATAAATCACGGTCTCCTAAGAAGCTCAATAAGTAACGTTTAATTAAATATCTGTGTAGGTCATAGTTTTAGCTTTGTTTTAGTATCACTTAATATGATATTTATTTTATAACTAATTAGTGAATTCGTAGTAATTGTTTTGTTAACACGATTTTAGCACGTCGTTGACCGTCAAACTAACAAATTGCGATTTGGTCTCAATTTACTGGTTTGGATTGCAATTGATTGGTTTCTTGTGGATTGTCAATATACATAATAGGTATTTGAAATGAGAACAAATATACATGCACAGTTTGCACAATATTTTAACTTATCGGTTAATTATTTATCTTCAACAAATTGTTTTTACTTGGTCCACCGTTGCGCAGGAATTCCTTTTGGGTGAGCTCGTTCCATCTTAGGCCAATCGTATTTCGTGAAACTAGGTTAATTAAATTGTAACTCAGCTCTCTTCCTCTCTCCTAATTTTTGCGTGCCCGACAGGGTCCATATTTTGATCTTGTACCATTTTTATTTTTTACCATCTATGTAACATTATGGAATGTAATAAAGAATTGAGTATTGAGTATAGGTAATACGCCTAGTTGACAAAACGCCCTAGCATTCTAACACTCAAAGGATGATGCTAGGGTTTGTATGAAATTTGGCCCCACCCTCCAATAGCAACATGTAATACGACAATGGCACCATGTCTGAAATATTAGTGTCTTCTGAGATATGTTTGATTTAATTATGGCAGTTTAAGATATACTCGTAACCAAATAATGTTTTTTTTTGTAAAATATAACATTTTGGTGCCGAGGAGGAGGAGGAGAAGCTCGGTTCTAAATAATAACAGCCGCACAGGTCGATTTTCCATGTCAAGCAGCGCTTGCCAAGGTCGGTTTATGGATGGGTGACCATCTATCCGATTACGGCTCGGGACTACAGGCGAGGATGGCCGCTGTTGGCGTATAATATGGCCGAAGCCAAGGGCCAACTAACAACTAGGGCGTAATTACCTTGTTTACCCTATATGTGATGGTGGGGTTGAAAGTGGAATGTAAATATTCATCCCTTTCACTTTCCCTGGTCGATCATATCAGGCAAGAACGGTCTTTATCTGGAGTATTTTTACCTATGGACCAGATAGTCAAACCATCAATTTTCTTCCATTTGAAACAGCTACTTGAAACAAGTACAATGACGGAATGTTTGTAAGCTATGGTTTCACAAAAAAAAAAACTAAACCGGCGTGCATAAAAGTTAGGTCACCCTACTGGTAGGACAGGTAAAAGTACTCCAGATGAAGACCAATTTTGGCTGATATGATCAACCAGGACTTAGCGCATTGACTCAAAAAGTTAATATTACATAGCAGTTTGGACAAAAACCAAAGAAAAAAAATGTTGGGTCGAAATTTTTTTTTTACCGATTTTCGTTAATTTACTACCTTGTCATTAACAACCCTATTTTTTTGGTAAGACACTAACTAAACGTGGGTACTGACTACTGTGGCACCATTTTAGAAAGGTAATGAGACAAGAAAGTTTTTACTGTAATTTGTAAACCAAGTGTCGTACATTTATTTTGAAAAATATGCTTTGAAAGACAAGGGAAGTTTTCAGAAAACTTTAAAACAGAAACTTTATGACACTTAATTTCCCAAAATATAATTAGTTTTATAACAAACTTCTATTAGTTACTTAGTATTCACTAGATTCAGTCGTTCATATTCTATCAGAAAAGTATAAATTCTAAGTGGTGACCATCGTAACTTTCTAACCATAAGCACTTAATGAGGGAAAGGTGGAAATTTTTCGAAAAATCTTTAAAGTTCGATATCTCCAGAACCCGTCAGTTTGGCCCCATGTTGTCGGGGTTAAAATTGTTGCAAATAAATTCTAGTATCACCCATTTCAAGGACCGCATCGAATTACAAATCACCCTGTATATATGACTCATTTCTAAATAAGGGAGATAGTAATTTCAGTTTCATACATACATAAACTCATTTTTCAAATTGTGGTAGAAACCACAGACCGTCTTTTGCTATGATCCTTACTTACTCCTTACTACTCGTCTACGTTTACATCTGGTCATACATGCACGCCGCGCCGGCTGCGAGTATACGCTCCCGACCTTTCGGAAGACCTCACCAATAGGGTCTGGGTAGGTCTTCCTAAGGTGGTTCAGTTTGATACATTTCTCGAAAATAAAAGTCGCATTTGATGGACCAGATTATAGTCCATCACGAAACTTGGTATTTTTTATTTGGTGATTCGTGATTCGACTCCCGAACTTTGTACCCGTAGGTATGTCTGTACCGAATAACATTGATAAATACGTTCATTATTATAAAAATTCTTTAGTTATTCAAAAACATCGATATAAATTTAATAATAGGTAGGTAAGTAAATATTTCATTCTCTATAATGTTGGTATAATCTGATCATAAGGGCAATTGGCGTGGGCGAGTTTACCCTCATTTATCAACGTCGCGCCTTTCCACCTTTTCGATTTTCCAAGTCACGATGAGCATCTTATTTTTAAATAACATTTATGAAACTTGTTTTTTCATAACAATATAGCTAATATATGTATAGTATCATACCAACCGCACTTGGACATTTTTTTATTGAAATAGGTTCCGCCTTGAATGGCGGGCGTTTTGGGTGCGCCCGAATGTAAGTGTATTTGTATCTTCCGGGCCCCCGACCAATGCTGCCTGTAGGAATAGTGGGTATTTAGTCGGTTTGAGTCCGATATAACCCTCTGGTCTCTTCAGAAGTAAGGTATCCGTGGGGGTTTTCCCTGAGAAAAAAAAACTAGGTCTTCATATCTTATAATGGTAAAGATCTACGAAAAGGCTCTAAATAGTTAATATATCGGGGTCATGCAACTGCGACTCTGTATGGAAAATTATTGTAGTTTTTGTATTAATTTCCCCACAAAATTAAATAAGTATAATGGCTTACACTACTACTTTTGGAAGCTTACCACTTATCTTACATAACAGCTGCGGCCAGAGTAAAATTAAATGTATCTAAATAAAACATTGTTCCTGTTCATTGATTACGTAATAACAATCAGCAACAATGTTGTATCTCCTTACACAGCAGTACGTAGCATCTTAAGTGCGCAGTTTTATGAGAGGGAAGTGCAATCAAGTCTTTCAGGTACCTAGTTCTCTTTGATGAATCTATTTGAGGAGCGGTAGACAAACAGAGCCAGCAATTGGGTGTAATAGCCGGCAGTAAGGAGGTCACTGAGTTCAGGGCCACTCTTGATCACTGGAACACGTTTCGTATTTATCTAAACAAATTTTTTCAACTATTTGTACGAACACGTGCGTCACAAAATACGATCAACTCTCGTAGCACATTATGCTAATTAGCGTCGTAGTAGTACTCATGGCTGTTTCTAATGGTACGATTCCACCGAAATAGTGTGCGGCGCATTTGTTCGCGCATTTCAGTAGTGCGCGTACGAAGATGGTATCGCGTTTAGCCTCTGTGTCCACAGGTAAGACTGTGCGCGATTACTGAAGTAAGTCTAGCAATGTGCGCGCACACATAACGAGTCCACTGCTCACGTGTTCGGAAACTGCGCGAACATTTTTACAATGTTCGCAAACAATTTGTACATGTTTGCACAATGAGCCCATCAGCGAACATTTGTGCCGCACAGTGCCGGACACTGCTAGAATCGCACTTTTGTACTTAATTTTATAATTTAGAAATGACACTAACAATTTCAACATTGGATAAGTACTGTCCAAGAAAAAACAAGTATGATCGTACGCTCTGATTGACTACTTTACTGTTTCACATTTCATAGAGCTACTTACCTATCGACTGTAAATAAATAGTAAATAAGTAAGTACATACTAAACGTTTTGTGACATTGAACGAAGTGCTTAATTGATAGAACACAATCAATTTTAGGCCGAGACGTGCTGGATTCTTTTCTAACATGTACCTACCTAAATACATCTAGGTATTATGATTCATCTTGGATTCATCTTACTTCTTATCTCACAAATCTTACTTGTGTTAAAAATGCAAAAGTTTGGTAGGCTGGATGGACATTTATTATTCTATTGTGCAAAAACTGTATAACATATTTAAATGTAGGTACACATATAGTTTATAACCCGAACACAGGATAGTTTTATATCCAGATTTTCTGTTCTCGTGAGATAAATTTGGAATATTAGCGGACGAAGCTACAGGCAACAGCTAGTTTTATATAAATGAAAGTCACAATATAATATGTCATATTAATGTAATTAATTTGTTCATTACACACTGGGGGCAGAAAACTTTTTACGAGATGTGATAAGCGGAATCGCGAATTGTAAAATAAGCTTAATAAGTAAATGATTCACTTTGGAGTTTCCACATTGCATTTATTAGTGCGAGTCCAACTGGTTAATAAAAATATCACAAGTAGGTTTAATACTTATAACCTACGCGTGATATTCACCAGTTGGACTGGTTGGCTGCAGAAGAAAGATTTTCAGGGCCTAGTACCACTAATTATGACTTTTAGCCGATGTTGAAAGTATAGACACTTTAATTGGGATATTAATAATTAAATTTCATAAAAACATTCCTGTGTAAAACAAATGTAAGACTGAGGGCTGATTTTTCAATAGTCAGATAACCTTTAACTGAGGAATTAAAATAACGTTTTGAGTTTTGACACATTTTTCATAGATAAGCTGTCAAACCGCCATTTTTATTTCTCAGATAAAAGTTATCTGACTATTGAAAAATCAACCCTTAATCGTTTTATTTGATTACCTATAAATATAGGTTAATCATACATCAAGGTGAGACTAGTTTTGATATGCAGCGAACTAGCCCCCAGATTCTGTCTGGCTGTCAATTACAGAGCCATTATAGCAAATTGTTACAGTAACGGATTCTGAGTTGTTCTATGTAATATTTGTTTGTATGTTGAGGTTATCTCAGAAACTACTAAACAAACTTAAATTATTAATTTACTGATGAAAACCTCCACTACGTCACTTTTTGACGAAGGAAGTAGCGGTTAGAAGCCAGAAAATAATAAAATTATACAGAGCTTACAGTGCAAAAGGACTAATAATTGACTCGCGCTTGGTAATGGTCAATTAAAATTAAATCATATTTTTTGTACAATACTTTGCTATCGGGCGGGAGGTGTCTGATAATTGTATAATGGGCCATAGGAATGTTTCTGTAGATAATTATTTATTTTCCGTTTGGTTATATTCCCAGCGTACCCAATTATTATCAGTAATATTGGTCAATGTTATTCCTCCAGAGTTTGGCAACATTGTTTTGAAGTTTTAACGACGGATCGACTCTAGTTCATAAAACAATGCCGTCTGTCTAATCTTTTTATCACTTTAGGCTTAGCTTTTAAACGGAACAGTTTAGGTACTCTGCTTTGAAAAGTTTTAAAGTAATTTGCTATATTTAATTTTTTTTTCTGTGTATTAAAAACAACCAGTACCCTGACCACGAGTTTTCACTCTTTTACTTTACAGCGTCTTTTCAGTATTTACAGCGTTTCTTGTGTGAAAAACTGGAACAGCGCCTCTGGTGTGCGAAGAAGGAACTAAATTTTTCCTTGAAAATTGTCAATTTGAAATTGTCAAAGTTCCAGTTTACTTTACGTCTCAAATCGTGTCTCAAATACTGAAAACTTGTGCTAAGGGTACAGTTTCAGTTTACATAAAAACAATTAAAACTGATATTTTAACAGTCCCAAAAATTAACTTGTAGTAATTTTATCAGTAACACTTAAACAAATATAACCGTCTACAAGTAATACATATTTATATATAACGTCTAGGGCGTTTAGAAAAGGTTTTTCAGGAATAAAATATCTAAAATGGTTATGCTTGGTGGTGTGGAATATTCCTTCCAGGCCATGGGGCATGGTCATAGATCTGATTAAGTGCCCACCCAATCACGTGTAGCCTAAATGGGATATAAATACCTGTCTATTAAGCTCCACTTAGAATTTAATGCAATGTTTCAGGATTAGATGCTGTAATATTCAGCCAATATTTATGTTTAGTGTTTAGTGAGTTCACTACCATAATATGTGGAATCACAATTGTTGTTGACACCTGTTTATGTTGCATAAGTGATTGTTGCACTCTTGAAAATTACTTTTTTTCATGAAACTTTTAGGTATGCATGTAAAATAAAATATGTTCGCTCTGGTCGTAAACCAAAGATTATTTAAATAAAGTTAAGTTTGTATGTATATAATTAAAAGTTACAGGAAAGTGATATTAAAAGGTTCAAAATAAACGTCTTTAATATAAGTGAAATATAATTTAATCTCGGTACACTTTTCTCATTGCACTACAGTAATATGCTTTAACTTAAATCTAGCCCGGGGCCCTGGAACGTAAAAGGCTATTGAAAGATCACCGTGGATTTTAGTCACTTCAAGTCTGACAAGACTTGAACTAAATAAAAATATAAAAAAAAATATATTAAATCCACGGTCCTTCAAATCTAGCAAAATATTCCGGATTTTAATCCGACGTCAGGTGTTTGATTTTCATTAATTTTCGCAGCTTTAAGTCAAAGTATTTAGCAAACCCGTTTGGCAACAACAAGGAGAGCTATCAATTTATTATGTCGAGACAAGATACATTTTGCGTAATATCTTGGAATTAATTTGAGGAAAGTCCTGACGTAAATTACTTGTTTCGTAAATTATTTGCGTTGTTCGTAACAAGATCCTGCGGCGTACCCATACGACGTTGTAGGGTTAATGATGTGTATACGCAGTTACTCATCGTTACACCTACCTAGGGGGATTTAATACTATGACATGGTTTTATCTCTGTGGGTATTCTTAACCTTCAAGCGGGCGCGCGGTCTTTTCTAAAGCGGGCGCGCGTAACCGACAAGATCTATGTGATGAATAAGAGAAATAAACCACTAATTGGCCAATAATTATTTGGTTTTTATGTACGTAGATGTATTGTGCTTATTTTTAAAATATAATTTGTCAAAATAAGTCATTAAAATTATGAAAAATAAATCATTTTAAATCACTCAAACATTTTTTGGATCTAAACTAAAATTAGGAACACAAAACCCTTTTTACAGGTTTATAAACTAGTCTGAGATATCAGACTAGTTCATACACCTAGTCAAGCAATAAAAATCTATACTAATATTATAAAGCTGAAGAGTTTGTTTGTTTGTTTGTTTGAACGCGCTAATCTCAGGAACTACTGGTTCGAATTGAAAAATTCTTTTTGTGTTGAATAGACCATTTATCGAGGAAGGCTATAGGCTATATAACATCACGCTACCACCAATAGGAGCGGAGCAGTAAAGAGAAATGTTTCAAAATCGGGAAAATGGATTACATTTCGAGAGCTTCCGTTGCGTGCGCTGCGTAAACGGTTAAAGATACGCAAAAATTATGTACTACGGAATTATTCCTGATAAAAAGTTCTAAAATAAAGTCCGCGAGAGCATACATTTATCTTTGAAGGTTAAGTCATTATAACCTTTTTTATGGAAATCAAATTTGATTATAGGATGGGATAGGATGGGATAAGCTGGGATAGGATGGGATAGGATGGGATAAGCTGGGATAGGATGGGATAGGATGGGATAGGATGGGATAGGATGGGATAGGATGGGATAGGATGGGATAGGATGGGATAGGATGGGATAGGATTGGATAGGATGGGATAGGATGGGATAGGATGGGATAGGATGGGATAGGATGGGATAGGATGGGATAGGATGGGATAGGATGGGATAGGATGGGATAGGATGGGATAGGATGGGATAGGATGGGATAGGATGGGATAGGATGGGATAGGATGGGATAGGATGGGATAGGATGGGATAGGATGGGATAGGATGGGATAGGATGGGATAGGATGGGATAGGATGGGATGGGATAGGATGGGATAGGATGGGATAGGATGGGATAGGATGGGATAGGATGGGATAGGATGGGATAGGATGGGATAGGATGGGATACGATGGGATAGGATGGGATAGGATGGGATACGATGGGATACGATGGGATACGATGGGATACGATGGGATACGATGGGATACGATGGGATACGATGGGATACGATGGGATACGATGGGATACGATGGGATACGATGGGATACGATGGGATACGATGGGATACGATGGGATACGATGGGATACGATGGGATACGATGGGATACGATGGGATACGATGGGATACGATGGGATACGATGGGATACGATGGGATACGATGGGATACGATGGGATACGATGGGATACGATGGGATACGATGGGATACGATGGGATACGATGGGATACGATGGGATACGATGGGATACGATGGGATACGATGGGATACGATGGGATACGATGGGATACGATGGGATACGATGGGATACGATGGGATACGATGGGATACGATGGGATACGATGGGATACGATGGGATACGATGGGATACGATGGGATACGATGGGATACGATGGGATACGATGGGATACGATGGGATACGATGGGATACGATGGGATACGTTGGGATACGATGGGATACGATGGGTCACGCATAGGTACGACCTGTTTCCTTGAAAGAATGACTTTCGCCCATGTCTGTTTACGTCCTGGGGCTGCCAGCGCCGGTAAAGGCAGGAACGGGCAGGCTCCGGAGTCCGCCTATACTACTCATGTCCCAGAGGCGTTTAATCGTAGATTTTTCTCTTGCACGAGCATGGAGGGCGGCGAGTATGCCTGGGTCGACGGCGCGTTGTGTTCAACACGCGCCTAAATGTGTCATCACAATGACGGGCCCGCCCTTAGAAGGCCAAAGCCTGCCGGGGTCACGGAACTATCGAATTACCTTGACCCCGGAACGTAAAGGATTTATAGGACACCGAGGATTTTAATCAGTACAAGTCTGACAGTCCCTCTTACCCTGCCCGGGGTGGGAGGACTCATTTGATGATTTACGTACGCCTATTTATGTATGCTCCAGAATGATGGTTTACAGCTAATGTTGTTAATAAAGAAGCACTATAAAAATACATTGTTGAGTTCCGACCTCCACGCGAACGAAGTCGCGGGCACAGCTAGTTACAAAATAATAATAAAAAAAAATTTTCTTTTGGTTATTTTTCAACAGAATCAGTTATTGTTAGATTTTTGCCACATCTTTACTTTATAAACAGCTATTTTTTTCTGAAAGTGGCCAATTATTGTCATCTGACTCCAGGCAGTTTGATTCCTCACCAGACCGAGTTCCTCTGAAACGAT
The DNA here is from genome assembly GCA_950005045.1 of Agrotis exclamationis. Classification (NCBI taxonomy): domain Eukaryota; kingdom Metazoa; phylum Arthropoda; class Insecta; order Lepidoptera; family Noctuidae; genus Agrotis; species Agrotis exclamationis. Next base: position 10,140,031 of record OX465423.1, on the reverse strand, counting down.
GTGCCCGAAAGTTTCAGAGCCTTGGTCGCAGACGTCTAATTCTCTCTCTTCTTCGTCTTCTAGTAGTCCCTCGAGTACTGCACTTTCTGATAAACATCCACGACTAATTTTTATAAAAAAAAACATTTTCAAAAAAGTAACAGACTTCAAAAACAACAACAAAACAAAAAAAAACCGGCCAAGTGCGAGTTGGACTCGCCCATGAAGGGTTCCGTAGCAGCAAGCATAGATTAGAGATATAATTATATTGAGATTAGTAAGTAATATACACAAACAATAAAAATAACTTTGTTTTTCATAGTATTTGTATGAATGGCAAAGTTATATTTGCGGTTTTTGAAAATGTACTATATCTCAAAAACTGCTAACTGTATCTCATCCAAACCAATTTTCATTGGTAGTTTTGGTTGAGGTCTACATTATATATTTTTTTTAGTTTTATTATTCCCTTATTTTAGAAGTTACGGGGGGGGGACACACTTTTTACCACTTTGGAAGTGTCTCTCGCGCAAACTGTTCAGTTTAGAAAAAAATGATGTTAGTAACCTCAATATCATTTTTAAAGACCTATTCATAGATACCCCACACGTATGGGTTTGGTGAAAAAAATTTTTTTGTGTTTCAATTCTAAGTATGGAGGGCACCCCCAAAATTTGTTTTGTTTTGATTTTTGTGTGAAAATCCTAATGCGGTTCACATAATACATCTTTCTACCAAGTTTCAACAGGATAGCTCTTATACTTTCGACAAAAAGTGGCTGTGACATACACGGACAGACAGACAGACAGACAGACATGACGAATCTATAAGGGTTCCGTTTTTGCCATTTGGCTACGGAACCCTAAAAAGGGTGAAATAACCTAATTAATAACTTCTTTCGGATGTCGGTGGCTTTATTTTTTTATTTCATTGATTTTTAGCCACCGACTTCCGAAAGAAGTTATTAATTAAATGAAAAAGTTTTTATTTTACCCCTTTTAGTTTATTTATTAAATAGTCAACCCAAATTCTTGTAAAATACAAAATTTTCTTACATATGCACTAATCTTGTAATCCGTCACAACATAAAAAAAATCCATATCTCTAAAACTACTGAACCGATTTTGATGAAACTTGCAGTGTACCCTAAGTTGAACAATACCTAGTACAACAAATAGAAAGAATTACTTAAATCTAACTTTTAGTTCCGGAGATATGCGTGCACAAACATAAAAACATACAAACATACATACCTACATACATACACTTGTGAAATTTGGCACATTTGTTCAGACGCTGATATAGACTAACATATATGAAAACTGGGCAGTTCTGATATTATTACATACATACGGGTCGAATTGATAACCTTCTTTTTTTGAAGTCGGTAAAAATCAGTACCTAATAATTCTAGAAATTATTTAATAGATGACTGCTAAAGAAAATTTTACTTCCTACTTATTAACAATACGCTAGGTATTAGATTCGGGCGTAGACTCTCATTTATTACCATTATTTTAACATCGCAGATTCCCGGACGATGCAACAAAGGCAATACGTGCATATTTAAAAAAATATGATACAGATTGATCAGAAATTCGATACTTTTTGTGAAATATTATTAATTCCTAATCTTGAGTCACTTCCAATAAACACCAAGCCGGTCTAAACGAATGAATCTTCTTCTTCCTGCCCTTATCCCATTCTATTTGAGGTCGGCGCAACACGTTTTCTTCTTCCATTCTCCCCTATCAGACGTCACAGTATCATTTACTCCTTTTTCTTTCATATCACTCCTTAGACAATCCATCCATCTTTTCTTTGGCCTTCCTCGTCCTCTCCATCCATCAACATTCATACTCATCACTTTCTTAGTCACATGGGTGTCATCCCTCCTCATCACATGTCCATACCAAGATAGACGATTCCCTTTCATTTTTTCTGTAACAGGCGCCACTTTCAAACTTCCCCTTATAAACTCATTCCTTACTTTATCCATTCTTGTCACTCCACACATCCATCTCAACATCCTCATCTCCGCTACATGCAATCGTTTCTCATCCATCTTTTTCACAGCCCAGCATTCCGATCCATACAATACGACAGGTCTAATCACGGATTTGTATATTTTCCCCTTTAACTTGAGGGGCATCCGTGGGTCGCAAGTTGTTCCGGTGACCTGTCGCCATTTCATCCATCCCGAGTTGATCCGGTGTGTTATGTCCCGGTCTACATCGCTGTCTCCTTGGACAAGCGACCCGAGGTACCGAAAGTCGGAACAGACTGGTATGGGCGTTCCTGCAAGAGTAATGGGCACAGGACTGGAGAGACCGCCAAAATCGCAAAACAAATACTCTGTTTTGGTTCTGCTCAATTTCAGGCCAACGTTCTCCAGTCTTTGCCACCACACCTCCAATCTGTTCTGGATAAACTGAACTGTTCTAAACGAATGAATACCTACCTAAAAATGTTTTTATTTTTTCACAGGTGGACTATCCTAACACCTACAATGTAACGTTATAGCAGCGATCAAATGTTATTTTAACTCTTCGTACAATAAATATGCTTCAATGAATATTTTATAGAAATTAATAGAATCTTATTTTACTAGAGTGATTGCAACTTTCGATCTTTCCTCAAAAAAAAAACTGTTAAAGAAAATCATTCAAAGACAAATAATATAGGCGTATAGGTTGTATATTACATTGGTTGCAGTTTTTTTGCGAATGCCCATGAGATCACCCTGAATACCTTGACACAGAAACATAAACTTGACTTAATATTGGGTAGGTTTAGAATATCAATGCATAATTAAAATATTTTTAGCTTCAAATAAAACACCATTAATATAATTTAAATCGTTTGTTGTCCATGAAACCATTTGATTAAGTTACCAAGTTTTGAAATGTAAGAATAGTCAGGCTAGGTTTTACTTATTCAGTTGCATATTACATCGGATCAATACACTGATACATATAGAGGAAACTTATTTGTTGGCAAGCCATGGTTATTATGAAAATTGTTGAGGGTGGCTTATCGATCCGACTTCTGGAAATACCAGCATACATCTATTATGCGGAATTACCAACTACCAGGCTTTGTTTCATGCGTCGCCATCGAGTCGCGTCGAACGAACTTGTAATTTATTAAACAAGATACGTCCATACAAAAACTGATGATAAACAAAATATGTACGTACAATGTACATTGTACATTAGGTGACGATAGATCATGGTCGGTCCACGAACCCGGCAGACAACGTAAACACATACCTACATTGTAAATAAGATGACCAGAAGTGGTTGCGCAACGCACACATATTTTGTCCAAGGTCTTCAAATCATACAGATACTATAAATTATCTTTTATGAAGCGGTACTTTTGGTGCGGTAATGACAAGGTGGAATGTCAAATGTGTGAAGGATGTACTGAAGTCAATAAAGTTACATAAGAGATTCGTGGAGTTAATTGAACTGACTATTTCGGGACAAGATCGAGACATGAAAATTAGGAAGATGTTTTCGTTTCAAGATTCGGAATTCCACTTACGTTTCCAGCAAATATAGCGTGTCTAAGATGGTGTTAAAGTTGCAGCTAGTGAAGATATAAATCATTTTAGTGCCGCACTCCGCAGACAGACCGTGCAAGCCCGGTACCACGGGAATGTTGGTACGATTTCAAAGTGTTGGAGATTAACTTATGTACCTATTTAGGTGCCACTACCTATTGGGTGTTCATTTCATGTAGGTATATACCTAATGTCTGAAAACGTGCTCATGTTGTCACGTTTTCGAACCACGCCTTCTGACTGACATGTACTTGTAGCCTATTTACTTCAATTACCTTTCATGTGTTTCATGAATTACAGCATTAGACGTTTCCATTTGTTTTCCCGCACGCACCTACCTAATTGACGAATCTATAAAACAACGATTTCACAGAATTAAATTTGACTGAATTAAAACAAATTCATTGCAAGTGGCACTGCCTTAATCAATGGACATAGGACATTATTACAAAATTTACAAATACTTTACAAATGCAATCGATAAAAAGTACTCTGATAAATTGTAAACGAGTTGTCACAAAAAGTAGAGAAAATAAATATAACTTAACTCATTTATGTATTCCGAACAATGGAAAATACTCGCAGAATAATTACTTCATACATCCATGTAAAACTTTACTCCGGTTTACAGAACCGCTCGTAATTTTCCGACTCATTATGATTACATAGGAAAATCACAATCAACTAATTTACGGAGCTGAGACTTGACCCTGCACAATCTATGCGGCACTACAAACAAATAAATTAAACAGTAAGTTTACTTTGGCAAGGAAAAAGATGACCAATTCATTGTGGCGACCTTGCGATGTCTGCACACCTTCGGGTTCGGTTGCGCAACCACCCACCAGGTCAAGGGTGGGAAGGCGCCGGACTCATTTTTTGGCTGTCTTACCTACGCATACACAATGCTAATTTTATCCTTTTGAAAAATCCAGAATTGGTATTACTTGGGTAAATAGGTAAGTACCGACCCATCTGAATTTTAAAGACAGTTGAAACAAAAAAAAAAGATTGTATAAATAAAGCACGTTTCTACGTGTCTTTAATGTAAACATGATATTTTATTTGTGTCTAAAATCACGCTTTCCTTGCTACGTAATTAACATATTTCATAATAATTACAGAATATTAATTTACAGGTCTACGAACCTATCTGACTGAACACGTTGACACACGTTGATATTATTATCATGAATAAAATTACGTTAAAATCAAAGTTTCTACAACTCACTGAGTGAGTACCTACCTACAACCCATTCCAGAGATCGGAAAAAATAGGTAGGTACGTAAATACCTATGAGTTCGCCATATCAAACAGAACAGGACGTCATAAAATTATACATTTATTCAAAATTAATTTTATTACCACATAAAGATAATAATAAATGTAGATCGTCGTAGTAAATGGGCAGCAGACATGGAGTCAATCGCCTCTTATTACAAGCCGACGCTTCATTCTGCGAACTGCTAGACAGTCTGATAAACAGGCGAGGCGACACCTGTGCGCGTGGGTGTCAAACTCGTAAAATTTTAGGTGTTTTTCTTACTAATTCGCCATTAAAATCGTACGAGAAATGTCGCATAATGGAATTATGCAGACGAGTTTATTGGTTCCGTAAGAATGTGCTCGCGGCGCCAAACTGCTTTTTGTAAACCACGACCTTGACCCGTCTGAGCGCACTGTGCTCAACCAAACCCGTTTTAGCGCTAAAAGTAAAAGCTTTCGCCAATTCAATGACTACCTATATGTTAATACTTAATATCATTAACTTTTCATATCACTCACCTAATAACATTTTAGTAAAACATTACTCCAATATTACCCAAAGGTTTATCAAATTTCATATGACAGCTTTTTCATAATAGGTATTTTCAACAAGAGTAGGTATTCATTGCGAGGAACTGCATAATCTAGAGTTTTAATTTCATTATTAGGTATTTTTACGGCTCTAGAAATAGCGGGATTTCCTTTTTTTTAAACGCAAGACAAAACAGGAGGAATACTGTTTATTCCATTTTTAATGGTTATGAATGGAACTCCTATTTATAATGAACTGTGTACGTAGGAATTGATTGATTCATAAATTCAAGTATTTATTGTTTTAATAATGAATTAATCGTTGAATAACTAGTACTGATGTAGGAGCATGATGTCATCGCGATCGAAAGCTCGTGCTTGCGTAATATTAAGACTAACAATTAGTTCGCTCGACGTTGGTAGGTACCTACTAACGTATAATAAAAAAAAAAAAAGAAATAAACACAATAAATTTTCAAAAGTAAAATAATATTGAGTTTCATGGAATTCGCACATGACTAATAAAATAAAAACTTTTTTAAAAAAAAGTACCGACTTCAAAACAAATACAAAAAAGTTTAAAATAACTTTTCTTTCGGAAGTCGGTGGCAATAGTCAATGACACAACAAAACAAAGCCGTCGGTGGCTTTGTTTTGTTGTGTCATTGACTATTCCGAAAGAAAAGTTATTTTAAACTTTTTTGTATTTGTTTTGAAGTCGGTACTTTTTTTTTAAAAAGTTTTTATTTTACCCTTTTTAGTTTATTTATTACATATTCAACCCAAATTCTTGTAAATTTTTTTACATATGCACTAATCTCTTGTAATCCGTCACAACATAAAAAAAATCCATATCTCTAAAACTACTGAACCGATTTTGATGAAACTTGCAGTGTACCCTAAGTTGAACAATACCTAGTACAACAAAAAAAGAAGTACTTAAATCGAACTTATAGTTCCGGAGATATGCGTGCACAAACATAAAAACATACATACATACACTTATGAAATTTGGCACATTTGTTCAGACGCTGATATAGACTAACATATATGAAAACTGGGCAGTTCTGATAATATTACATACATACGGGTCGAATTGATAACCTCCTTTTTTTTGAAGTCGGTTTAAAAATAATATTTTTCTGTAAATGATTTCATTTAGATACCTACTTATTTTATAAGTACATAGATACTTATGTACTGTTTTTATCATAATCTTCATTGACATCCTAGGTCCAGTGTTCACAGCTAGCTCTTAAGCGATCATAATAAGCCATTCAGCATTACAATAGTGTTTTACCTATTAATACTTACCATACTTATAAGGCAGAGAATATCGTTATCTGTTTCTTTTAAGCTGTTATAGATGCTCTAGGCAGCCTAAGATGGGTCATGCAAATCCTAGTGACGCAGGTATTCATGGAACCTGGCTCGGGTGGTACCTAAGACCTCTCTTTGATGATAATGGGTGCCACGGCGTCACGTCATCACCGCCTTACGCAGGACCTTACCGGAGACTGCTGTTGAGAGGTTCCTGTTTCGGATTCGGTAAGAGGCCACGCCCGGGTGTCACCACTATGTGGACCGCTCGGTGAACATTGTAGAGCATACTGTTGAGGTCTGTCCCTAGAGAGCCAAATTGCCTGCCGGGGTTGTGGGACTGTTTGTAAAGGGCACCGCGTCCCGAAACGTAAAGGGTAATTGAAGGAACGGCTTGGTTTTAACCAAGTTTGCACACTGACTCTTTTTTGATGATTTTCCAACCTAAAAAAGCAGTCTGGCTATGGCGTATACAGAAATATAGAACCTCAAAAGCTCAAAAACAACAAACAAAACTAGTTATTTGTTTGTTCCAACTAATACTGAGAACAACAAAGAAATAAAATGAAGGATAAAATACCCATTTCTGATCTGACGTAACGAAGGATGAAGACCTCAGTTTATGATTGGATAAACAACAATGATGAATGTTGTGTACGAAGAATAGTAGACAAACATCGCTATGTTTTATTCCTAAATGTATTAAAAATGTGTTTACTGCTTCATTCAAGTAAACAAATCATTAAAGGCACCTTAAGTGGTGTGCTACACTTTTGTTAAGCCAATTTATAAGGAACAGTTAACTTGTAGAATGTGTTAGTTATTACTGTTTTATTTTATTTTAGATAATAATAATATAATCTTCGTGCGAGTTTGTTCCCTCTGACCGTTTCGGACTTGACTCAGTGTCCAAGCTGGATCTATGTATAAATTCGATCAAGTAGGTTCGGAGAAAATTGACTGTCAAAACAGACGGACACACGAGTGATTTTATAAGGGTTCCGTTTCTTCATTCGGACGAACGGAACCCTAAAAACGATGGAAGCAGGTAAAGATATTGAGTATTGAGGTATTTTGCCTATAACGATCACGTGGGATTTACACAACTGTATCTGATCGCTATGGGCATCATTCAACAACAGTTGCGAATTCATGAACGTGATAAAATGCTCAAAACAAATATTCATCTATTTAGATCAAGGACATGATTTTTCTGCAATCTATCCGTCAGCAAAGACTCTGTTCCGTTTAAAAATTGTACTCATGATTGCCTTGATATCAGGAATTATATTAGTGTCGTGCTCGATTTTAACTTTAGTTGATTATTACGAAAGCGTGCAAAATTAGATGATGTTAGTGACCTTACGCACCGCAATCGTTACGCAAGGGTCCACAACATTACTCAATGATTGTCTTGCCGTCTGACTGTCAATTGTGATCATGTAATTTGTGGGTTTTTGGGGATATCTAGTTTCTCTATCTATATTCTGCGTGGAGAAAGTTACGCTGTAGTTCTACGCACTTTTAACTTTTTATCTATGTAGTTGGATTTTTTTTTGAGACAACTTTTACAGGATCACAAGTCTCGTTCAGAAGAATTTTGATTCACGAGTGCATTCTGTTCGCTTTTTAAAGAAATTCTAAGCCTTGATAATGATAAATTAAATTAATTCCAAGTTACAATTTTCATTCATCATCATCATCATCTGCCTAGCCATGACCCAACCTTGAACTTAATTTTTCTTAAGTACTAAAATCATTAAAATTCCTCAGATTGACCAAGAGCTTGGGTTTCTACAGCCACCTTCAGTCAACACAAGGGTCACTTTATTGGTCAATGCAAACAGGACTGACCGCATCAGCTTGCTAAAATTTGCACGTCATGGATGGCGTGGATATTACGCAAATTATATCCGTCCGATTTTTTGAGTTCTTCAACAATGACTACCTTTTCAAAGAAAACAAAACTCTCGCATTTGTTTAATTCATGATTCCACAAAATCAACTGAAAATTATGGGTACTATACCTACCTCGACATTTCTTATTACGGTAATTTCACACGGAGCTCATAAAACAATTATATAGCTTGTAATAAAAGCATTAGCTAGACGCAAGGCGACCCCGGTATTGATATACTAATAAGGAAAACGATGCATTTGCAACAACTACCATTTTGTTTATTTTAGTTAGTGATGGAAATGTTAAAATTCTTATCGACTTAACAATTAATTATTTTATAATATTTACCTATAATTATTTTTATTACATCTGTTATGTTTCCTAATTGTATTCACTTTTCAACTTATTTTACAAACATAGCTAACCTTACTAAACATTAGTTAGTATAACAAAATGATGCCTGCTCATTTGAATTAATGATGAATGAATATCGATTCTATCGATAAAAGATATTTGATATATTTAGTCCATCTCTAAGATAAAATCTATTAATTTTATTAACGATGCTAGTGCATAAATAATAATAGAAGCAATAAATGTTCACTCAATCATTTAGATTAGGCAACATTTTGTTCAATATTTTCCTTATGCAATAATACTTTGTATGAAAATAGGATACCGTTTAAGAAAAGTGACAGAAATACAGAAATATGGATATACATATATATATATATAAGCCGTGTTCTTGATGTTTTGCTCATCGATAAAATAGATGTACAAACTTTCATCTCCTACAAAGCCCGCCTAGGGAACGAATCTTGAAAAAAACAGTTACATTATGTATTTTTTTAAAGTAATTTGATAATGGTAAAAAAATGTTTTGTTATTAGCGCCCACAAACACACACATAAAATTTCTAACTACTTACATAGTAAATTATTATATTTTTATTTTATAGACTGGGAACACTTCACTACTTTTAATTTATTTGATAGTTCAACAAACATTCAATTTTAGCTTACAATGTATTTTTCGTACCACTTGCTCAAAAAAGTGACATTCTATGTCACAAAAAGCGAACATAACAATAGTCATTATTAATCTGTTAAAAACAGGGAAAGAAAATTGTACTGAATTTCATTCATCCTCTAGGGAGAGAATGTGATTTAAATTTGGAATACTTATCGAAATTTATACTGAACCTGAGGTTTACACCATTGAGTTTGTATATAAAGCATTATACATCTTTTTGAAAAAGGAATACGCATTTATTATGCAGTTATGATTATTTTAATAAAATTACGAAAACCGATGAGGCCGTATGAGCTTGATGCCTTTGCTTTTCCGACAAAAAAATATTAGTCTAGGAATTTGCAGCGTTTTTGTTTTCTTCAAATACATAAACATTAAGTTTATTTTAATTGTCATTTTTTTAATAAATGCTTATCTCATATTATTATTGTGTTAATTTTTTCGCAAATGGTACGAAAAGTAGAGTATTTTCCTCGGTGATAAAGCTGTCTTAGTCTTGGATGAACTTAAATCGTCACCCGCGACAGAAGTCACTGCTTTATCCGCTTGGTTAATAATCTACTATTATAAATAAAATTTTAGCGCTGTTTATTTTCCCCGCATCTATTCCTTTGCTTGAGCAATACAACGGAATATTCCATTTTACCAATCTGGCCTTTTTTGACCCCCAGATTTTGCTTAAATGCAGTGCAGGTTGTCACCGGTTCACGGGCACTCACATTACACGTGACCAGCTCTCAATAGATGCACAAAGTTATCAGACCCGTGTAACAATTGTTTATGTACGAGCTGCAACGAGGTCAATGTCTCGAGCTTATCATCGGGAAGACGCGGGGGTTCCGTTTCTCACTTACTACTCTTGTATAATTATAGTAGAAGTGATGATCAAACCCTAACATTTATAATGAAGAAGGATTATGATGGGGTTCAGTTGAAAGAAGCCTTATATAAGAAACCCTCCGTCTACCGTATGTCGTGATAAATTAACCCTCTTATACAAAGAGTGTCACATAGACACCGCTACCAATAAAAAACACGTCGAAATGTTATTAAAGGTATTGTCTGCGATAATGAAGTCAAGGAAATTTGGACATACGCATAACATTGGACTTACGGAAAAAACCAAACATTTAGGAATACCCCATGACAAAGTCTGATTAATATTGTTGTTATCTGCCCGTTTCCGGTATCCGTAGGCTATAATGCCAACTTTGGTTATTAATTTTACTTGATATTATTTGTCTGTGCTGTACTACATAAATTATTGAACAAAGCAAACTTTTATGTATATTCATGGGAATAAATGTATAGCCATATCTATACAACAAGTAATATAAAAACAGAAACCACTTTCCTTGTTGTTAAATAAAATTTCAGAAAGTGAAATCTTTGAAGTTATTATTGGCAGTGGGTGTAGTAACCTAGATGTTCAAATCTAGGCAACCAGTTTTATAAGACAATGAGTGCATTCACATCTGGCGTCATTGAAAGAGTCAATTTATCGTTTAGACTATTCTGAAGCTGAAATTATAGACACTTGCTGCTGATAGTGATGCAATGACTAGATCATTGAGAATGGTAACTCAAATACGTGGGGGAAGATAGAACAAAAAATTGGAACAGTCATATGCATCATATGCGATTGCTCCTAAGTTACCCTAGACCGATAAAATTTAAGTTGTACTAGTACGAAGGTCGGTTTAAAAGTTTTTGGTAATTACCGGTTTCGAAATGTCGGTGTGCACAGCTCTATGTGAATAGTAAACGTCGAGCAAATGTCAGTACGATTGATGTGCATTCAGTTGCGCCATTCGGTGACGTCACATGACAAGGATAATAGCGTTCACCTTGACCTTAGGCTAATGTCAGACCGGCGCCCGAGCGTCCGCGCGTGCCCGCTCTTATGTAACTACCTATTTGTGATAAGCTCTTGCACAGGAAATGCAGCTTGCATTCAGCTTGCATTACGTCATCTGCACTTAGCTTTTAATGATTTTATGATACTTCCTTTTACTTCTAACGTGTTGATGACTATCAAAAGTGAATCGGCCCAGAACTTGACTACGAGCTAGTACCTTCAAAATTATTTATCAATTTCTTACGATAAATTGTTCTGTATTGAAAATCGTAGTAGGTAATGGCAATCCGTCTGAAAGTCAATGGAGCGAAGTTTTCAAGGCTTTGGTTGTTCACCGTAGAACGTTTACGGGCTAATAAATCTTGATGCACTTATCAATGCCACCGACGTATTACGCTTCAGTAAAGTCGAGATCTGTTAAAATGTTTAAATTAAAGTTTTCAGATTACTAGGCATCGGCATAATTTTTGGGAGCGTCTGAAAATCCAGGAAAGTTCAAACGTTAACGTAGTATTTTTTCATGTAGCTAATTATGAATGTTCTTGCATGCTGCATGCATAACCATATCGCGTTTGAGTACAACGTTGCTGAACATAAGTACGATTCGCAAAAAATAAAATGTAAACATGTCATATTTTTATGAACTCTACACTTAATCGGGTTAAGGTTATGTTAAAGATTGTGTTTGTTAAATTGTAATATTATTATGAGGGATATACTTGATGTTTTGGTGCACCGATTAAAAATATTCGTCTTATTTTTTGATAAATTAGGAGGTTGTTTATTATCAACTATTTCAAGCCTCGTGCAGGGAAGCAGAATGTAAAAAAAAAATATTGTAGGACTTGTTAATTAGAAATGTTATTCAAAATGTGCGTAGGTACCAGTGTTGCAGTTTTAAAACATATGTAGTTTAAAAATAACGCGTACACTCAATGGAGTGGACAACCAGGCATAAAAATGTTTCCTATAAAATCAATAAGTTTCAATAGCCAGCGGTGAGGTTGTCATCTAATCTATCCGAATCGATACCGGCGCAACAACATCCTCAAACCATTTATTTATTACTTCTGAAAATTGGTACTAAAATGAAACGAATGAAAGCACTTACCATTTTAATCAGAACTAATAAACCAGTACCGTAACTAGCCTTTTATGTGCCCAGAGGCCTTACCACGAGCTCTTAACGCGATCCAGTTTAGGCTGTGGCAAAGAGCCAGAGCTATACAAGTCGTCTAGCGCCATCTCTTTCCCACACCCTAAACTGGATCGCTTTAAGAGTTCATGGTAGGCCACCAGTGCACGCTTCTTTAAGTCTGGTCTGGCCAATTGTGGTCCTGTCTGGCCATTTCTGCGCCCCTCCAAGACCTGTGCCCTAAGAGAGAGAGAGAAAGATTAATTGGTTGAATAATTCCTACTTCAATATCACTGTCCTAAAACCAACTCAATCTAGCACTCTCGTTTAGTCTTACAACCATCCGTATGGCTTCTGATAGACATCTTTGTGATTTTCTCATGACCATAGTCATTCCAGTAACCAATGTTATCCAACCTTGGACCGTGAAGCGGTACACGAAGGTCATAAGATCGCAGGAGCTCCAGCGACATCACTACATATCGGGTAGCAAGTGCTCCAGTGAATGAACACACCCCAATGAATGAACAAAACGGACTTTTCTCCGAAAAATAAGAAATTAAAATATTTCTACCCAACGTAGTTTTATTTTCATAGTTGCAAGGCCTTTTGCCATTAAAGTGGGTAAATTCATTTCTTATATCACTGTTCGTTTCAAAATGTCGAGCGTTTAAAGTTTGCAGTTTGCTGTAACTGTGAATTTGTTCGGGCAAGAATTTATAGTAGCATCATATTACGAGTATAACTTCCCAGAAATTGATCCTTATTAGCAACAAAATCAGCAGGTTCGATTCCTGACCAGGATTAATGAATTTTCTAAAATCCAATGATGCAGTTTTAGTTTTCGTCGAAATCGGCCTCGAGATTCCTTTCAACGTTTTTCGATATTCCTCATAGTTTCGGATAAAGCCATCCAAGCCCAGTTGAAAAATTCACCCCGTACCTTTATTTTATAGTGCAGCTGGGCTCTTGGAGTTCCACATCAGGTGATCCAGATCTTCAATATTTATACATCAACAGAGAGTGCTCCCCTGGCTGAACAACTGTTGCTAAGAAGTCATTCCTTTATATCTTATAGTGTAGATGGGCTCTTGAAGTTCCACATCAGGTGTTTCAGAACTTCAATTTTCATACGTCAAAAGAAAATGCTCATCAGGCTGTACAACTCTTGCTAACACGTCATTCCTGTATTTTTTATAATGTAGCTGGGTATTGTATTGTATAACGGGCTGGTATCCGCAACTCCACGTCATATGCGCGTATTTTGCGTGTGGGAGGTGTAGTGTAGCTGGGTACTTGGAATTCCACAAGAGGTGTTCCAGATCTTCAATTTTTATACGTCAACAGAGAGTGCTCATCAGGCTGAACAACTGTTGCTAAGAAGTCATTCCTTTATATCTTTTAGTGTAGCTGGGCTCTTGGAGTTCCACATCAGGTGTTCCAGATCTTAAATGTTCATACGTCAAAAGAGAATGCTCATCGGGCTGAACAAGTCTTGCGAAGACGTCATTCCTGTATATGTGATAGTGTAGCTGGGCGCTTGGAATTCTACAACAGATGTTCCAGTTCTTCAATTTTTATACGTCAACTAGCTTTTGCTCGCGGCTTCGCTCGCGTTAGTAAGTATTATTCTCAGTCCGGTCGGTTTAAAATTGACAAAGTTTCAAACAAACTTTCATCCCATTTTTATACCCTTGGGGGTAGAATTGATCAAAATCCTTTCTTAGCGGATACCTACGTCATAAAATCTACTTGCATGCCAAATTACAGCCCGATCCGTCCAGTGGTTTGGGCTGTGCGTTGATAGATCACTATATCAGTCACCTTTGAGTTTTATATATTTAGACTGAGAGTGCTCATCTGGCTGAACGACTCGTGTTAAGACGTCATTCCTATATACTTATGTTATAGTGCAGGTGGGCTCTTGGAGTTCCACATCAGGTGTTCCAGATCTTCAATATTTATACATCAACAGAGAGTGCTCATCAGGCTGGACAACTGTTGCTAAGAAGTCAGTCCTTTATATCTTATAGTGTAGCTGGGCTCTTGGAGTTCCACATCAGGTGTTCCAGATCTTCAATTTTCATACGTCAACAGAGAGTGTTCATCGGGTTGATCAACTCTTGCTAACACGTCAATGCTATTATGTTATAGTTTCATCATTCTAGCTTTAAAAATGACAATCCTTCCATACAACCTTTCATCACCCCTTTCAACACCTTAAAACCCCCTTTTCACAATAAAAAGTACACTTTAAAGTTTTTTTGAACTTGGAAGATCGCTTAGGTGTTCATTCACTGGAGCACTTACCCCCTTTTTTTAGAGTGGTAAGATCATCAAATGAGTCCACCCACCCAGGGCAGGGCGGGAGCGACTGTCAGACTTGTACTGACTAAAATCCACGGTGTCCTTCAATAGCCCTTTACGTTCCAGGGTCACGGTAATGGCAAAAGTCCCGCGACCAAGGCAGGCTTTGGCCCTCTAGAGGGGGGGCCCCGTCATCTTACTGACGCTCTTTGAGGCGCGCGTGGAACACAACGCGCCGTCAACCCGGGCATGGTCCATTGTCGGGCGGCGAGTTGCCCATTACTCGCCGCTCGCATGCCCGCGCCTACGATGGCCGGAGATCGCCCCGCGACGTCCGTTGCCGCGGTCGTCTACCACTGCGGCTGGGGCGGAGGGAGGACGCTGTCCTCTCCCTCTCGCGACCTGCCTCCTTCTTCGCGAACATGACTGCTTCGCAGCAGGAGGCGACCGCTTCCCACTCCGTCTTATCCCGCAGCATGGCCTCGACCAATGCCGGGCGCGAGAAGTCTCCGCCTAGGAGGAGCACTTACCCTACCGTTCCATTGCTCAAACCGCAACGGATGATGATGGTTTGCCCCATAAATGGATATCGCACAATATCCGGCGCGGCGGCATGTAGTATAAGCTGGGTCGATGCCATAGGGCTTGGACAAGGTCAGTAGCGTCCTTATATAATATATTTGACGCAAGGGCAAACTGTTGCACCAACAAACCTTATTCCGAGACGTGACGATGGAGACAGAGTGGAGTGAAAGATTGATGAGGCCGTTCTAAGGACGTGCGTATCCTTCCTACCAGCACTCTTGGGATGAGCTTAGAGGGGGTAGGGAGTACTTAATTACCTTCCGGCTGACACAGGTAATCACGGGCTGCTTCTGTAAGTGCCTATAACATCGCCAGCAGAGCACCAACAGTTTGTACAGCAGCGGGGACGCTGAACAGCAAACTTACTATCGAGTTGTGCCCTGCCTAGATGGAGCAGTATAAGACGCCAATAGCTGGAATAACTGGGAGCCAATCTCTCGCTTTCGGTCATTCGGAAGATCAGCTGGTTAGTGCTATTGCAAGGTGGCACTCTTTCAGCAATTCATGAAGAAATTTCAACAAAGTTCTGGATAATGATTTGTACTTACCTACCTAAATTACCATAAGCTTCAGCGATAATAACGCTTTATTGTTATGGTTAAAGTATCAATTTAGAATTTTATTAGTTCAGGAATCCGACCTTTTTGGACTTATCGGGTCTCTTTGAAACAACTAATAAATGTGTCAGGCGTTATCAAGCTGAAGGTGAAGACGCTTGTGCTCCAGCCACTCCTAAAAGAGGGGATTTACCGTCGCGATTAATATGTAAGTGCGGTTTTTTAAAGAAAATCAGGTTTTTTGGTGCGGACTGTACGTACGATAGTTATCCTACAGTTGGGAATTTCTTACGCGTGTTATGTAGATTTTTTATCAAAATAACATTAATAAAAATGAGAATTTGAGATCAAAGAGACGACTTATTGTAAACATAACTGAGATAATAATCGGAAGGTTGAGTTCAAAAACTTTTACTCACATAATTATCGGCAGCTATTTATTTTTTTTCCTCCTCTAGATTCTTCATAATGAGAAAAGTGTATGTATACGTAGTATTATTTATACATATATATCTACTTTAACAATTAAATTACTTTATAACTATTAAGATTACTTAATAAATGCGATGATAAGTTTGTTTGTTACCTTTTCTCGACTAAACCACTGAACCTACAGAATGGGATATAAGGTACATTTTTATTTCCAGAAAAGGTACTGTTCCCGAGGAAAACAACAATTAACTGCTTTCTTATAAGATGGAGCTAAAATGTCTTTCGAGTTATTATTATTTTAAGTAGAGTCGAACTGATTGTTCAATTCTTAATGAATGTGAATGAAGCCGCAGCCAAATCCTAGTAGGTATATATGTCGCAGGGAAATGAGGAAATCAGGGATTTCATGAAATCCCTAGGGATATCACGAAATCCCGGAAGATGTGGAATACGATGTTTATTACGTCTTCTTAGTAAAAGTATCTAGTGATAGACAACAAAATACTAATATAAAGTCAGAGATATGTCATTTCACTGAACTGAATGTAGTGAAATGACTCCGTCGACGTTTTCTGTCATTTTACTAGATTTAGTTTAGTGAAATGACATATCTTTGACTTTATATTAATATTTTGTCATATCACTAGATATTTTTAGTAAGAAGACGTAATAAACAAAAATATTCCACATCTTTCGGGATTTCGTGATATCCCTAGGAACTTCGTGAAATCCCTGATTTCCTCATTTCCTTGCGACATATACGTAAATTCACGTATTTATCCCTTGCAGCAAGTAAAGAACCCTATCTGCTACGACCAAACAATCATTTAAGACCATTTAGAGCTTTTTCAAGATCGTCCTTATCGGTAAATAAACAATTATTATTATATAATGGATATTTAAAGCATCCGGACGCTTATTATTTTAATGGTATGCAGCTCAATTGTTGTTGTGTTGTTTTCTACCCGTTTTCCTCTAAAACAAAAAAATCGCGTGTCAACAAGAAACCAACGGTTGTGTTGTTATCAAAATCTACAAATCTTGATGTTTTACAAGATTGTTGTTTATTCTGCTTCTTTAATTATTGTTGATTGCAATAAAGGTTTCATATTTCTGCAATTTGTTATTAGGTGCGTCCACACAGAGCGCGCAGCCTCGCGAGGCATTTGCTGCGCGAGGAAACTGACAAGCGAGGCTGGTCACTCTGTGTGGACGCGTCTCTTGTTTTTCGACCGAGGTACGAAACAATATACGCGAGCAAAACAAAAGCCGACACTGGATGGCTCGGGCGCTCGGTCACTCCACCGCGGCAGCGCTGTCACTTGCCTCGCCCGAGACACGTCCACACCAACCGAGCTGCTTCGCGCGGAAAATGCCTCGCGAGGCTGCGCGCTCTGTGGGGACGCACCTATTGTATGTTGTATTCGTTAGGATCTGTCATTGACAAAATTAAAATAAATAATATTTAATTTAATTTTGTCAATTTAATTTTATTCAATAAATTATTATTTAATTAAACAATTAATTAATTAATTTTGGAACTGTACCGATTTCTTTACTAACCAATTCATGTGTGATGTTGAAACCTAGGTACCTACTTAATTTTGTTATGATTATGACATTTGGCTACTTTGTTTTGATAACAAATGCAACTTATGTGATGCAACCTTGTAATTATTCTTATTTAAACAGAAAAAAAAACAAAATTAATAGTTTTAATAATTGGTAAATCTGCGGGGAGATTTCATCTACCTGTGTGTTTTATCGCCTGTATAACGGGCTGGGTTCCGATTTTTTTTGACGTGTTTCTACAGCAACTTTCTGCCATCGCAACGCTCGCCATTTGTAGGGAACCACCCCCACACCTTGAAACCCAAATTGTTAAACCAACCAACCCATTAATATTAGTAGTCATTTTTACCCGTGGTGCAAGGCAACTGGGCTTCTCCCAGTTGTAATGTCCCTTTGTGCCTATTGGCCTTGCTTTGTTCTGTCTCCTGCTTGCATGGAGGGAAATGGAAACATATTTTTCCTACTCCTCCACTATTCTTTTCTGATTAATTTCGTGCAGGATCCAAGACAGGTAAATTCATTCTCCGGGACACGTCGAGCTTCATTGTCTTGGCGCTTTTCTGGTGGTTGCCACTGTTGATTCTGGCTCTCAGGAGTTGCAGTGGTTTGGGAATAGTGTGGTGGATTTGTCCCAATAAAAAAAAAAAAAAAAAAAAAACCCAAATTGTTGCGAACATTTCGGTTTAAAAGGTGTTTTCTCCCGGAAGCGAACAGGCTGTGGAAAGAACTCCCTTCCGAGGTTATTCCAATGAACTAACATGGTGCATCATGGGGCCCTCACGAGAAAGTAAGCAAAGTGCATTTTTGCTTGTATTCATTTCACATTAATGTAAGTACAATAGTTTTTTTTTTAATAATAATAGGGCTCAGCTGTCCAATATCAAGGCCAGTATGAATAGTTGTCCGTCAGATTCGCTGCGCAAACGCATGTCCCACGTTACATGATTCATCCCCTTCAACCTTGACGATTAGGTTCGGATGACGGGCTACACGTGGCCAGCTTAAAGGTACGTCTCACGAGTACTATTAATAAACATACAGGCAGGACATTCTTTTTTTTTTCTAAGAATATTTTATGACGACTTTGGCGACTGTGGCGAGGCTGGCGGGAAAAAACTGCTTAAAGGAAAGATTGGAAGGTTATGGGGGAGACCTTTGCCCAGAATTGGGACAATGTAGGATTGTGTTTCCTTTATGCAGTTTTCTTAAATAAATAAAAAAAAACATATTTTCTATTACAAAAAAATACTTAAACTCATTTTTTATTTTGTTTTCTTAGACTCAACCATTATCTACTGAACACAAAGTGATGTACATTTTAATTTTGTATTTGTATGCTTAATTGCAAAATATGGCAGCACTTAAATATACATTATAATAACGTAAGTATATGCCAATATCATCATCATCATCATCATCATCAGCCTTTAAATGTTCCCACTGCTGGGACTCAGGCCTCCTCTCTGTGAGAGGGAGTGGGCCGTAATCTACCACGCGGGCCCAGTGCGGGTTGGTAGATGTCACATTTCTTCGAATTTTTGGGTTCTAGGACATGCCGGTTTCCTCACGATTATGCCAATATAATATTTACAAATAAGTAGTTCGATTTTGGCTGTCAATGTCATAATGCTTCGTTTTGCACTATTTATTAGTACATAAATACTTTCTTATCAATGTCAGTCGGAGGGTATCATTGTGAGACGTTAATCTAATAAGCTGTTACTTAATTTATTTACTGTGGATTACTCAATCCGTAATTAAATTTCATAATTATATACTAATCAATTGACGTCCAACAATCAGTGGGCCGACCCGCACTATCTGACTGATGCTGCTACTGCCCTCAATTTTGGCAAAATAAAATTGTAAATGTAAATAGAACGCACTTATATTGTATTATATAAGAAAACAAAAACAATTTTAATGTATCTTACAACAATAATCATCTAAACAAGGCTGAAAACAAAACATGAGCTAAATAAATGTGACTGAATGAAATCGTAATACAAACATTATCTCATTGCCTACTCGCATATCAGTTATAGTAATGAAACTCCACCTTAAAACCTTGAACTCGTGTTATAAGGTCATGCTCCACGTCATTATGAAAAACATTCAATAGGGCCCGACGGTCCCTTCCGACCTTTGAATTTATTTAAAATTACGAGGTCAACATCATAAAAGGCGCAACCAGTTTTATTAAAATAGGCAGTACTTATATAATGTATTGAATATTTTATGTGAACATAAAAACCGTGGAGGGACACCCCTATTGGTTCTTAAAGCAAGTACTATAAACACGATAATTGAATGCGGAGCCCACAATGGTCCTCAGTTATGCAAATCGCAGAGTTATACAATCCATTCAGTGCGAATTTGAAAAGGGAACGTTAAATACTTTTTGTTTTTTTTTTGTTGTGGATCTTTTGAATTTGGAAGTAACGACCACTTTATATCAGACTAGGTTTGTTACTAAGTGTGAATTATAAGGATTGTAGGGTCTGAACGGACTGTAACACTAACGGACATCGAAGACATTGAAAGCAGACTAAGTTATGAATCTTTGGTACATTAATAAAAAAATAAACATAAGTGTTTTGTCCCATCTGTGTACAGAGTAAAGTGTGTCACATAGTAAAGAATTAATAAATCTGAATGGATATTGATATAAATAATTTAGTTAATTTTAACATCTTAAAGTTTAAACTCATCGTTTTGATTGCAAGTTTTACTGCTACATAAATTCAAACAAATAAATAAATTCAAAAGCATTTATTTAAATTATAGCAACAAAACAAAATTAAATTAACAAAACCAAATTAATAGTAAACTTAATCTACAATTAATAGATATTATACAACCGTGTTATACACAGTCTTAGTATAATTAATTAATTACATATATCAAAATATGTACGAGTATGCACAAGGTCATGAGCAACATTGTGGGCAACTCAGTAACATTGTGCAATCATAATTATTTTGATATAAATCGTCATCAATATATATATTTCTAGTTAAGTATATATATAACCTAGATACCTGTATACATATCTAGGTTATCTATAACATAACTGGAAGACAATAGGTAGTTCTTCTTACATTGCTAGACAAGCAAATACTCGATTTATCTCTGTCGACACATCGAATACGTGCCCATAGTCAGAATGTAAGGAGATAATAACAAATCATAAAGAAGAACAACAATGTTTTATATGCACTGGATGACCCGAGCAGGCGGATAAGTTATAAATAACATTTTTATCGGAATGAATTAAATGTCTTTGGATACTTGCATGTTTCTTTATCTAAAAGGCTCTTTACCTTTATTTAACATAGGAGCAAGACGAAGCACGAGGTCTAAGCCGAAACGATTTAACCCAGAAGAAAATGAAACTCCTGTGCTACAAGTATCAAACTCATTCTACAAAGACGATCTTAAATAACTAAGTTTAATGTAATTAAAGCGATGAAAGAAAATAATGACACTGAACAAAGTAAATAGCCAATTAGTACGCTACCGAAACTTCTGTCCAAGACATTTAATGTCAAAAGACTTTTACCTTTGTCAAAGGCTACAAACAATGTTTTACACTGTTCCTTAACTAACTTATTAAATAGGTACAATAGTACCACAACCCTTGTAAGTATACCGTGTTTCGATTGAACAATAGTTAGACTAAAGATATTAACAATACGATTTCCTAGGAAGTAAGGCGGTGAAAGTTATTAAACCCTCTGAATAACGATCCTATCTAATATATTTGTTGAACCAACTTATCTGGCGGATACAAATGATTTCCTAAACCTAATTTTCGTCCCAAATGACAACTTTATGCAATATTAAAATGCGTGGTTCCCAAAAGCGCATGATTGAAAAAAAACTAAAACTAATATTACTTCTTATATCGAATAGGTACAATAGCAAAAATCTTAATTTGATTAAGATTTTTAGGCGGATGAAAATAATATGATTTTAAGAAATTTATAACTTATCTAAACAATTGATAAGAGTATTAAAACTAATCTAAAGTAGTTATGCTATAAAAACCAAAAACCTAATAATCCCCAAAAAATAAAATAACACTTAAACATAAAGTTAGTAAATGTAAAGGTACCAAAGCAGCGCAAAATAAGCGTGAAGTTAAACACTTCAAAATTAAAAAGTAATTAATAACCATCATCGGTCTATGAACAAAACAAGATTTAAGACATTCTTTAGTGGTCAGAACAACAACCCCTGGATAGTTTCTGACTAACTTTATCTGCAGAAAAGATCGAACAAGCTTATTGGGTCGTGTTTTATTTTATCAGCTGGGAGTTATGACTCTCCTGAGGATGTTAATCTTGCCTCTTGTTCCATTCAAATTCCCGATGTACACATACCTATGTCCAGTTCCGAATTACATAAGAGTGAGGCTAAACGTACTTTACGCCAAAAAATCGTTGCGAAAACATCGCGTAATAATAATATAATAAGAGAAACAAACTGCAATCCGCGTCATAAATATTACGAACACCAAAATTGCAACGACTAAATTGCGTAGTGCGCGCATAGCCTTACCGAACTTGCCTTTGATAAATCTTCGGGCTTGAATTGTTCGGGTTTAATTTGTCAAATTAGTTTTGTTTTTCAAGTTGGTGAAACATAGTTTGAATGGAAGAGGAGCGTGAGTGGACCCAACAATTCCTTCTAACGGAGGAATAGCTTCTCCATCAGGCATACTGAATTCGAAGTTATTCATTATGTTTCCAAAGAATAGGAAAAGTTCCATCCTTGCCAACAAGTTCCCGATGCACATACGTTGCCCAGTGCCGAACTGCATAAACGTATCTGTAACGGTGAACTTGCCTTCCCTGATGAATCGCTCGGGCTTGAATTCTTCAGGATCAGGGTAGATTTCGGGATCCATGTTCATTTTGTTGATTAGAGGTATGATGTGACAGCCGGCGGGGATGGTATATTTACCGATTTTCCAATCCCTGTAGAAGAAAGATTAATTATATTTTTATCGAATTTGGAGCTTATTTCTTTCCTAATTAAGTTTGCCCTGTCACCATAACAATTAGATTACAGCCTTGAACCTAATGTTCTTGCATTAAGCGGAACGTTTTCATATTATTATTTAATATTCATTTATATCAGTTCATTATCATAGTTATGACAGATGACAATTTAGCTACTTATTAGAATTAGTACCAGTAGACTAGTTTGGATTATTTCATTTAAATTACGTTCACACTTTATCTCCATGTTTCTTGGCAAGAAATCTGGCTAAAAATATTTGAATTTACTTCAAAAATATTAAGACTTTATTGGATCTAATATGAATTTTAAATCTGTTATGTATTCGTTTAGTTCGGATGCACTTAAAGTAGTATGACGTAACCACTTGAAAATTATTCTATAAAAACGTTTTAGCAATATTTTTGGGACAAGTATAACTTATTTTGCATTCCGAGGAGTTCAGAAACTTAGCTTTCAAAACGGCAAACAAATTTCTTACAATAGGCAGATAATAAAATAACAACTTACGCAGTATTGACATGCGTGGTTCCCAAAGGCACAAGGGACACGATCCGCATGGTTTCCAGCAACACAGCCTCTATGTACGGCAGTTGGAGGCGATGGGCCATGGTCACCGGTTCCCCTGGAGCCACCACCTTCCGCAACTCACTCCGCACCTTATCAGCAGCTGCTGGGTTTCTCAACATCATGATCATAGTCCACAGCAGCGATGTCAGAGAAGTTTCCATTCCCGCCGAGAACAGATCGTTCATTATTTGAACTATTTGTTTTACTGGAAAGAACGATGGGCATATTTTATCTGAGATTGAACGTCTAGATGTAGTTGTAGGTACAAAATAAAACATTCACTATATTTGGGCACTTGTGTAAAAAGCCATGATTGTATTATTTAAATTTACATGCTCATGATTTATGAAGTTTTACATGGTTTTTCAATTTACGATGGACACAGTAGTTCAGGCCATGATGAGATGTCATAAACCAGTACAAAACTAAATTAAGCATTTCAGAGTAACTGAATATCACAATGAGAACTAAAAAGGGCTTTAACTGTGAATTCCAAGACTTTAATTGTGGCAAAAATAAGATGCCATAACTGAGTCAATGAATAAGCCGTGGCCAATGTAGTTAGAAGGTTTCATTGTTAGTTTGTAAGGATTAGAAACAACTGTCAAATAATATTGATAAGATGGAACGATTCTTTGATAAAGTTAAGTTAAACCGATATAATTACCAGGGTCAACATCAGGGAATATATTCTTCCTATCATGCTTGTCCATGGATTTTTCTTCATCAATTTTGTCTAGATAGTGGTCCAAGAGATCCGCTGGTTCCCTGCGCTCTGCCAAACTTGCACGAAGTTTCATTCGCTCGACTATATGGTCGTGGTGAAATTTGCTAACATCCCTCAAATTCCTTTTAATTTCGTTGACAATTCCCATTTTCCCTGGAAGTTTCTGTAAAAGAAATTAATACTATACAGTTTTTAAATTGTTTCCATTCAGGAAAATCCTATTATTACTTGGCACAGTTAAATGGTTTTGAAGGGAGACGAATGAAGAACTTCAAAAGGTTCAGCTACATTTCTCATATATGGTTACTTTTTCCTCAATGGGCAAGCAGGATTTCATGCGTATACAATTAATTCTCAGACACAATTGCAATTAAAATCAAGACAGAGAACTGAACATTACACAGTCCCCATAGTGAACACTCTTTTTCCTTAATGGAATAAAACGAAGAGGACACGACCGCTTGATTTTATAAACATCATCTAGCCTTAAATATAAACATTAGGAAAGCGTCATCAAGACTCAGTTTCCGCAGAACATTACGCCACCTAGCCTAGACTATACTTAGAATTGCATATGTCATTGAACAAGTCATTGGCACAGGCGTTGAACCCGCAACCTTGACTTTGTAGCAATGGTTCTGTGAACCACAGGCACCATGACTTTGAGTTCATCGTAGCATGATGACCGTGTGTTAGCGGAAATTTCAAATTTGTCGTTTTTATAGAGCCCAAAACACATAATTATTTTTAAACTCAAATACAACGGTTATTTATCGCAGAGAAACTGATTATGGCAAAATATTCTACATGGAGAAGTCCCGTTCACTCCAAATTCTATCTAAATTTCTTCAGAAATGTAATAATTTTTCAGGAAACAGCTTGGTATGATTTTATATAATATCTTTGACTTACCAAGTAGGCTTGGATATGTTCTCCAATGAGCACCTGTCCAAACAGCCTCATGCCTCGGGAGACCCTCTCGTTGAACATCGTGAAGGCTGGGTCATTCGCTTCGAATCGGAAGCTCATCATCAGCTGGCAAATGACGTTGTGGATGTGTCTTCCAAACAAGTGTGCGGGGTTCACGGCTTGTCCTTTAGCGTCGTTCAATTCTGCGATCAACTCATCGATTTCCACCTAAAAAGTAATTGTAAGTATCAAGAAACTGTTCCCTTTTTTACCAGAACTGTAGATTTTGAGTTATTTTTAGTCATTTTCTTACAGTAATGTCTTTCTCGAAGCGGGTGTTGGGCCACAGCTTAACGCCAAGAGATCGGAATTTTTCGTGGAGGAAGAGACGCTGCCTTTTCCAGAGTTCACCTTCGCTTGTGATTACTCCTACAAATAATAAGGTTTATTTACAATTATCAAGTTTGTCCGAAACGACTTTCTAGATATTATGAAATTGTATCGTGTTTCATGATGCAAGAAAGACAGCTTATTGCTGCTCAATGATAAAATAAAGACCAGAATAATTCTGGATATGATAAGATACTCGTATATGGTTGTCCTTACCCAATCCTTCCAAAAGGCCGTTCAGAGGAGTATGAGGTCTGCCAGTTGAGTCATTTCTGCTGAAGAACTCCTTCATGAGTTTAGTGGAGCCGAGACAGACGGCGAGGTTACTACCCCACTGCACGGAGAACACATCGCCGTATTGTTTGGACATGTTCACGTAGACCTTGTGGGGGGGCCGGTTGTTCATGAAAGGCAAGACACCCAACAATGGGATACCCCATGGTCCTGAAATTACGACAACTTGTTAGTATGCTAGATGGGCTAATGTTTGATAACTAAATCGGTAGTTGGAATATCAAAAATGAGTCAAGGCATGTTTAAAAAAATGCAATTTAGATGAAAGTTATACTTACCAGGAGGAAGACTTCTATAATATTTAACGTTTTTAAATATAATCCAAAATAATAAAGTAGAATACATAAAAATACGTATTATATCACTCGACAAAAAGTTAATAGTTACTAAAAGAAGACAATAATAAAGGAAGCTGGGAAACATCTTTGCTAAAATTGCCAAAAATCAAAAGGCAAAATTAAAGTCGTCCTGATTTTAGGGATAGCTGAATTTTCAATAAAGAGTTTTTTGAAAAAACTCCTTGAATCTTAAATTAAAAAGAAATGATTTTCAGCGTTAATATGACTGAAAAATTATTTGTAAATTAACAAAAAGCTCTGAAATGCTTTTTTATTTGATATGTTAAGCACTAGAGCTTGCTCTATTTTAAAATATAATCATTAATATTTTTCGTACTATTCGCGCTGCGAAAACTTGACCGAGTGTGCAGAATACTATCTGGTTTTGAATAATGACTCAAGGTGCTCGGAGTCGCAGTATATATAGCACGAACATGCCGTTGCCATTTTTATCTATTACGTGTTGAATTTGATTTGCCGATAAATTATTCAAGTGAACATCAATGAGTACCTAAATTCAGTATTATCATTTACGACAACTGTATGATTATCAAATCTAGGTTCGTTGACCTGATTTATCACCTTTTGTATGGACAAATAAAGAACACAGTTTATATAATTTAATAAATGTTTTATCTTTCTTTTCGCACGTTGTTTAACATAAAAAGTGCTTATCATAACTTTCTTCACTACTGACCCACTGACCTGGAAAGCTTTCGCTACTGAATAGGGCTGTTCAGCTACTGAGATTTACAGTTACATATATTTATACAACCTAAAACATTAATGCCCGTAGGTATTGATGCATTTTGGCTAAATACATTCATTTTAAAAAGAGAGATTTATTCAAAATCTTCTGTTGATCAACTGTAGCAAAAGTGAAAGTTGTTTTTATAGTAAGTTCGTTGAACCTGGTTAGAAATGCAACAATTTTAAGAATTTATGCATGGGGTCAATAGCTTCATCGTCGACCTAATTGATGGTTAATTTATCATAATTTCAAGGTTGCCCGGAGACTCGTTTTTAACATTATAGGCATTTGCAATCTCATTTTATGAACGTAGATTAGTGGGTCAAACTTCTGCATGAGGTATTACATACGTACGTATGAAATACTTACCTATAATAATGTATACAAGTTTTGGTTTGTGTTTTGTTTTTAGTAAAATTAAAAATAGCTCATGTAACATGATATCTTTATTTTGCAATACTGGAAAATTCTTAAAACATACCTTCATAAAATTGCATTAAATGCATGATACAGCTGTCAATCATAAAATGATACATTAAGATAGCATATAAAAGTGCATTGACCCCATTCGAGTACTGACAAAATATCATGACAAACACGTTACATAACATCGTAACACATTTGCCCTTGTCATGCGACATTTTGTGTTCATATCTTGATTTGTATATTTGAGTTTCCTCGTTTTATTCGACAAATATGATATCTATACTAATATTATAAGAAGAGTTTATTTGTTTGGTCGAAGTACGAATTGAAAAATTAGGAAGGATACAGGGTACCTAAATAACATCACGCTACGACTAATAGGTACCGAGCAGCGGGGGTCTAAATAGGGTTGGCAACCGTACTATAATATATTATAGTATTGTACTGTATTTAGGGTCTCCGTACTATATACGGTTGAAGAAATATATAGTACCTACGCGAAAATACTATATTTCAGTAAAATAGCTCAATGTTTATATTTTGCCTAATAAAATCAGTAAAATGAAAAAAAAACTTCCTGCGGTTTTCGAACGTGTCTTTAAAAAAGGGAAGAAGTGCAAATAAATATAGTTTTCTTAAGAAATAAGTACCTAAGAAATATAACTTAAGTAAGTCTATTTTTTATTCTTCCGTACTAAAATACTATATTTTTTGAAGCGTTCTATATTTTTTACGGCTTTTTCAAAAAAATACTACCTAAATTCTGACAAAACAGTTGGCAACCCTAGGTCTAAACAACAGCCAGTCTTCATAACTATAATCTACTAGGTTTTCACCGCGGTTTTACCCGCACTGCTCAGCTCCTTGTGGTCGTAGGGTGATGTTATGTAGCCTTCCTCGATAAATGGAGTATCCAACACAAATAGTATAGATTTCAGTACAAACACGTGTAAAGCGTACATTACAGTATGATGGTATACTACTTTCGAAGTTACGAGTACTCTCGAGCTTCTCCTGATATCAGGTAGAAAATATATTTATTTAGGTATATGACATAAGTACTCAATTAATATCTTCGTCTTCTAAACGGGTAGGTGAGACATGTGCTTCAATGCCGGGTGAATTTGCATTACTTTACAAAGTATATCTATGAATGGGGTTAAACAACCTGTTACATAAACAGTAGAACTCAATTGAGGTCAAAGACTTGTTATATAACAAACGTATTCATATCCACAAACACAAGATAATGTTCCCACGTATTTACCCAAAAAAAACTATTGCGCAGATAGGTATTTTCGTACTAAGAATATGAGCCAGTGTTATATATGTCAACAACCTCAGTTGTAGGGGAATAAACTATGAAGGTCATCACATTATAACGTGTGAAGGACTTACATAAGCAGCTATCGAGATTGGATAACAGTTTATTAACCTTTATCGCCTCGCTTGTATTCCGGGTTGAACGCTCTGACAAGGACGTTCAATCGCACGTCATGCTCAGCAAATTAAACACGTGCTCTTGCTGCTAATTTATTTTATACCTAGCTTACTATAAAATTAAAGTCCATTTTACTGTATATGTTTGTAGGTCTTAATGACGATGATTAATAGAAATTCTACTACTAAAGTAATAAAGGTATCGGTCGAAGAACTTTATGAGTGAATTATACGGATTGCAATGTTGTTGGTAGGTCGAGACCTTGAATTTTTTGTACATTTAAGCCAATGAACCCACATGACTCGGGAAGTTCTTTGCACCTTATTAGATCTGAAGTCAACGTACAGCAAATCTAATCGAATCCCAAATCAGATTTATGATAAACAGAATCGATCTCAATGTTTATTCTTGTTTATGGATTAGGTACTTTACATGATTGCGTTTAAAGGAAAACTAAGAGTAAAATTATGTGTCTCATGAAAACTGCATTGATATCAAATATTTGCAAATAATAATAAACATTGTGTCCAATCAATAAAGCAAATTAAAGAAAAAACGAGTATGAATTGGTACTTCCGTAATTACTAATTGGGGACTCGAATGTGCACTATTTTACCTACTTTAGCAATCGCAAGATCTTATATCAAAGAAGAGCAAATTGAACTCAATTGAATGATTACTTTGATGAAAATTGACGAGATAAATCTACCAGCTGAACAAAAATTGAAGCAATAAATTGATTCCCGAATTCGCTAGTTGCCGATCACTGGCTGCAGTTAATGGACGTTATATAACTGATTGTTTAGATGACTAGATAGAAACGAGGTTTTAAACTTGAATAAAAGCAAAAAATTTAGAAATATTTTATAAATATTAAACGCATTAACGCATGCGTAGCGAATTTTCAAAGATTTTCTTTGGAAAGAAAAATTCGAACCACGGACAGGATTGAAATGCTCTGCAATAGATGGCGCTACACGTCACCTTGAGACGTTAGAAATGGAAGGAAGAATTCGCCGCGGCAGGTGAGAACCTCGGTGGCTCGGTTGGAAATGAGCGTCGGATGTACTGAATCCGAAGGCCGCAGGTTCGAATCCTGTCCGTGGTTCGAATTTTTCTTTCCGAAGAAAATCTTTGAAATTTAGAAATGATAGTGTTCTTTTATACCTCTGCTTAACCCTTTCGTAATAAAATTATGGAAGTGATGTAACATAACATATCATCATGCATGAGATCCTCAATTTATCCGCGGGCGATAGACCGAGCGCCCGAGCCATCTTTCGGCTTTTGTTTTGCTCGCATATATTGTTTCGTGCCTCGGTCGAGAAACAATTGCGCGTCCTAACAGAGCAACCAGCTTCGCGAGGCACTTGCCGCGCGAGGCTGTTCGCTCGTTTTTTTATGTTTATCGAAATGACGTCATCATCATGTCAGCATCAACTAACGTCCTTTGGACACAGGCCCTCCCCAAGCGTCATATCAAAGCATGTGCCTCCGGCATCCAGCTGATTTCGCGGCCTTCACCGGTCATTCCTCTACCTTTATGAGACCCTCAAAACCAACGCCTTCCAGTCAATACTGTAGGATATATCGCAAAATAAATTAGTGGTCAAAGCACTTAGATAATAAAAACATCGTAGGCGAGTTAGGGAATCCCAGTGGCCGTAGATATCACCTATGACGATGTAAATAATGCTTACTACAAATTAAGTATAAAAGTGAGTCTTGTGACGTCTACTGATATGAAAACGAGCTGATGAGCGTCATAATTTATTAACAGACGTAATAAAGGGTTCATGTGAGGTTCATTAGACGCAATAGCGTCAAGTTACAACGTTCACTGACAATAATAAAAATTAATTCTACAAGTTCAACTGGATATAATATATTTTATCTAAAGTCACAACCATTTACAAGACACAATCCATCCCAAAATTATAAAAAAAAATGTTTAATAAAGAAAATAAAAATTTTCATGACTGACGTCTGACGATTGGATGTCTCCACCCTGACGGGTTTAAAAGCATGGCATAACTTAAATTAAATGATAGTTCCCATTTTGTACTTTTTGGGTTTTGATAAAAATACAAAGGGTAACAATTTTTTTTCTAGCTAAAATAATGCTTACTCCTTACACATAGGCGCCAAGGGTGTTTGAGTCCAAGTCGAAATAAAATTCTAATGAACCTTTTTTCAATAAATATATAAGATGTGCTGACATAGTAATAATAAAATAATAATAATAATTTATTTCAGAACTAGTCCATAAATTTGTTAGTAACAATATGCTTAAAAACTAATGTTAGTAAACAAAACACAAAACAGAAACAGGACACAAATTTAAACCACGACATGAAGCCGCACCCATCTTCGCCATAAGGGCGACTCGCCCCGATCTGCAAAAACACCAAGTATAGAGTTGGAACTACCACGAACGCGAGTGAGCAGGGAGGCACATCTTTTCCTTATGATAGCTGGAAAACCATCAACTCGCGCCTCAGCAAACATCCCTGACGCACTGCAGCGCCATGGCAGTCCCAACAGTACCCTAAGTGCATTGTTGTATTGGACACGCAGGTCGCTGTATGCCCGCTGCGAATAAGTGACCCACAGGTTGCAGGTGTAAAAAGATTGGCAATATGCTTTAAAAAGCGTGATTTTGACCTCGTTCGTACACCGTGCAAACCTGCGGGCCAGCATGTTACAACGGACAGCCAGCGACCTGCGTTCCCTTTCTATGTCCATATTATCACTTAAATCATCGGTGACCCAGTGACCCAAGTATTTAAATTTAGACACCCTGGACAGTGGAGCGCCATAAAGTGACACACTCGGAAATGTTGGGTAAGAAAAGCCACTTGCCTTGAAGAGCATTATTTCACTCTTCCCAACATTATACTTGAGCCCATGAGTCACCGCATATGATTCACAAATAGACACTAGCCGTCTCATGGCACCAATTGATGGACTCAGCAACACCATATCGTCCGCGTAACTAAGGTTATTGGTACACACTGCGTCAATATGACATCCGATCTTAGTGTTGCTGAGTTCATCAATCAGCCGGTTCATGTACAGATTGAACAGGCGAGGTGAGCTCAATCCCCCCTGCCTCACTCCGCACTTCAACCGGTACATACTCGACAGAGAACCGTTCCATCTCACACAATTGCGTTGATTGCTATACCAAAACTTAAAAATGGACATAACTTCAACAGGTAAAGAAGTTTCAGACAGCATCTTATCCCACAACACGTCATAATTGACCAGATCGAATGCTTTCGATAGGTCCAAAAAACAGGCAAAGACAGGCGTTTTTCTATCCTTGTAGTACTGCACAGTCTGCTTTAGACACAATATGGCGCTTTCAGTGGACAGCCCCGGCCTAAAGCCAAACTGAGCGTCGTGTAATTGGATGTGCTCAGCCAATTGTTTGTCAAGCAGACTGTCCAGTACCTTAGCGGAAACAGTTGCCAAGGATATAGGCCTGTAATTGGACACATCAGAGGCATTACCAGTTTTATTTTTAATAACAGGAACCACAACTGTAAACATGAAGCTATTTGGTAAATAACTGTGACTCAAACACAAATTAAAAAACATTGCAAGTACACGCGGCAAGTAATATTTGTTGTTCTATACAAAATGCACGGAGCACTTTCTCGGCTCTAATGTAAGGAAGAGTTTTTTTTCCGATCTCGATGTTAGTCGACGGACAAGAAGTTAATTCTTACAAGAGTGATATTGAAGAGTCGATGGAAAAGTCCATCTATTGCACAGAAATATCGTACCCTTCTTGATTTGTATCAGTATCTTAAAAATATATAAGCCTTTTCCTCATAAATACCTACACTATACTATACTACACTATACTACATTAATTTATAACAGAAGCTGTTGGTGTACCTACCTTTATTAATGAATAAATATAGGTATATAAATTTTGAATTATTTATATTATGTCTAAAATCCGAAAAGTTTGTTTGAAAATCGAAACGAACAAAATAAAGCTGAAATAATCTTAACAATAAAAATGCTGAACATAGAATTATTCATATTTTTATTACGTAAAATATAGATTCCTAAGGATTCTACCAAATTATATTTTCCTTTTTCCAGGCGTGATTCTTTGACGAGCAATGCTGAAATAAACAAATAGTAAGTCAATGAACTATTGGTAACTAAGTAAAACAATAATTAGAATATAACTGTGTCCAGAATATAATTGTGTGTAAAAGAGGAAATATTATATTAGCGTCAAGGGAAAGAAAACTTTTGTACCAAAGGCACAATTTTTTAACTATGTTGTTCTAAAAGAACTCTGAAATTTGAATATTAATTTGTCTTAAGGGAGACCAATATATTATTACGATAACAAAATTACTATAAAATAAAAAAGTAGTTACGAGTAGGTTTATTTTTTTCTGCACGCCTTGTATTTTGTACAGATTTGTGCTGGGTGTGGAAATACAACAAGTATGTTCATGAACAAAAATGTATTTTTGTTGTTTTGTGTGTGTTTTTTTAATCTGAATGTTTATGTAAAAGGTAGATACATCAACCACAGTATAATTAATATACAAAAACTGTTGTTGAAAACAAAAATAATTATAAAACTTATGTGCTGGTATGGTACGTATGCCTCATTATGCCTGTAATAGGTATGCGCAGCAAGAATATTGATTTTAATAAATAGTAAAAGAATAAAATACCAACGGAAGTAAGACTTAATTGCTACAAGTGGATAGTGAATGCGTAAACAAAGTATAGACACGTACGCGATTTGATGTCAGTAATTGAATAATTCCCTAGATTTCTCCAAGATCCCGTCATCAGATCCTAACCTGATAACCATGGGACCATCTTTAAAGTGTACCTTTTTCAAACAAAATAATTTCTAAACCGATCCAGGCGTAATCGAGAAATCGGAGAACATACATAAAAAAGGTTCCGACTAGAACCTCCTCCTTCTTTTGAAGTCGGTTAAAATGATGTATGTAATGTATTATAGCACTGTAAAAAATAAAATAAAAATTCAGATCTGTTAACTTTCGCAGTTCTTCCGGGCTAAAATTTGCTAAGATGAATTATTGTAGGCAAAGTCGCGAGGCATAAAGCTGCTAAGTACACACATTTGAAATCTAGTACAGCATTAATGTGGGTCATCAATTCTCACGATTCTATTATGTTATGCCTACAAATCTGTCGAGCAAGTATTGAAGTGTCATCGACCCCGCGCGTACTAACCTATATACTTGTATGTTTCTTTAGGGCATTTGCACATGATACATTGTTTTTTTTATTATAGAAATACTTCGCTACATTTTTTGTCCGTTCAGGGTGCTAAATCTTATTGGGTTGAAGAAGTTGTAAAATCTGCGGAACACAACCGCATGTAGGATGCACAGAACCAGAAAGTATAGCAGAAGATAGGAGAAGACCCAGCAGCATGATTCATATTTTACGTATAAACATAAGTTTTCCTTAGTTTTTTACTACAAATGGTCAGTTCGATTTTTTTTTGTGACATTGTTTCAGTCGTTAAAATTACAATTTTGATCAGGTTAGGCTTGAATAATTAGAAAAGAATTTTAAATTGATTTAATTAAACGCTACAGCCTAACTTTACTGCAAAATATACCGTTTAGTCATAACACCTGCCGTTTGCTACGAAACTGCTACGAAATTGTAGGCCTTCGTAGCGGTACTCCCCTCATAGTGTGTTGTGGTGCAAAAACATGCGAAATAAGAATAACACGCATTTAAAGTAAGGTTTCATAACCATGTTGTAAAATATTGAAATTGAGTAAGAGTCCAGAAAATAATTCCTTATTTGGTAGTTGGCGTGCAGCTGTGCCGGCCACCCACCAGTCAATAAACAAATTCGGCCATCCTAATTGTCTGTATCGGTACTTCACATTTCACTTTCGTAGAGTCCGCGCGGCCGGAGTCATTGGCCCCGTGTCCTCGCGGCCGCGTGCCGATTAGATAATTTCCGCGGTGCGTTGTCAAAATACTCATGACCCAATGGTACAGTGAATACGCGAGGCCGATGAACCCGCAGCGCGAGCGCAAATAAAGATACGTGATGCGAGTTTATATCGTGTTGTGTTATGATAAAAAAATCACTATCGGTCGAAAATTCTTTTTGGTTCGACACTATCTCGGATTTATTGTATGTTTTTATCTTGAATGATTAGGCACCTACTAAATCTAATCTTTAACCTAATTTTTAAGTTATTGCGTAGAAATGAAAGCGTGGATTGAATTCGTAAAACAAAAGGGTTTTTTTATACAGGGTGTATGGCGGATACAAATAGGTCCCTAAACGGACTACCTCAAAAAAATTTTTTATCCGTTTGGCCTGGACCATCCTGTATATTTACAGTTATGTTTAGGTATTATTGGTCACTGCCCCACTAAGCGAAATAGTGGTATTTGGTAGTTATCTATAATAAGACGTTACAATGACTATGTATTAGGATAAAAATATTGTTTTTTAATATTTTACACTTTCGCTGATTTTCATGTCCCAACTTAGGGTAGTAAAAAATCTTCAAAAACTCAGTAAGGCTTCAGTAGGTACGAGAAAAGTTTACAAAAAAAAAAAATTATATACGTGTACATTAAGTAATTAGGTATGTCATGGCGCCACAAAAATTCTGAGGGAAAGATAAAATCTAATAAAACGATTGTGATATCGAAACCGCTCCTATTTTCTTTTATCTAATAAAAAGATTCGAGAATTTTCGCAACATTGTCTTCCAAGTAGTGAATTACGTGATATTGATACGCGCCTCAATGCCCGATAACTTTCAGGTTACCCTTCAGAATTTGGCAGTTATAACTCAGATAATAAGGTGGATTATAGCTGGAATAAACTAGATAAGGCAGACCAAATAATTTTATTGAGGTGACACTTGAAAGAATCATTAATTAAATGAACCTTTATGCATCAGTCACTTCATTAACAATTTGCTTAAATCAAATTAAACTTATGCCAATTAGTGAATGTTTGTTTGTGCTAGCAGCCTCATTATGGTTATACTTAAGTATGACTTTTTTTGTTTTTTGGCGTAGTAAAATCATCAAAGGAGTCCTCCCACCCTGGGCAGATCAGGAGGGACTGTCAGACTTGTACTGACTAAAATCGACGGTGTTCTTCAATAGTTCTTTACGTTCCGGGGTCACGGTAATTCGTTAGTCCCGCGACACCTAAGTACATATGTCTACAACCAATTTATTTGGGTTCGACGGAGATGCAGTAGAACCACCTTTGATTTTATATTCACCACCTTCCTTCCCGATCTCAATATTCACGACCTACGTAACTTTAGCCTTACCTTCATATTTTATTTTTACACTTCGATTTGATGACAGATTTTAATGCACTCCTCCTAGTTAAGTCAATTTGAATACAGGTTCAAGTTGATCAATCAAATAAAAGTATTGTTATTACTTTGATTTTCGCCATGAATAATGTAAAGGCATACATAATATACATATACATAAACTAATGCCTTTCCTCATGGGGATAGGCAGAAACCATATAGCGCCACCTGCTGCGATCCTAACAAACTCCTTTCGTGTCATCCACTTTACACAACTTTACTGGTCATTTAATAATACATACAGGATGGTCCAGGCCAGATGGATATACCTAAGATTTTTTTAGGTAGTCGGCTTAGGGACCTAGATTTGTACCCGCCAGGAAATAA
The DNA here is from genome assembly GCA_950005045.1 of Agrotis exclamationis. NCBI lineage: Eukaryota > Metazoa > Arthropoda > Insecta > Lepidoptera > Noctuidae > Agrotis > Agrotis exclamationis. The sequence goes on along the minus strand of OX465423.1, from coordinate 10,103,399 downwards.
ATCGCTTGTCACCCGCTTACAAGATATGTTTTTTTTATTAATTTTAGAAATATCACCACTTTTAATGTTTTCATGTTTTTTTATTTACTTTTAAAATGAAAAGTTGTATTATTTTTTTTATTTTAGGTGCTTACTTACATATTGCACTCTCTCTGAAAAAAATTCAGACTGATCTGCTGAAGTGCATTTAACTTCATATCAATGCAAGAATAATTACCATCCATGATATTGACAGATTTTTCGTGAACTCCAATTAAAAATTTAAAGAAAAATTCCTGGCGGGTACAAATAGGTCCCTAAGCCGACTACCTAAAAAAAATTTGTCTCCATCTGGCCTGGACCACCCTGTATATTATATAGGTAGTCATTATAGCTGCTAAAAGGAAAATCTCTTTACGATGAGTAAATGAGTGTGGTCATTTACACCACATTTAATTGTCATAATTATTTTCATGCAAGTACAGGAAGACGGCACCAGCAATTTGTACCTAAGTACCTATGTGTGGTTTTCCCCAAACCTAGATCAGGGACGGCAATTTCCATAAGTATGTCGAGCATACAATGACAAATGCGGTAGTAAATTCTGCAGGGAAGTTTTTCATCTAGGATGCCCGCTGAGCAGGCTATACGGGTGTTTATCATTTGTTGACGTCAATAGAGCAATGGAATTGGGCTACAGTTCATCAACACACTACATTGTAGACTACCTAACAATGACGCTAATTTCCTGTAGAAACAATACATTTTTATAGTTATTTATGTACCTTTACTTATAAAGGCGCTCCCGCACCGCGAGCATTCCTGTAATGTAACGTTACAGATTCGAGCATTTCATCGGTGAGGGAGAACAATCGAGCATCACAATGCGCACATTGTATCAAATCTATACCATAAATGTACGCGAATGCTCGTCAGTCAGGGAGCTAGTACTTTACTGTAGGTAATGCTCAAACTCGAACCCATAATATTACATTACACGCTAAGGGTGCTCCCACATTTATCGACGCGGAATCGGCTTAAGCCGGTCACGAAAACCTTTAGGTATGTCAACGTAATAAGGGTGTTACTAATGCCATTCGTATCGGCTCGGCTCGGACGACGCGATCCGATGCGAATGGCATTAGTGAGGGAGCGCCTTAACTTGTAAATGTTCGAGTCATGAAGCCAACCAACTATTCCGTAGGTACCTCTATACGTTATAATTATAAAGCTGAAGAGTTTAACTGTTGGTTTAGTTGAACGCATTTCTCTCGGGAACTACTGAATCCAATTATTAATAAAATATTTTTTTGTATTGGATAGTGCGCACATAATGCCATGATCAATACGAGCCGAGTAGCGGGGGTGCAACCACAGGGAAAAGCTAGTTAAAACTACATAAGGCAACCACTATTATAAAACTTGTGCACCAATAAATAAAGGTGTGTGAAAAAGTAGGTACCCCGAAAAAAGTGTAATCACGGAAAGGAACCGAAGCCTTCCGTTCTACGTTATGACTTAGAAGCCTGACCTTGAACCTTTAAAAGTAATTTTAGTCGAAGTTTTCTCGATCTATCATTTTAACTTGTTAGAATTGAAACGGTTGCTACGACGCGACGGGTCTACGCTGCTACGGGAGTTGGTTCAGAAGGTCCTTAATCAGAAGATAATTTAATTACATGAATAAATGAATAAGCGAAGGTATTAACTCTGGCTTTTGCAAGTATATCTTTGCTAGCTGATAATAGTCATATTTTTTTTCCATGAATTTAGTCTACAAAATCATTCAGATCATAAAGGACCCAAATATGATCAAAAAATAAAAATAGATTCTTGATACTCGTAGGCATTTATTTAAGTTTCTACCTACCAATCTCATACAAAAATACGAAGTGGGTAACAATACGTCTTCGAAAACTCTCTACTACGTGATTGATTACGAAGGCATGGAGGTATCTACCACTAAAGTAGGTGTGGTACCTATGCGGAATATTTGTCAACTCCACGTTTTACGAATGTCGCCAATGCGTCGGGTGCCTACCAAACAAACCATTCGAAATGCATTTAGCGAGTTCAACGAACTCTTAGTCATATGTGTAGAAACCTATGACGCCTAATAGGTAAATAAGCAGACACTAGAAATGCTGAGCACAGAGCTGACTTGATTAGGTAAGCAATTTATCCGGTAGCTGGGTACTTGTGCACTCAAACAATACGGAAACATCAAGGTGTTTAACAACTAAGATTCAGTTATTGCTGATTCGTTTATTATGTCGTACTTTGATCTACAATACGTTTGTTGTAGGTCACATCTTAGCAGTTGCATGGCAGCAGATTTGAACGACAAACGTGCATGATCGGTGAATGCACGCGCGCGCGCACGGCGGGCGCGAGGCCGGCCGATCACCTCCTTATGTAACCCGCCATAAAGTGCACGCTCCAAACAAACCACGTAAAGCACGACCAAGAACACAGGTCTTTGATCTTGATGCGAATGCACTAAGCCAATAGCCGATTATGCTTGTTTGTATTAAGCTGTTTATAAATAATTGCATTCGTTGACAGGTCATTAACATATTTCAAGTTTTTGAACTGTCACAAATTCACAATACTATCATGAGAAATTAAAGTGTGATACCTTACCTTGTTTATCTTGTCTTTAGTTTTCGAGTTTGACATTTCATCTTCTTAGCGTGTTGATGGTCGGCCTTGAACTGGGCTATGACTTTGGCACTGCCGGGATCGCGGGACTGTCACATCAGGTTACCGTGGTCCTGGAACGTAAAGGAACAAGGACAAGGACACCATGGATTTTAGTCAGTACGTAACTGACAGTGCCTCGAGTCCCGTTCTGGGTAGGAGGACTCATTTGAAAATTATGTAGATGAAAAAGCAGCTCTAGTACACGAACGAGGATCCTCTAAACGGATCAAATTAACGTCAAAGTTTCCGTTTAGGTATATCACGTCACAAAAACGTGAAAAGTCGTGCTAGAGCCTCTGGTTGAAGTCTTTATGTTTGGTTATCTCAATTGCTTAGCTTCTAGGAACTTAGGAGTTACATAATTTTTCAGTATTTTATCGACATGACTATAGTAAGTTCATCGGCGATTAAGTGGTTCAATCCTTTAAAATTGGCCATAGTTCTCTTCTTTGTGTATCAGGTTAAAATATGGTAAACCTAAAGTTGTTTAGCCACCTCTATCAGGCAGCTCTGATGTCAGAGTCAATTTGAAAATGAATGTAGCCCATGTCGTTCAGGAATAATGTAACATAAAGCTATAGAAATGTGAAAGAATTTTCAAAATCTGTGCAGTGGTCCCAGAGATAACTTCCTACAAACAAACTAACAAAGTTCATCTCTTTAAAGACATACTTATTATTGTAAAGTGTAAACTTATTGTGATAGTTCATACAAGGAAAGGTTTTATTAAAAAAAAAAAATATTATTTAATTTATCGTAAGCAAGACATCAAATAAATAACGTTATATAAGTGGATAAATTACGAAAAGATATTAAAACATTTAAAAATAAGTATCTATTTATGGTATTTTAAGCTGGTAATTAAAATACAAATAAGGCGTAGGTACTGAGTTGTTGTCAAATGTGGTAATAACAAGTAACAGACTACAGAGACCTTATCACGGGATTTCTGTGTTTTATTTAGTGTCCCTGAAGTACTCGTATTTACAGCGTTTATTGTCTGGAAAATTGAAAAAGCACCTCTAGTGTATGCACGAGTTACTCCATCAAGTAGTTCTAGTTTACTTTACGTCACAAAAAGTTAAAATGTCACGCTAGGGCTTCCGACTTTCATCTCCTTCTGCGAAGCAGTCATGCTCGCGAAGCAGGAGGCGGGCCGCGTGAGGGAGAGGATAGCGTCCTCCCTCCACCCCAGCCGCTGTGGTAGACGCCCACGGCTTCGGACGTCGGCAGACGATCTCCGGCCACCGTAGGCGCGGGCATGCGGGCAGCGAGTAATGGGCGACTCGCTGTCCGACCATGGACCGTGCCCGGGTCGACGATGCGTTGTGTTCCACGCGCGCCTCAAGGAGTGTCAGCATGATGACGGGGCCCCCCTATAGAAGGCCAAAGCCTGCCGGGGTCGTGGGACTTATCTCATTACCGTGACCCCGGAACATAAAGGGCTATTGAAGGACACCGCGGATTTTAGTCAGTACGAGTCTGACAGTCCCTCCTGCCCTGGGTGGGAGGACTCATTTGTTGATTTTACCACGCAAAAAAGAAAGGGCTTCCGACATGTGTTATCACTTTTGTCTATAAGTCCCAGTAAATTGAATCTTTGTGATTGAAATTAGCTAACTAAATAGCAACGAGTAATGGGTAGCTCACCGCCCGATGAAAGATTGGACCATGCCCCGTAGAGTCCGCGCCACCACTCAAGACTTTTTGACGCGGCTCTAGTGTCTAACCCCCGTATCTATAAACAAGTCAAAGGTTTTACTCGAGTAATGTCATTATTTAAGAGACGATTTTTATTATGTAGTTTAATAATTGCTTGAAGTTTGAACTGTAAAAATATAGAATTTTTACCTTTGCTTTCTTTATAGGTTCCCACTTCGTTTAAATTCATGTCTAATGCATAAAAAAATGCACAAGTAATTGCTTAAGCTGAAGTAATTACTTTCACTTGACTATAGATACCTACGGCTGTGTGTGTCCACACTGGAAGCCTAGCGCGGCGGCGGCGGGTGCGATGGCGGGTGCGGCGGCGGGCGCGATCGGTGTCCACACTGCCGATCAAGTGTTTGTTTTTGTTGCGGCGACTTCAGGTGTTGCAAACCGGTGTATACCGGTCTATAAATCTTGTTTAAAGAAATTCATTTTAAAATGTTTAATAGGTTGTTTAGGATTGTATACAACTAAATTATCAACCATTTGAACCATACTACATGATTCTAGTCAAGTGCAGTAAACATAATTTAAATATTTACAAAAACGTCCTACGGTAGTATTTTAGTGCATGTCCTGATAACTAAATGGCGCTGACTATAAGACCAAAATGGTTTGCTACACCTGCCACCCGCCCGTTATATCTGTTGTTGCCTAGCAACGCCTAGGCTCGCAAAATCGCTTGTAGCCATCGCGCTAGGCGCCCGCTTTAGTCACTACAGTGTAGCCACGAGCGGTGATTTCACATTCATTATTTCCGCGCCCGCCACCGCCACCGCGCTAGGCTCGCAGTGTGTTTGAGCACTATGTCATTACAGCAAATTGCATTAAAAAATGTAGTATCTCAAATTTCCCGTAGCACGAAATCTAGTGATCCAGTCTTGTCTAAACGATCTGTCAAAAAACTGACGAGGCCACCATAGGGCCAAACGCCTGCCGAAGTTCAGGGACCGTCTGTGCCAGCTTTAATTTTTGTCATGATTTTCTTACAATGACATTGTTTTACCTAGCTAGGTACCTAGTCCAACACTATACGATTTACATAGATGAAGGCCACATGGCCTTAGTTAGAGATCATCGCCTCTAAAATTAACATATTAGACATTACTTCAACATAATGATATTTCTAGAACAAGTTGTATTGAATATGGACTTCTATTATTACATGTTAACGTCATGCACGCTGGTCTAAAGTGTGGTCGGTTGAAATAAAAAATAAATCAATATGCGCCTTAGTGAATACACCTAGCAACACACTGGAACGAAACGCTACTGGTGAAACAGCGTGTTTAAAGTAAAAAAAAATGTCAGAAGCGAGCAGTAGCGGCCCAGTGGTATTGGCCCCGACTTACGAGTTGTAGGTGGTGGGTTGGAACCCAGCCAGGCGTATTACTTTGTGTAATTTATTTTATCACCATTGCTCTCAAAACGGTGAAGGAAAAGATCGTGAGGAAACCGGCATGTCCTAAAACCAAAAATTCGAAGACATGTGACATCCACTAACCCGCACTGGGCCCGTGTGGCGGATAATGGCTCACTCGGAATCTCACAGAGAGGAGGCCTGTGTCCCAGCAGTGGGAACATTTCAAGGCCGATGATGAAGATGATTTGTCGGAATAGTCAGAACGAACGTTATAGACGTTCCCATCGCTGAGCCAGTCTACACAGTGATCCTCTCTGTGACAAGGGTTTTAATTCATTTTGTTGCCTGTATAGCCTACTTGCCGTCCACCAAATACCATGTTTTTTTTTCACACACCTGAACACAACCGGTAAGCTGGTATAACATTATAAGTTCGTTTAAATAAAAATACGAAACTTAATTGTATGCAATTCGTTTTATTGGGTTGAAGTCGGTAGTAGTTTGTTTTCAGCTGATTATAAAATTCAACAGCCACAACCTCTGCCAGCATAACCACCACGGAGACCAAGACCGAGGCCAGGAGCAGCAAGAGAAACGGGAGCATAGGCGGCACCAGGACCGTAAGCACCAAAAGGTGCCAAGCCGGCAGCCGGGCCATAGGCAGTAGTCTCACTGATCATGGCGTTCCTGTCATTACCACAGGCATGGTTGACGGCGCCAGCTCCAGCTGAAGGCACCACACCTTCCATAGCAACAGTACCCACGAACGGCAGCTCACCACCGACAGCCAGAAGACCTTCATAAGCGTTGTCAGACACTACGGAGATACCGACGGGAGCATTGGTGGAGCCGCTGGAGACAGGCAGAGCGCCGCCACTGGTGGGACTGAACTCCATGGTGGGGGCGTAGATTCCATCGTAAGCCAGGCCTCTGCCTGCGTAGCCAGCGGTCAGACCGTCGAAAGCCAGACCTCTGCCAGCCAAGCCGTAGCCAGAGTAGGCGAGTCCGTCGTATGCACAAGCAGGAGTAGCGAAGCCGTAGGGAGCGGCAAGTCCAGAGATATCAGCAACCGCAGCGCGGCTGGTGCACTGTCCGAGGGCGGACTGGAAGTAAAGAAACGATCAAATAAGAGTCAATATTACAATGAAATTTGAAGTGTTATTAAAAATTAGTACGTTTACTTACCTTGAGCAGGAGCGCTTGAGCGCAGAGGACGAGGATAGCTTTGACAGACATTTTAGTTTGTTTCGAGTGCTAACACAAGAATGATGTTAAGTATAACTGTTTGTGGTTTTATACTCCCTTAAGTTATCAAGTTCCAAGAAAATTAGTATGTAGGTAAATGTAATTAATTGATAGTTTGTGCAAGCATGTCGAGCCTAATATTTCCCAACAAACGAACTCTTTATTACAAAGTGATATATTTGTCACGTTTCCAATAATTTTGAAATTGAACTAATTACTGTTATCAACAAGGGCCGGTGTATAAAAATGAGACGACTGGTTTCAGTTCATCATTCAGTCTTCAGCTTCTCGTTGAACACAAACGAACGTCAAACATGTCTACCTTCACTGTTGTGTTCCTCTGCATCCAAGCATGCATGTTCCAGGTAAAATACTGTTTTTTGTTCTGTAACTTTTTTGGTAAGTATTTCAAACTCACACTGAAAACATTTCTGTGCGTCAAGAATTTTCTGGTCCACAAGAACCAGGAGCGTACGGAGAAACGTAACATTTTTGGTTACTTTTTTAATGACTTAATTTTTTTTATATTATTACAAATTATTTACAAATGAATGCTTCTCATTTATCTTTCACTGTACTTTCAGTCCGCACTCGGACAGTGCACCAGCCGCGCTGCGATTGCTGATATCTCTGGATTTGCTGCTCCCTGCGGCTTGAACGCTCCTTATGGCTTGACCGCACCTGCTCTCGCTGCTCCCTGCGGCTTGGCTGGTACTGGCTTGGCCGGTCCATTTGGCTTGGCTGGCTCTGGTCTGGCTGCCCCCTTCGGATTGGCTTCTGGTTTGGCTTACGACGGACTTGCCTACCCTGGTGCTGCCGGTTATGGTGCTGCATATGGAGGTGCCGGTGAAGGCAACGTGGCGGTCGCTGGTGAGCTGCCAGTCGCCGGTACTACCGCCGTCGCCGGTCAGGTCCCCATCATGGGCGCTGTGAGCTTCGGTGGTCCCGTGGCTGCTGCTGGCTCCGTGTCTATCGCCGGCAAGTGCGCGTGCGGCTGTGGTGCTCCCTACGACTACCTGTATTAGACAGTGATACAAACCACCTTGAAAAGTATAAAAATAAATGACTACTCCGCAACTATTTTGTTTATTTTCTCTTAATACGATTGCTCCAATGCGTAAAACATTTTACCTTTTTCGTAATTTCATAAAATAGCGTACAGAATAAAAAAAACCTGAAGTGTTGATTTTCTTCCTATATTCCGAACAACTGATGAACATTGTTACATCTTTGGGTGCGTCGAGTTTTTTCTTTTGAGACTGCGAGTTTGCAAACGTAACATAATTTGACAGATCGTGGTACTTTGATGTGCTAGCGTCTGGATGTTGTAACATCTTTGTTGTAGTCGAGTATTTCTTTTGAGTCAGCGAGTTCGTAACATGAAACTCCGTGGCTAGGTGAATAATTTTGAGTGGCTGGTCGAAGCCGATTGAGATAAAAGTCCATAGTGGACTTCTTTAGGATGTTGAACTGACTTGTTACAACTGGATTGTGTATCTTGTTGTTGAAAGGCTTTATCAATCTTGGACATTCGATAGTTTGAGTTTTCATGGTGAGTCCAATATTTCCCAATTTTATTGTTACAAATCTATATTATAAAGACTAACCGTCGTTATAAACTTTATTTACACTTTTTTTAGACAAGCGTTCAACAGATGCTTATCTTTTTAACACGCTTATATTAGCTTCACTTGTAACAATGTAAGAAAATCTTAGAATCTTAATTTGACCCACTTCCCGGTCTTCGATTAGGATCTTCGATCATTTATAACAATTAGGATGCAATTTTGCACACGCTCTGATTTCTAGAGACAATACATGACTAGCTAAGAAACGTCATTACAAATCTAATATGGTGGCCTCCCCAAGATGGCGGACTGGCTATTTGAAATCCACCCCCATGATATGGGTATCAAATGAAAGTGTTTGCTGTCAAGAATACGAAAAAAATAGTCACGTGGCATAAATTCAATATAGCGGACGTCCAAGATGGCGGACAGTCTATATTTTATGAAATGCACCCCGATGATATATGGATATCAAATGAAAGGGTTTGCTAAATGGGATACGAAAAAAATTATCACGTTAGCTAAATCCAACATGGCGGCAGTCCCAAGGCGGCGGATTGGCTATTTGAAATGGAGCCCTATGATTTAGGTATAAAATGGGGACCCATAGATATAAAATGGGTTTGCTGAAAATAATGCGAAATGACATTTTCTTACTATGTCATGGGTATCAATCAATAAGGTTCGACGAGAGGAATACGAAGATTGTAATTTTTGATGCGTGCTAAAAGCGTGATAACTAGTTTTTTAAACTAATAGCAATTATTGTAGTAAGAAGGTATGAAGTATAAAGATTTTGATTGATTGACTTTGTTGTCATGTGTATCATAGGTAGGTACATAAATACAGGTCTTGATCCGCTAAGTCCCGGCCTTAGGGCATACAATAGTAACACCAACGGCGGATCCAGGGGGGGGGTCATGGGGGTCATGACCCCCCCCTGGGCGATAGGCTGGGTCATAGGTGGCCACTGCAATTTTGTCTAATTTTATTTAAAACGTTAACAAATTATACGCGAAAGACGCAAATAATCATATAATACAATTCTGTGCTGTTATTATACGAGATAGCAGGGGTGGCCAACTTGATTAGGCGTAAGATCTACTGTTTACTATGAAACGCTGTGCGATCTACCAATTACATACTTCTTGAAATCTTAATCGAAACAGCATAGTTTAGTACACAATCATGTAGTATTTTTTATTGACCAGTCTTAGGAGTTTCTTTTCAAATCACATGTGAGTTTGTTTCCTTAGATACTTTGGATTTGAAGTCAAAGTTGATGATGTTTAATCAACATAATTATACAGGGTCTTTCTTTTAAATTGGTCAAAAGGGAGAAATCCGAATCCATAAGATATACGGAAAAACTTTCTTAGGGAACCTTTAGCTCTTTTTTGGTGTTACAAAGGCGTTTTTATTTTTTTGGTCAAGTGTGAATTGTCCACAAAAATGAGTGAAGTTGGGCAATTTTTTTAGTGCCATTTGACTCTGTTGTATGTAAAAATCATTTCATTGTATCGGAAGAAAAAAATCGGGACGGCGGAAGTTTGTCAAAAGCAAAATATTTTTTCATAAAAAAAAGTCTAACCGCGAATATTTAACGAGAATATCATTTATTGGTGCACTACTGTAATATAGAAAAAATAAATTAAAATGAAGATATAATTGGGTCTTTTATATACAGGATTTCTAGGTCTCACTTCCAAACAGGGTTAAAATTTTTAACAGGTTATGGGCCCAGCACGCTTCCACTGCGCCATTCTGCTTTGTTGTAGGAGAATTTTATAAGTATAGGTTTAATTGTGAAAACCTCTTTTTGTAGCTGGCCGTTTAGAATCAGTAAGAAAAAGTAAATTGTCTTTATGACGGATGTTTTTATAAATGCCGAAGTCTCCCGAACTGAAACGACGTTACAGGAGTGTTAGATTTTTTCTTAGGTATTTTCGTTACGGAATTTCTTGATTCGGTCACCGCGCTCAGAGCCCGCAATAAAAGCTCATTCTTGTAGACCAGTCTCAGCACTCATTTTTGTAGACCACTCACACTTGACCAAAAAAATAAAAATGCCAAAATTATCAACATCAAAAAATATAGCTAAAGGTTCCTAAGAAAGTTTTCCCGTCTCTTATGGATGCGGATTTTTCCCTCTTGGCCAATTTTAAAGAAAGACCCTGTGTCCTATAATATTATTTATATTTTTTGCCTTGCCACGATCGACTAGACTAAGGCCGGAAACGCACAGGCCGGTGGCTTACTTAGCGCCTAGAGCCTAGCGAGCACATTCACGAACAATCGAAAATGTTCGTGAACGGCGCTTGACGACTAGTTAGGTGTCAAGCGCGCAATGCGGCCGTTCACGAACATTTTCGAACGTTCGTTATACTAAGATGACTCGCTAGGCTCTAGGCGCTAAGCAAGCCACCTGCCTGTGCGTTTCCGGCCTTATGGTGGCGATCGACCGGTTGGCCTATCCTTTTTTTTAGCGTGGTTAAATCATCAAATGAATCCTCCCGCCCAGGGCAGGGCAGGAGGGACTGTCAGACTTGTACTGACTAAAATCCACGGTGTTCTTCAATAGCCCTTTACGTTCCGGGGTCACGGTATTCGAGTTGGCCACCCCTGCTTTATAATATTAAGTAGGTATAGCTATATCTATCGGAACTAGACTACGGAGACAAGTTGTCTGCGACATGGTGACTAGGGCTTGGCCTCCGGAATTCCGGAATCGGTATAATTCCGGAATTCCGAAGCTTTTCAATATCGTTTCCAATTCCGGAATTGGCGAGATCAATACCGGAGTTCCGATATTGAAGAAAATAATATTTTTTCTGCAGCTTGATGCGCGACAAATTACCACAATATGAAGTAGAAGGGAAACTATAGTCTTGAATTTATATGTATATTAGGTATAAGAATAGAGATGGCAATTTTTGACAACGGTGGCATTGCGTATTTCCAATCTATAAAAGCATTGTAATCCTATGTTTTAATCTGCGATTACTATCTATAGATGAATTTTGCGAATGTTTCATATAAAGTTAGTAACGTGGATGCTTACGTACAGATATGGATGGTTACAAACTATACTACATCACTTACGTCTGTCAAAAATCATTGTTTTTGTGCCTTTTAACGGGAAGACGGCTGACGTCAGGGGCACCCCGAGGTTCGGTTCGGTTTGGTTCCTTTAAGCCCTACAGACAGAAATAGGAGTCCAGCGAGTTAAGTGAATTATAATTATGACTTGATTAAGTTTATTGAAATAATTGTAGGAGTGTAGTACGTCTGAGGCGGGGACTTCATTGTAAAAAGGTCAAATTTTAGTCGAATTTTAATTTCAAGATTAAATTTTAGCTCCACTCAGCGGGGCTTTGCTCCTATTTCCATCTTCGAGGTTTATAGCAACCTAACCAAACCGACCCTTGGGGTGCCTCTGGCGTTGACTGTCTTCGGGTTCATAATCGTAAAACATTGGGCTTATATGGCTTCTGCTGAAGTATGATGCAAAGTTTAGAATAGACCCACAGACATTCATGGCAAAGACCGCAAAATGGCGAGCATGCAACTGCTCGTGTTTTGATTGGAATCTAGAGTTTTGCGCGCTTATTCCAAACCATACAGGATTAGTTCGTATGCGTACTGGCACTGTATGTTTTGGAGCCAGGTACCGTCACACGCTGCAACTTTGCCTTGATAACGCGGCGTCCACCTGTAAACTACCACTGCGTTATCACCGATAAACATCGCGCGTCGTGCGTTGAAAAAAAGAAGTCAAAGTTGGGCATCATGGCAAATTTGCAGCGTTTGACCGGTAGTTGATTAGGTTACTACAAAGTACACACAAGTATTTGCGCACTACTGTTGTATGTATTGGAAGACATTAGTTAAAACGTGACTAGAAGCCACTTTTTATCTATACGCGATTAATTACACACCCTTGCATTTTGGCTTTATTTAGAATGGAAAAACGCGGTGGAGGACCATGCTTGGAAAATCGTTTTCAATATTCAAAAACAATACCATCAACGAGTGTAGAAGCAGAATGAGCTTTCCTTCGGTCAGTTACTTTTGCAATCAAATCAAAACTATAGTAGCGAAACCGCTGAACGATCCACCCGATCTGTCACTTGTAGCGCGCGCGAAACGTAACCATAGCTATGTTGCCTATTCTAACGCGGTGAATTTCTGTATGGAATGTACAAGTTTTGGAGGCAAATTAACGAATGATTTTATTGAAAAATGACACTAAATCAGTTGAATTTACAGAAAATTAATGGAGGAGGTTCACAATAGAGGCAAAATTTATTTATTAAGTCATCCAAACTACACACATCAAAAGTGTCTAGGGATCAACATATATTTTTGCAATAACTTTTCTCCTGATTGATATTAATTAAAATTTTCTTTAAGGATTCATCAAATAAAGTGTTTTCGTTTGTCACAGTAACGATAAACCAAGTCACCTTTGCATTAATAAAGAATTTTGCCATTTTCCTAATAAAGGGATTTTTGACATTTGAACCACTAACACAAAAGTTCGAAAAAAAGACTGAAATAACAGTTTTCTTTAAAATTTTATTGGGTAACTTAAACAATTAATAATCCGTGTTTCTACCGCGAACACTAACAACACAAGAACATCGGTTTGGCATACTCAAAATGAGTTCATCCAAATCACGCTGTGGAATGGCCGCCCATGTTCGTTGCAACAACAAAAAAAGGTCTTCTTGCGACTGGATACCCTCCATATTCGGCAGAGCTCTTCTCTGTAGCATATCCCATGCATGCTCAATCGGATTCAAGTCTGGCGACTGAGCAGGCCAGGGCAGGACATTAATGTTAGCTGCGGCGAGTCTGTCTTACAACTCTTGCGGTGTGCGGTCGTGCATTATCATGCATTAACTGAAATAAGGGACCGATTTGCACTTGTAGAGGAACGATGACGTCTGATACAATCGTCTCAGCATAAATTTGAGCGTTGAGGTTGCCTCTGATCCAAATCAACTCAGTTCTTCCGCCGATCCAAATACCCGCCCATACCATGATGGTTCCACCACTATAAGGATGGACTTCCTGGCAGGATTTTAATCGCTGTTGGCGTCCAGGGGTTCTCCAGTGTCGTATACGTCTTGTATCCGGTCTCATACCGAAACGAGACTCATCAGAAAAGCACACGAAACGCCATTGTTCTTCTGCCCAATTTCTGTGTTCAAGAGCCCATTGATATCGAATCCTACGATTGTGCATTGCTATAGGTGGTACCCGTAGCGGTCTTCGGGAATGAAGGTTCACTTCATGCAAGCGGTTTCTGACTGTTTGGTCGCTAATTAAGTTCCCTGAAGAGTGATGAAGCCTCACGGCTAACATCATGGCGGTTATTGTTGGAGCTCTTCGAGTTAAGATTTGAATGTATCGGTCTTGTCTCCGTGTGGTGCAGCGATACCGTCCTCCATGGCGCTCAGCCACGGTACCAGTGCTTCGGTAACGTGTCCAAAGTCGACTGATAACACTCTGACTTGTATTCAGAGCTAAAGCCACAGTACGTTGCCGGGAACCAGCTTCTATCATTCCCACGGCTCTGAGCATTTCTTCCCTGCTTAAATGACGTCGCCGCTCCATAATAACGTTGGTTTTAATCAGTAGTAGGGAAACAGTAGCACTAATAATGTCTTCAATGCGTTGTATGTTTTTATAGGGAAAATATTGACAGCTGATTTTCATCTTTTACTCGAATTTGATTCACAGTTCCTGATTCAAATTATGAAATGCACCAAAAAGGATCCATATAAATTTATAAAATCATAAATTTATTACAAAGCCACATCTCAATCTCAAGAAATCCGCATAAAAATGCTTGATCCCTAGACACTTTTGATGTGTGTACAAAAATAACATGACTTTTGTCTCGTTTCAGTAATTTCATATACCTACTCAATATGTTCGTCTACTCATAGTTTAGAACTTTAGAGCAAAATCTCGTCTTCTTTTATCGTAGTCTATAATTTGCTATTTGAACACAAGTTTGTCACTAGCATAATTAATAGTGGTTCTGCTTTGCGAGAAGGAGAGAAGCGAACGTGGCGTGTCTGGCTAGGTTTCGCTGCGGAACGCGGGTCGCGGTTTCACCTAGTTAGATTGGCGGTGTAGGTGTGCTAACATTTTAGTGTTTCTGATACTTACTAAAAAAGAATTCCATAAGAATACATTTATTTATTACAAAAATTAGGACCTTTTTTTTGCATGGTAAAATCATCAAATGAGTCCTCCCACCCCGGGCAGGGCGGGAGGGACTGTCAGACTTGTACTGACTAAAATCCACGGTGTCCTTCAATAGCCCTTTATGTTCTGGGGTCACGGTAATGAGATAAGTCCCGCGACCAAGACCTTTGCAATTTTTTGTCAATAGTCAATAAAAAATTTTCTATTTCACTAGTGTATACAAAGCCACTTTTCAGTTCCGGAATTCCGGAATTCCGGAACTGAAAAACCGAATATCGAAACCCAATTCCGGAATTGAAAAAACGTCCGATATCCAAGCCCTAATGGTGACCCCCCCCTGAAGTAAAAGCTGGATCCGCCCTTGAGTAACACATACAATATAAAGAAATACAATTAATTAGAAACAATATTAAGATTGTTATAGATCATTATTGTTGTAGACAAAATGGTTTAGTTTAACGAATTTTATTAAAAAGACTTTTAAATAGAGATTTTAAAATTCACTTACTGATTTTAAAAACTTTTTAAAGGTTTAGGCGCAAAAAGCCTAATTCGCAAAAAAAAAAATTCAAAAAAATGTAACCGCCTTCAAAAACAACCACAAAAAAGGGTAAAATAACCTACAAAATAACTTTTCTTTAAGAAGTCGGTGCCTTTATTTTTTTTCATTTCATTGTCTTTTTTGCCACCGACTTCTGAAAGAAAGGTTATTTTGTAGGTTATTTTACCCTTTTTTGTGGTTGTTTTTGAAGGCGGTTACATTGTTTTGAAAAAGTTTTTATTTTACTCTTTTTAGTTTAAATATTCAACTCAAATTCTTGTCAAATAAATCATTCTCTTACATGTATGTGCACTTAAATTTTGTTATCCGTAGCACCGGTAACAACATCGCTCAAGTGCACAATAAGCTAATAAAATTCTCTATCTCAAAAACTACTGAACCGATTTTGATGAAACTTGCAGTATTCCGTAAGTTAAACAATACTTAGTACAACAAAAAATACTTAAATCGGAGTTGTAGTTCCGGAGATATGCGATCCTGACCCGATGATCATGGGACCACTTGGGAAGAACACCCTTTCAAACAAAAGAAAAAAATTCCAAATCCGTCCAGGCGTCTTCGAGAAATCGGGGAACATACATAAAAAAAAGATTCCGACGAATTGAGAACCTCCTCCTTTTTTTGAAGTCGGTTAAAAATGGCAACCTAATCGCAAAAGGACAAGTTCTCAAAATTACCAATTCTCTGAACGCCTAATTCTCAAAATGGCCAATTCTATAAAAGCCTAAAGCCCCGTATTCATGGTAAACATTTGTTTAGCAACAAATTTGAATCAACGCGTTGCGGAGTTGCTGTCAACATGTTGCTGGCAACACTCTCTGTGTTGCAAAGTTGATAACAGCATGTTGACAAGCTCTCGCTCGATGAGCGTCAACATCAGTTTAGCAACAAATCAACTTTGTTACTAAACACAATGTTTACCATGAATACGGGGCTTAATTCTCAAAATGGCAAATGATCAAAATGATTTTCTTTCTACATTTTTGAGTGTAATTCTTATAAATCTAAGGATTCTTCGCATAACATGAAACAAATAAGTTAAACAGAGGAAAAAATGTTAGATAAGTAATAATTACGTAGAAAAAATAAATTTTGCGAATTAGGCTTTTAGAAAATTGGCCATTTTGAAAATTAGGCGTTTAGAGAATTGGCCATTTTGAGAACTTGTCCTAATGCGACTAGGTTGCCATATTGCGAATTAGGCTTTTCGCCCCTACACCAATTTGAGAAAGATTAGACAGAGTATTAAAAAACTATCGTATGCCCAAAGCTGACAAAGCCTTTGTTCATTTCAACATCTTAAAGAAATCCACTGTGGATGTTAATCTCAATCAACTTCGACCAGCCACTCAATAAAGATCATCGCTCCACCTAGCCACTGAGTTTCATGTTACGAACTTGCAGTCTCAAAAAAAAAAAAACTCGACGACAACAAAGATGTAACAATATTCATCAGTTAGCAAATCATCACACAAGGTTGCTGCGGGCTATTTATAAATTAACGAAATAGTTGCTGAGTATCATCGTTTATTTTTATACTTTTGGAAGTTGTTTGTATAACCGTCTAGTACAGGTAGTCGTAGGGAGCACCACAGCCGCACGCGCACTTGCCGGCGATAGACACGGAGCCAGCAGCAGCCACGGGACCACCGAAGCTCACAGCGCCCATGATGGGGACCTGACCGGCTACGGCGGTAGTACCGGCGACTGGCAGCTCACCAGCGACCGCCACGTTGCCTTCACCGGCACCTCCGTATGCAGCACCATAACTGGCAGCACCAGGGTAGGCGAGTCCGTCGTAAGCCAAACCAGAAGCCAATCCGAAGGGGGCAGCCAGACCAGAGCCAGCCAAGCCAAATGGACCGGCCAAGCCAGTACCAGCCAAGCCGCAGGGAGCAGCGAGAGCAGGTGCGGTCAAGCCATAAGGAGCGTTCAAGCCGTAGGGAGCAGCAAATCCAGAGATATCAGCAATCGCAGCGCGGCTGGTGCACTGTCCGAGTGCCGACTGAAAGTACAGTGAAAGATAAATGAAAAGCATTCATTAGTTAATAATTTGTAATAATATCAAACAAGTCATTAATAAAATTAAATAATTAGTAATAATATCAAAAATTTCAAGTCATAAAAAAAGTAACCAAAAATGTTACGTTTCCTCATCATGAAGCAAAATCTCTTAGATCAACAAGTACCCAATATTATAATCTCCGGGTTCTTATGGACCAGAAAATTGTTGACGCACAGCAACGTTTTCATTGTGGCTTTGAGCAATTCAAAAAAGTTACAGAACAAAAAACAGTATTTTACCTGGAGCATGCATGCTTGGATGCAGATGAACACAACAGTGAAGGTAGACATATTTGATGTTCGTTTGTGTTCAACGAGAAGCTGAAGACTGAATGATGAACTGAAACCAGTCGTCTCATTTAATACACAGGTTCTTGTTGATAACAGTAATTAGTTCAGTTTCAAAATCATTGGAAACGTGACAAATATATCACTTAGCAAAGGAAGCGTTTGTTTGTTGGGCAATATTAGGCTTGATATGCTTGCACAAACTATTAATTAATAACACTTACCTACATACTAATTCTTGGAACTTGATAACATATAGGGAGTATAAAACCAGCAACAGTTGTACTGGAACATCATTCTTGTGTCAGCACTCGAAACAAACTACAATGTCTATCAAAACTATCCTCGTCCTCTGCGCTCAGGCGCTCCTGCTCAAGGTAAGTAAATTTAATTAGACTAAATAAGTTCTAATATTTAATTAGACTTCTAATTTCATGTAATATTGATTCTTATTTGATCGTTTCTTTACTTCCAGTCCGCCCTCGGACAGTGCACCAGCCGTGCTGCGGTTGCTGATATCTCTGGACTTGCCGCTCCCTACGGTTTCGCTGCTCCTGCTTGTGCATACGATGGACTCGCCTACTCTGGCTACGGCTTGGCTGGCAGAGGTCTGGCTTTCGACGGTCTGACCGCTGGCTACGCAGGCAGAGGCCTGGCTTACGATGGAATCTACGCCCCCGCCATGGAGTTCAGTCCCACCAGTGGCGGCGCTCTGCCTGTCTCCAGCGGCTCCACCAATGCTCCCGTCGGTATCTCTGTAGTGTCTGACAACGCTTATGAAGGTCTTCTGGCTGTGGGTGGTGAGCTGCCGTTCGTGGGTACTGTTGCTATGGAAGGTGTGGTGCCTTCAGCTGGAGCTGGCGCCGTCAACCATGCCTGTGGTAATGGCAGGAACGCCATGATCAGTGAGACTGCTGCCTATGGCCCGGCTGCCGGCTTGGCACCTTTTGGTGCTTACGGTCCTGGTGCCGCCTATGCTCCCGCTTCTCTTGCTGCTCCTGGCCTCGGTCTTGGTCTCCGTGGTGGTTATGCTGGCAGAGGTTGTGGCTGTTGAATCTTATAATCAGCTGAAAACCAACTACTACCGACTTCCAATAAAACGAATTGCATACAATTAAGTATCGTATTTTTTTTATTTAAACTTATGAACTAATAATGTTATACCAGTACCAGCTAATTGGTTGTGTTCAGGTGTGTGAAAAAAATCATGTCTATACAGGCAACATAATGTGGTGTGGGAGAAAATGTTTTTCAACTGCAAATGGTATTTTGTTTTCTATTATTCAACTACTTCAGTCTTTTAATAATGCTTCATAACAATAATATTTAGTTTTAGAAAGATTAGACTAACAATTAGGAAACTATTTTATACTCAAAATTGACAGTCTGTGGTCAGTTCCACATCCTAAAGAAGTCCACTATGGACGTTAATCTCAATCAGCTTCGACCAGCCACTCTGTAAAGATCATCGCTACCAGACACGGAGTTTCTATGTTGCGTTTGCTAAAGCCTCATTTAGGCGATCCAATAAATTGCATGCGAGTTTGGCTACGTTGCGGACTAATCATATATGGACAATGAATTCAATTGATCAAACAAATATCGCAATGTAATCAAACTTGCATGTGAGTCGCATGCAATTTCAAGTATCGTCTTAATGAGGCTTTACTCGCAATCTCAAAAGAAAAAAACGACGTCTTCAATGATGCATCTAAAAATGGTCATCATTTATAAAGAATTTAGTAAGCAGATCACCACTTCAGGTGTTATACTGGATGATTTATAATTCGATGCGGGCCTTGAAATAGGTGATACTAGACCTTATTTGCAACAAATTTAACCCGGACAAGATGACCTCTAAACTGACTGGTTTTGGAGATATCGAACTTTAAAGATTTTTCGAAAAATTTCCACCTCTCCCTCATTAAGTGTTTATTGTTAGAAAGTAACGATGGTCACCACTTAGAATTTATACTTTTCTGATAGAATATTAATTACGGAATCTAGTGAATTAATAATAATAATAATAATCCACAACTATCACACAACGCCATCTAGTCCCAAGCTAAGCAGAGCTTGTGTTATGGGTACTAGACAACTGATAAACATACTTATATATTTCTAAATACATACATATTATAGATAAATTACACCCAGACACAGAACAAATGATCGTGCTCATCACACAAACATTTGTCCTGGGTGGGGATCGAACCCACGACCTCCGGCATAGCAGTCAGGGTCACTAACCACTAGACCAACAGGCAAATTCAATCAAATTTGTTATAAAACTAATCATATCTTGGGAAATCAAGTGTCATAAAGTTTCTGTTTTGAAGATTTTTGAAAACTTCCCTTGTTTTTAAAGCATATTTTTCAAATTAAATGTATGACACTTGGTTCAACACACAGCAAAACCACAGATCACAGAAAAACTTTCTTGTCTCATTGCCTTTCTGAAATAGTGCCACAGTACCCACTTTTAGTTGGTGTCTTACCAGAAAATTAGGATTGTTACTGACAAGGTAGTAGATCAACAAAAATTGGTAATTTTTTTTTCGACCCAACATTTTTTTCTGTGGTTTTTGTACCAACTTTTGTCTCATATTAGCATTTTGAGTCAATGCGCTAAATCCTGGTCGATTATATCAGCAAGAACGGCCTTTATCTGGAGTATTTTTTCTGTGGACCAGATAGTCAAACCATCAATTTTCTTTTCTTTCTTTGAAACAGCTACTTGAAACAGAAGTACAATGACGGAATGTTTGTAAGCTCTGGTTTCATGAAAAAAACTTTTTTTATTTTATTTAAAGATAGTGGTGAAGCGTCAATGTTTTTTCAATACAAAATAAAATAATAATATTTTAGGATTTTTCCACATAATATAATATGTTAGTAGTTCAAATTAAATATTTTAAGTTGTCTATTGATGAATCCTCGGACAAATACATTTTGCATCAGCAACGCCCTCGTATCGAAACTTTCTTGAGTTTTTGCAACATGACCATAGATGGCATGAGTGAGACTCGCTCTGTTCCCGTCGCCATAAGAAAAGACACTGTGTGTCCTGTGCTCCGCTTTTAAAAATTCCGTTTTTGGTGAATTCTTGAATATACTTGTAAAATAAATGGACCTGCATTTGCTATTCATTGAGAACTTATAGTGCAGTGTTTATTTTTGGAGTTTTAACCATTCCACCGGTGGATTTAAGAAGATTTTGCTCGCCGGCCGGCAGCTATACCTACAAGCCATCACGCGCGCATGAACGAGGCTGACCATCTCCCTGGGTCTGAGTGGGATCTCTGGATTGTCAAGGTACGTGGGCCTGTTCTGCTGTTAGTAATAATATTTGGTATTGGTTTCTCGAGGATTCACCAATGGAAAAATTAGTCTATTTTTGAGGTCCGCCATTACACTTTTACATAGGTTCATAATTCAATTTTTCTCACATCTTTCACAAAGGTGCAGGCTATTTACACGCCTCACCATATTTATTGGTCCTTCGAGCCGGATAAATAACCAGTACCTATATTTTTTGCGTATTTGTTTGGTAAAAATCATATAGGTTCAATAACCCACAATAGGTATTTATTTACGTAAACTTTCGGTAAATTGCCTGTTTAACGCAGCTTAATAAATTGACAATAGATTTTACGTATTTGTTGGTAAATCTGTTCAATTATTTATTAGCTTACATAGAACTACATTACGTATTTATTGGTAAAAGTTCATTCTATGTAGGTATCCGCATTTAAAAATTCGCTTTGTTCTGAAGTAAATAAGTAGGTAGTCACCAACTCATCTCGGCTTTGTGCGTATTAAGTAATAATTAGATAGATACCTAGGTACTCATAGTTGGTAGGTGCGACAAACCGCCTGGTAGGTATTTATTCTGTTATTGTCTTCGTTTGATAATTAACAAAATGACGGATAAACAACTGAAGCCGGAAGATTTATTAACTATTCTTCATGAAAAGAAAGGATTGTTATTTAAACGCATTAATCGATTGTATGATTTATCAAGAAATATATCGTCGTTCGATTCGAGGAAAAATGAGAGTTTTATGACTGAGTCAGAGACAATTGATGACATTCGAGATAAATTTGAATCTTTTGTCGATCAAATTAATCAAATAAACATTAGTTTAAAACCTGGTTCAAGTGTCGACTACGCTTGTTTAGAATCCTTTGAAGATTTGTATATTCATATTAAACGTGTTAGGAATAAAATAAACAGTAATCAATCGCCACCAACACCCAGTAGTGACTCAAAGACTCTTTTTGAACCGCTTAAAATAAAGTTGCCTCCTATCGCGCTGCCATCTTTCGACGGGAAAACTGAGAATTGGCCGGTTTTCTACGAGTCGTTTAAGTCAAATATCCATGATAATGATCAGCTGACTGATTCGCAGCGTGTGCAGTACTTGGTAGGTAGGCTTACACACAACGCATTGAAGGTTACCGCTGGAATTGTGCCTACGGGTGATACTTACAAGTTTTTATGGGATAGTTTAGTTAAAAAATATCAAGAGAAGCGCTCACTAGGTACGCATTATTTAAATAACATATTGGATTTAAAAAGTTGTTCATATAACGCTAATAGTCTCGATTCTTTCATAGAAACATTTAGTGCGTCTATTTCTGCCTTGAAACAACTTGGGATTACGGATCTTGCTGATTTTATTCTTTTGCACTGCGCAATGAGAAAAATCGATGCACAGACTACTCAATCGTTTGAACTTACCATTCGAGATGTTGAAATTCCCACAACGAAATTATTGATAAGCTTCGTTCAAGACCAGGCAAAGATATTAGCACGCTCGAATTTGTATCATTCTAACGCGAGAAACTTTAGTAGAAACCCCGCTTCCGCTCCTCGCGAGTCACGCACACAGACAAAAGCGTTTGTTGTGAGCGAGTCAGCTGACTCGTCCGCTTGTTTACCCGCGATCGCGGTTCCATGCTGCGCTTATTGTAATGATAACGCTCATGTTCATTTGTATAACTGCGCTAAGTTTAAATCCGCGTTGACTCCTAGAACAAGGTTCGAGTTTATTAAATCCAAACGTGGGTGCGCGAATTGTCTAAGCACATTGCACGGTTTGAGTAACTGCAAGTCAACATCAGTCTGTGACTTATGTAAAAAACGCCATCATACACTATTACATTTTGATAAAGAAAATAAACCGCAAACAGCTGATGTTAAAATGACGAATTGCAATGTAGTCGTGGCGTCGCCTCCCGCGCCGCTGTCCTCCCCGCCTCCCTCGCTCCTTTCGAACCCCGGTACGTCTTTGGTGCCGCGCTCTTACGTTCATTGCGATAAGGTCGATATTTCCGCACGGGTGATTGCGTCTGATTCGTGTGATGTGACGCCAGTGTCTTCGGATCACAGCTCGGCCGTGTTGTTGGCAGCTGATGCAGCGAAAGCTAAGGCGATAGTGTTGTTATCGACAGCTCAGGTTTATGCGCGAGCTAAAAATGACAGTGCGGGTCACAAAACATTAGTGAGGTGCTTAATTGATAATGGGTCGCAGAATAATTTGATAACTACAGCCTGTTGTAGAAAACTTAATTTACTGATAATTCCTTTGAGTAATTCTTTTGTTAAAGGAGTTGGTTCTGTATCGCGACCGATAATAGGTTACGTACATTTAGATATCGAGTCTCGCGTATATCCGGATCAAAAATATACTATTCACGCGTTCGTAGTTGAGTGCATTACGGACCAGCTACCATCGCACCATGTTAAGTGGGATAGCCATATAGACTTCCACGCGCTTCCGCTCGCAGATTTAAGCTGGAATATTCCAGGGGATATTGACCTAGTGTTGGGCGCTCAGCTGTTTCCGTACATTTTCTTGGGGAATAGGGTCGATCTTGGTTCACGCGCCCCACCTGCTTTATTGACCACATTCGGGTATATCTTTATGGGTGATTTTCCGCATAATAGTGATAATTTAAATTTACCTAAGTCTTCTTTCACAGCATTGGCTCTCAATGATTTATTACAAAAGTTTTGGGAATTGGAAGAAGTTGATAATAAACGTTTTTTCTCTCCTGAGGAAACCGAATGTGAGAATATTTTTTCCTCGACCGTGTCACGAGACGATGTGGGACGTTATACCGTCGCGTTACCTTTCAGAAAGGATCCCGCCGAGTTGGGTAACTCCCGCACCGCCGCGTACCGTCGACTTATTGCACTTGAAAGGAAATTCCGCCAATCGCCGATGTTGCGGAAAAATTATAACGCAGTGATCAAAGAGTATATGGACAACGGTTACTTAAGTCAGGTCGACGAATCTGCCGTTTCCGATGACGGGTACTATATCCCTCATCACGCTGTCGTTCGGCCAGACAAACCGATGCCGCGCATTGTATTGGATGCTAGTGCTAAAACTCATACAGGGTTATCTTTAAATGATGTACTCCATATTGGTCCAAATTTACAAACAGATTTGTTTATTCTTTTAATAAATTTTAGAATATTTCCCATCGCTATAAATGCTGATATTAAACAAATGTATTTACGCGTTGGTGTACCCGTTGACCAGCGTAAATACCTACGCATTTTGTTTCGATTCAATGAGAACGAACCTGTGTTAATTTTCGCTTTTAATCGCTTACCTTTCGGGCTTAAGTCGAGTCCTTACATAGCTATGCGCACTGTGCGACAGTTGGCCTCTGACAGTCCGCATTATCCCGAAGCTGCTAAAGTAGCAGAGACAAGTCTCTACATGGACGATCTGGTGTATTCTGTGAATAATGAAGACACCGCCATGCAGCTATCGCATGATCTTATAAAGATGTTTAAATCGGGCGATTTTGACCTTGTTAAATGGTGTAGCAATTCACCCGTTCTTTTAAACAGTCTTCCCGACTCGCATCGCAAGTCCCTTGATTTTCACGCTGGGAGTGATGTGTCTAAGGTTCTCGGCCTTTCGTGGGAACCTTCTCAGGATAATTTCTTCTTCACTTCCGCACAAGTAGCTGAGAAATGTACTAAGAGAAATATACTCTCGATAGTCGCACGCTTATTTGATGTTCTCGGTTTGGTCGCCCCCGTGATATTTTATGCCAAGTTGCTCATCAAAGAGTTATGGCTGAGCAATATTGGTTGGGATGATCCCGCTCCTGACGACATTTTTAAACGTTTTTCCATTCTCATGCAAGAGTTTCCATTGCTGGATACATTACGCATACCACGCCACGTGGGCGTTACCGATGATTGTTCCGTTCGTATAGTCGCGTTTGCTGATGCTAGTATGGGTGGGTACGGATGTGTGATTTATATACACTCTACTGGTCCATCCGGTGTCATAGTCCGCTTACTTTGTGCGAAATCAAAGGTTTCACCTACCAAGGTTACAACTCTTGCACGTCTGGAGCTATGTGCCGCCGTGCTCATGTCAAAATTAGTAAAAACTGTTCGTGATACTTACGCTTTACGTATTCCTATTGCAGGAATTTACGCCTTTTCGGATTCCACGATAGCCTTATCTTGGATACATTCTCCTCCGCACCGCTGGTCAGTCTTTGTCAGCAATAGAGTCGCTCAATGTCAGGAGAACTTGGGTTCTCAACATTTTTACCATGTGGCAGGTGTTGAGAATCCAAGCGACTGTCTGTCTCGTGGGATTCTTCCTTCTCAATTAGTGTCACATGAACTTTGGTGGAACGGCCCCTCTTGGCTTCGTTGTGCTCCTGAGGATTGGCCCATCAAACCGTTCTCTCCTATTAATTGTGGGGAACTTCCCGAGCACAAGGCAAATGTCTTAACAGTGACCACGCAAGTAGTACAACCTCTTCTATATCAACTTGCTCAACGTACCTCATCATGGGATAAATTGTTGCGCATTGTTTCCTATATATTGAAATTCGCTAGACCAAAGGTTCATTGTGAACCTCGTTCTATTCAGGGCTTGTCAGCTGCGGAACGAGCGATAGTCTGTGCTGTGCAATCTGTTCATTTTGCAAATGACATTAAGCTCATCAAATCTGGGAAATTGCTTCCAAAGAAACTACAAAGTTTAGCTGTCTTTCTAGATGAAGAGGGAATATTACGCATCGGCGGAAGGCTTTCGAAGTCTCATCTTCCATTTGACGCTAAGCATCCTTTTTTACTTCCTAAACATGACCATATTGTGGACCTAGTAATTCGTCATTACCATGTGATGAATTGTCACACTGGACCGGGACTACTCATGTCTATTCTAAGACAGCGATTTTGGATACTAGATGCCAGGACTGTCATTAGGTCCAAGTTGCGACAATGCAACACATGTTTTCGGGTAAATCCGACGCATCCCATTCCAATGATGGCAGACCTACCTGAATACCGAGTATCGGAAGCAAAGGCGTTTGTCCACACTGGAGTGGATTATGCTGGTCCCATCCGCATAACCCTCACTCGTCGCAGAGGCCAACACGCCCAGAAGGCGTATATCTGTTTATTCGTGTGCTTAGTAACCAAAGCCGTCCATGTAGAGTTGGTCGCTGATTTAACCTCTGATGCCTTTTTAGCCGCGTTTAAACGTTTTATCTCGCGTCGAGGGCCAGTATCTTGTCTCTATTCGGACAATGCTACAAATTTCGTTGGCGCTAAGGCCCAACTAGATGAACTTTATAGATTCTTAATAAATTCAAGTTTCAATTCATCTCTTTTACATGAGTTGTCAACACGCCGCATAATGTGGAAAATGATCCCACCTCGCTCCCCACATTTTGGCGCCATGTGGGAAACGAATGTTAAAACGTTAAAAACGCACCTTTATCGCGTGATCGGAAGTCAGCTTCTCACTTATGAGGAGTTACAAACTGTACTCATTCAAATAGAGTGCATTATGAACTCGCGCCCTCTGAGCGTTTTGTCTTCCGATCCCCATCCCGAAGTTATTACTCCCGCTCACTTTTTAATGTCGACTCCATTGCAGTACTTGCCGGCAGCCGATTTGTCTGGTCAGCGCATTAATTTGTCGCAGCGCAAACAGTTGTTAGATGGTATGGTCCAATCCTTCTGGAAGAAATGGCACCTAGAGTATCTGCATACGCTGCAAGTCAGACAAAAATGGGCAACTCCTGACAAACCCGTAGAAGTTGGAACTGTCGTACTTGTGGGACAGGACAATTCAGCTCCTCTAAGTTGGCCATTAGGAGTTATAACTGAAGTTTATAAAGGCACGGATAATGTCAGTCGTGTTGCAATGGTAAAGACGAAGTTCGGTAATTTTAAACGTGCCGTCGCTAAATTATATCCTATTCCAACGCAATAAACATTAACTCTTATATAATACTCGTAGTCTTTAAGGTTTAGGAAATACATTAAATAACTTATATCGTTTGTTTCTCGCATTCAGTCATAAAACTTAGATTTTCTTTGATCAAAATGTAGGTCAGTAAATACTTATAATTTTTCACTTTTCCTTTTGAAAGTACTTGCGTCCTTCCAAAGCCCCCGAGCATGGTGAAGCGTCAATGTTTTTTCAATACAAAATAAAATAATAATATTTTAGGATTTTTCCACATAATATAATATGTTAGTAGTTCAAATTAAATATTTTAAGTTGTCTATTGATGAATCCTCGGACAAATACATTTTGCATCAGCAACGCCCTCGTATCGAAACTTTCTTGAGTTTTTGCAACATGACCATAGATGGCATGAGTGAGACTCGCTCTGTTCCCGTCGCCATAAGAAAAGACACTGTGTGTCCTGTGCTCCGCTTTTAAAAATTCCGTTTTTGGTGAATTCTTGAATATACTTGTAAAATAAATGGACCTGCATTTGCTATTCATTGAGAACTTATAGTGCAGTGTTTATTTTTGGAGTTTTAACCATTCCACCGGTGGATTTAAGAAGATTTTGCTCGCCGGCCGGCAGCTATACCTACAAGCCATCACGCGCGCATGAACGAGGCTGACCATCTCCCTGGGTCTGAGTGGGATCTCTGGATTGTCAAGGTACGTGGGCCTGTTCTGCTGTTAGTAATAATATTTGGTATTGGTTTCTCGAGGATTCACCAATGGAAAAATTAGTCTATTTTTGAGGTCCGCCATTACACTTTTACATAGGTTCATAATTCAATTTTTCTCACATCTTTCACAAAGGTGCAGGCTATTTACACGCCTCACCAGATAGGTTCGCGTTTGACCACTATCTCGCCTGATGGTAAGTGAAGATGTGGTCGACAGTGAAGCACTCTTGCCTAGAATTAACCTGTTCCCTCTTGACTTGAAGACCCCAAGGTTATAGCTTCACGGAGACGCCGATAGCAGATGTCGTCGTAGGCATAGGTACATGTATACACCAGCGCGTGGGTTGAATTTGTGCTCCAGGGTTAACCCAGGGTAAGATAGATACCCCACGTCTCATGAACATCCGATCTGCGTCTCCGTAAGGCACAAAACCACTGGTTTCTCTGTCTCCAGGCGGTAATGGATTGCGACAAGGTTGGAGTGCAGACCTCGGATGTTACTGGAGTGCACCTTGAGGGAGAGTGAGTGCTGCCGCTGTTCAGTTTTTCTTTTATTGTTCCTTGCCATTGAAAAAGAGTGAAGGAAGGAGGGAGAGGAGATGGAGGTGAGATGAAGTCCCAAGCCTACAACCCACAGACGCGCGATGATAGGATAGGATTATTGGGGGCCTGGTCTGGAGAATGCGGGGACGCCCGAGCCCCCCGGAAATGTCCATCGGGCACTCTCGTCTGGTCGCCAACCAGCACGATGGCGCGATCCGGGATTTTTCGCCTGTTGGCGGTTTTTGCTCGGTAGGTGGTCGCAAGCCTTCGGTCGAAACCTACCACCAGTTGATGTCACTTGGTTAGCACCACCCAGGGACTACGTGTAGGGTATTATGAAGGGGTACTCTCCTATGGACGCGAGTGACCTAACTTTTATGCACGCCAGTTTAGTACTCAGTAGGACAGGTAAAAATACTCTAGGTAAAGACCGATTTTGCCTGATGTGATCGACCAAAATTTAGCGCATTGACTCAAAAAGCTAACTTTTTGAGTCAGAAATTACAGAAAAAAAATGTTGGGTCGAAAAAAAAATATTACCGATTTTCGTTGATTTACTACCTTTACAAATCACCCTGTATA
This sequence comes from Agrotis exclamationis, assembly GCA_950005045.1. Taxonomy (NCBI): domain Eukaryota; kingdom Metazoa; phylum Arthropoda; class Insecta; order Lepidoptera; family Noctuidae; genus Agrotis; species Agrotis exclamationis. Next base: position 10,074,597 of record OX465423.1, on the reverse strand, counting down.
TTCTGTGGGCTATTTTATGATTTTTGAAAACAGTAAAATCTTTTTTGGATTGGAGAAATCCTATCGTGAGAAAACAAACGAAAAGTTGCTGAGTATCATCATTTATTTTTCTACTTCTGATGGTTGTATGCATCACTATCTAGTACAGGTAGTCGTAGGGAGCACCACAGCCGCACGCGCACTTGCCGGCGATAGACACGGAGCCGGCAGCAGCTACGGGACCACCGAAGCTCACAGCGCCCATGATGGGGACCTGACCGGCGACGGCGGTAGTACCGGCGACTGGCAGCTCACCAGCGACCGCCACGTTGCCTTCACCGGCACCTCCGTATGCAGCACCATAGCCGGCAGCAGCAGGGTAGGCGAGTCCGTCGTAAGACAAACCAGAAGCCAATCCGAAGGGGGCAGCCAGACCAGAGCCAGCCAAGCCAAATGGACCGGCCAAGCCAGTACCAGCCAAGCCGCAGGGAGCAGCGAGAGCAGGTGCGGTGAAGCCATAAGGAGCGTTCAAGCCGTAGGGAGCAGCAAATCCAGAGATATCAGCAATCGCAGCGCGGCTGGTGCACTGTCCGAGTGCCGACTGAAAGTACAGTGAAAGATAAATGAAAAGCATTCATTAGTTAATAATTTGTAACAATATCAAACAAGTCATTAATAAAATTAAATAATTAATAAATAATTAGTAATAATATCAAAAATTTCAAGTCATAAAAAAAGTAACCAAAAATGTTACGTTTCCTCATCATGAAGCAAAATGTCTTAGATCAACAAGTACCCAATATTATAATCTCCGGGTTCTTATGGACCAGAAAATTGTTGACGCACAGCAACGTTTTCATTGTGGCTTTGAGCAATTCAAAAAAGTTACAGAACAAAAAACAGTATTTTACCTGGAGCATGCATGCTTGGATGCAGATGAACACAACAGTGAAGGTAGACATATTTGATGTTCGTTTGTGTTCAACGAGAAGCTGAAGACTGAATGATGAACTGAAACCAGTCGTCTCATTTAATACACAGGTTCTTGTTGATAACAGTAATTAGTTCAGTTTCAAAATCATTGGAAACGTGACAAATATATCACTTAGCAAAGGAAGCGTTTGTTTGTTGGGCAATATTAGGCTTGATATGCTTGCACAAGCTATTAATTAATAACACTTACCTACATACTAATTCTTGGAACTTGATAACATATAGGGTGTATAAAACCAGCAACAGTTGTACTGGAACATCATTCTTGTGTCAGCACTCGAAACAAACTACAATGTCTATCAAAACTATCCTCGTCCTCTGCGCTCAGGCGCTCCTGCTCAAGGTAAGTAAATTTGATTAGACTAAATAAGTTCTAATATTTAATTAGACTTCTAATTTCATGTAAAATTGATTCTTATTTGATCGTTTCTTTACTTCCAGTCCGCCCTCGGACAGTGCACCAGCCGTGCTGCGGTTGCTGATATCTCTGGACTTGCCGCTCCCTACGGTTTCGCTGCTCCTGCTTGTGCATACGATGGACTCGCCTACTCTGGCTACGGCTTGGCTGGCAGAGGTCTGGCTTTCGACGGTCTGACCGCTGGCTACGCAGGCAGAGGCCTGGCTTACGATGGAATCTACGCCCCCGCCATGGAGTTCAGTCCCACCAGTGGCGGCGCTCTGCCTGTCTCCAGCGGCTCCACCAATGCTCCCGTCGGTATCTCTGTAGTGTCTGACAACGCTTATGAAGGTCTTCTGGCTGTGGGTGGTGAGCTGCCGTTTGTGGGTACTGTTGCTATGGAAGGTGTGGTGCCTTCAGCTGGAGCTGGTGCCGTCAACCATGCCTGTGGTAATGGCAGAAACGCCATGATCAGTGAGACTGCTGCCTATGGCCCGGCTGCCGGCTTGGCACCTTTTGGTGCTTACGGTCCTGGTGCCGCCTATGCTCCCGCTTCTCTTGCTGCTCCTGGCCTCGGTCTTGGTCTCCGTGGTGGTTATGCTGGCAGAGGTTGTGGCTGTTGAATATTATAATCAGCTGAAAACCAACTACTACCGACTTCCAATAAAACGAATTGCATACAATTAAGTTTCGTATTTTTATTTAAACTTATGAACTAATAATGTTATACCAGTACCAGCTAACCGGTTGTGTGTGTGTGAAAAAAATCATGGTATTTGGTGCACGGCTAAGTAGGCTATACAGGCAACATAATGTGGTGTGGGAGAAAATGTTTTTCAACTGCAAATGTTACTTTGTTTTCTATTATTCAACTACTTCAGTCTTTTAATAATGATTCATAACAATAATATTTAGTTCAAGAAAGATTAGACTCACAATTAGAAAACTATCGTATTCCCAAAATTTACAGTCTGTGGTCAGTTCCACATCCTAAAGAAGTCCACTATGGACGTTAATCTCAATCAGCTTAGACCAGCCGCTCTGTAAAGATCATCGCTACCAGACACGGAGTTTCTATGTTGCGTTTGCTAAAGCCTCATTTAGGCGATGCAATAAATTGCATGCGAGTTTGGCTACGTTGCGGACTAATCATGGACAATGAATTCAATTGATCAAACAAATACCGCAATGTAGTCAAACTTGCATGTGAGTCGCATGCAATTTCAAGTTTCGTCTAAATGAGGCTTTACTCGCAATCTCAAAACAAAAAAACGACGTCTTCAATGATGCATCTAAAAATGGTCATCATTTATCCGAAGAATTTAGTAAGCAGATCACCACTTCAGGTGTTATACTGTATGATTTATAATTCGATGCGGGCCTTGAAATGGGTAATACTAGACCTTATTTGCAACAATTTTAACCCGGACAACATGGGGTCTAAACTGACTGGTTTTGGAGATATCAAACTTTAAAGATTTTTCGAAAAATTTCCACCTTTCCCTCATTAAGTGCTTATTGTTAGAAAGTAACGATGGTCACCACTTAGAATTTATACTTTTCTGATAGAATATGAATTACAGAATCTAGTGAATTCAATCAAATTTGTTATAAAACTAATCTTATCTTGGGAAATCAAGTGTCATAAAGTTTCTGTTTTGAAGATTTCTGAAAACTTCCCTTGTTTTTAAAGCATATTTTTCAAATTAAATGTATGACACTTGGTTTACAAATCACAGAAAAACTTTCTTGTCTCATTGCCTTTCTGAAATAGTGCCACAGTACCCACTTTTAGTTAGTGTCTTACCAGAAAATTAGGATTGTTACTGACAAGGTAGCCCCGCCATCCCCTTCGAACCTGACCTGTCCATGTCGGGGTGCCCCAAGTCCCGAGCTCGCTTCGCTCGCTCTTGCATCCTAGGTCAAATAACTGATTACTGCCTGTCTTGATGACTCGACGGAGCCCCGCTTCGCGGGGCTCCTATTTCTGCGTGCAAGGTTTAAAGTAACCTAACACAAAGGGGATGGCGGGGTCTTTCAGACCACGCCATCCCCTTCGAACCTAACCTGTCCGTGTCGGGGTGCCCCAAGTCCCGAGCTCGCTTCGCTCGCTCTTGCATCCTAGGTCAGATAACTGATTACTACCTGTCATGCTGGCTCGACGGAGCCCCGCTTCCCGGGGCTCCTATTTCTGCGTGCAATAGGTTTAAAGTAACCTAACACGAAGGGGATGGCGGGGTCTTTCAGACCCCGCCACCCCCTTCGAACCTAACCTGTCCGTGTCGGGATGTCCCAAGTCCCGAGCTCGCTTCGCTCGCTCTTGGATACTAAACGTTAAATTATATGTTTCAAACGTTATCATAATGATTTTCGCTTAAATAAACGTTATATCAAATAAAATTATATGAAATGAGTTTTAGAGTAACACAAACATTATGTGTAAAGATTTATATCAATCGTTGGTATTTCTCACGTTGATTATATCATGTGAACGTTATTGAAATGAAAATATATCAAATAACTTTATATGAAATGAGACGCACCCGGAAAAATCCTATCGTAAGAAAACAAACGAAAAGTTGCTGAGTATCATCATTTTTTTTTTTTCTTCTGATGGTTGTATATGCACTGTCTAGTACAGGTAGTCGTAGGGAGCACCACAGCCGCACGCGCACTTGCCGGCGATAGACACGGAGCCAGCAGCAGCCACGGGACCACCGAAGCTCACAGCGCCCATGATGGGGACCTGACCGGCGACGGCGGTAGTACCGGCGACTGGCAGCTCACCAGCGACCGCCACGTTGCCTTCACCGGCACCTCCGTATGCAGCACCATAACCGGCGGCAGCAGGGTAGGCGAGTCCGTCGTATGCCAAACCAGAAGCCAATCCGAAGGGGGCAGTCAGTCCAGAGCCAGCCAAGCCAAATGGACCGGCCAAACCAGTACCAGCCAAGCCGCAGGGAGCAGCGAGAGCAGGTGCGGTCAAGCCATAAGGAGCGTTCAAGCCGCAGGGAGCAGCAAATCCAGAGATATCAGCAATCGCAGCGCGGCTGGTGCACTGTCCGAGTGCCGACTGAAAGTACAGTGAAAGATAAATGAGAAGCATTCATTAGTAAATAATTTGTAATAATATCAAACAAGTCATTATAAAAATAAATTTATTTAAATAATTTGTACTAATATAAAAAATTTCAAGTCATTAAAAAAGTGACCAAAAATGTTACGTTTCCTTATCATGAAGCAAAATCTCTTAGATCAACAAGTACCCAATCTTATAATCTCCGGGTTCTTGTGGACCAGAAAATTGTTGACGCACAGAAACGTTTTTAATGTAAGTTTGAGCAACAAAAAGTTACAGAACAAAAAACAGTATTTTACCTGGAGCATGCATGCTTGGATGCAGAGGAACACAACAGTGAAGGTAGACATGTTTGATGTTCGTTTGTGTTCAACGAGAAGCTGAAGACTGAATGATGAACTGAAACCAGTTGTCTCATTTTATACACCGGCCCTTGTTGATAACAGTAATTAGTTCAGTTACAAAATCATTGGAAACGTGACAAATAATATCACTTTGTAATAAACCGTTTGTACGTTATGTAAACTATTAATTAATTACACTTACCTACATACTAATTTTCCTGGAACTTGATAACATAAGGGAGTATAAAGCCACCAACAGATATACTGAACACCATTCTTGTGTCAGCACTCGAAAAAAACTACAATGTCTGTCAAAGCTATCCTCGTCCTCTGCGCTCAGGCGCTCCTGCTCAAGGTAAGTAAACGTAAACTAATATCTAATTAGACTTCTAATTTCATTGTAATATTGATTCTTATCTGATCGTTTCTTTACTTCCAGTCCGCCCTCGGACAGTGCACCAGCCGTGCAGCGGTTGCTGATATCTCTGGACTTGCCGCTCCCTACGGCTTCGCTGCTCCTGCTTGTGCATACGATGGACTCGCCTACTCTGGCTACGGCTTGGCTGGCAGAGGTCTGGCTTTCGACGGTCTGACCGCTGGCTACGCAGGCAGAGGCCTGGCTTACGATGGAATCTACGCCCCCGCCATGGAGTTCAGTCCCACCAGTGGCGGCGCTCTGCCTGTCTCCAGCGGTTCCACCATTGCTCCCGTAGGTATCTCCGTAGTGTCTGACAACGCTTATGAAGGTCTTCTGGCTGTGGGTGGTGAGCTGCCGTTCGTGGGTACTGTTGCTATGGAAGGTGTGGTGCCTTCAGCTGGTGCTGGCGCCGTCAACCATGCCTGTGGTAATGGCAGGAACGCCATGATCAGTGAGACTGCTGCCTATGGCCCGGCTGCCGGCTTGGCACCTTTTGGTGCTTACGGTCCTGGTGCCGCCTTCGCTCCCGCTGCTCTTGCTGCTCCTGGCCTCGGTCTTGGTCTCCGTGGTGGTTACGCTGGCAGAGGTTGCGGCTGTTAAATCTTTTGATCAGCCGAAAACAAACTAAGTATTACCGACTTCAACTCAATAAAATCAGTTGCAAGTATATTTCGTATTTTTATTCGAATATACCTAATACTTATTATATGTTTTTATCATCATCTTTCGTTCAAAAGCGATTATAATTTTGGAAAAGAATCAGTGCTGTCAACCAACGTGACAACGCTGCAAGTGTTCTGGGCACTTTTCTCGTTGTCAGCGATGTGGATGAATTTGTTGATGGCCCGTAACGTTTTTAATTTCCCTTGTCATTTCATATTGTTAACTTTTTCACGATTTATTGAGTATTTTAATATTTAGGCTTTATTGCTTTCAGTTGGGATGTAGGATAGTACAATGAACATTATTATAATTCTTAAAAATTCTATGAAGTGGATGTTTTCTACACGTTAATCAGGAGTTAAAAGATTCTAGATACACAAACATCTTTTTTTTTAAATAACAATAGGCTTTGAAGATCCTTTAGAAGTTTAGTTAGAGGGATGTCAAAGGAATTAAGGTGTTACCTACTAAATCTATTCATCGACCTTTCATATTTGTAAGTCAACAGGAAATGCCCATCAGACTAAACAACTTTTACTCGGTGACCTCCATGACGGCGTCGTATCATAACGCCGCTCGTCCTGGCGGAGGGAGAGTCGCACCAGGCGGCAGCTGACCTGGCGACGCAAGCGGTTGCGACGGTCGTTGATAGGATACGTCAATTGGGGCTCGACGTGGCCGTTCAGAGTCCCACATAACGGTGGGAGGGGTTCGCATCGGCGTCGGGGGGACGATGAAGTACCTGGGACTCGTCCTCGACAGCCTGTGGAACTTCAGGGAGCATTTCCAGAGTTTGGCCCCAAAGCTGAACCGGGCAACAGCCGCCCTCAGACAACTCCTACCCAATCTCAACGGGTCAAACGCCTCCTGCTGGAAGCTGTACGCCGGTGTCGTGCGGTCCATGGGCCTCTACGGGGCCCCCGTGTGGGCCCTGAGCATCCGGACGCGACCACTAAAGTTGGTCGCGTGCCAGAGGGTCATGGCTATCCGGATGATCCGAGGATACCGCACGATCGCCGGCGAATCGGTCAACCTCCTTGCCGGATTGCTGCCCTGGGATCTGGAGGCGACTGCCCTCCAGCACGTCTATGAGTGGCGCGTGGAGGCGCAGCGCCGGGGTGAATCCGGAGGAAGAGCTCCGGCGCGATCTCAGGGCAGTATGAGGAGTGGCTGGGTAGACATCACGGCGTCCTGACCTACCGCATGACGCAGGTCCTCACCGGACACAGAAGTTTCGGGAGGTACCTGTGTCTGATAAGGAGGGAAGAAACGCCTGGTTGTCACCACTGCGAGGATTGCCCGGAGGACACGGTGGAGCATACGGTGCAAGACTGCCCCGCTTGGGCAGAGCACCGCCGTGTCCTCACGGCGGCGATAGGCGGAAACCTCTCGCGCCCGGCATTGGTCGAGGCCATGCTGCGGGGCGAGACGGAGTGGGAAGCGGTCGCCTCCTTCTGCGAAGCAATCATGCTCGCTAAGGATGAGGCGGGCTGCGTGAGGGAGAAGACAGAGTCCTCCCTCCACCCTAACCGCAGTGGTAGACGCCCACGGCTACGGACGTCGGCAGACGATCTGCGGCCACCGTAGGCGCGGGCATGCGAGCGGCAAGTAATAGGCGACTCGCTGTGGCGAGTAATGGGCGACTCGCATGGACCATGCCCGGGTCGACGGCCCGTTGTGTTCCACGCGCGCCTCAAAGAGTGTCAGCATTATGACGGGGCCCCCCTCTAGAGGGCCAAAGTCTGCCGGGGTCGCGGGACTTATCCCATTACCGTGACCCTGGAACGTGAAGGGTTATTGAAGGACACCGTGGATTTTAATCAGTACGAGTCTGACAGTCCCTCCCGCCCTGCCGTGTGTGGGAGGACTCATTTGATGAAATTACCACGTTAAAAAAAAGACGTCATTCCTATATTTGCTATAGTGTCGCTGGGCGCTTGGAATTCCTCACCAGGTGTTCCAGATCTTCAATTTTTATACGTCAACAGAGAGTGCTCATCAGGCTGAACAACTCTTGATAAGACGAATTCCTGTATAATAAATGAAATCGTGCACCGCCGCAACCGCTATGTGTATGCCCTGCATTTTAAATCTGTAATATCTTCGAAAACATTAATTTAAATTACATGCTGTAAAGGGCCATATTGATCTATATTACATGCACAATTTATTTAAGGTACTTAATTGGATAAGGATTAATGCTGTATTACTTAAAATTGCTTTTTCGTAAATAAGCCATTATTTTAGTAAAGTAAAGGATAAAAAATAGTTATTGTGGGTTATCCCTAAGAGATAGACATATACCATCGCAGACTTTATTGTAGACCTTTTTAAGGTGTATAATACTGTAGTACATCATTTTGATATATCTCGTAGGGTTCAGCCAGCGTTTGCAATGTAAGCGCAAAAAAATGAGTTTATTTACGACCTTACAAAACCTCTAAAATTATCAGAATTTTTCTACGATATTATGCATGTATTATACATAAAAACCTTCCTCTTAAGCCACTCTATCTTTTAAAAAAACTGCATCAAAATCCGTTGCTTAGTTTTAAAGATCTAAGCATACAGGGGGACAGGAAGCGGGAGCGACTTTGCTTTATACTATGATGATGACGATGATGAAGTGAAGTGATAGTGATAGTGAAGTGATATATATGTATTTAGAAATATATAAGTATGTTTATCAGTTGTCTAGTACCCATAACACAAGCTCTGCTTAGCTTGGGACTAGAGGGCGTTGTGTGATAGTTGTGAAATATTATTATTATTAATACCACCGCGATTGCGGCGTGCCCGTCATTTAATAACCTTTAGGTTTTTTTTTATTTCATGGGATATTTTATAAATAAGAAAATAAACGAAATAGTTACTAAGTATCATCATTTATTTTACTTTTGAAGGTGGTTTGCATCACTGTCTAGTACAGGTAGTCGTAGGGAGCACCACAGCCGCACGCGCACTTGCCGGCGATAGACACGGAGCCAGCAGCAGCCACGGGACCACCGAAGCTCACAGCGCCCATGATGGGGACCTGACCGGCGACGGCGGTAGTACCGGCGACTGGCAGCTCACCAGCGACCGCCACGTTGCCTTCACCGGCACCTCCGTATGCAGCACCATAACCGGCAGCAGCAGGGTAGGCGAGTCCGTCGTAAGCCAAACCAGAAGCCAATCCGAAGGGGGCAGCCAGACCAGAGCCAGCCAAGCCAAATGGACCGGCCAAGCCAGTACCAGCCAAGCCGCAGGGAGCAGTGAGAGCAGGTGCGGTCAAGCCATAAGGAGCGTTCAAGCCGCAGGGAGCAGCAAATCCAGAGATATCAGCAATCGCAGCGCGGCTGGTGCACTGTCCGAGTGTGGACTGAAACATGGAAAGATAAATAATAAAAAAATTGTAAGCCAGAAGTCAATAGTTAATAATACTCGTATTACGTAAAATAACAAGTCTAAAACGAGTTTTTAAGCAACAAAAACTAATAGAACAAGCAACAGTATTCTTACCTGGAGCATGCATGCTTGGATGCAGAGGAACACAACAGTGAATGTAGACATGTTCGGTGTTCGTTTGTGTTCAACGAGAAGCTGAAGACTGAATGATGAACTAGAACTGTCGTCTTAATTTATACACAGGCCCTTGTTGATATCAGTAATAGTTCAGTTTCAAAATTATTGAAAACGTGCCAAATATGTCACTTTTAAATAAAGCGTTTTTGTTGGGAAATATTAGGCTCGACATGCTTGCACAAGCTAATAATAATTCATTATTACACTTACCTACATACCAATTTTCTTGGAACTGATAAGTTGATAACATAAGGGAGTATAAAACCAGCAACAGTTGTACTGAACATCATTCTTGTGTGAGCACTCGAAACAAACTACAATGTCTGTCAAAGCTATCCTCGTCCTCTGCGCTCAGGCGCTCCTGCTCAAGGTAAAAAAACTTTCTAATTTTTAATTAGACTTCTCATTTCATTGTAATATTGATTCTTATTTGATCGTTTCTTTACTTCCAGTCCGCCCTCGGACAGTGCACCAGCCGCGCTGCGATTGCTGATATCTCTGGACTTGCCGCTCCCTACGGTTTCGCTGCTCCTGCTTGTGCATACGATGGACTCGCCTACTCTGGCTACGGCTTGGCTGGCAGAGGTCTGGCTTTCGACGGTCTGACCGCTGGCTACGCAGGTAGAGGCCTGGCTTACGATGGAATCTACGCCCCCTCCATGGAGTTCAGTCCCACCAGTGGCGGCGCTCTGCCTGTCTCCAGCGGCTCCACCAATGCTCCCGTCGGTATCTCCGTAGTGTCTGACAACGCTTACGAAGGTCTTCTGGCTGTGGGTGGTGAGCTGCCGTTCGTGGGTACTGTTGCTATGGAAGGTGTGGTGCCTTCAGCTGGTGCTGGCGCCGTCAACCATGCTTGTGGTAATGGCAGGAACGCCATGATCAGTGAGACTGCTGCCTATGGCCCGGCTGCCGGCTTGGCACCTTTTGGTGCTTACGGTCCTGGTGCCGCCTATGCTCCCGCTTCTCTTGCTGCTCCTGGCCTCGGTCTTGGTCTTGGTCTCCGTGGTGGTTACGCTGGCAGAGGTTGTGGGTGTTGAATCTTTTAATCAGCTGAAAACAAACTAAGTATTACCGACTTCAACTCAATAAAACGAATTGCAATTATGTTCCGCATTTTTAATTGAACATCTTTTATTGAACTGAACACTTTATAGGATAAATTAAAATCGCTTACTCCTGCCTCTACGCTTAGATCTTTCAAACTTCGAAACTGATTTTATTGCGGGTTTTTGAGATTTCATATTCCGTGATCAAGTCGTCAGAAATATCGATTTCCTAAAGTTTTGATGGTGTACGTCGCTGGCTAAACCAAAATGGGCCAACCACACGCACAAGCTTCACCACAGTTCTGCCTGCGCAAGCATTCTTGTCGAAATCGAAAATTTTTTGTCGTGGTCATATTGACATTTTTTTTTTCCGTAGTTCTAGACAACTTTTGTGAATTGTTTTTGTTAAAGTCTTTACTTTATACATTTGACTATACACTGTATTTTTTTCTGGCTTGTGGCATGTACACGTACGGCTAACTTTGCGACGAAAAACTAGTTGTTTACAGAGTGTTCGCTATGTTCAGCGCCTTGAGGTGCTAAGACAGGAGGGGTGCAAAGACAGGAAACCTCCACGTGCGCCCGTGGACTGAAGTTCCCTCTCGGATACGTTCGGGGGGAAGACCAGGTTTTGGGGCACCGTTGCCGCGTTGCACCCTGGGATGCGGGCAAAAACTCTTCCAGCACTGTGTGCCTAAGGGGTCTCTTTGCCCGTATGCAAATAGCCTGTCGTGTGGACGCTCTAACGCGTGTCCCTCTGATTAGCAGAGGGCACAGCGGCGAAGCGGGCTTGCGGACGGTGAGTAATGGGTAGCTCGCCGTCCGACCAAGGACCAAGCCCGGGTCGGTGGAACGTCGTGTCGTGTTTCGCGCGTGCCTTCGGGGAGTTGTCAGCAAACTGACGGGGCTCCTTATGGGGCCAAATGCCTGCTGGGGTCGCGGGTTTTTCTTAACACAGGATACCGTGGCCCCGGAACATAAAGGGCATCCGAAGGAACACGAGTGGATTTTAGTCAGTAAGAGTCTGACAGTCCCTTCCGCCCCACCCAGGGCGGGAGGACTCATTTGATAATTTTACCACCTAAAAAAAATGTACAGCGCCTTAATAGCGCTATACAATAGTGCTAAGTGAAGTGTTTACTAACATAGGCTTAATGTTTCTGTATACGAACACAAACTGTACTATAACAATATAATATATGTATATGTTAGTCTATAAGGTATATATCTATGGGCCCAAGTAGCCTGAAATAAAGTGGTAATTATTATTATGGTAGTATGTTCCCCCATTTCTCAAAGACGACGCCTGGACCGATGTGGCCAAGACTGGGATAAATCATTTTCAACTACGAAGCCCTTCACTGTGCGTGGTCCGAAATGAATTTTTTTTTAGCGTGGTAAAATCATCAAATGAGTCCTCCCGCCCAGGGCAAGGTGGGAGGGACTGTCAGACTTGTACTGACTAAAATCCACGGTGTCCTTCATTAGCCCTTTACGTTCCAGGGTCACGGTAATGGAATAAGTCCCGCGGCCTGGCAAGCTTTGACCCTCTAGAGGGGGGCCCCGTCATCTTGCTGACGCTCTTTGAGGCGCGCGAACACAACGCGCCGTCGACCCCGGACCCGGGCATGGTCCATGGTCGGGCGGCGAGTTGCCCATTACTCGCCGCCTGCATGCCCGCGTCTACGGTGGCCGGAGTTCGTCTTGCGACGTCCGCTGCTGCTGCTTGCGGCTGGGGCGGAGGGAGGACGCTGTCCTCTCTCTCTCACGGCCCGCCTCCTACGTCCGAAATGCACTTGGCCAATTTTTAAATTATTTTATCCTTTTTACTCTGGACAATTATTAACGTGCAAGTCTTTCTACATTGTTCTCACATGTATGTGTTACTGGGAAACATGAATGATGTACAGACGCCAGCAGGTCATTTTACCAATCGAACATTAACCTTTCACTATTGTGTTATGGTTGAAATTGAAAATCTATTAAAGAAATTTGTAAAATTGAGAAACTAAAGTGTATTTTTTTTCTCGTGTAGCTTGTTCGATTCCCGGTTCAACCATGTAATTATTTAAAAATCTATGAATGCAGTTTAAATTGTTTTTTTTTTTTAATTAAAATAATGTCTTCTTTCAGTAAAATGGTCCATCTACAATATTCAAGGTACTTTCCCTCCATGTGGCATAGCCAACGACCATTTATATCTAGACTCCTAATCACAGGCGACCGATGTCTGTCAACACATTAGGTAAAAAAGTCTTATAACCGTCGTGACTCGACCACTCCTGTGAGTCCCCTCGTCGCACTGACCTTGAGTTAGCCAATCAGAACGCAGTACCCCGTCCCGTTAGCCAATCAGAACGCAGTACCCCGTCCCCCTCGCTTACGTCGTACCTCAACGACTTGGCAGAATTATTTTCATTAGTCAGATCGTGCATGAGGCGTCTAGATATAAATGGTCGTTGGGCATAGCCGTGGGACGCCCTGTGTAAGATTTTCAAATAACTTTATGTATTAAATAACTAAAGATAACAATAATAACTGTGAGTTTGCTTCTGGAAATGGACATTTGTTTTTTTGCGTTTTTATATCTTGCGATCAGTCATTCAGACTATAAGCAGATGATTAAGGGCGCCGCTCCCATCGGAACCATGCCCTTTCTTTATCTTTGGCTGGAAAAAGCTTCTAGTCAAAGATGTCTCGCCGTTTTCTGAGTCGACGAATGGTTTCTGGTATAGTCAGCTGCCCTGCCAGCTGGTTGGGGTGCTTTGTCAGTCTCGACATATATTTGGCTGCGTACGTGTCCACTTCATCTGCTATCATAGGCATGTTTAAGATTTCATGCACTTCTCTTGTCTTAATGAACCATGGTGCATTGGAAATTTGCTTTAAGATGTAGTTTTGTACTCTCTGTATTACTGTTTTGTTGGAGGTGCTGGCAGACCCCCACAGCTGTATGCCATATAACCAGATGGGCTTCAAGACTGTATTATAAATTAGCAGCTTGTTGTCCATGGATAGTTTTGAGTTACGTCCCAGTAGCCAGTAGAGACCCTTGTATTTTAAATTAATTTTATCTCTTTTTTTTTCAATGTGCTTTCCTCATGTGAGTCTACGGTCCAAGTGCATGCCCAGGTACCTTACTGTATGTTGGTGCGGTAGTTGAATATCGTTTAACCTGACTGGTGGACAATCTTCTTTTCTGAGGGTAAAAGTTATGTGCACTGATTTTGAGCCGCTAACGGCAATCCTCCATTTAGCCAGCCATTTCTCGATTTCATTCAGACAGTTTTGTAGGACTTGTGAGGCCTTAATCGGACATTTGTCTGATGTAAGTAAGGCTGTGTCGTCAGCGAAGGTTGCTACGGTAACTCCTGGGATTTGTGGTACATCATGAGTATACAGCGTGTAAAGGACTGGTCCCAGCACAGACCCCTGTGGCACTTCAGCTGTAATTTCGTAAAAACTGGAGGTGCAGTCGTTTTCTTGCACTTGGAAGATTCTACCAGATATATATGATTTCAAGACTTTATAGAACGTATGCGGTAATATTGTTTTAATTTTGAACAGTAAACCTTTGTGCCAGACCCTGTCGAAGGCTTGCTGGATATCTAGAAACACTGATGAACAATACTCTTTTTTTTTCGAACGATGTTCTTATTTTTCTACATACTCTATGTACTTGTTCAGTAGTCGCGTGTTCCCTTCGAAAGCCAAATTGGTGTTCAGGTATTATAGATTTTTCTTTAATGACTTTCATCATTCTGTGTAGCAATGACTTCTCAAAAAGCTTTAACATTAAAGGCAGAAGACTGATTGGCCTGTATGATGTGAGTTCATGAATAGGTTTCCCTGGTTTTTGGATCATTATAATATTCGAAACTTTCCTTAGGTCTGGGAAGTATCCAATTCTCAACATTGCGTTAAATATCATCGTCAAGTACACAACTACTTTACGAGGTGATTCTTCAAGGACCTTTTTGTCAATAAGATCATATCCTGGTGCTTTATTATTTTTAAACGACTTAAGGTTCCTGTATACTTCTCTGGGAGTCACCGGTTTTAGAGGAGTGTCCAGTTGAGAATCTTCGTGCAGAGCCAAGTCTATGACAGTTTCGTCCGCATTCAGCGGTGCCTCGTTTGGAGTGAACACTTGACTGAGGTGTCTTGCAAAGGCTTCGGCTTTGTCAAGATTTGTTCTTATCCACTGGCCATCATTTGTACGTAGTGGTGGTTTTTGGTATAATGATCTATCATGGTTTTTGCAGGCTTTCCACAGTGAATAATTGGTGGCTTCTGTCGCTGATAAACCTTCCAAGTAGTACCTTTTTAACCTTCCAAGGCAGTGTTGTTAGCGTCTCTGATAAGAGATTTCAGATCACAAGTGGCTTTGTTGAATTCTCGTTTTTCATTTGAGTGTCTGCTAGTGTGCCACACTCGACGTAACCTCCTTTTTTCAAGTATCATCTGTCGTATGGAATCAGAGTATGTTTTACTTTGAGGGCAACGATCTTTAATTTCAGGCGTGCACATCCAGCAGCTTTCTTGGATATCTGACGTTAATGTGCGTACGGCTATATCAATGTCTTACTCAGATTTTAAACTTACTCTCATATCTAGTCTCTCATGGACGAATTCGCGGAAACAGTTCCAGTCAGTGCGCTTGTTGTAGAGCTTTGTGTTATGTTCCATGGTCAAAGCGGCAGTGCCGAGTGTCAGAATCACCGGGACATGATTGCTGTTAGAGTCCAAGCTTGTTTCTATATGATAAAGAAGTCTGGACAAGCCCCTAACAATGAAGAAGTCTAAGACGTCGGGAAGGCGGTTTGGATCTGTCGGCCAATTGGTCGGTTCAGAAGGTGCTATTGCAGTCAGGTTGTCTTTAACTATAGACTTCTTGAGCTCTCTTCCTCTCGTGCTGGTAAGTCTAGAGGCCCAGTGTACATGCTTGGCATTCTAGTCACCTCCGACTATGAAGCGTGGTCCCAATGATGTGCTAAACAGCTCATCAAAGTTATCTTCTTTTATACTATACTTTGGAGGGCAGTATATTGCAGTAACGTTAAATGTTCCATTCCGATCGTCTACAGCTACTGTTGCTGCTTGTATATGAGGTTTTTTGAACTGTAGCTGTTCGTGATGCTTAATATTTGACTTTATTATTCCCACGTTTTTATACATTCACTTTTCTTGTTTGTTTGTTTGTTTGTTTGTTTGTCGTTCCGGTTGGACTTTTGCAACTCAATTTTGAGGCACTTCCCGATAAGCTAGCAGGCTGAAATTTTGTACACGCTTTGAGTTCTGATGACAATACATGACTAGCTAAGAAACGTCATAACAAATCCAATATGGCGGCCTCCCCAAGATGGCGGACTGGCTGTTTGAAACCCACCCCCATGATATGGGTATCAAATGAAAGGGTTTGCTGTCAGGAATACGAAAAAAATAGACACGGGACATAAATCCAATATGGCGGACGTCCAAGATGGTAGACTGGCTGTTTGAAATCCACCCCCGTGATATGGTATCAAATGAAAGGGTTTGCTGTCAGGAGTACGATAAAAATAGTCACGTGACTTAAATCCAATATGGCGGACGTCCAAGATGGTAGACTGGCTGTTTGAAATCCACCCCCGTGATATGGTATCAAATGAAAGGGTTTGCTGTCAGGAATACGAAAAAAATAGTCATGTGGCTTATGCTAGGCTAGGCTATTAATCCAATATGGCGGACGTCCAAGATGGCGGACAGGCTTTGAGGCACTTCCCGATAGGCTAGCAGGCTGAAATTTTCAGGGTAGATTCAAACCCGATGAACAATGATAAAAATAATAAAATAATTAATAGATTAAAAAATCTAAAAACCCACGTTTTTAAATGTCCTAAAAAGAAGAAAATAACCCTACGGGGCTGAGAGAGGGGCCACTCAAAACGTGGGGGCGTATCTTTGCAAGTTACACCCACGATCTATTACACGTCATGTAAATATATCCCATAAATAATCCCTTAAATAATATACGCCCCCACGTTTTGAGTGGCCCCTCTCTCAGCCCCGTAGGGTTATTTTCTTCTTTTTAGGACATTTAAAAACGTGGGTTTTTAGATTTTTTAATCTATTAATTTTACGGCCGCTCCTGCATGTGCCGTGCCGTCTGGATGGTTTGTGGTGTAAATACTGTAGTTACGTATTTGAATGATATTCTTATCAGTTAGGTGAGATTCAGACACCAGTAAGATGTCTATGTTGTGCGAGTTTAGAAGGACTTCTACCTCTTCTACGTTAGGAGATAGCCCGTCTGGGATGCGTTGCTTTCTTTAAAGAATCCATTACGGTATTTTAGCTACCAACGTTGTTATGAGGCTAATTAAAGTGCTCATTTGTTGTAGGATGTGATCAAACTTTTCTGCTTGTTTCATAAGCATTTCTTCTGTTGTTTGGTCAAGTTGTTTCTATATTCTACTTGTGTTGATTAATTGTTCTCAGTGTTTCGGCGTAATTTGCTCTCTTTTTGGTGTTTGGGTTTTCTTTTTCTTTATTATTACCTATTGTTGGTGGCTGACTATCCAAATGATTTGTATTGTTGGTTGTGGGTTGCGTGGCCTTTACTCTATTCCTTAAATGTGCATGGTTATTTGATTTCCTCGACAGTATTTCCTTATATACTTCGCATCCCTTATAGTTGGCCAGATGTGCACCAGAGCACAAGGCACATTTCGCTGGGGTGTTTCTGTCCTTCTTAGGACAGTCTGCGGTTCTGTGTCCTTGAGCGCATTTCACGCAGCGGTAAGGTCGCATGCACTAGTTTTTAGAGTGACCATACTGCTGGCATCTTTGGCATTGGACGATGGAGTTCCGTTTACGTGGTTCCTCAATGATGATTGATTGTCGGTTGATGTATCTGAGATCTTTTATCGCTTTGTTGTTAGGGCTTTGTTGTAATGTTGCAAAGAATGTGGAGGTATGTTTCTTTTCAGGTCCATACTTTGCGTTTATTATCTCTCCAATAACTGTGTTTCCTGTCTCTTCTAGAGTTTCTTTTATTATATTTACAGGTGTTGAATGATGGAGGTTTTTGATTACAACTCTAAAAGGTCTTTTGTCTTTTCTATTGAAAGTGTGTCCAATAAGTTCTTTGTCTCGAATCACTTTTAGTATAGATTTGTAGACCTCCACGTTAGTGCAGTTAATGCGAAGTTGATTTTGGTTTATTATTTTGTAATTGAAAACAGGTTTATCGGCAACACCTTCTAAGAGCTCGGTAAGCTTGTTGAGGTCTTCAATTCCATAGAGTATGATAGGAGGCGGCTTCGCAAACTTTATTGGGGCTTCTGCTACGTTGTTTTCTTCTGGGTCAACAGCAAGAGTGCTGTATCGGTTTGTGACCAAGATCCTATCAGGAGAAGGGGAGTTATTTTTTTTCCTTTTTTTGGCGCTGTGGAGCAATGGTACTCTCTGCCATGTAGGAGGATTGGAAATTTCTGATTCAGTTTCCGAATCGTTCATGATAGAAGCTTGATTTTGAATGTTAGCATCCATCGTGGAGCTTACTGATGCACTTCTGGGTCTGGACAGGAAGAGACCAGGATGGAAAACTTGTTGTGCTAGCTTCTTATTACTTTCTTTAGGGCCAGTAGTAGTCACTGATAAGGAGGCCTGGGTTCCCACCTTCTTACAGTCTTCGGTAACCAATTTCTCACTTGCAGGCCCGGATACCTGCAAGCGCCGGGTGCTAGCCGGATCGCAAGGCAAAACATTATCATTACTCGTACTCATTTCATGATGATGATTGGGAGAATACTGTAGCGCTTTCCCAAGGCACCACACGTCAGAATTTCGGGATGACGCCCTAGCCTTTGATGAACCAACATCTTTCCACAAGGCAGTGGATACACTTTTATTTCGGAGTCAGTATCTCCTAGACCAATTGCCGTTCCAGAAGCTCACGAGGTGGGTCTCCCCGGGTCCGAGCTTTGATTCATTTGGAAATGGACATAAATAAATTATGTTAACGTGAACTTTTTTCTTGTTCTTTATAAGAACTACTACAATTCTTCATGACATTATTTTACTGTATTTCTTATGGATCAGGCAGCGTACACCATCGAAGCGTTCGGAAATCGATGTTTCTGACGACTTGATCACGAATATCGAATCTAAAAAGCCGCATTAAAATCCATTTCGAAGTTTAAAAGATCTAATCGTACAAGCAGGAGTAAGCGACTTTGATTTGTACTATAGTGCTCAGTTCAATGAAAGATGTTCAAATAATAATGCGAAACATTTATAATAGCAATTCGTTTTATTGAAATTAAATAGCTGTATTTATGATTCAACAGCCACAACCTCTGCCAGCGTAACCACCACGGAGACCAAGACCAAGACCGAGGCCAGGAGCAGCAAGAGCAGCGGGAGCGAAGGCGGCACCAGGACCGTAAGCACCAAAAGGTGCCAAGCCGGCAGCCGGGCCATAGGCAGCAGTCTCACTGATCATGGCGTTCCTGCCATTACCACAGGCATGGTTGACGGCGCCAGCTCCAGCTGAAGGCACCACACCTTCCATAGCAACAGTACCCACAAACGGTAGCTCACCACCCACAGCCAGAACACCTTCATAAGCGTTGTCAGACACTACGGAGATACCGACGGGAGCAGTGGTGGAGCCACTGGAGACAGGCAGAGCGCCGCCACTGGTGGGGCTGAACTCCATGGCGGGCGCGTAGATGCCATCGTAAGCCAGGCCTCTGCCTGCGTAGCCAGCGGTCAGACCGTCGAAAGCCAGACCTCTGCCAGCCAAGCCGTAGCCAGAGTAGGCGAGTCCGTCGTATGCACAAGCAGGAGAAGCGAAGCCGTAGGGAGCGGTAAGTCCAGAGATATCAGCAACCGCAGCGCGGCTGGTGCACTGTCCGAGTGCCGACTGAAAGTAGAGAAACGATCAAATAAGGATCAATATTACAATGAAATTAGAAGTCTAATTAAATATTAGTACGTTTACTTACCTTGAGGAAGAGCGCCTGAGCGCAGAGGACGAGGATAGCTTTGACAGACATTGTAGTTTATTTCGAGTACTGACACAAGAATGATGTTTAGTATAAATGTTGGTGGTTTTATACTCCCATAAGTTATCAAGTTCCTAGAAAATAAGTATGTAGGTAAGTGTCATTAATTAATAGCTTGTGCAAGCATGATAAGCCTTATATTTACCAACAATCGCTTTATTTCAAAGTGACATATTTGTCACGTTTTGAATAATTTTGTAATTGAACTACTTAATTACTGATATCAACAAGGGCCTGTGTATAAAATGAGACGCCATTTTCAGTTCATCATTCAGTCTTCAGCTTCTCTTTGAACACAAACGAACATCAAACATGTCTACCTTCACTGTTGTGTTCCTCTGCATCCAAGCATGCATGCTCCAGGTAAGAATAATGTTTCTTTTTTACCGACTTCAAAAAAAAGGAGGTTATCAATTCGACCCGTATGTATGTAATATTATCAGAACTGCCCAGTTTTCATATATGTTAGTCTATATCAGCGTCTGAACAAATGTGCCAAATTTCATAAGTGTATGTATGTATGTATGTATGTATGTATGTTTTTATGTTTGTGCACGCATATCTCCGGAACTATAAGTTCGATTTAAGTAATTCTTTTTTTGTTGTACTAGGTATTGTTCAACTTAGGGTACACTGCAAGTTTCATCAAAATCGGTTCAGTAGTTTTAGAGATATGGATTTTTTTATGTTGTGACGGATTACAAGATTAGTGCATAATTATGTAAGAAAATTTTGTATTTTACAAGAATTTGGGTTGAATATGTAATACATAAACTAAAAAGGGTAAAATAAAAACTTTTTTTTAAAAAAGTACCGACTTCAAAACAAATACAAAAAAGTTTAAAATAACTTTTCTTTCGGAAGTCGGTGGCTTTCTTTTGTTGTGTCATTGACTATTGCCACCGACTTCCGAAAGAAAAGTTATTTTAAACTTTTTTGTATTTGTTTTGAAGTCGGTACTTTTTTAAAAAAAAGTTTTTTTGTTAGTTTTTTGTTGTTTACAAACTCACAATGAAGATAGGAAACATAACTTATTTGGGTATGTTTTAACGACTTGATATTTTTGATATTATTTCAAATTGATATTGTTACAATTGTTGTTATTTGGTTACGTTTTAATGACTTGATATTTTATATAATATGTACTTACTAGCTTTTGCCCGCGACTTCGTACGCGGATCCTGTTGCTTATGCCAGCGACAACGGGGTCGTCAAAGTCGAAGATCTGAAACGTCTGATGTCGAATTCTAAGAGCCCCGGGACGGGATGCGCGAGACGATTCGAAACGTTCCAGATCTTTCATTTTTGTAAGACTAAAGAACTTTTGCTAAGACGTCATTCCTATATATGGTATAGTGTAGCTGGGCTCTTGGAGTTCCACATCAGGTGTTCCAGATCTTCAATATTTATACATCAACAGAGAGTGCTCATCAGACTGAACAACTGTTGCTAAGAAGTCATTCCTTTATATCTTATAGTGTAGCTGGGCTCTTGGAGTTCCACATCAGGTGTTCCAGATCTTCAATTTGTATACGTCAACAGAAAGTGCTCATCAGGTTGACCAACTCTTGCTAAGACATCATTCCTGTATATGTTATAGTGTAGCTGGGCTCTTGGAGTTCCACATCAGGTGTTCCAGATCTTCAATTTGTATACGTCAACAGAAAGTGCTCATCAGGTTGACCAACTCTTGCTAAGACGTCTTCCTGTAAATGTTTAGTGTAGCTGGGCTCTTGGAGTTCCACATCAAGTGTTCCAGATCTTCAATTTGTATACGTCAACAGAAAGTGCTCATCAGGTTGACCAACTCTTGCTAAGACGTCATTTCTGTATATGTTATAGTGTAGCTGGGCTCTTGGAGTTCCACATCAGGTGTTCCAGATCTTCAATTTGTATACGTCAACAGAAAGTGCTCATCATGTTGACCAACTCTTGCTAAGACGTCATTTCTGTACTTATATGTTATAGTGTAGCTGGGCTCTTGGAGTTCCACATCAGGTGTTCCAGATCTTCAATTTGTATACGTCAACAGAAAGTGCTCATCAGGTTGACCAACTCTTGCTAAGACGTCATTTCTGTATATGTTATAGTGTAGCTGGGCTCTTGGAGTTCCACATCAGGTTTTCCAGATCTTCAATTTGTATACGTCAACAGAAAGTGCTCATCAGGTTGACCAACTCTTGCTAAGACGTCATTTCTGTATATGTTATAGTGTAGCTGGGCTCTTGGAGTTCCACATCAGGTGTTCCAGATCTTCAATTTGTATACGTCAACAGAAAGTGCTCATCATATTGACCAACTCTTGCTAAGACGTCATTTCTGTACTTATATGTTATAGTGTAGCTGGGCTCTTGGAGTTCCACATCAGGTGTTCCAGATCTTCAATTTGTATACGTCAACAGAAAGTGCTCATCAGGTTGATCACTCTTGCTAAGAGGTCATTCCTGTATATGTTATAGTGAAGCTGGGCTCTTAGAGTTCCACATCAGGTGTTCCAGATCTTTAATTTGTATACGTCAACAGAAAGTGCTCATCAGGTTGACCAACTCTTGCTAAGACGTCATTCCTGTATATGTTATAGTGTAGCTGGGCTCTTGGAGTTCCACATCAGGTGTTCCAGATCTTCAATTTGCATACGTCAACTGAAAGTGCTCATCAGGTTGACCAACTCTTGCTAAGACGGCATTTCTGTATATGTTATAGTGTAGCTGGGCTCTTGGAGTTCCACATCAGGTGTTCCAGATCTTCAATTTGTATACGTCAACAGAAAGTGCTCATCAGGTTGACCAACTCTTGCTAAGACGTCATTCTTGTATATGTTATAGTGTAGCTGGGCTCTTGGAGTTCCACATCAGGTGAATGTCGAAAATTATCCCAAGGGAACATATTCCCGGGATAAAAAGTATCCTATGTGTTATTCCAGACTGTAATCTACCTCTGTGCCAAATTTCATCAAAATCCGTTCCGTAGTTTTTGCGTAAAAGAGTAACAAACATACATCCATCCTCACAAACTTTCGCATTTATAATATTATTAGTAGGATAGGATAGGATAGGATTACAAGTAATTTAATTCTGGATTACCAAAATTAATTAATGATTCTCATTTATCTTTCATTGTACTTTCAGTCCGCACTCGGACAGTGCACCAGCCGCGCTGCGATTGCTGATATCTCTGGATTTGCTGCTCCCTTCGGCTTGAACGCTCCTTATGGCTTCACCGCACCTGCTCTCGCTGCTCCCTGCGGCTTGGCTGGTACTGGCTTGGCCGGTCCATTTGGCTTGGCTGGCTCTGGTCTGGCTGCCCCCTTCGGATTGGCTTCTGGTTTGGCTTACGACGGACTCGCCTACCCTGCTGCTGCCGGTTATGGTGCTGCATACGGAGGTGCCGGTGAAGGCAACGTGGCGGTCGCTGGTGAGCTGCCAGTCGCCGGTACTACCGCCGTCGCCGGTCAGGTCCCCATCATGGGCGCTGTGAGCTTCGGTGGTCCCGTGGCTGCTGCTGGCTCCGTGTCTATCGCCGGCAAGTGCGCGTGCGGCTGTGGTGCTCCCTACGACTACCTGTACTAGACAGTGATGCATACAACCATAAGAAGTAGAAAATAAATGATGATACTCAGCAACTTTTCGTTTGTTTTCTCACGATAGGATTTCTCCAATACAAACAAGATTTTACAGTTTTCAAAAAATCAGAAAACAGCCCACGATTTGCATATACATACTCATATACTACACAGGAAAAATACTCCAGGTAATGCCGTTCTTGCCTGATATAATCGACCAGGATTTAGCGCATTGACTCAAAATGCTAATATGAGATAGCAGTTTGTACAAAAAAACACAGAAAAAAAAAGGTTGGGTCGAAAAACAATTATTACCGATTTTCATACTACCTTGTCAGTAACAATACTAATTTTCTGGTAAGACACTAACTAAAAGTGGGTACTGGGGTACCATTTTTCTTCTTTTTTTTTATGGGTGGCAAAATCATCAAATGAGTCCTCCCCTGGGTGGGTCGGAGGGGACTGTCAGACTCTTACTGACTAAAATCCACCCGTGTTCCTTCGGATGCCCTTTACGTTCCGGGGCCCCGGTATCCTGGATTAAGAAAAATTCCGCGACCCCAGCAGGCATTTGGCCCCATTAGGGGCCCCGTCAGTGACGCGTGAAACACGACGCGCCACCGACCCGGGCTTGATCCTTGGTCGGACGGCGAGCTTACCCATTACTCACCGTCCGCAAGCCCGCTCCGCCGCTGTGCCCTCTGCTATTCAAAGGGACACGCGTTGGAGCGTCCACCCGACAGGCTATTCGCATACGGGCAAAGGGACCCCTTAGGTACACAGTGCCTAAGGAATGATTTTTGCCCGCATCCCAGGGTGCACCGGCCCGAAAAACTGGTCTTCCCCCCGGACGTATCCGAGAGGGAACTCCAGTCCACGGGCGCACGTGGAGGTTTCCTGTCTTAGCACCCCTGGGGCACCATTTTAGAAAGGTAATGAGACAAGAAAGTTTTTTCTGTACTTTGTAAACCGAGTGTCATGCATTTAATTTGAAAAATATGCTTTGAATTGAAAGACATGGGAAGTTTTCAGAAAACTTCAAAACAGAAACTTTATGACACTTAATTTCCCAAGATGTGATTAGTTTTATAACAAATTTGATTGAATTCACTAGATTCCTTAATTCATATTATATCAGAAAAATATAAATTCTAAGTGGTGACCATCATCGTTACTTTCTAACAATAAGCACTTAATGAGGGAGAGGTGGAAATTTTTCGAAAAATCTTTAAAGTTCGATATCTCTAAACCAGTCAGTTTAGACCCCATGTTGTCCGGGTTAAAATTGTTGCAAATAAAGTTTAGTCTCACCCATTTCAAGGCCCGCATTGAATTCAAATCACCTTGTATAACACTTGAAGTGGTGATCTGCTTAACTAAATTCTTCGGATAAATGATGACCATTGTTATGTAGATGCATCATTGAGGACGTCGTTTTTTTCTTTTGGGATTGCGAGTAAAGCATCACTTAGACGATGGATGCAAGAAATTGCCTGCGAGTCATATGCAAGTTTGACTACTTTGTTTGATCAACTGAATTCATTGTCTATTATTAGTACGCAACGTAGCCAAACTCGCATGCAATTTCTTGCATCGTCTAAATGAGGCTTTAGTAAACGTAACAAAGAAACTCCGTGCTTGGTAGCGATTTCTTTTATTTTCTCATACTAGGATTGCTCCAATGCTAACAGAATTTCACCGTTTTCGAAAATTCATAAAACAGTCCACAGGATAAACAAATCTGAAGATTTGCCTACTATATTTTCAGAATGATAGCTTTGTAACATCATTGGAAACGTCGAGTTTTTTTTCTTTTAGGACTGCGAATTGGCAAACGTAACATAGAGGCTCCGTGGCTAGGTACATTATCTTTACCTACAGAGTGGCTGGTTGAAGCTGCTTGTGATAAACGTCCATAGTGGACTTCTTTAATTTTGGCCATTCAATAGTTTTTTTTATGGTGAGTCCAATCTTTCTTGAAATCTTTTTTATTATTACTGTTACGAGCTGAGTATCGGGATAAATTAACTAACACCAATTAAAACCAAAGAAACTCACACACGAATCACTAATTAAAACAAACACTTAACACTACTCAACACTTAAACACTTATATACACACTTAATCACACGTAAAAGTCACTTAGAGATCGCCTGAGTTCACTTTCGAGTCGCCTCGATCGTAATCAAAACCAGACTGACTGAGGTCGCCGATCGGCGCCCTTTTTATACCCCGGCCGGGCGCACTAGATGTTTCTAGAAGGTGGTCGAATGTTCTAGAAACATCCATAGACTTCGACATAGTCCCATATCTTCTAGAACCATCTCGAAACATCTAGAACATGGTAGAATTTTCTAGAAACTTCCAGACCAATCTTCAGTAGAATTGTCGAGAACCTTGTGGAACTTTCGAGAAGCCTGTAGATTGGTCTCGCAATATGAACTAAAACCTTTTCCAGAACATAACGAATACATTTATGAAAACCGCATCAAAATTGGTACACGATAGGTAGGTACATCTACAACATACGGGTCAAACTAAGATCCTTCTTTTTGTGAAGTCGGTTAGAATTATTGGCTACAATTTAAATACCTATCAATAATTCTTTTTGCATACCAAAATTAGTAAATGCTCACCAAATTTAAAACTCGCTTTAGCAAGATTTCAAGAAAAACTTGCAAACAGAAATAGAATATAAGCGGGACTTCGTTGATCCTATTTAGGTCATTTTTTTTAGTTGCAGCAAATATACACAATTTGGTGAGCATTTATCCATTCTTGCAGGTATTTAGATTTTCGGTTTTATAATAGGCACTTTTCTGGTAGGCGTTTAAACACAAGCCAAAATTATTATATATAAAAAGCTCCGACATGTGACACACACTTTGCTGAAAACTGCATCAAAATTGGTTAAGCCAATCGAAGTATAACCACGGACAAACAAACATATATTCAATCATACGGGTCGAACTGCTTTTTTTATGACAGTTAATAATAGACGGATAGTAGCTGAGTATCATCATTCATTTTTATACTTTTGGAGATTGTATGCACTGTCTAGTACAGGTAGTTGTAAGGAGCACCACAGCCACACGCGCACTTGAGAAACAAACTTACATTTGTAGTTGAAAAACATCTCCCACACCAAATTATGTTGCCTGTATAGCCTACTTAGCCGTCCACCAAATACCATGATTTTTTTCACACACCTGAACACAACCGGTAAGCTGGAACATTATTAGTTCATAAGTTTAAATAAAAATACGAAACTTAGTTGTATGAAATTTGTTTTATTGGGTTGAAGTCGGTAGTAGTTTGTTTTCAGCTGATTATAAGATTGAATTCATCAATCAAATTTGTTATAAAACTAATCACATCTTGGGAAATTAAGTGTCATAAAGTTTCTGTTTTGAAGTTTTCTGAAAACTTCCCATGTCTTTCAATTCAAAGCATATTTTTCAAATTGACATATGACACTCGGTTTACAAAGTACAGAAAAAACTTTCTTGTCTCATTACCTTTCTAAAATGGTGCCCCAGTACCCACTTTTAGTTAGTGTCTTACCAGAAAATTAGTATTGCTACTGACAAGGTAGTAAATCAATGAAAATCGGTAATAATTGTTTTTCGACCCAACCTTTTTTTTCTGTGGTTTTTTGTACAAACTGCTATCTCATATAAGCATTTTGAGTCAATGCGCTAAATCCTGGTCGATTATAATTATCAGGCAAGAACGGCATGTACCTGGAGTATTTTTCCTGTGTAGTATATGTAGTATGTATATGTAAATGGTGGGCCATTTTCTGATTTTTTGAAAACTGTAAAATCTTGTTTGTATTGGAGAAATCCTATCGTGAGAAAACAAACGAAAGTTCCTGAGTATCATCATTTATTTTTCTACTTCTGATGGTTGCATGCATCACTGTCTAGAACAGGTAGTCGTAGGGAGCACCACAGCCGCACGCGCACTTGCCGGCGATAGACACGGAGCCAGCAGCAGCCACGGGACCACCGAAGCTCACAGCGCCCATGATGGGGACCTGACCGGCGACGGCGGTAGTACCGGCGACTGGCAGCTCACCAGCGACCGCCACGTTGCCTTCACCGGCACCTCCGTATGCAGCACCATAACCGGCAGCACCAGGGTAGGCGATTCCGTCGTAAGCCAAACCAGAAGCCAATCCGAAGGGGGCAGCCAGACCAGAGCCAGCCAAGCCAAATGGACCGGCCAAGCCAGTACCAGCCAAGCCGCAGGGAGCAGCGAGAGCAGGTGCGGTCAAGCCATAAGGAGCGTTCAAGCCGCAGGGAGCAGCAAATCCAGAGATATCAGCAATCGCAGCGCGGCTGATACACTGTCCGAGTGCGGACTGAAAGTACAGTGAAAGATAAATGAGAATCGTTCATTCATTCGGTAAGCCGGAAGTAAACAATGTGTAATGGCATCAAAAATAAGTCATTAACTTAACCAAATAAGTAATGTTCCCGTTCTACGAAGCAATATCATTCCTAAGACCAACAAGTACCCAATCTGGTAATCTCTATGGGTTCCTAAGAAATAATAAAAACTTTTTATTAACAAACAAAAAAATCTTCGTATAATCGGCGTCTTTGAAAATCTACAAGTCAAGTAAGCAATAAAAACGTTATGACATCATATATACGTTATAACGATCTATGTGGGCGAAATCACGAGATATCCACTATTGTTATATACTAAAACTTTTCCCAGAATGTAACAAACACTTTTCTGAAAACCGTATCAAAATCGGTTCAGCCAAACGCGAGATAATCGCGGACAAACAACAATCGTCTTTGAAAATCTTCAATCCAAGTGAACGCTGTAAAAAATCCAAGTAAGCAAAAAATTCCCTAGCTCAAAAACAACTGAACCGATTCTGATGAAACTTGCAATATTCCCTAAGTTGAACAATACCTGAACAACAAAAAAATAATTACTTAAATCGGACTTGTATTTACGGAGATATGCGAACACAACATAAAAACATACATACATACATACACTTTTGAAATTTGGCACATTTGTTCAGATGCTGATATAGACTAACACTATACGAAAACTGGGCAGTTCTGAAAATATTACATACATACGGGTCGAATTGATAACCTCCTTTTTTTTGAAGTTGGTAAAAATATATATTTCCAAAATTGTGAATTTGTGAGGCACAACAAAAACTATAACAGTATTCTTACCTGGAGCATGCATGCTTGGATGCAGAGAAACACAACAGTGAAGGTAGACATGTTTGATGTTCGTTTGTGTTCAACGAGAAGCTGAAGATTGAATAATGAACTGGAACAGTCGTCTCATTTTATACACAGGTCCTTGTTGGTATCAGTAATTAGTTCAGTTTCAAAATTATTGAAAACGTGACATTAGGTCACTTTGAAATAAAACGTTTGTTTGTTGGGAAATATTAGGCTCGGCATGCTTGCACAAGCTATTATTTAATTACACTTACCTACATACTCATTTTCTTAGAATTTGATAACTTGGGGAGTATAAAACCACCAACAGTTATACTGAACATCATTCTTGTGTTAGCACTAGAAAAAAACTACAATGTCTGTCAAAGCTATCTTCGTCCTCTGCGCTCAGGCGCTCCTGCTCAAGGTAAGAAAACTTTCTAATATTTAATTAGACTTCTCATTAAAATTTCATTATAATATTGATTCTAATTTGGTCGTTTCGTTACTTTCAGTCCGCCCTCGGACAGTGCACCAGCCGCGCTGCGGTTGCTGATATTTCTGGACTTACCGCTCCCTACGGCTTCGCTTCTCCTGCTTGTGCATACGACGGACTCGCCTACTCTGGCTACGGCTTGGCTGGCAGAGGTCTGGCTTTCGACGGTCTGACAACTGGCTACGCAGGCAGAGGCCTGGCTTACGATGGAATCTACGCCCCCGCCATGGAGTTCAGCCCCACCAGTGGCGGCGCTCTGCCTGTCTCCAGCGGCTCCCCCATTGCTCCCGTCGGTATCTCCGTAGTGTCTGACAACGCTTATGAAGGTCTTCTGGCTGTGGGTGGTGAGCTGCCGTTCGTGGGTACTGTTGCTATGGAAGGTGTGGTGCCTTCAGCTGGAGCTGGTGCCGTCAACCATGCCTGTGGTAATGGCAGGAACGCCATGATCAGTGAGACTGCTGCCTATGGCCCGGCTGCCGCCGTGGCACCTTTTGGTGTTTACGGTCCTGGTGCCGCCTTCGCTCCCACTGCTCTTGCTGCTTCTGACCTCGGTCTTGGTCTTGGTCTTGGTCTCCGTGGTGGTTACGCTGGCAGAGGCTGTGGCTGTTGAATCTTAGAACCTGCTGAAAACATTTATTACCGACTTCAACTCAATAAAATCAATTGCAAATAATGTTTCTTATTTTTTTAGTTGAATATTTACATGTATTAATATTATCCGCTTTCTTTAAATTTTCGATTATAATTTTTGAAAAGAATCAGTGCTTTCAACTAACGTGGCAAGGCTGCAAGTGTTCTCACTTCTCTCATTGTCAGCGATGTGGATGAATTTGTTGACGCCCTGTACTGTTTTTAATTTCCCTTTTTTAGATTATAAAATGTCAAGATTCCGAAACAAAACGTAACGTTTCTCGTGAAGCTACTTTTTCATAAATGTGTGAGTGAGCACCATACACACATTTAAATTGTTTCCTTGGAGATGTTCACGTTTTACGTAGGAGTCGAACGACGGTGGTATTTTTCTACCGTTTTTTTTGGCGTTAATTTCTCAATGGCCTGCTAGGAATCTTGACATTCTATAATCTAAGTTCTGTTCATACTTCGTGTAGTTACATTTTTTTTTATTATTGATTGAGTTAATATATCATTTATAAGTTAGTTGGAATGTAGGTACTTAATTTTAATTCCTAAATATTTTGTGAAGTATTTCTATAACATTATTCAGGAGCGAAAAGATCCTTGCAACACACCATATTTACAAAAAATTACAAAGGGGTTTGAAGATTTTGGTGGCCCTAACAGTCGCCCGCCTATTTGATTTCAGAATCGTGGTGCACAACAAATGCTTTATATGATATCAGCTGCTATCATACTTAAATAGATGATACTTAGACAAACATAAATGTAATTGACATCTAGTTTAAAACCAGAGAGTCTAATACATTCACGAAGTGAATCATTGAGAATATTGCTAAGTGGCCGTTTATGACCGTCAGCACGCGTAGCATGGCGCCGTAGAAACGAATTTTGTCGACGGGAGAAAAGACAAAATGACAGAACGTAGAGAGATTTTTACCGATTTAAGCATAGCAATGTTTATCATCACATCATCATCAGCCTATAATGTTCCCACTGCTGGGACATAGGCCTCCTCTCTCTGTGAGAGGGAGTGGGCCATAATCCACCACGCGGGCCCAATGCGGGTTGGTAATAATATACAGGAATGCAATGCAGCAATGTTTATAATATACAGGAAATAGTTTTATATTCTTTAATCGTATATGAATCGTGTCATAGTTGTTAAAAAAACAGTCGATTTGTATAGAAATAACGATGAAATAACTATTTCTATTCTTGGTAGAATAGACAATGGAATTGGTCATGCTGCGCGTTCTGTTTTGAAACACGAGTGGGTGACTTGCCCATCTATAAAACAGAGTATTTTAGGTGTATTGGGTGTATTTAACCCGATGTAAGGGTGTTTACGATTTTTATTTTTACGCTATCAACCACGGAGTTTCTTTGTTACGTTTGCTAACTCATAGTCACAAAACAGAAACCACGACGTCTTCAATGATGTATGATGGTCATCATTAATTCGAAGAATTTAGTAAGCAAATCACCACTTCAGATTTGTTAATTTTGTGGGCTATTTATGAATTTTCGAAGACGGTAATATCTTGTACTTTGCAGAAATTCTATCACGAGAAATTAGACGAAATAGTTGCTGAGTATCATCATTTATTTTTATATTTCTGAAGGTTGTATGCACTGTCTAGTACAGGTAGTCGTAGGGAGCACCACAGCCGCACGCGCACTTGCCGGCGATAGACACGGAGCCAGCAGCAGCCACGGGACCACCGAAGCTCACAGCGCCCATGATGGGGACCTGACCGGCGACGGCGGTAGTACCGGCGACTGGCAGCTCACCAGCGACCGCCACGTTGCCTTCACCGGCACCTCCGTATGCAGCACCATAACCGGCAGCACCAGAGTAGGCGAGTCCGTCGTAAGCCAAACCAGAAGCCAATCCGAAGGGGGCAGCCAGACCAGAGCCAGCCAAGCCAAATGGACCGGCCAAGCCAGTACCAGCCAAGCCGCAGGGAGCAGCGAGAGCAGGTGCGGTCAAGCCATAAGGAGCGTTCAAGCCGCAGGGAGCAGCAAATCCAGATATATCAGCAATCGCAGCGCGGCTGGTGCACTGTCCGAGTGCCGACTGAAAGTACAGTGAAAGATAAATGAGAATCATTAATTAATTGAGGTAAGCTGGAAGGAAATAATGTGTCATAATATCTAAAAATAATAAGTAATGTTCCCTTTTTACGAAGCAATATCATTCCTTATTTAGACCAACAAGTACCCAATCTGGTAATATCCATGGGTTTAAGCAAAAGTAAATTATTGATGTAACTACAGAAATATTTTCTAAATTGTGAATTTGTAAGCTACAAAACCTTTATCAGTATTCTTACCTGGAGCATGCATGCTTGGATGCAGAGGAACACAACAGTGAAGGCAGACATGTTTGATATTCGTTTGTGTTCAACGAGAAGCTGAAGACTGAATGATGAACTAGAACTGTCGTCTTATTTTATACACAGACCCTTGTTGGTATATGTAATTAGTTCAGTTTCAAAATTATTAAAAACGTGACCAATATGTTACTTTGAAATAAAGCATTTGTTGGTTAATGTTAGGCTTATCATGCTTGCACAAGCTATTAATTAATTACACTTACCTACATAAGTACTAATTTTCTTGGAATTTGATAACATAAGGGAGCATAAAACCACCAACTGTTATACTGAACATCATTCTTGTGTCAACACTCGAAACAAACTACAATGTCTGTCAAAGCTATCCTCGTCCTCTGCGCTCAGGCGCTCCTGCTCAAGGTAAGAAAACTTTCTAATATTTAATTAGACTTCTCATTAAAACATTGTAATATTGATTCTAATTTGGTCGTTTCGTTACTTCCAGTCCGCCCTCGGACAGTGCACCAGCCGCGCTGCGGTTGCTGATATCTCTGGACTTGCCGCTCCCTACGGCTTCGCTTCTCCTGCTTGTGCATACGACGGACTCGCCTACTCTGGCTACGGCTTGGCTGGCAGAGGTCTGGCTTTCGACGGTCTGACCGCTGGCTACGCAGGCAGAGGCCTGGCTTACGATGGAATCTACGCCCCCGCCATGGAGTTCAGTCCCACCAGTGGCGGCGCTCTGCCTGTCTCCAGCGGTTCCCCCATTGCTCCCGTCGGTATCTCCGTAGTGTCTGACAACGCTTATGAAGGTCTTCTGGGTGTGGATGGTGAGCTGCCGTTCGTGGGTACTGTTGCTATGGAAGGTGTGGTGCCTTCAGCTGGTGCTGGCGCCATCAACCATGCCTGTGGTAATGGCAGGAGCGCCATGATCAGTGAGACTGCTGCCTATGGCCCGGCTGCCGCCGTGGCACCTTTTGGTGCTTACGGTCCTGGTTCCGCCTTCGCTCCCGCTGCTCTTTCTGCTCCTGGCCTCGGCCTTGGTCTTGGTCTCCGTGGTGGTTACGCAGGCAGAGGTTGCGGTTGTTGAATCTTATATTCAGCTGAAAACAAACTATTACCGACTTTAACTCAATAAATCGAATTGCAATTATAAGTGTTTCGCATTTTTATTAATTGAACATCTTTCATTGAACTGAAACAAAATCGATTTCTCCTGCCTCTACGCAGATTTAGATCTTTCGAATTTCGATTTTAATGCGGTTGTCGTTAATGAACAGAGTTATTTTTGAAGATTACTTGTATCTTTATTATTTAGGTACCTACACTTTAATAAAGTTTTCCATAATACAGAAAATTCAATATTTCAGTATGATATCGTCAGAAATATTGATTTCCGGAACTTTCTATGGTGTACGCTTGTTGTTGGACAGCGAGCTACCCATAATCGCTGCGGTCTACAGTAGTCGGAATTTGCCCCACGATGTCCGATGCCCTGGACGTCTTCAGCGGTGGCTGGACCGTGAGGTAGAGCATGTTATTTCTCGTGTTCCGACTGCTCCCCGTTCCCCACACCTGCGGGCGTAGCATGGCGCCGTAGAAAGGGGTTTTGTCGACGGAAGAATAGACAAAATGACGGAACGTAGAAATATTTTTTAGTGTTTCAAGCATGGTAATGTAAAAAATATAGAAAATAAACGTTCTATTCTTCAATAGCGTACGAATCGCGTTATATTTATGCAAAAAAACAGTCGATTTGTATAGAAATAACGATGAAATAACCTTGTTTTTTCTTGTTAGAATAGACATAGAATCGCCATGCTACGCGTGCAGCAGTTGAATCCCAGAGGTACCTTCCGAAACAACCGTGTGAGGACTTGCGTCAGGCATAAGATGAGGACGGCTCGTGGCGCCTATCCAACCACTCCTCAATTTAATCTTTTTAGGGTTCCGTAGCCAAATGGCAAAAACGGAACCCTTATAGATTCGTCATGTCTGTCTGTCTGTCCGTGTATGTCACAGCCACTTTTTGTCGAAAGTATAAGAGCTATCCTGTTGAAACTTGGTAGAAAGATGTATTATGTGAACCGCATTAGGATTTTTACACAAAAATCAAAACAAAACAAATTTTGGGGTGCCCCCCATACTTAGAATTGAAACTCAAAAAAAAATTTTTCACCAAACCCATACGTGTGGGGTATCTATGAATAGGTCTTTAAAAATGATATTGAGGTTACTAACATCATTTTTTTCTAAACTGAACAGTTTGCGGGAGAGACACTTCCAAAGTGGTAAAAAGTGTGTCCCCCCCCCGTAACTTCTAAAATAAGAGGATGATAAAACTAAAAAAAATATATAATGTAGACCTCAACCAAAACTACCAACGAAAATTGGTTTGGATGAGATACAGTTAGCAGTTTTTGAGATATAGTACATTTTCAAAAACCGCAAATATAACTTTGCCATTCATACAAATACTATGAAAAACAAAGTTATTTTTATTGTTTGTGTATATTACTTACTAATCTCAATATAATTATATCTCTAATCTATGCTTGCTGCTACGGAACCCTTCATGGGTGAGTCCAACTCGCACTTGGCCGGTTTTTTTCAATTCGTACCAGTAGTTCCTTAGATTATTCAACCAAACAAACTCTTCTGCTTTATAAATTAGTATAGATATGGCAAAATGATGTCATAGAAAAAGCAAGAGAAAAAACTCAACGATGACATTATTACCATTATTATCTTTTTTTATTCCAAATTTTTATAACATTTTGAAAACCGCTTTTACCCCACTAGATGTTCATCATGACCAAGCATAGGAAGAAGAAAACTTGAGAGGTGTCAAGGGACACCCGGGTGGAACGAAGTTACTGTACCTACACTCAACAAAAGTAATCGTCGCGACACCACTCTGTTCAATGCGACCGAATTAAAATGGTTGTCTTGTTTTTTTACCGATTTATCCTACTGGTGGAAAGGTCGGAAAACATTTGCTTAACGATAGCAAGTAAAAAAAAAAAGGTTCAAGCGATTTTGCAACTCCACTCCTCTCCACTCCCCTCCACCTCGCTCCACCCCGCTCTACCCCGCTCCACCCCGCTCCACCCCACTCCACTCCCCTCCCCTCCCCTCCCCTCCCCTCCCCACCGCCCTTTTTATCCACGCGGAAATCGAAAAGTGACATAATTTTTAGCAAAAACAAAGTGATTTTGAACTTTGCATTTTAAATGTCCTCACATTATCAATAACAGAGGTCAAAATGAATCCCCGGTCAGTGACTGATCGACAATCGAAATCGACAATATTTATATTATTTATCTCAGATTTAAGATAAAAATAATGTATATAAAACTAATGAACCTTCTGACAAGATGTTGATCTTAATATGGATCACGGTATAGGAATAGGAGGTAATTCCAGACGGCACTGCAGTGACTATCAAGTGCTTCCGTGCACAGTAAGGCCCAGGAAACCCCTATAATATCTTCCCAGGGATAAAGCGCATGTCTGGGAAGGTAGTAAAGGGTTTTCCTCATGCATTGCATTGCTCCATCAAGCATTACAAAGTGGCAAAATGTTTCAAGATACGCCACATTCATACTTTATAAGGGTTTTGTAGCGCTCAAAGAAACTAGAAGCAACCTAGAAAAGTTTCATTTTGCCCCAACTGTGAAACTAACCGTGGACCTACCAAAAAATATAAAATATTATACCTATTCTGGTACCATGTATCATCAAAATAAAATATTACAGAATATCCGGATCGAGCTAATCTCTTTAATACGATTAAAACTGACATCATCCAACCTTCGTATGTGCCAAGATTTGAACGATTGTACGTGGTTCAAGGTTGGTACATGCACTTTTATCACACCCATGACGTTATTTCAGTTTTATTATGATTATGGATGCTCTAAAATTTACTAAATACAAAAGACTGGAGCCCAAAAAATTTTACAATCTCTACTTAGACGCAGGTAGGTACGACCGGACGTTTGAGTTTGTCACCGACTGATGTCTGGTTAAATAATAAACACAGAGGATGTAGGTAAATACCCAGATAAATGCACTCGGCTTTATCTAACCTTTGCATGCCCTCCTATTTTTACTCGTAGATCTGAACGATTGTTCGGTTCAAGGCTAACTAATCGCATGTATTTTTCTCATGATCCGTGTTGACGCAGTTGCAATCCTGTTTAATAATTATAATAACCTCACTCTCATATCTTTATATTGACACCGTGGTTGGACTTGTACGTTCCAACTTCCAATGAGCTGTGGTAGATCATAATTATCATGTTGGTAAAGTTGACTTTGCCAAACATCTAAGGTAAGGAGCCAGACCAAAAAAAACGTGTAGCGTGATAAAATCATCAAATGAGTCCACCCACCCAGGCAGGGCAGGGCAAGAGGGACTGTCAAACTTGTACTGACTACAATCCCCGGTGTCCTTCAATAGCCCTTTACGTTCCGCGGTCACGGTGGAGTTTTGTACCTAAAGGGTAAAACAGGACCAGCTCGTGGTGGCCAGTGAGAGATATTTTGTTCCTCATCTCAGGCTGGCCAATCGGAGTAAATATACTGACGAGGAATAGAGCCCCCATCTCTTTCTAGGCTGGCTTGTATGGAGATTCGCAAGATCATACTTGCTATGAGTATGAAGAAGTAGTACGATAAAGTAAATGTTCTTAGGGATCTTGACCATTTTCGGGGACCCCAGTCGGTTTCGATAGCCCTGGAATATCTCTCTACTCCTCAACCTCCTAAGGATAATGTTGTAAAATCATCAAGTGAGTCTTCCCACCCAGAGCAGGGCAGGAGGGACTGTCAAACCGGTCAAACCTGTACTGACTAAACTAAAAACCCTTTACTTTCCGGAGTCACGGTAACTTGTTAGTCCCGGCAGGCTTTAGCCCTCTAATGGCCCCGTCATAGTGCCAACAGCTCTTTTATAGGTGCGTCGCGTCCGTCATGGACCATGATAGGACAGCGAATCGCCCATTACTCGTCATCCGCATGCCCGGTGTCCGGAGATCGACGACACGAGCGACTTCCGATGCCGTGGGCGTCTCCGCTTGTCGCACCTAGGGCTAGTGCTAGCGATACATTTTCAGAAATCCATTTATTGAGTGATTAAGACTCCCGGCGCCATTTTAATCTAGGTGTTATGATATACCTACGGGTGAACTTTACAACTGGGCGTGGATGGCTATATCCGAAACTATGAAGAATATCGAAAAATGTTGAAAGGAGCCTCGAAGCCGATTTTGACGAAAACTAAAACTGCATCATTGAATTTTAGAAAAATCAATAATCCTATCCAGGAATCGAACCCGTTGATTTTGGTAAAAAATCACACCCTGTATTATTTCACCACTCGATAGTGTTGCTAATAAGGATCAAATTCTGGGAAGTAATCATATACGGAAGGAATCGAACCCGTTGATTTTGGAAAAATAATTACTCCCTTCATTATTACGCCATTCGATAGTGTCGCTAATAAGGATCTAGTTCTGTACATAATGATTTCTAACAAATAAAATTATACGAAATGAGTTTATCTAAAATATCGTTGATCTCACGTTTGTTTACATCATGTGAACGTTATTGAAATTAAAATATATCAAATAACTTTGGAAACGCACCCGTTTGTTACTGACTAGTAAGTACAGCTTTTTGCAAACAATGGGACTGGTGAGTAGCCGTACGGCTAAGGGTCCCCCCACATTTATCGACGCGGAATCGGCTTAAGCCGGTCAAGAAAACCTTTATGTCAACGTAATAAGGGTGTTACTAATGCTATTCGCATCGGCTCGGTTCGGACGACGCGATCCGATACGAATGGCATTAGTAACACCCTTATTACCTTGACATAAAGGTTTTCTTGACCGGCTTAAGCCGATTCCGCGTCGATAAATGTGGGGGGACCCTAAATCGACCGAGAAATCGACACGTATACACACACAGACACAGATAGACGTGTCAAATTATAACACCCTTTTTTGTGACCAGGGTTAAAAAAAAACTGTGGGCACCTACACTAATAAAATTCAATAAGTAGCTTAACTTTATCTAACCTTGGAATGATCCGGGAATTTTCACATGACAAACATACAAAATTTGGACGATTGCACTCGGTTCAAGGCTGAAAATAAGTAAGTCATATCATATCATAATCCTTATAACATGCTTGTCATTATGACATGTTGTACCTACCTATTCATTTATAGCGTAACTTGATAAAGCAGCGGGAATTTTATCTTGCATCTAAATTGATCGTTCTATTTGTTAACAGTTCTGCGTCATACCATTTTTTTTCCTGTTAAAATTATCAAATGACTCCTCCCACGCAGAGCGAAACGGGGAAGGGATTGTCATACTCTTCTGAATAAAATCTACTGTGTCCTTCAATAGCCCTTTACGTTCCAGACTCACGATTACGATACGATTACGATAAAGACAGTCTCGAGACCCCGTGACCCTGCGTCATACCATAATATAACGCTTACAGTAATAGTTAAAGCAATAGCACGTCAAATGTATGTAGGAGAGGCTACCGGTTGGCGATTGGTAATATGGGTATATTAAGAAGATAGTATACCGGCTGCCATTTAAAAAAATAGGTAGGTATTTAGAAAAACTCGTGCTGTCGCTACCACACCTGACCCGACCCCCGATCGTGCGATAGAGAGCGTTGCAGCTCGCGACTGACTGTATTTTTTATATGAAATTTGTCTCTCGGGAGAAAACGTTTTTCACATACTAAATCACGACCAATCTCTTAGATTCTGGCGTCAATCGTTTCAGCATATTATATTCTAAGTTTGTAGGATTTGCTTTTTTTCTAAAACTTCTTTATTTTTAAAATAGGTATAAAGGTTTTACTTCAATGAAGATTTTGTCATAAAAATAGTAACTTTTAGGCGCCTGTAACTTTCAAACTATTATAAATTTTGAAAAAATGAAAACCTATAAACCTAGTTTTTTACTGTGTCAGAAGCATTCTAAAAAATCATTGAGATAGGATAACACCTAGGGGCAGGAAAACGTTTTCTCTTTTAGTATGGACGAGCGCTCGGTAGACGATTGTCTTAAATTATAAGTTTATATTCGATCTTTTTAATAATAATTTAAGAAAAACACAGTATTTATAAACGCATCAGAATCGAATGGCAAATTTTTTTTTCAACTTTTGTAGCTTAACTATAGGTATGCTCACCAATTTTGAAGTGGTTACCTAACATTTTTGTGTGACGACAAAAAAAAGTTTTTTTTTTCCGCCCCAGTCCACTTACGACGGATCCTGTACTACTCTAAAGCATAGATTACCACTCGCCATCCGGTTGCCTCTCCGACATACATTTGAATGTGCCATTGCCTTGAATATTTATATTCAGTACCTATAGGTAAAGAGATAAGGAAAATGATTAAACTAGATTGTTGTAATTATAAGTGAATGTTATATTTCATAAGAAAAAATTGTAATTCATATAATATTATTGAATAATTTTAATGTTATAAAATCACTGATAAACAACTGTCTTAGATATTGCGTTACAAACTTTAAAAAAAAACGAAATGGTTCTAGATTTCAGCGAATGGTTTTTGTTAAGTACCCTATTAATAATAAAATTATCTATTTCGTGCAAATTTGCATGGTCAAAATAAACAACGCAGCTGTTTTTTTTATCATTCATCATATTTATAATTCATAAATAAGATTTTTATAACAATATCAATGTGCGCAATTTTATAGGCACAGACCACAGACTGATGATACCCCCTATGCATGCATAAAAGGATACAACGAAAATCACTGATTTATTATAACAATAATTGGCAGTGACATAATAATATTGCTTTATTGCCTAACAATAAAACTTGCTAGAACTCGATTTTGCTAATAACTTGGCTGAAAACATTACATTTGACACAATTATATAATATTTCAAACAATAAACAGGCAGAATCTTAAATGCAAGGATTAACTTTTGACAAGCCTGTTGGTCTAGTGGTTAGTGACCCTGACTGCTATGCCGGAGGTCGTGGGTTCGATTCCCACCCAGGACAAATGTTTGTGTGATGAGCACGATCATTTCTTCTGTGTCTGGGTGTAATTTATCTATAATATTAATGTATTTAGAAATATATAAGTATGTTTATCAGTTGTCTAGTACCCATAACACAAGCTCTGCTTAGCTTGGGACTAGATGGTGTTGTGTGATAGTTGTGGAATATTATTAACTACATAGAATTTGTCTTACTTAGTCCCATGTAGAAACTTAACTAAAAGATAAGAACTGTAATTGTTTCTATCTCAATGGCATGTGCAGGGTGTCCCCTTACCTATAGGCACACAACTCTTGGTAAGAAAAGTATCATTTTGCATTACAGATTTTTCTTGGTTCTAACCAAGAAAACTTTGTAATGCTGGTCCATATTTTTGGCGATGACTTCTTATAACAAGCCTTTTGCTCTCAGTCTTAGAGTTCATTATCCAATCACAAAAGTTATTTCAATTCCTTATTCCGGTTTCGTTGTAGTATATTTTGATTAGGAGATTCAATATATTGGAGTATTTTATTCCTTAATACCTAATAAGACGGATTTATAATGCAAATTTTAAAACGCCTACTAGCTAAGCCAAATATAAATATGAATATATTTTTTTTAGAGAAAAATAGATAATAGATATGATAATATACGAATGTTATGTATAAAGATTTTTTTATTCTTACTAACTAACATAAAAAGGCATATTACTGAGCTCCTTCGTGGCTAGCCTGGCGGCCCTATTCAGTGCAACATTACAATGAGTATGTAAAGCCTCTATAGAATCAGTCTCTTTCTTACTCCACCTCGACTCCATCGCTACTGAAAATGCAGTACAGGAAAAAGTACAGAGTAAACTTATCAATATACAAACTCTCATTCTCAAAGCATCGCTAGGTTGTTCCACAAGACTAAGGAAGTTAAAACTTGGTTCATCAAAGAGTATTTTCTCTACTACATCAGCATGTTCGGGCAAATCTTGCAGTACCGTGATGAGAAGTCCCACGATGTTCAGTGCAATTCGGGGAGATTTCGAATCTGTAAATAATAAATAAAAATGTTTTTCAAACAGGAAGTCAACATTAATTGGAGAACCGAGACCGAGACATAATTCAGTTTAAATACTTCTAGCGTTATGTCAAGATGTCTCGAGACGATTTTGAAATGACACTTAGTATGAGATATGGGTATCATTCGTCACTCCGTCAGGGTGTCTAGGCGAATGTGAATTGTAATTTGTTTGTAACATGACCTTTTTACGTGACAGCTATGACGTCACCTTGTTAAAAATAAATTAGACTATTTCATTCGCAACACTTTCGAGTATAATGTTCAGTTACTATGTGTACGCTGTGGGCTGTTTGTCTGCCCGGTTTTTTTTTCAGTAGCAGCTTCACTATTTCACCAGAGCCACCTTGCTCGCGACCATCTTTTTCTTTCTTTTTAAAAAGAAAACGTTACCCCAGACTAGGAATTTCTCCTGGGGGTCTAATCTGAACGTGTTAAATACGAACTATCGGCCGAATTTTCGCATGTTTCTTACTACGAAACTAATTCTATATCGTTCGGTCGGTTCAGTGTTGTAACGTGGGTGTGTTTACAATCATAGAAACTCCATACACAAACACCCCGACCTAGAACAACTACTTGTAGGTCATACAAATATTTGTTCCGTGCGGGGATCGAACCCGCGACACGCTGCGGAGCAGTTGATCGCTCAACCACTGCGCTAACCGTGCTGCCTGATGGCAGCACGTGAGTAAAAATTATTTAGCGCTGGACTTCGACAGGATGATTCCTGTCGAAGTCCAGCGCTAAATAGTTTTTACTATGTTTCGTTGGTTCCAGGAGTTCCAGTTACTTCTGGGTGAACGCGATCCAGTTTAGGCTGTGAGAAGGAGATGGCGCTGGACGACTTGTATAGCTCTGTCTCTTTCCCGTAGCCTAAACTGGATCACGTTAAGAGCACGTGGTAAGGCCCCAGAAAAGATGTTTGTACTCACAATGCATCAAGAGCCTGGTGAAGACGGGATGCGCGTTGTATGCACTGAGCGCGGTGGCGAACTGTCGCACGCCGCGACACGAGCGCACACATAGCCACGCGCACACCTCTAGCATACGGACCACGCCCTGCAGTCTGGGAGAAGATACGTGTTTATAAATGTACAGACGCCAGCAGGTCGACCTACCTGAATCTGTCAGATATTACCGATCGAAAATTAACCTTCCATAATTGTAATAAGGTTGAAAATCTATTAAAGAAGTTTGACAGATTGAAGTAGGTTGATGTGCTGGCGTCTGTACAGTAATATCATATTATAGTAATCCTGACATATTTTTTAAATGACAAATAAAGTTTGTTTGGTAGATGTTCTCGCCTAAACCAATGTACCGATCATCCTAATTTTTTTGCTTATACGTTGTCAGGTGTGAAGAACGTTCTAA
Source organism: Agrotis exclamationis (assembly GCA_950005045.1). Lineage (NCBI taxonomy): Eukaryota > Metazoa > Arthropoda > Insecta > Lepidoptera > Noctuidae > Agrotis > Agrotis exclamationis. Next base: position 10,032,320 of record OX465423.1, on the reverse strand, counting down.
ATTAACGCAAGCTAGACAAAAGCTAGTCATAGCATAAGTTGATATGATTACTGTCGAGCAACCACAATTGTCGTCATGGAATGTTTTTAAAAAAGAGTTTTTGGCAATCAATGCAAAAAGGACTCAATGCTACTTGAAACTGTGCCTAAATTAATAAAGCAATGTTATAGATTTTGGAAGGAGAAAGGGGAGACACTTGTCAAGCAGTGGGACACAATACAGGTGGCCTACCATGAGTTCCTAAAGCGTGAGTAGTTAGGCTGTGGGAAAGAGACAGAGCTATAAAAGTCGTCTAGCGCCATCTCGTTCAATGAGCGGAACCACTCACGCTTTAAGAGGATAGTATACCGGCTGCCATTTAAAAAAATAGGTATTTAGAAAAACTCGTGCTGTCGCTACCACACCTGACCCGACCCCCGATCGTGCGATAGAGAGCGTTGCAGCTCGCGACTGACTGTAAGTATTTTTTATATGAAATTTGTCTCTCGGGAGAAAACGTTTTTCACATACTAAATCACGACCAATCTCGTAGATTCTGGCGTCAATCGTTTCAGCATATTATATTCTAGGTTTGTAGGATTTGCTTTTTTTCTAAAACTTCTTTATTTTTAAAATACAAAGGTTTTACATGAATGAAGATTTTGTCATAAAAATAGTAACTCTTAGGCGCCTGTAACTTTCAAACTATTAAAAATTTTGAAAAAAATGAAAACTTATAAACCTAGTTTTTTACTGTGTCAGAAGCATTCTAAAAAATCATTGAGATAGGATAACATCTAGGGGCAGGAAAACGTTTTCTCTTTTAGTATGGACGAGTGCTCGGTAGACGATTGTCTTAAGACGTCATGGTAGGCCACCAGGTTATTAAAAAAACCTGGTTGAAGTCGATTCCGCTTGACTTCTGGGGAGAAGAAATTAGACTAAATCAGAAGAGGCATTTTAAAATGGAAAACTTTTTCAAAAAAAAATGTAACCGCCTTCAAAAACAACCATAAAAAACGGAAAAAAACCTACAAAATAACTTTTCTTTCGGAAGTCGGTGTCTTTGTTATCTTTATTTCATTGTCTTTTTTTTGCCACCGACTTCCGAAAGAAAAGTTATTTTGTAGGTTTTTCCGTTTTTTATGGTTGTTTTTGAAGGCGGTTACATTTTTTTTTTGCAAAAGTTTTTATTTTACTTTATTTTGTTTAAATATTCAACCCGAATTCTTGTCAAATACAACATGTGCACTAGAATTTTGTAATCCATAACACCGGTAATAACATCGCTCATGTACACAATAATCTAATAAAATTCCCTATCTCAAAAACTACTGAACCGATTTTGATGAAACTTGCAATATCCCCTAAGTTAAATGATACCTAGTACAACAAAAAAGAGTTACTTAAATCGGACTTGTAGTTCCAGAGATATGCGAACTCAAACTAAATCAGTTGATGCCTACTCCTTACTATTAAGGAGTTCTACGGTTCTACCTTCCATCATCAGCTCAGCTACATGAAATTATGATTACCATACGCAAGTACTTAAATTACTTCATAAAATTTGCGAAAAACGGTGTGTCGGCCTATAAAATTCGAGGGTTGCCCTCGATTTCTCCAGGATCCAATCATCAGATCCCAACTTGGTGACTATGGGACCACCCCAGAAGTACCTCCTTTCGAACAAAAAAAGAATTTTAAAAATCGGTCCACAATTGGCGGAGCAATCGCGTAACAAATATACAAAAAAAAAACATACAGTCGAATTGATAACCTCCTCCTTTTTGAAGTCGGTTAAAAATTGAGGATATCTGCAAGCTTTGAAGGAGGTTTGAAATTGTTGCTATGCTTACCTGTCAGGGGCTCCATCGTCGTTATCTTTGCTGTCTTTCATCAGCGTATTGATGGCTGCTACAAAATTGTAAACAACTTTAGCTTCAAGATACACCTGAAAAAGAGGAATATCACGTTATCTCGCCTTTTCTTCATATATTCAGAACGTTGCTTAAACTATCAACCACAATTCTGGGAAACATAAATCTGAGAGGGTACCCAGCTTAGGACAGCAATAGTAACTTGCAACCACAAAACCAACAAGGCAACAAAACAACAAAACTGTTAATGTATATGCATATAGGCTTATACTAACAATCTAAGTTACAAAAGTCTGGAGCATGATTAAGAATTTAAGAAAACTGGTTTTTATCTGAATGGTTATCTCAGAATCCTCGTGTATATTAATAAAATTAACTCACATCTTGTATATTAAGCAGCGTGTGCCTGGGCAACGTGTGCGCAAGCGCCGGTAACGCTAACAACGCGGCCACCGCGCCACAAACTCGACCACCTCCGCTCGCTCGCGCCGCACTGCCCACTACTCCTATCACCATGCTTACCTGGAATTAAAAAAATATCAAATAGTCATACTCATATAAACTCACGCGTTTTTATGTTTTTCGGTGGAAGAATCTACAGACGTACTACATAGACTTACATACTCCTTTCAGATGTTCTTACAAGGTAGAAATCTCTGAAATGTATAGGTACGTGTAAGTAGCACTGTAGCACAATCGATTCGTTAGAAACGTTTAAATGCAACCGCAGCTACAAAACACGTCCGTTCATCCGAAATGGCCGCCTATTTCACTTTCATGAAGTTATACTCGTATGGACATTAATTAATTGATTTTCGCTCGCATTTAAATTAGCCGAGCGGTAGCAACTTAGCTGCAGCGCTACAGTTGAGCTATCGTAAAAATCCATACAAACAAATAAGGCGCGACTGCAGCGGTATCCGGGCATCAGTTCATTCTATGGACTTCGGTTTTGAAGGCGCTTTTTGTGTCGCTACGGTTTGGCATGTCTGGGGCTATGGAATTATTTTTTTTAACCGTTGCCCCACAATAGGATTTTCACCTGTGTTGTGGTGCGTCTACAAACATAATAATCTCACATACACAAACGCCCAGACCCGGAACAACTACTTGTAGATCATACAAATATTTGCACCGTGCGGGAATCGAACCTGCGACACGTAGCGCAGCAGTCCAATGGCTCAGACTCTGCACCAACCGAGCCGTCGATTATTATTATTGTTATAAAACATAATTCTGAAGTCATACTGCTTTTATCTGTCTAAATAAGTAGCCAGTATAAGTACAATTAATATTACACAATAGAGCAATAAAAAGAACCCATCCATACAATTAATGCACGCGTATCTGTTGTGCGACAAAATTGGTATCGTATGACATTATTACATACCATATTTAGTTGAGTTAGAGATTCCACATCGCCATCCATTACTTCACTTATGTTGGAGTTGAGGAATGCTTCCCATTCCTCTAATTCTATCGAAGAAGGCTCTTTAACTGTAAAAGCAAACAGGAATTATTAAAAGAGCTTATCAAACATTTGAGAATAATACGAGTATTGTTAGATGTGATATTACCATCACTTTTGTCTTCAGTCTTAAGCATCTTATCATTATCAGCAACATCCTTATCGTCAGAGGTCTCCTCAATCACTTCAGATTTCTCCACATCCTGATCTTTTTCCTCTTTAGAACACTTTTCCTTATCATCTACAAAACTTGAAACCTCTATCGTTGGCTCGCTCGTCCGTCGTTGCGATTCATTTTTGTTTTTATCCCAACTTCTGCTAAAATGGAAAGATCTTTTGATACTTCTTGTCAACTTATTTCCTCCACTACCAAACCTGAGTTTATCACGAGAAAATTGTAATATTTTCTGCTTATAAGAAGGTGGTACACTCTTACTAAGCCCTGAACTAACATCGCTGCTACATTTGGTGGAACTCTTTGGATGTTCCAAACTTTGCGAAGCTGTATCTATAGATTTCACTTTCTGTTTTCCATCTAGTATTTCTTTTTGACTATCGCTGGCACTCAGAGGTTTCTGTATTTTCTTTTCTTCAACGTGTTTGTCTGTATTCGGTTTCTCTTCATCTATCTTATCCATTTTGTTGAGATCTGTTTGCTTTTTGTTAGCTGCCATAAGTTGGGCCATGTTATTTTCTAGATTACATACAACAAGGTTTGAGTTGTTAAGGACATTGTACTCGTGTCTGAGTAGCTTGGCGTTAGCTGCGGTGATTGGATGTGATTGGTCTTCATCATCAGTCTTAAGGCTGTCTCGTACGCTAAAGGCACTGGTTGCTCTAACACTGTCGTCATCAGACATAGGAACACATTCCATTGCTTGCATTACTCTCGCATTTCGTAGGTCATGTTCTTTCGTTTCTGGTTTTGGTTCAGGTATTGTCCTGAAAAACAAAATATAAAGAGATATTTGAAAGAGATTATAAAAATTGAGGACACAAATGCTCTTTGAATGTAGAATTTAATGCTCAGCTTTTGTCAATAATAGGTTCAAAGTGAAAGCCTTATAATTTATCCTTAGTTTTATTCCATGTCAGCACCTGCACTTATTTTAAAAGCAGACTATTGTTATGCTTACCTTGTGTTACTGCTAACTTTTTCCCTCTGAAGCTGCTTTGCCTCTTGCTGGCTGTGTGTCAAAGGTTTTGTGAACGGAGATTCACTCTGGACATCTTCAGGTAAAATAGTAACATGACCAGAAACAAATGGATGCTCTAGAATTTCTGGCCAAGTCATCCTTTTCATTGGATCCTTGTGAAGCAGACCCTGAAACCAGGTAGAATGTTTGTAAAATAATTTATTAATGTAGTACCTCCACAATCCTTTTTGATAAACAAGTTAATCACAAGTGAGATGTTAACAATAATATAGCCAAGTTTTTTGCTTCTGATACATAAATTATTTGTACAAATTGTTTAATATTTAGGTCCTCTTGCATTCCAAATCAGTCAAAGTCATGTACATATTATGTGGACCCAAGTTTAGTTTTTTACAAAATCACAAACCTGCAAGAAAGATCTAGCTTCGGTGCTAATAAAGCTGGGCCACTGCACCGGCTTGTGTCTGATCATCCGCACCAGTTGCCATATTGACATGGTACAGAATGGAGGCTGGCCTGCTATCAACTCATACACTATGCAACCGAGGGACCATAAGTCTGCCTGAAATAAAGAAGAACAATTTTGTAATTATTAGTGATTTTATTTAAATGTTTTGTTTTGGTGGGACATGAGCAGAAAACAATTATAAATTGTTGAGTTTATAAAAATCTTTTAAATAATTTGTTAGCTATTTAAAATAGAAATATCAAAAGAATAGTTGATTCATAAGTAACAAAATTGTATGTTATAGCTCAATCTATTTCCGAAGACCCACACTCTTTAGACAATCAAAAACAATTTTAAATAGAAACCGAAGAACTGAAGGACTAATTTAGGAAACAAACAATGCATTAACACTAACCTGGTGATCATAAGGTTTTTCCTCAATTAATTCAGGCGCCATGTACAATGGAGTACCTTTGATGGAAGTCAGAATATGAGTTGCATTAGTCATGATTCTTGCAAGTCCAAAGTCACATAGTTTGGCACGTCCAGTACTATCTAATAACACGTTTTGTGGTTTCAAATCTCTGAAAAACCAATTCAGTTTATATCAGTCTTACCACTGAGTAATTAACTATAACACAGGAGAAAGACAAAATATTTATCTGAGGTTTTAACTAGAACTAACTTCAACTTCTCAAACTGGCTGGATTCAACGTACATTGAAAACAGACAACTGTTTAAGTAAACTGCAGTTGAATAAAAGAATTTACAATAGCAAAGAAAATTAATCATTCTCAAAAGCTATAGAACAAACCTGTGCAGAACTCGATGTGAATGTAAGTAATACAATGCTGAAACCAAATCCCAAGTGATTTTCTTAACTTGGTCTTCATTCAAACATCCTTCTTTAGCGAGGATGCTATGTAACTCCTTCTCTGCATACTCTGTGACTACAACCAGCTCAGACTCCGTATCAAAACTGTCTATCATGCGAATAATGTTCGGATGTTTTAGCTGCCTCTGGATATCACATTCTTGTCTCAAGTTTTTCAAGTCTTTGACTGAACGTCCTTTCTGTAATTGAGGTTAAAAAAAAATACTTTTTTGATACAAAAGTCGTATAACTATCCTGTGGGGATTACTTTAATACATATAGGGATTTTGCTACCATATAATAATGCTTAATCCATAAGTCATGATTTAGCAACACACAATAGTTTTATTGCTATGGAAGTGAACTCTAGTCAAAGTGAACTGTGGTCCATCAAATATTTGTTTTAACAAAAAACTGGTCATAAAAATCAGTATTAACACTCTATAATAAGTTACAATACCTTTCTTATAACTTTTAAAGCTACAACTGCATCAGTTTCTTTATGTTTAGCTTTGAAAACACGACCAAACGATCCTTCGCCAATAAAAGATATAACTACGTAACTTTCCATTTTAAATCAAGAAATTGAAGATTGGTTGGCTCTCAATCCTATTATGACATTGTTTTATAATTGAAAAGTAATAATTTCAATACACCCAGAGTTCATTAAAATAAAATAAACAAATCGAAGTCGGAAGAACAACCACAACCATCAACTGTCAATGTCAAACTCTGCTCTGCTGTCATTTTTGACATTGACTGCTGTCCTGTCACTCTAGAATGGATGTGTTCCAGTGTTGAATAATTTAAGATTTTGTCATCCTAATAATAAACATTTCCAACCAAAATGGTTCTTTAAGCAATTAAATGGCTTGAGGAAACATAAAACGCTCATTTACTATTCTTTTTCCATTTTCTAATAGTTTAATAAAGTAACTGGCACTATAATTTAATGCTGTTTATACGCTATTTTGTAAAAGAAAAAATATATTAAAAAAACAAAACTTAATGGCTTTACAACAATTTTCTTTCTCAGGAAACGGCCAGCCTTCTGTAAATAAATACTTTGTAGAGGCACAACTAAAAAGGTTGATCTGTAGGTACCCTTAGCACGAGTTTTCAGTATTTGCGACGTAAAATTTGAAATTTCAAGGAAAAAATTAGTTCCTTCTTCGTACACCAGAGGCGCTGTTCCATTTTTTCATACAAGAAACGCTGTAAATACTGACTGAAAAGACGCTGTAAAGTAAAAGAGTGAAAACTCGTACTAAGGGTACTGATTAAAAATTTTATTAAAAATACTGGCAATAAGTATTAAGTTTTTTCATGCTCTGCTGAGAGAAATGATCTGCCAAGTTCACCGACATAAAATGCAACAACAGATTACATATATGTACTTTTAAAAAGCTTTTATTTAATACGATAGGTAAGTAGCCAATATTTACTAGAGTCCGCGCCACTTTATAATGCAATTTGATGTAATGACATAGACATGGCACTAGCGCCGTGTCAAAAGGTCATGAGTGGTGGCGCGCACTATATGCGATCAACTTTGAAAAACTTTTGGAAGGTGTGTAATGTAGCGATCGACTGAACTCTAGGGGATTTTTTTGTAAATATTCAATGTACAGACGCCAGCAGGTCAACCTACCCGAAACTGTCAGATTTTACCAATCGAACATTAACCTTCCACTATTGTGATAAGGTTGAAAATCTATTGAAGAAATTTGGCAGATTGTGGTAGCTTGATGTGCTGGCGTCTGTACTTAACTTTGTTACACTAGAGCCATAATATACATAATACGGGAAAAACCGTTAATTATCGCATTTATAGACGTTTATACGAATATATAAAGACTATTATCGTGAAAATCAACGGGAAATGCCATTAGTGTGGCTCGGCTATAAAAGTTTTGTACGTGTTGTATCCACTGTTACTTACTGCTTGCTCCAGCTGCTTCGTGTCTAGCTTTAATACTATAAAAATCTTATGGCTGGACTCTACGATGTGCTGTTCGACAAGGTAGGCCGTCAACCGAGTCCGATCGTGCAGCGCGAGCGGTGAGCGCTAATGTCGCTCTCAGTAGGTAGTTAGTTAGTTTAGTGGATAGCAAACTTTAGTCCCAGCAACGTGATGTGAATGCTACGGCCGCACTGTCACAAAGCTGTGTTTATAGAGAACTAGCTTCTGCCCGCGATTTCGTACGCGGATCCTGTTGCTTATGCCAGCGACAATGGGGTATAGATCTTCAAATTTATTCTGTCAGCAGAAAATGCTCATCACGTGGAACAATTTTTACTATGGAACCATTTTTGCATCTCTTATAGTTAAGCTGGTTTGTTGCGGTTTTGCACCAGTTGTTCAAGTTTCCAAGATAAATTATAGCCTATATGTTGGTCAGACTTAATACCTATACAGCGAAAAAAAAATCATTCAAATCCGTCCAGTACTTTTTGAGTTTATCAAAAATCACGCGTTCCAACTGCTCCCCATTCCCCTCGCCTGCCAGCGAATCCCTGAGGTACCTCCCGCAACAACCGTGCCCGGGAGGACTTGCGTCAGGTTGAAGGTGAGGACGCCGCAGCGCATCTCCAACCACTTCTCAAAGAGGGATCATGACATGACCAGGCAGTTATTAGGTATTAATTTTGTTGTGGTATTATTTTGAAACTATGATATCTCCTAAGATGTTAATTGAAATCAAACAGTGTCTAGATAAATTTTGTTCAAAATTAAATGCTTGTGATGATTAACGTATATATGTAATTCTTGAATTCGGTAGCCACCATCAAGCTTGATATCTCTTGTCTTCCTCCCACCGAGGGAGCAGTAAAAATTGCTCAGAAACTCATTCTAGATCGATCGATCTACCGACCGAAAGGGATTCGCGCCTATAAAAAATAAATTGTTAAGTTCCGACATCCCCGCGAACGAAGTCGCGGGCACAGCTAGTAGTATAATGTATCTAGTAAGTGTAATTGTTAAAGTATGTAAACGAACGTTTAAGACATTTTGTAAAATATCGGATAGGTACCTATTCGCTAATATTTAAAACTAGCTGTTCCCCGTGTTTTCACCCCCGTCTCTCGACTTGCATTGGTCGTAGCGTCACTTTATACAGCCTTTAGGCTCCCTTGATGTAGAGTTTCCAATACAAAAAAAAACAATTCGAACCAGTTGTTCTTCAGATTTAACACGTTCGAACAAATAAACGGCTTCGGTTTTATAATATTAAAGTACAGATTAGATTGAAAGATACGCGTATGATAGGTATTCTTGGTATCTGAGTACATAAGTAAAAATAATCAATCTTCGTCTACGGCGGTTCACATAAAGGAAGCCGCGAGAAAATAAGCGCTGTTATAGCAATAAAGGTAACTTTGTAGCTGTTTAATATTTACATGACCCATATACATGTCGCAGGTAAATGAGGAAATCAGGGATTTCACGAAATCCCGGAAGATGTGGAATATTCTTGTTTATAACGTCTTCTTACTTAAAGTATCTAGTGATAAGACAAAATACTAATATAAAGTCAGAGATACCTATGTCATTTCACAAAACTAAATCTAGTAAAATGTCAGATCGTCTTCCGGGATTTCGTGATATCCCTAGGGATTTCGCGAAATCTCTAATTTCCTCATTACCCTGCGACATACGTACGTGGTCAATAGCCAGTCAGTTTTCTTTAACTTCTCAGAATTTTATTTTTCGCCTTGAGCTTTTTAATGAACTTTCCTGGCAGGGGCGTAGCTACCGCCGTATCAGCCGTATCATACGGGCGGGGCCCCAAGTGTCAAGGATCACTTCAATAAAAATAAAAACATAAAATGTTGCTTTTAAATGAAAACTTATCGCGGTCATAAAGCTCCAATTATCGAACAACTAACTTACTCGTAGCTCAATTTTCAAAAAGGCTGTAATAAATGTAGTTGTCATAAATGAGCTACGATCAGTCTATCAGCATTCTCAATTTTCTTGCTCCCTTCAAAATTCTTTTAATGACATCAGTAAGTAATAGTATTATTTACACGAGTAGTAGTCTGTCTTTATCCTGCAAATTTATACATTTAGATTAGAAGGGCCCAAACAAGTTTTGATACGGGGCCCTTCTAGCCTAGCTACGCCACTGTTTCCTGGTTCTACTGACGATACCTAATGAAAAGCGACGGAATTCTGGTTAGGTACATTACTTAGTGTCTAAACACACTATGCCGAAGTTACGCGACCGAAGTTCGGCACAATTACGCCTGCAATGCTATTTGACTTACTGACGACACACTATGCCGAAATTACGTCGCGTCATAGCGTACAGCGTAACTTCGGTCGGGCGTAAGTTCAGCGGCAACTTATTCTGTGACCACACATTATACGCGACCGAAGTTCGGTTCGATTACCGACGAAGATCCGGGGGCGGGGAGCAGAAGGGAGCCGCACGCGCCAAACTTCTGCCGCGTAAGTTCGGCACTTATGGTGTGTCATATCAGCCAAATACGTCGGAACGTGAAATCACCCGCCGAACTTCGGTCGCGTAACTTCGGCATAGTGTGTTTAGACACTTAGAATATTGGTAAGTGGAGAAATTATCAAATAATTCCACCCGCCTTTGATGGAGCGGAAAGGACTATCAGACTCGTACTGACTAAAATCCATCATGTTTCTTCAATTGCCCTAAAAGATTGGTACTGCAAATAATAATTTACGCCTAAATATATCATCATCAATATAGTATAGACGAACCGCTCGAAAATCAACGGGAAATGCCATTAGTGTGGCTCGGCTATAAAAGTTTTGTACGTGTTGTATCCACTGTTACTTACTGCTTGCTCCAGCTGCTTCGTGTCTCGCTTTAATACTATAAAAATCTTATGGCTGGACTCTACGATGTGCTGTTCGACAAGGTAGGCCGTCAACCGAGTCCGATCGTGCAGCGCGAGCGGTGAGCGCTAATGTCGCTCTCAGTAGTTAGTTTAGTGGATAACAAACTTTAGTCCCGGCAACGTAGTGTGAATGCTACGGCCGCACTGTCACAAAGCTGTGTTTATAGAGAACTAGCTTCTGCCCGCGATTTCGTACGCGGATCCTGTTGCTTATGCCAGCGACAATGGGGTAGATCTTCAAATTTATTCTGTCAGCAGAAAATGCTCATCACGTGGAACAATTTTTACTATGGCACTATTATTGCATCTCTTATAGTTAAGCTGATCTGTTGCGGTTTTGCACCAGTTGTTCAAGTTTCCAAGATAAATTATAGCCTATATGTTGGTCAGACTTAATACCTATACAGCGAAAAAAAAATCATTCAAATCCGTCCAGTACTTTTTGAGTTTATCAAAAATCACGCGTTCCAACTGCTCCCCATTCCCCTCGCCTGCCAGCGAATCCCTGAGGTACCTCCCGCAACAACCGTGCCCGGGTGGACTTGCGTCAGGTTGAAGGTGAGGACGCCGCAGAGCATCTCCAACCACTTCTCAAAGAGGGATCATGACATGACCAGGCAGTTATTAGGTATTAATTTTGTTGTGGTATTATTTTGAAACTATGATAACTCCTAAGATGTTAATTGAAATCAAACAGTGTCTAGATAAATTTTGTTCAAAATTAAATGCTTGTGATGATTAACGTATTTATGTAATTCTTGAATTCGGTAGCCACCATCAAGCTTGATATTTCTTGTCTTCCTCCCACCGAGGGAGCAGTAAAAATTGCTCAGAAACTCATTCTAGATCGATCGATCTACCGACCGAAAGGGATTCGCGCCTATAAAAAATAAATTGTTAAGTTCCGACATCCCCGCGAACGAAGTCGCGGGCACAGCTAGTAGTATAATGTATCTAGTAAGTGTAATTGTTAAAGTATGTAAACGAACGTTTAAGACTTTCTGTAAAATATCGGATAGGTACCTATTCGGTAATATTTAACACTAGCTGCAGCTGTTCCCCGTGTTTTCACCCCCGTCTCTCGGCTTGCATTGGTCGTAGCGTCAGTTTAAACAGCCTATAGCCTGCCTTGATGTAGAGTTTCCAATACAAAAGAAAAAACAAATCGAACCAGTTGTTCTTCAGATTTAACACGTTCAAACAAATAAACGGCTTCAGTTTTATAATATTAAAGTATAGATTAGATTGAAAGATACGCATATGATAGGTATTCTTGGTATCTGAGTACATAGGTAAAAATAATCAGTCTTCGTCTACGGCGGTTTACAAAGGAAGCCGCGAGAAAACAAGCGCTGTTATAGCAATAAAGGTAACTTTGTAGCTGTTTAATATTTACATGACCCATATACATGTCGCAGGGAAATGAGGAACACAGTGATTTCACGAAATCCCGGGAGATGTGGAATATTCTTGTTTATTACGTCTTCTTACTTAAAGTATCTAGTGATAAGACAAAATACTAATATAAAGTCGGAGATACCTATGTCATTTCACAAAACTAAATCTAGTAAAATGTCAGATCGTCTTCCGGGATTTCATGATATCCCTAGGGATTTCGAAATCTCTAATTTCCTCATTACCCTGCGACATACGTACGTGGTCAATAGCCAGTCAGTTATCTTTAACTTCTCAGAATTTTATTTTTCGCCTTGAGCTTTTTAATGAACTTTCCAGTCAGGCAGGGCCGCGCCGCCCCTATGTGCGAAGTGTGCGACGCACACAGGCGCCAGGGTAACAGGAGCGCCGGATGAAATACCAGTGCCAGTTGTTGAAATTATTTTTGTCACATAACAACATATTATACTTGAGTATCGATAAGTAAGTAGATACATGTCTCCCAAGACGATACTTATCCACACTAGTTGAATTGACCCACGGTTTATACATATTTTGGGTTTTAGTTATAGCCGACTATTTATTATTAGAAAGTACATTAATCTATGTATTTTATTACTAAGGCCATGCCGTGGATTATTTTATTAACGTAACCCGATGGGGACTCGCCACAACATTGGAAACATTTTATCGAAAATGTCGAGTCGAGTCGCGGGTTACTGGCGGGAAATTGATAAATTGATAAAACTGATGAAAATATTTCAGCAAAAAAATTGAATCTATGAAAGAAATTTCGAAAGACGACGACTAAAAAGGCGCTTCATAGATTTCGCACACAGGCGCTGCAAGGGATCGGCGCGGCTCTGCAGTCAGGGGCGTATCTACCGCCGTATCAGCCGTATCATACGCGCGGGGCCCCTTGTGTCAAGGGCCCCCGATCAATTCAATAAAAATAAAAACATAAAATGTTGCTTTTAAATGAAAACTTATCGCGGTCATAAAGCTCCAATTATCGAACAACTATGTAACTTACTCGTAGCTCAATTTTCAAAAAGGCTGTAATAAATGTAGTTGTCATAAATGAGCTACGATCAGTCTATCAGCATTCTCAATTTTCTTGCTCCCTTCAAAATTCTTTTAATGACATCAGTAAGTAATAGTATTATTTACACGAGTAGTAGTCTGTCTTTATCCTGCAAATTTATACATTTAGATTAGAAGGGCCCAAACAAGTTTTGATACGGGGCCCTTCTAGCCTAGCTACGCCACTGTTTCCTGGTTCTACTGACGATACCTAATGAAAAGCGACGGAATTCTGGTTAGGTACATTACTTAGTGTCTAAACACACTATGCCGAAGTTACGCGACCGAAGTTCGGCACAATTACGCCTGCAATGCTATTTGACTTACTGACGACACACTATGCCGAAATTACGTCGCGTCATAGCGTACAGCGTAACTTCGGTCGGGCGTAAGTTCAGCGGCAACTTATTCTGTGACCACACATTATACGCGACCGAAGTTCGGTTCGATTACCGACGAAGATCCGGGGGCGGGGAGCAGAAGGGAGCCGCACGCGCCAAACTTCTGCCGCGTAAGTTCGGCACTTATGGTGTGTCATATCAGCCAAATACGTCGGAACGTGAAATCACCCGCCGAACTTCGGTCGCGTAACTTCGGCATAGTGTGTTTAGACACTTAGAATATTGGTAAGTGGAGAAATTATCAAATAATTCCACCCGCCTTTGATGGAGCGGAAAGGACTATCAGACTCGTACTGACTAAAATCCATCATGTTTCTTCAATTGCCCTAAAAGATTGGTACTGCAAATAATAATTTACGCCTAAATATATCATCATCAATATAGTATAGACGAACCGCTCGAAATAGAAAAATTTTAATAATTTAGAACGGCCATAAAATAAGTCGGAGTCGAGTCGGACCGCTAAACATTCGACAGGCATCAGCGGTACCCGATACGAGTTGGATTTGTTGATGCTTTGTTGTCTATACGCTATTTATACTCGGATTATCCGGCAACCAGCTGTACGAGATAAAACTCCGAATCGCGTACACACAATAAAACACCAAGTGGGCTAAAGTTCGGACGGGAGCATTATTTCACGTTGAAACATATCATTCCACAATCCACAGCCGTGCACCATTCTGTAAACATATGAGACACGGCGCGTGGGCCGATGTGTACATTAGGGATTTTTAGTAACTCACAGTTTTGTCTAATCAATCTTTATTATTCATTTCGTAAGATTGAGAACTATAAACATAGGTAATCTGTTTAAGAATTCTAAATAATTGGCCATTAACGATTTCGCCACCTGAAACAGAAATAGCTTCAATAACAGGTTTTAATGAAACTTTTGTACGGGAAACGCTCCTACTTACGTCAGAAGCTTTTAATGGTTTCAGGAACCTTGATAAATAAGAATTGGCTCAATTGCTTTTTCAATAAAATACTTAGGTACTGTAAATTTTTCAATTTGTAAGTTTTCTTTTTTAAGGTTCCTGAAGCCATTAAAAGCTTCTGAGTTTAACATTTGTAAAAATAAGCGAACCAACGTAGGCGGTAACAAAATATATTATTATTCATAATATAAATGAAGTTAAGTTTAAAATAAAAGGTGTACAACACAAATATAATATCAGAGTAACGTACTGATCTAAAGGGAAACTGTTGCCAATAAATCATTTCTGTTATTACAAATCGTAAGTGGGCACGCATAAATTAAAGAAGGAGTAAGTACTGTAATAATTTCAATGACCCGTATAATAAGTCAGGGATCACAAATATATTTTTGTCTGTCTACTAACTACTTCTATAATTATGAGACGTGAGAATAAAACTGGGCAAGTATTTTAGAATCACGAAATATTTTTTATCTCAATGTTTCGAAATTTTCCAAGACGAGTTTTTCTTGACAAACTTTATAGTGCTGTTGATAGAAATCGGGATGGGACAAATGACCTTTTCAACATGTTTTTAAATGTGAATTATTTAGCCACTTTTTTACAAATTCACTACCTGCAAAAGCTCTAAAAGAAACAATGAGTGTTTATATTTTTAGGGTTCAATACCCAAAGCGTAAAACGGGTCCCTTTTACCGAGACGTCGCTGTCCATCTGTCTGTCTTTCCATCCGTCTGTCTGTCCGTCGGTCACCAGGCCGAATGCCGAATTTCTCATGAACCGTGATAGAAAGACAGTTGAAAATTTCATATAATAATATGATGTATTTCTGTTGCTGCTTTCAAAACAAATACTAAAAACAGAATAAAATAAATATTTAAAGGGGCTCCAAAAACATAAAAGACATGTTTTTTTTTTTGCTATTCTTATTTGCATCGTGTGTATTTAGAACATTTACTCCCACTAAATACATAACCAGTTCATAGCGTTACGTGTACAACTTGAATAAAGACCGAGAAATAGTATTAAATAATAACATCTGCAACTCTTCCTTCACTCGTATTATTGTAGTTACGATCATTCCGCATGTTTTAACTAGAGCAAAATTTCACATATTTTCTTTTCACGTCATTTCAATTTGTACCTACACGTCTGGAGGCGAAACAAAAAGCTAATAATAAAGGTGAAGCGGGATGGTTTGCATAAAATCATGATTTTATGATGCGAATACCTCCGTGCACGAATTTTGCAATCTGAAACGATTTTCCTTATCACTCAACGAGCTTCGTAAAAGCTAATCAATATTGCTTCTCAGCACCTACCATATTGATTGCAGGCAGATTTTGATTAAAATTTACACAGTCATGAAGATTGATGTTGATTGATAGGAATTTTGCCTAAAACGTCTGCTATAGATATAATTTCCTAAGAGAATAACTAGGTAGCGGAAGATACGGAATTTATAAATGTGCTCACTCTAGTGATGTATGGGGATGACTAGACATTGCAGGTGCATCGTGTTTTTTTTTTAATATTGTTTTTGTTCGATCTAGAAACGAGTGTCAAAATATTTCATAATCTAGATTGTATGCGTCATGAAGTATGTATAGTTGAAGCTTTAAAATTATATCGCTACGTATCGTAGCAGCCGCGTTTGCTATGTAATGTGGGTAAAATATTAGTTTATCGTTAATATTATCATAAAAAAAATGTGTTGCATGTTTAAAAAAATGTATTGCGATCTTTAAAAACAATGTTATTCATTGTTTAGTTGGAATTTATTTACACTTGCCAAACCTCAGTCTGAACAATAAAGAAGCCACGAAAAAATGTTGGAATCCGTTTAAAATTGTGACCGACCGATTCACAATAAATACGCTGATTTAATTGTAATATAAACCGGCCAAGTGCGAGTTGGACTCGCCCATGAAGGGTTCCGTAGTAGCAAGCATAGATTAGAGATATAATTATATTGAGATTAGTAAGTAATATACACAAACAACAAAAATAACTTTGTTTTTCATAGTGTTTGTATTAATGGCAAAGTTAAATTTGCGGTTTTTGAAAATGTACTATATCTCAAAAACTGCTAACTGTGTCTCATCCAAACCAATTTTCGTTGGAAGTTTTTGTTGAGGTCTACATCAAATATATTTTTTTGTTTTATCATTCTCTTATTTTAGAAGTTACAGGGGGGGGGGGGGGGCGGCACGTTTTACCACTTTGGAAGTGTCTCTCACGCTAACTGTTCAGTTTTGAAAAAAAATATATTAGAAACCTCAATATCATTTTCATTTATCAACAGGATAGCTCTTATTACTTTCGACAAAAAGTGGCTGTGACATACGGACGGACAGACAGACAGACATGAC
The DNA here is from genome assembly GCA_950005045.1 of Agrotis exclamationis. Taxonomy (NCBI): domain Eukaryota; kingdom Metazoa; phylum Arthropoda; class Insecta; order Lepidoptera; family Noctuidae; genus Agrotis; species Agrotis exclamationis. The sequence continues at coordinate 10,015,444 of OX465423.1, read as the reverse complement.
GAATCTATAGGGGTTCCGTTTTTGCCATTTGGCTACGGAACCCTAAAAAGCTCATTCACTCGATTGTATTTTTAATTTTTGGTACAGGAGTACCTACCGTTTTTTTACATTTTTATTTAGGTTAGATTATTCTTTAGGTAAATAACAAACTTTTTGTTTTAGTTAGTTTCACCTTGAATAATAAAAAAACTTTTTCAAAAAAAATGTAACCGCCTTCAAAAACAACCACAAAAAAGGGTAAAATAACCTACAAAATAACTTTTCTTTCAGAAGTCGGTGCCTTTATTTTTTTTTTCATTTCATGGTTTTTTTTGCCACCGACTTCTGAAAGAAAAGTTATTTTGTAGGTTATTTTACCCTTTTTTGTGGTTGTTTTTGAAGGCGGTTACATTTTTTTTGAAAAAGTTTTTTTATTTTACTCTTTTTAGTTTAAATATTCAACTCAAATTCTTGTCAAATAAATCATTCTCTTACAAGTATGTGCACTAAAATTTTGTAATCCGTAGCACCGGTAACAACATCGCTCAAGTGCACAATATGCTAATAAAATTCCCTATCTCAAAAACTACTGAACCGATTTTGATGAAACTTGCAGTATTCCGTAAGTTAAACAATACTTAGTACAACAAAAAAAGAATTACTTAAATCGGACTTGTAGTTCCAGAGATATGTGAACACAAACTAAATCAGTCGATGCCTACTCCAAGCCGTTGAGGAGTTGTACCTTCCATCATCAGCTCATCCACCTGAGATGATGATTATCAGATGCAAATTCTTGAACAGATTTAGAAAATATATGAAAATGGTAGTATGTGCCTATAAAAATTGAAGGTTGCCCTCGATTTCCCTGGGATTCCATCATCAGATCCTGACCTGATGATCATGGGACCAATTGGAAAGTATACCCTTTCAAACAAAAGAAAAATTTTCCAAATCGGTCCAGGCGTCTTCGAGAAATCGGGGAACATACATAAAAAAAAAAAAAAAAGATTCCGACGAATTGAGAACCTCCTCCTTTTTTTGAAGTCGGTTAAAAATCCTTTCCAGGAATAAAACCATCATACCTTTTTTCAATCTGTTAATCTGTTGTTATTATTATCTGTTATTTTATTTCTTCGTTAGTGTATTGAAAAACTTCATTTGATACATATATCGTATTTCTTGGCCCCGTAACATGAGGGTGTTACGGGGCCAAAAAATACAATATAAGTTTACGCCCCGTAACACCCTCACCTACGGCTTGGCTGTGAATTTCGCCTCGAATGCAATTACAATATTTCCCCACTTGTATCAAAATGTACTGCGCATACCACTCTTACACAGGACCCATGTAACACTTCTTTTTTTTTTTTTTTGCGTGGTAAAATCATCAAATGAGTCCTCCCACCCCGGGCAGGGACTGTCAGACTTGTACTGACTAAAATCCACGGTGTCCTTCAATAGCCCTTTATGTTCCGGGGTCACGGTAATGAGATAAGTCCCGCGACCCCGGCAGGCTTTGGCCCTCTACAGAGGAGGCCCCGCCATTATGCTGACGCTCTTTGAGGCGCGCGTGGAACACAACGCGCCGTCGACCCGGGCATGGTCCATGGTCGGGCAGCTAGTTGCCCTTTACTCGCCGCCCGCATGCCCGCGCCTACGTTGGCCGGAGATCGTCTTGCGACGTCCGTCGCCGTGGGCGTCCACCACTGCGGGTGGGGCGGAGGGAGGACACTGTCCTCTCTCTCACGCGGCCCGCCTCCTCCTTCGCGAGCATGACTGCTTCGCAGAAGGAGGCGACCGCTTCCCACTCCGTCTCGCCCCGCAGCATGGCCGCGACACCCATGTAACACTTATGAAAATAGGAGTCACAATGAATAAAATTATTTAGGAAGTCATTAAACCTATCTATTTATTATATTATCATTTATAAAAAGTTCTTTTTATACATCAGTGGTTTGTGTTTATTATTTTCATTCCGAGGATAAAGTTACACTAGAGAATAATTTATAGTTACAGGCGTCCTAAATCTAGAAAATCACTATAAAGTAACCTATTTTCTTCCAGAAAGTAGGTAACAAGAAGAATAGATCGATCTCGGTCATACATGTACAATTTCATATATGTATGATTGAGATGAATAAACAGGGTTAGTCGTTTTACCATTGACCTAAGATCTCACTGACGATTGTCCTGGATTTGAATTGTTTTACGAACTGGCGAGTCCATAACTGTTGTTCAAAATAACCTGTTTGGAGATTTCCAGTGCTCATAAAAATGCGAATGATTTATATTCAGTACATCTGTATTGGCACCCGCCCATTACATTACACCACTGTTATAACGCTACTCTTGCACACATACACAATAAATTCATTATTTTTAAAATTATTTAATTTCTACGCTATTATAAATAAATTACAACATAATCTGGATTTGTATTTGGACTTTATTTATAGGAAATGTAAAATAGAATTATAGTCGCACGGTATTTACAAAAGTTGTCTTCGGAAAATATTCGAATCGATCACTCATAAAATGTTTTATGTAAATCTGGCTGGGTCTACACTCCGATATTTATTTCGATCCACAGATGAAAAAATATAAAATAAATGTATGTACGTTTTAGCTAAGTAAAACAATCGATCGACGTCGGATTGGCAGAGCAATGCCTGGTAAAATAAATTCTGGAAATTTCACAATTCAGCTATGACGTGTTTTTATTTTATTGCAATGTAGGTATAACTAGCTACAAGTAATGAAGTTAAAACATGTGGAGCATGTAGACGGTTAGTCATTCACGCAGACTTAAAAATAGTTCTCAAACATTGGTTTTAACATTTTTACTTTGTAGGTAAACATACATTACATCAAAATTCAAGTCAAATTCAACGCATATATTCTGTAATTTATTTTTGAAAATACACCATGCCGAAAGGATAGCCTTTATAAACAGAAAGAAGAAAATAATAACATAATTAAGAGAACCAAAACATTTTCTACGAAGATGCAATCAGCACGAAGCTTGACAAATTTATAGAGCAACAAAATAAACACGGAATGAAGAAATAAGCGCGGGAAAATAAAAATAACAGTGCATTGCGCGGGACTAGGATTTATTAACAAAATGTAATAAACTGTAGTAATGGATAGGCTCCCACCGGGATGAATGCACCAGGGACGTAAGGACGTTATTGTAAAATTTTATTTGTGCCAAATCTCCATTCAAGCTTCACAAGCGCCGTGATGATGGATTGTCATTATCGTTTAATATTTTTTAAAGAGCTACATATTCGCAATAACAAAAGGACATGTTTTGAAAACAATGTCTATTTTTATAAAGTCAATCTGCGTCTTTTAATTGTTTGTAAAGCTGCGTTCACTGTGAGATATCCGATATTATGATAAGCCAGGTACAGATTTACTGCAACGCAACATGCTATACATAGTGAATAGTCTATACCTGCATAATTTTCGATACATTTTAATATTGCACGTGCATTTACCACGTGTATACTCGCTTGGAAAATATTGCATTGTAGTCGTAGTCGATTTGCAAATAATCTGTGTCAAGCCTCTTCAGTGCTTTGATATCACTACTCTCATCAAATTGTTACCGGTACCGACCGGTAACAGCTGGATATTATGAGAGTGGCTGGTAATCGAGAGAAATGGCATGCGGTATGAGAGGCGTATCACTGATGATGTTGAATGATGCAATGCGGTACCGGGAAAAAAACTAGAACAACAATACTACACCTACGTAATGCATGATTTTCGATACATTTCTATGCTTTCACGAACACTATGTGCATAGGGAGCTTGGAAAAAAGCTAATTGTAGGTATATCGAGCTGCAAATGAGTACCATCTTATCTTGGTGCTATGTCACAGAATCCACCTTACAATGCGGTACCGAGAAAATAAAATCTGGAACAGTAGTTACACTCATTAGAGTCAGAGTTAAGAAGTTTTTAACATAGGTATACCTAAAATCCAAGTTATGAAGAAATAAATACAGACACAATAGTTTAGAAGAAATTAGCCAATTAAAACCGTCTTTTAACATTACTCCACCGGTTTATAATCATTAAATATTCTGCAACATAAAAATAAACTTCTGCCAAACTTCAGCTTGCTAATTAGCGACGCAGGAACTACAAGTAATTCATGATAACGTGGTGAATGACGAGTACCGTTATTTTTGACAGCTAAATGTGTTGGCAACGTGACTTGTGACGTTCTGTCATTAGAAAAGAGGCACGAATCGAATTTTCCTGAAAAATAGTAAAGTACAACTACTGCCTACTGGGTACCTAGTCTTAGATTGGATCCCCGAGTCAGGCAATAAGCTCGTTTAAAGTAATATAATAAAACTAAAAAAAATGTTCGAACACGATTTGTTCGAGCTGAGCAAAAATAAACTCAGGAACTTTCTCCTGTATCATGGATACGTTTACAAACATTTAACCCAACTAATTGTAGATCATACAAATTATATTTGTTCCATGCGGGAATCGAATCCACGACACGCAGCGCTAACTCTGCCATTACGCCAACCGTGCCGCAATTATAGTAACGTAACCATTGAAAAATAGAACTTCTGCCTATCCCTTCGGGAAATATAAACGTGATACTTTGTAATTTTAGTTTTCCTGTTCCATTTATTTCGGGAAAGCGGCTCAATGGGCCCGTTATTGAGGGCACACACTTTCAGTAATTCATTTTCTTCAGTTGATGACTTACTATAGGAACTTATATTTGTATAAATTACTGTTGTGATGTACAACATGTCGGATTTCTGGATTAATTTTTCGTAGCAAGTCTTTGGTAGAGAGTAAATTAATTACTCTAAGTAGGTACATTATAATTCTGTTTCACTTTGGTACTTATAACTAGAAGAAACTGAATGGAACAATTAAGTATAGTTTTTTAAAATGGGGTCGTCAAGGGGCCGTAGTACTACGTGGCTTAACTGATCCCCCGTTTGAATGGTATAGTTGCTAGAGTATTTACAACAGGTAAATGATACATTACAGAATTGTCTCAGAGTTGGTAACGCATCAGCGATGCATCGAGTATTGGTCGTGTTATGTACATGCGATGGACAGCGAAAAAGTTTTTTATGCAGCTTGTTTTAACGCATTAAAACAAGCTACATTAAAAAAAATTTTACGTGTGTAGGTATATTGTATAGGTTTTTTTTTTTTTTTTTTTTAGCGTGGTAAAATCATCAAATGAGTCCTCCCACCCCGGGCAGGGCGGGAGGGACTGTCAGACTTGTACTGACTAAAATCCACGGTGTCCTTCAATAGCCTTTTATGTTCCGGGGTCACGGTAATGAGATAAGTCCCGCGACCCCGGCAGGCTTTGGCCCTCTTAGGCGGGGCCCCGTCATCGTGCTGACGCTCTTTGAGGCGCGCGTGGAACACAACGCGCCGTCGACCCGGGCATGGTCCATGTCCGGGCGGCGAGTTGCCCTTTACTCGCCGCCCGCATGCCCGCGCCTACGGTGGCCGGAGATCGTCTTGCGACGTCCGACGCCGTGGGCGTCTACCATTGCGGGTGGGGCGGAGGGAGGACGCTGTCCTCTCTCTCTCACGGCCCGCCTCCTCCTTAACGAGCATTACTGCTTCGCAGAAGGAGGCGACCGCTTCCCACTCCGTCTCGCCCCGCAGCATGGCCTCGACCAATGCCGGGCGCGAGAGGTCTCCGCCTATCGCTGCCGTGAGGACACGGCGGTGCTCTGCCCAAGCGGGGCAGTCTTGCACCGTATGCTCTACTGTGTCCTCCGGGCGATCTTCGCAATGGTGACACCCCGGCGTTTCTTCCTTCCCCATCCGACACAGGTACCTCCCGAAACATCCGTGTCCGGTGAGGACCTGCGTCATCCGATAGGTCAGGACGCCGTGACGCCTTTCCAGCCACTCCTCAAAGAGGGGTCTTACCGCCGCGATTGCGGCGTGCCCGAACCTCGGTTGCGACAGTCGTTCCCTCCATACTGCCCTGAGATCGCGCCGGACCTCTTCCCGCCGCGCCTCGACTTGTCGGGGCAGCGGGAATTCTCCCCGGCGCCGCGCCTCCACGCGCCACTCATAGACGCGCTGGAGGGCGGTCGCCTCCAGATCCCAGGGCAGTATATTGTATAGGTAATTTATAAATGAAATGTCCCTCACCGAGAGCATTCGCCTGTTATGTAACGTTACAGATTCGAGCATTACATCAGTGAGCTCCACTTGTAAAGGTACCTAGTATTGTCTTAAATATGTATTGTAACATTTCACTCAATGCTCATAGTGAGGGACCATCTTTATAGCTAGAGAGCTCCGCGAATTTTTGCGAAAGTGCTTGAGGCACGCTGAAACACAGAAATGTGGACCTGGCTGAGAAAAACTGGTATTGAATGCAGTCAGACGTATATTTAGAGACGCATGACGAGCAATTCGAATCCTTATAACTTTAAAATTGAATATTTAAAGAGTGGAAAAATGAATAAGCCCGCCGATCAGTTAGTTGGGATGTACTTACACTGCATTGATATGCTAAAAAATCAATTTCCTACAATTATTCTAATGGCAACTGGTGGCGGACACAGCCGCTAATTAGACTGGTAAACAATATCAGTATTTCACACCGGAGCTACATATTGGTAGAAGTTGCTATTAGTTATTACAAGTTAATATGCAATCCATTTTCCTAACCAGGAATCGTACCCGCTGTTTTTCTCGATGCCAGGTTTTATGAAAGTTATTGTAGGTACTTAAATAATAATGTTCTTAATGTTAGACACTGCTTTCTTGATTGTCTTGCTTTCCAGTATAGACTTTTCTAAGTGTCCTCCTCAACGTTATATCCCTTGCTTCCCTAATCCAACATGCTCTTGCATCCTTAATATCCGTCCATTCGTACATTCATCATCGATATTACATGCCTTTACTTTGTATCTCTTTTTTTTTATTTAAAGATAGGTTCGCGTTTGACCACTATCTCGCCTGATGGTAAGTGAAGATGTGGTCGACGGTGAAGCACGCTTGCCTAGAATTAACCTGTTCACTCTTGACTTGAAGACCCCAAGGTTATAGCTGTCGGGAAATACAGATGCCGGCAGGGAATTCCACTCCTTAGCTGTGCGTAAAGGTGTTGGCAAAACGCTTTGTACGCACTGGAGGGATGTCCACCATATATCGATGGCGCATTGCCTTACGTCTTGTAGACCGAGGATGGAAAGGGCCAGGCGGAATCAAGTTGTGCAGTTCCATCGCACACTCTCCAAATTGTAACCGATAAAAAATCGACAGACTGGCAACACGGCATCAATGTTCAAGGCTTTGGAGCTTTGAATCGACCAGAGCATCGTTACCGATTAGCCTCTTGGCCCGTTTATCTATTGAGTCAAGTGCATCTAAGTAGTTGGTATTTGGCGGATCCATCCCAAAGGTGAGAGCAGTACTCCATGCATGACCGAACTTGCGCTTTATATAAATTAAGCAGCTGTTCAGGCGTGAAGAACTTTCTCACCTTGGAGAGGATCCCCACCTTTTTCGCGGCTAACTGAGCCTTTGCCTCAATGAATGGACCGAAATTGAGGGTTGATGTTAGTGTAACCCAAAGATGGTCCGTTATCGGTATGGTCACACCTCGGAAAGGTGGAGCCGGGTGGAATTGGCTCTTTTTTTGCGGAAAAAGACATTCTCTTATTTTTTGCAGGACACCATTATGTAGGTACTCGTAGGTCATATAACTAACAAATTATTCATCGGTAGCTATAACTTCTCAAGTCTAATATTCCACTAACAAATTCGCTTGGTATTGCTGTTTACCAAACCAGTACATCCGCTCTGCATATCTAGCCCGTTCTGATTTTTATAAATATTTCTCTTTGATTCACTAAGGTAAACTTTCCTCAGTTTTACCCTCGTTTAAATTTAAACCTAAAAGAAAAAAAAAATAAGAGCTTTTGTATGTTAGTTTGTGACGAAGTAACTAAGAAATGACTGAACCGATTTTTACTTTCACATACATGAACTGTATTTTATTTTCAAGTTGCGTGTGATAGTATAAAATAAAATCTAAGCTTATTTGTCATATATCAAAAAACCATATTTAATCCAACGGCAAATATAATGGGTGCCAGAAGAGGTACCGTGTCATGACGTTACGTCTATTATCCCCGAGTCTCGCGTCTCAAAGTTTTAATAGCGCAAAAGTTAATGGTGTGTGATACCCTAATGTTTGACGCCGCCTAGTAAAATAAGCCGTAGTTAACGCAAGTGGGCCATTGGATCATACACATAATTACTCACTTGCTCAATTAGCAGCTCATCCAACCGTGGCTTATTCGCACTCGTTGAATAAATCACATTCACAACTTATCTATGATTATCTAGCCCTCGAACGGATTCAGCAGGTAATCTCCAGATAACAGGTGGAATAGTAAAATGTATAAATAATAGAGCTCAAAATTTTCCTCAGTATCACAGATTACTCAGTATTAAGAATTACGTCGGAAGCCAGTTATTAAGCAGGCACCATTAAAAATATTTCGATAATTAAAAACAACTGTGTCGATAAAACAAAAACTACAATTTCCTAACACCATAATAATAAACTGCCCACACGACAAACGACTTTAAAATTATACCTAATTATTCGCATTTATGACACGGCAGTAGCGGGGTCGTTTGGGCGGGCGGCGAGGTTACGGGGGGCGGGCGGCACATTACACGCTCCAGCATCGCACGCACCGCTTGTTTACGTTTTTCATAACCACGTTTCTACTAAAAATACTTTAGCATCCTGCCGTTTGAGGCTCACGCCATTGGTCGGCGCAAGCGCAGGAAACCGGGGAGGACTCGGGGGCCAAAGGGGCCGCCGGGGGCCCCTCGGCCCCCGGCCCCCGTGCCGCAGCCCCCGGGCCCCACCGCCGCCGCACACATCGCCCGGTTTATATGAAAGTATCAGAAAGGCCAGCCTAACTCGTGGGGCAGCAGAAATAACCCTGAACGCTGGAAACATCAGACTAGCGGGCAGTCGTGTTGTGCGTCTCATAGTGTTAACTAGTGACATCAAACATGGTTCTGGATACAACAGATTGGGTAGGTGTCCAGAAAATGAAAATAAATCGATTTACTTTAACATTATTAAAAATTAAATTAAAATAATGTGGCTTAGGCATGTTACTAATTATTCAAAATGAAATATGAGGGGCTATTTAAGAAGAAAACAAATGGTGATAGGTGTTGAGTGGACGCTAACAGGTGCTGTCACTGTGTTCGTCTACGGCCGAACGATTTTGTGTTTGAGTGACAGCCGCCGCGGAAGTGACAACTAACTTAGCGTTTGTTTTGTTATTTCTAGCAGTTAACTCTCCATGTGACAATAACATGACACTTAACATTGTGCAGCTGCCAACATACAACTTTACATTTTTTTTTACTTTTATAATGCTTGAATGAAATACAAATAAATTGTGAGTTCAGGTTATGTTAGTTAGCGGGTTATCTCTCTCATTACCTAAAACTGAAAAAATACAAAAGCATTTTTCAAAGACAGGCTCAACAATTTGTCAATTAACTCATTTTAAGAAAGCTTTTAACACAATGAGGAGAATTTTATGATTCAAAATTACTGTCGTAGCGTTGTTCAAATTAATTACACATTTACATACTTCTCTCTAATTCAGATGTTTTTAAACTGGTATTTATTTTGTGAACTTGTACTAAAATTCAGATAATACCTGCCTATAACATTCTTTTTATTGATATAAATAGTATACAAATATTTGTAGAACGTGTGATATTTAAAATATTTTAACAAAACATCAACATTTTACACATAAGTACAATTCAGAACATTACAAAAAAACTTTATTTCAATTAACTCACAAAAATCTAAAAACTATTACAATCAAGTATCTAAGTAACGTATATTCAAATGAATTGTACCTATATGCTCTTCAGAATAGTGTTGCTTTACAGCATAAAGTTTTATTTACATAATATATTTAAAGTCATCTTGAAATAAATTTAGTGTCATGTACGCAAGTCTAACAGGTGTATTTCAGTTTCAAATGTACATAAAATAAATTTATTATGCTTCAGTAACGCAATTCCACAGAAAAGTTGTGTCTACCACCTATTTATCTGCATGGAAACTTGCGTATTTTGATAAATATTTTCGTGAACATTACTTTTCACGAAATGATTTTTATTTACCTCTGCCAACACAAATAAAGCCGACGAAAAATTCTAGAAGACTTTCAGTTCAATAACTTTGATAAATAATAAGACAGGCTTTATTTTAAATAGCTCTCCGCGATTGCTATGAGTTTAGAAAGATTAATGACACGCGTGTGTTTCACATTTCAGTTTCAATATTTAAATCATACTTTCATTTAACTTTCAGGCCGATGAGCTCCCCCCAGAACAGATTGCCGGTAAGTTCACTGACCTTAACAAACCTATTGCTAACATTTATTTTTAATCCAAACGCTCGATTAAAAAACGTTTTAAAAATAAAACATGAAAATGTTATAATGTTTACATAAATGATGGAAAAACGCAAGCGTTGTATTGGCCACACGCCAGCTATACAATGGAGGATAAAGTTAATAAAACCCACTCGTGCGTGACGAAAAGTATTAATGATATAAATTTTGCATGTGGGCTTAATTAGGAAGACGAAAATAGGGATAATACATAAAATACTATATAATACCAGCACTAGATTCTACAAAAATGTAATATAAAAGTAAGCGTGTTTAATTTATAACGTGTCTTATCCATGAGGCAATACACTATCATGATTTGTCAAAAGTTAATGAAGATATCACTAACACGTGTTGTTGTGTGTGTGCCAACATCTGAAACAGTGCATAAAACTTTCATTTACTTTGCACCTTTCCACAATGTTGCTGCACTATGAATATGATTATAAATGATACCTATTTAGTTGAATCGTTAGTCATTATTCATATATAAAAAACATATAACAAGAGCAGAGTAAGTGCAGAGATGATGCATCTCTTCCATTATAAACTTACACTGAGGCATTCCCTAGGGAGTTTAACTTCCGTCTCATCAGGTAAACGTAACCCGGAACGTAAAGGCCTATTGAAGGATCACCGTGGATTTTAGTCACTACAAGTCTGACAGTCCCGTCCCGCCCTGGGTGGGGAGGACTCATTTGATGATTTTACCACGGTAAAAAAGGGAGTTTAACTGGCACACACTGAATATAACTTTTGTGGTACTGCTACGAGAACAATAAAATTGATATCCTAAGCAAAATTCAAAACCGATTTAACCGGATTAACGAACACATCAACACATTATTTTGAAAACAATGCTATTTCGAAAAAGCGGGTTCTTGTCACAGTAGAACCGTTAAGTCATGAAAAATCACTTTTGAATCTTGCGATTGATTGTACCTCACTTTCACATATACTACACACTCACACCACACTTTCTATAACACAAAAAACGTCAGGGTTCAAGTAAACACCTAACAATTTTGATACCCTGGTACCTTTCAAAACCTTTAAAGAATTCCGAAAATTTTGAATTTTTACAAAGCATAATTGTGTAAGTCGGAAAAACATTTCAATATTCCGAGTATTTTCACTGTAATGCTTGAATCTTGTTACGTTTAAATTAATGTAGGTATGCCACAGAGCTTTTTCATGTGTGCATGAAGAAAATAGATTGGTTTCGAGAAATTTACATTTTACATCTGAACATCGAAAGTATTTTACTTCAATGCATTTTCAAGCAAATATATATAGCAGATTCAGTTACTAGTTGCCCGTCGGAAATCTAATAAAATATTAGATTCAATTAATTAGTTTTATTAGTTTTTCAGCACAAGCACAAGTGTAACCATGTCCCGTTAAACAAACACAAACTAATGATTAAATATATCAGTGCCAAGATTGGCAAAATATATAAATAATAATAGCGCGTTTGAAGTTCTAATACATTTATAATAATTTTTCAGCAGAATCGGTAAAGTTTGCTTATATAAACACAGACAGAATGATTTTCTGTTTATGTTACCTATTACAAGAAAATTGTTATTTTTTCTAGTGAAGAAAAACAGTGATGTCGTATTGTGGAATCCGCTTGTAGATCGAATGTTCTTCAAATTGTTAAAAAAAAAAACAAATCAACAGATTTCCTTCAATTAAGTATTATTTCGATTACATTTCTTCTTAAAAAAAGTTTATTGTTTTGTATTCTGACGAATCAGATTTTTTTGTTGGTATTGATTAGATGTACATTTAATTAAAGTTTTGTTAGGAAAGGGAAAAGGGTCCTTGTAAATTACAAAAGCTTACCAGATTTTAGCTAAGATATCTATTTATTGACGGGGAACTACTATTAGGCTAAAAATCTTAAAGTATCATGTTACATATCATTTAGAATATTATGTAATTTTCATCAACTTTTGAGATAGAAAATATTTATTCGCGTGAAGTTTTAAAGTGCTGAAAGTTGCATCAATCATTTACAAGGATAACGAAGTGTAAGATTTTTTTTGTTTATGGGTGTATCGTAAAATCGGCATGGGTGTTTGGTCGATGGCGGGCGCGTCGTCGGCCAGCGTGGCAACACGGCTGGAAGCCTGCCAACGGACCGTGGAAATCAGATAGAACGTACTATCGTCATTGTTTAACCAATAACGTGGAACCAATTTCCCAGAACTTTGAAATAACTGTGTACCGTTACTATCGATATTTCGGTTCTAAATTCGAATGATGACTAATTGAAAACTAACGCTATGTGTGCCACTGGTTTAATGTTTATTACTAAAATTATTTCGGTATTCAAACGGTTACAGCTATTTGTAATGTTTACAATAGTTTGCGATTCCTTCAACATTACTTTGTTTACATACAATGACATGACAGCGTAAACAACATGAAAGCGGTGCGAATTCACTTACTAAGTAGGTATACAATATGTTTGAATTGAGGTGAGGACAGCGTGTTTTCATTATTTGACGTAAACGCGTAAAACAATTTCGTGGAAACTCTCCTATATCATGTCATTTTATTTAAACTATTCACGTTCGTCTATTTCTGAAATCATTGTGAGCGTTGAAGTCGGGATTATCTAACGGTTTTTTATTGAAATTATAAAGTCTGGCTTACACGCAAACGCATTAAGGTTAATATAAATGTTCTTTTTTCTTCACAACAGTACGGTATTAAGATTGTTTAATATTTTAATATTTTCAAGCTTACCAATTACCATGGCTATAAATAAGTCTTTCAAAGAAGAAATTAAATTTTCATAACATGTCGTTAATATTTTGAGTTATTTTAGAACTCTGGATGTTTGAGTCAACACCTACTCGAATTTGTTTAAAGTTTGGATGTCCACAATAAACTTCATGTAAATCGTTTATGTCCCACGCTATCTGCCAACGAACCTAAATCATGCGAGTCCAGTGCTGGAAGATACGATTGCAAGCCAAATGCACGAGATACTGTTATTGCAATTTGTTATAGTGATTCATTACTGTCCCTACACTCGTTCATGATAGCTAACATACACAATTTCCAGAACAAACTGCCGCACTTCATCAAAACAATATTGACGTGGATGTTCCACAGTGTCATACAAAGAGTCATGCTTAAGAGAAATGTTTACTTCTTCGACATAAATTCGCAATTAAATGTTCCGAAACGCTTTAATGATAAAACCATAAAGCTCGTTTCATCCGTGCCCTGAATTAAAAAAAGAAACTTTGCAGCAGCTTGCAGTAGCAGCGCGTGCTGAGTTTGTGTCGATTTCGCAAGCATACCGCACCGCCTGTTGGTTGGTAATTAATAAACAGCTAAAATTTAGAAAAAAAAACGCAATAAAGCTCATGGGACTTTGAGACAACTGCCAAGAAGTCTTGACGATTGAAATTAACACGCGGGCAAAAATAAAAATCATGTTTTTAAAACTATTTTGTTGCCAACATAATATGGAACAGCTGCACAATGTTGGATAGAGCTGCGTTATCGCGCTGTACTGATAATAACATAAAAAAGAAGTAAATAGCGTTTTTTTTGTGATGCATGGATAATTAGAGATTATAAAAAGTTTTATCGTCGGTTTCATCCTTGATTCTAATTGCGCTTGTCACAAAACAACGCGCGTCACGCTGAATAATTGAGGAAACTAGACCTGGTGAAATGTGCCACTGTCCACAGATTTAGATTTATTAGCTGGCTGTAGCGGATATTACGTCTTATAAAAATTTCAAAAGAATAAAATGAGTCACCACACTGGATTTTTTGGATGAATTGAAGAGGTTTAAATTGTCTTTGGTCCTGCTCTACCTGCCTCTTACGTTATTAGATACTACATTGAACGTGTCGTTACCTTCGTGTATTCACGCTTAAATTGTCAGAGCCAGCAAAAGCCCAAAACTATTAGGAACTACATGTACAGAACCCAGTGAGGCGTAAAAGCAGTTATAAGGTAACAAAGTAGCGGTGCGCTGGGTTCAGTGTGTCATGTCTAAAACGGTTGCAAATAAAATTCAACTGCATACAGTAGCCGTGTGGATCCTGCGCCGAACACAGCTCTTTCAGTGCGTAGCTCCACATGTATGAGATTTAAAAGCTTACTTAAGCTTAGCATCAGTCGTAAAAATGGGTTTTATAAGACAAAGATCGTCTTTGTTTGCTTTGAAGTGACGGATATACCCTTTACCATCAAAATATATAAAATCTAAATGAAAAATCTCCTCTACAATTTATCACTCGAGCAAGTCATTAAAACACTGAAAGAGTTTATTTCGGTGGGCAACATAAGAATTTTATATATTTATATTAAATGCGATGACGCACGTTCGTTATTATTATTACGGCTTTCAAAAGTCAAGAAAGTTATGATGAAAAAATTATTACAGTCGTTTAGTCATCGGAAATGAATAATAACATATTCCAAGAAGTACATGTTATCGATTTTGAGAATATTTCACGTCTGAATTAAATATAGTTTAGGGTCATAGTCGTAAACCCTGTGCCAATACGTGCTTGTGTAAAGAGCGTGTAGATAGTTTGTGCAAATGGACAGCTAAAGTAAATAAACATGAATGAGTGAACGATTCATTACGAATGTGACTGCTCTTCGTTTACGCAGGTCCATTAAATACTCACATAATTTATTACGAATTCAAAACTATTCAGAACGTTACGAATTAAATGCGCTTGCGTTTCTTGATGCTATCGTAGGTATTGCGAAAGATATGACCAGCTTTTCCACTGATCCAGTACTGGATAAAGTTGAGGCGATAGAGTTCAAAACTAAGGCTTGAGACGCCACGGTAGGTAACACTGAAATTTGGCTTCCGGTTTCACAATTTAGCAAAAGACATCCTCAGAGCTTTAAGAATTTGATGTTCACGAATGTTTTGAAAAAGGACATGATAGTGTTTGATAGGGCTGCTATGAGAGACATGCACGTTAGTGTTGTTTTTGTTATTTACTGTCGCCCTACATTCTGACGCAGAGCCACGCGCGCGCCGCGACGCCGCAGCGCACCGGTGCACCACGCTGATGCACCGAAATAGCTACATTGCACAACTTATTCGCACCGCATCTCAGTGCATTGAACCGATGTCCTAATCTCATCGCTAACCGCCGAGTCGAACGATCAGTTTAACTAGTTTTATTGCCAGTGCAACACTGCATTTCTCTGGTCTTCAAAACGAATTTTGAACAAAAAAAGTCTTCAGGTCTAGTCCAAATCTAACGTGTAATCGACATCATGTCACATACACTAAATATTGATGGTAGGAGACGGCGAGTTGATCATCGATTAGTTGAGTTACGTAATGTTCTGGTGGATGGGTTAACGCAGGATGTTTGTTGCAGTCCTGCGCAAGGCGTTCGATGGCTTCGACCACAACCGCTCGGGCAGCATCCCCTGCGACTTCGTCGCGGACATCCTCAGGATGATGGGGCAGCCCTTCAATAAGAAAATCCTTGAAGAGCTCATCGAGGAAGTCGATGCTGACAGTGAGTATTTATCTAGTTTAACTGCTTATTTATTGCAATTTAGAGTTAGAATAGAGACCTTGTGTAAATCACCGCCAGACACGTTTTCTACTTACGAACTGTTTTAAATTTGGGGCTTATCAGATTATTTTTAAACTACTGCTCAAACGCAATATATTTATGAGTCATTCCAAACTTTTATTTAGATGTAAAGCGAAGTTGTGTTATACGTTACTGTTCTGCTTAGCAGTTTGGTTTAAATTTTACGTTATTTTTGATGATATAGAGCTAAACTGGACATGAAACTAAACCGACTATGCATCTGCGTTAGTTAGGAACAAAAGTATAACCATCGTTTTTGGAACGAAGCACAAATTATCAAGAGGGTAACTCTTAAGCGTTCATTGTCCTACAGGTACGAGAGTATAAATAAGATGAATTGTTTGAATTCCAGAGTCGGGTCGTCTTGAGTTCGGAGAGTTCGTGACGCTGGCCGCCAAGTTCATTGTTGAGGAGGATGCGGAAGCCATGCAGAAGGAGCTCCGGGAAGCGTTCAGATTATACGACAAGGAAGGTGAGAATCATATCCTCACGAGCGGCTTCTTCTTCTTATGTGAAACGATTCGGAAATTGACACTAGGATACATCTCTTCTAAATTTCTCTGCAACGATATTACTTGCACTTATAGCACTCTCCCTCTCAACCTGCCCTGCATTTGTTAAAATTAGTTGACAGGATATGTATTGATGTCAGTGCAGATAAAAATTACCTGTATGATTTTACAATCTTTCAAAATAATACCCTGAACTCCAGATATTAATATATGACCCTTTGTTACCAGGCAACGGTTACATTCCCACGTCAAGCTTGCGCGAGATCCTTCGCGAGTTGGACGAGCAGCTGACTGACGATGAACTGGACGGCATCATCCAGGAGATCGATACCGACGGCAGCGGCACCGTGGACTTCGATGGTGAGCTATTACCTCTATTACTTTTTTGATAGTGAGGAAATTCTCATGGATACCAGAATATCCATGGGAATTCCAGACTCAGAAGTCTGGGGCGAGCAGAGTGTTATATCGAGCTCTAACCTACTAAAGCTCAACTTTTTCTGCTACTATGGTAGTAATAGGAACCCTAAGAAGCAGTTTTGGGACTTTCCCCAACGCCCAGTGAGGGGACTGATCAATAGTGTTACCTGTAGAACATTCGAGACAAAAGAAAGGCAGCGCAACAGTAGGGACCTAGAGCTGCGCGGATAGGGGTTTTTGGGAGCAAGCTTATACATATACAGCTTTTGTCAATAAAGCGAATCACGCCTGTAATCCCGAAGAATTGGGCAAGATAGACAGAAGCATACTCCAATTGTACACCCACATTTCACAAGTTGTGTTTAGGTCCCATGTAACGGGCGTGGCTGTTGTTGAATTGTAGTTGATCATACCAAAGGGTATCGTATTACCCAGTTAGTGTGTTGTGGATGTTGGTCAGAGAGGCAGTCGCTACATGTAAAATGACTGATATTCAACTGAATCCGGCTCGACTTGAAGCCGTCCCCAAATGTAGTTGGGAAAAGCAGACAGATGATAGATAATTTATGTTGTAGTTCATCTTCGGTCTCCCAAAAAAAAAATCAGGGGCATATTAATGACAATGCCAAATATGAGAACCCATATCTGACTCAGCAGTGGGTGGACATGAGCCAAATCGAAATGTTATTGAGAACAAATGCATATCAATTAGTCCCGATACTAATACAGAACTCATAAAGATATAGTTCATATTTTTGTGCCTGTATAGATACTAGACAGACTACTTTAGCAAATTAATGTATTGTTTCAGAATTCATGGAGATGATGACAGGAGAATAAACTATTATATATCTACACACTTTTATATATTTATATGATCTAATGTAAGGAATCTTTATTATATTTCGGTACTTCAACCTTTCGAGTCTTGGGAACATTGGACGAGATCGCTTCAAGCCATGGAATGAAAACATCACATCTGTTTCATTGGTCAATATCATTCAAGTATTATGTATGTATTGTACAAAATAATATTTTGTTCTTGTTTAATTGATGTGTGTGATTGCGTATAATGTTTATATCTACTTTATTAATAAATCTTTTATTCTATTACCTATGTTTGAATGAGGTCCCCGTCATGACCGCCGCCGACCGATTTAGACCGCAACCCAGTGTAAGAACGACTAATTCTTAAAATAATATTCGTGTCGAGAATGTTGAGATATCATTTCATTTCTTAAGATTTCTATTCAAGATAAATATAATGACTCCTCTGTTTTTAAAGCGGACGCCAAATTGTCCTAGATAATTTTGATGACATAAAACTTTAAGATATTTGGCGGTCAGCCAGACACAAGTAATGGGACCATTGGAGATAACATTCCACTTCTAAGAGTTATAATTATTGTGAAACTAAACATTACTGCAGACAGAATAATTAAATAAAAACACATTTCAATAATAATTATTATTTATTACGTAATTCTTTGTTCATCGTTTTCATTATAATCAGGATCGCCAAATAAGTAAATAACATTCAAAATATTATTGTACCTTGGGTCAGTAGGTATATAAAATATACGCACATTACGAGGATTATTCACGAATTTATGACACATTTATAAATACCCATATTCTCACATCTCTTTGACATAGATATAAATTTCAGTTTCGTATGGCGTTTGCATACCTACCATTTACAAACATATTTTAATTAAATGCATGTCTTCATAATAAGTATTCAATTAAAATAAAATGATAAGATTCACACAAAAGATTAATATGGTAGGTATGTTAAAATAATATTGGACACATTTGCTGAACATAATTTTACTTATACCAAATTAATTATATAAAATAAAATCTCTTAAATAACTTAAAAGCCTACATAAAACGTAGACCCTGCTTAATAATACGAAATAAGTAGTACGTAATAGTTATTTTGTAAAGGAGTCTTGGTGAAATAGAATCAGATATTAAAAAAAGAGAGTTATAGCGGCTTTTTTAAATTGTATGACATCTACTAAATAAATAAAATAACATTAGGTACTTAATATATTATATAGCAGAATGTATCTTTTTGGCTCGTTACCAAGTCCAAATCTCAAGACTGGAACGAGACACGAGTTAATTCTCCGCGGACGAACAATAAAGCACCCTATGTACATAATATTCTGGAATATATTTGAAGAACACTATAATATAATTGTTACGCGCATAATTTTGAAAGACATTCACATACATACAGTAATATAAGTAAATAGTGTATAAGTAAGCTATGATCGTAGAACAATGAGGCATTGACAGATATCATTATCACAATTTAGTAGATTTTAGCCGCCTTCTGATGGCACTTAGCACATTCACGAAAGACAACGTGCGAACTGTGAGGTACCTTATAAACACACAGTTAACATTTCTTCAGCTAAATAATTATTTTTACAATACATCAAAGTCAAATAATAAAATTCATTGGTAACGTATTTAACAACTAAGCTTTACAAAAAGTCTTCGATTAAAACATTACAGCTATTCATCCTTAGTGTAACAGTGTTTAATGCATAATATGTGTATGTACATCTATACATATCTCTCACAATCTCTTTAGCATCTTGGCTTCGGATAGCTAGATTTATCTAAGATTTCGTAAAGAACTACCTACAGATGAGATCTCAATTTGAACTATGTTTTACCAAACGTCCCTCTCTTGCCTGAATATTCAAAGCTAATTATCACATTTTACAGAAACGTTTAGTATTACAATGCAATAAATTACTAAATTTATTTTCATAAACGAAAACATAGTGCTTGCCTATCACATATTAACAACCAGCAAACAAACAGAAAGCACTACATTACAAACATATCGAGCGGTACCTGAGGTTCTATTGTCGTATAGAGCAGCTAGCATACTGTATCCAAACGATTACTTTACTTCTAAGGAATGAGCGACAGGATGCTGGTCGGAACTGGCGAGGCAATAGTGAGCTATACAGGTGGTCTTAGTTATAATATTCTTGTTTACCTAACTAGAAATAGTTTTATGAATACTGTTTAAGTAGATAGATCTTCATTCCTTTTAAAGCTGGCTGTGTCTTTCAGACGCAACCCACGAACAGTCCAGTTGCGAAATATTCATAATACTCTGAAACAAGGTGAACTACATTTTAGTGGTAATCCTTACATATTAATAATCAGTTAATAGTTTATTTAAGACCTTGGAAACAGCTGCAACAATGCAGATTATTACAAAACATCTTCTGTTCTAATAATAAATAAATTTATTATGTTGCAAATTAACTGCGGAATTCAGTGTTATTCAAACATTATTAGTGAGCTGCTGCTTTAGTATAAACTAGCTTCCGCGCGCGACTCCGTCCGCGCGGATGTCGGTCTTCGCGTGGATGGTTTATTTCTCCATTTTGAGTAACTCTGACAATGACATCTTATAAATATCTATTGGACCCAAATACGGCTAAGCCTATAATAATTAAGGAGATCCCTCTATTGAGCTACTGCTGTTGAGCTCGCGTTCTGTAGTAAATATTTTTTTCATAGTAATTCCGACCTTGTATTTACAAATAACTGATCGGAACAGTAATCAAAAAGGTCGCGCTGAAAAGCACGGTTTAAAATTACACGCATACAATATTAATTCCACGGACGACCGCTCGCCACACTGGACACGTCCGCTCGCATCAAAATTCAGAATTTATATGCATCGCGCGGCGCGGAACGCGGCTCCTTATATAGGAGTCGGGGAGGCGTGGCCCGCGTGTGCCGCAAACGGTTCAAGCCAAATCCGACTTTCGGCGCTACAGGTTACGGCGCTGAATCCACTGCGGGTAATGCAACGTGTGTTCGCGGTTCTACAGAACAACGTCTATGAGTAAAACTGAAAAATAAGATTTTTTTCTACGTATTTTTCCAGGATAAAAAGTATCCTATTTTATGCCCAGGATAATAAGGTATAATTATACCAAGTTTCATCGAAATCGAACCGTTAGTTTTCACGTGATGCCTGCACATACAGACAGACAAAAATTTTTTTAATCACATATTTGGGTTTGGTATCGATCCAGCAACACCCCCCGCTATTTATTTTTTCAATATTTTCAATGTACAGAATTGACCCTTCTACAGATTTATTATATGTATAGATTACAGATGGGCCGATTGAGACCTTGGTTTACTGTCCGACTAGTCGACTTCAAAAAGGCCAACTACTGGGCCAAGTCAATCATTTTCATCAGTAGAGGTCAGAGCCCTTATCACGAGTTTTCACTATTTTACTTTACAGCGTCTTTCCAGTATTTACAGCGTTTCTTGTACGGAAAAATGGAACAGCGCATCTGATGTACGAAGAAGGAACTAATTTTTTCCTCGAAATTATATGTCAAAGTTCCAAACTCATGAAAAGGCCTCAGGTCATTATCAAAATGTCTGTGATGTGATGTCACAGCAGAACAAGTCACATAAATTGAGACTAAACATTACTAAATGCTCTAAAGGCTCGCTGTATGTATGGTCATAAAAAAATCTGGTCACCGTTATTAAGTGAAATTAGTACCAAAAGAAAGAAGGTTAAGAAGAGAGCTTATAATTTCATAGTAATCACCCCAGACGACTAGTTGAGACCTCTCAATAAATATTAGGTGGGGATTCCAAAGTAAAATCTATTATTACCTAGTCTATCTGAGTTAAGTAAGTTATAATTACCTCACGTCGCCACACTGGCTTTTGACTAGTAGAAGCATCGCCACAAATACATTAGTGCAGTATAGGAGGCGGCGGCCGGGAGCGGCTGTTATTGGGCTTGGGCACGGCGCTGGGGTCCAACAGACGCGCGTCCTTCTGAGCGGGCGCGCGACCACCGCCCTTGCGGCGCCGGCCCAGCCACGGCGGCGGCGGGCCCTCGCACCACGCCGTACGCGCCCAGCCGCGCGGCTCCGCACCCAGCCTCGAGCACTCGCGCGCGTACGCTCGGTACGCCGCGCAGTGACACCGCGTGCCCGAACAACTTCGCGCGTCCACCTCGCAAGCTTCTTGGTAGTGTTGAGGATTCACCTTAGTGGTACAATCTGTGAATGCTTCGTACCGTACGAATCCGCGACATAACCGTCGAGCCTTCATCAACCTTGACTGACGATAAAAATTCGTGCCCGGACGCTTCTGTCGCCGCGTGCACGCCCGCGTCCCTCCTACTCGCCATGAAGATCCGAACCTCCAAGTGTCATTGAGTAGCCTACCATCTCGAGTTTTCATATCGTCTCTAGCTACCGAATTAAAATTGCCACAGAGACCGCACAATTTTCCTTTATAAACACTAGACACTGTCACTTCGAGAAAACCATCACCGTCCCAAAGCATCTGTATACCGATATCAGCCTTAAGTAGAACAGATCCATTACTGCGTGTTATTTCTGCAACTCCATTTACTTTATGTGGCAATGGCACTCTATGTCCATTAACTTTTATTCGCATCTTTTTGCCCATGTTAATCTTGGTGGGACCTATACGAAGGGTTGCCGTTCGAGTCCACGATGAGTGAGAGGTATTTCTAGCATCGTTTGATATTCTGATCGAGAAAGAGCCATTAACACAATCTGAAGCCAATTGATACTTGCAAGATCCTTGAAAACTGTAAAACTTTCCGTCGAAAGTCTTATAGTGGGGGTCTCCGAACACTGTACAGATGCCATCGATGTCGACACACTTCTGACAGCACTGTCCAGGCAGTTGCCGGAGCGTCTGGTCTGAAGGGCAGGTTAGAACTGGACATCGTTCCATGGCACATCTCGGCTCACCCCCATGACATTCACATGACTTGCAGGCATCCAGTTGCCAAGTTTCACCGTCCTGTAAACATACAATCATTGGTAAGTAAGTTGTACGAGTAATACGACAAAGTTTTAGTAAAATGGATTATTCAAGTTTACTGTACAAAGTCATCATACTTGTTTGTTAAAATAACCGGTCATAAATATTTAAAAATCTAATAACAGACATTTTGTTTTCTCAACACAAATTGAAAATCAATTTGGGAATGAATATCAGAAAGCAGGGATGCATTAAAAATAAACAATAAATTGCAGAAATATTATAATCTACCTGGTAAGTCTTCCTGCCGATAACACAAGCAGCCTTCGCCTCTTCGACCTGGGGGCACTCGGGGCAGCACTTGCCGGGGGGCGGTGGCAGTGCACGCGCCCCGCACGTGAGCACGGGACACGTGTGTCGCGTGCACACCGCCGTGCCGTTTAAACACGTGCAGTCCGTGCACGGATCCACCCGGAATGGACTCAAGTGAGCGTGGTACTCCTTTCCAATTATACATGGCTTCAACAGCATGGTGCCTGAAACTGAGATTGAAAATTTTATTGAAGGTGTCGAAGTTTTTGAGATCAAATCATTGTAGTTTTAGGGCAGGCTTTTCATTACAGCCTCATGTCAGCATTCAAACATGTAGAGAACC
Organism: Agrotis exclamationis; assembly: GCA_950005045.1. Lineage (NCBI taxonomy): Eukaryota > Metazoa > Arthropoda > Insecta > Lepidoptera > Noctuidae > Agrotis > Agrotis exclamationis. The sequence continues at coordinate 9,991,960 of OX465423.1, read as the reverse complement.
AGCTGGGGTCGCGGGACTGTCTCATCAGGTAACCGTGACCCTGGAACGTAAAGGGATATTGAAGGATCACCGTGGATTTTAGTCAGTATAAGTCTGACAGTCCTTCCCGTCCCGCCCTGGGAGGGAGGACCCATTTAATGATTTTACCACGATAAAAAAAGACATGTAGAGGACATTTAAACCTGACATGGACAAGAAAATGAAAATACTACTATTACTACTGAATTAAATAAAGGTACCTATCGTTGAAATAAAGATAATTATATCAGCATCGTTATCTATCATCACACTTTAAGCCAGCAAATTGGGACTCAGTGATCTCTTACTGTTTCATTCTATATCTCTAAATTGTTTGAAATAAAGCTTCTTTCAAACTACGTTACGGTTTTTAATGCGGTTTTTTTCAATAGACAGAATGATTCAAAAGAAAGGTTTGCATGCATTATACATGTATAGTATATTAGTTACTCGACTTTTAAATCAAAATTGAAGGTATTTTTGCTAACACATCAAAAAGATTTTGAAGACATTCGAGCCGACATATCTGCAATATAAAAGAAACCGTTATGTATCTTGCTTATATTATTAACTGACTAGCACTTAATTTATCCCGGTCATGTAGGTAATTACTTTATTAACTTTTATTGTTTTTGTTGCTATCTCTGTATTAATTTAATTTATTTTTTTTCATTTTGTGTTGTGTACTGTAATGTTGTAATTATATAAGTATTTACGTATTTGATTTCGAGCGTATGGCACTCGTGGGCTGCAGCTGAAAATCAGCGTCAGGTGGCAGACTTTGTTTTGCCACTTGGCATTATGCTGAGCTGAGGCCCTTTTGGCATTAAAAGATTTGTTTTGTTTTATTTTTTAGTTTTAAGTTTTAATGCCAATAAACACAGTTTTCTTTCTTTATTAGAACCCGTACAGGGCGGGTCACTATAGTGAATCATAAAACTGCTACTGTAAATGCTACTTATAGTTCGCAGTTTACTTATCACTATTATGCCTACATCATCCCACTGAGCAAAGCTAAAAATGACTTCCAGTCTTTCAATACAAAGTTAATGTGGAATTAGTGTGTCTTATAAGAGCGGTTAATATCATGTAGCCTTGTCTTCTTCCTGAAGTATTTTCAAAAAAGGAATAGGTAGGCGAGGTTTGTCCGATGAAGACTTAGGTGTCGTAGCGGCGGCTGACAAAGAACTTTAAACAAGTAAACTTACTTGGTAGTATCTTATCAGAGGTCGGATGCGTGCACCTCGGACAGCACTCGCCAGGCGGCGTGAACTGCTGTGCACGCGTGCACGGCAGCACGGGACATGCGCGCTTGGCGCACGAGAGTGCACCGCGCACGCACCGGCACGATAGGCACGGCTCCTCCGGGATGCGCACGTCGCGGCCCTCCCACACTCGCTGCCCGTTTATCACGCACTCTGAAATATTACAATTATACATTAATAAATCGTAAAAAATAAACGGACCTTTTCAAGGCTAAGGAATCCCATTAATCAAGCCTAAACTCTTTTAAGATTTTACACACGAACTCATTACCATCAATTTATAGCAGCGCTAAAAGTCAAACGTCCTTTCGATCCCTCAGCAAATAAATGAATACAAAAGAGATTCCTTTTAGGGAAAACAAACTCTTTAGATTAGCAGTAAAAGCTTAAAACAAAAATCCCAGCCATTGTTCGCTAAATGGAAATGAGGCCTCTGGCGGCGCAGCGACTACGACAAAGCGCAAACTCCATAAATTAGTGCGGGTAGACGATGAATCAATCAGGGGCTAATGAATGACGTAGCGCGGACGGCCGCACACGGCGCGCCCACCGCTGCGCCTGCGCTGCCCACAGGCCCACTGCCCACCTGCAACCCCGTGTGTCGTGCACCGGCCTCCGCGCCTTTCAGGACTCCAATGGGAAAATTATATAAAAGTCACTGTTGAGCTTAGTTTATTCTGTCCATCCATACAATACCTATCACGTAATGCATTGACAAACTGTGTGGTACTCGGCAAGTCACTTAAAATGATAAAACGTTTAGAGCTTCAGCGTACAATATTTACCTACATTTATTTAGTCCTCATGTTAGAATGCGTTTCATTCAACAGTCACGGACATTGGATTCAAGGCGCGATGGACCGCCGCCTCGCCGCACATAATTGTGACAATGAAAACGGTCAAGTGTCTGTCGTAAAACTAGAGACGACTACACAAAGTAGGCTGTCCTTTTGTAGGCACACAATTAAGTATTCATCGTTGGTGCGCGCCGTTTATATGAGCGATGTGCTCTGTCACACAATGTACCCCCCAAGCCCCAACATAAATATGTTGTATTGGATAATAACTTTGGTTTTGTGCATACGTTACTTTTTATTATACGCTATAAATATTTATATAGCCTTTGTAGATTTCAAACCGTGTGTTTAATATAATATGTATATCTTTATGTTTTGACAATAGAGTCGATTATATTCTGATTTATTCTACTACACTAATGAATACAAACCAGCCATCATTTCGATTATCTGGATCCTAGTTGTTCGCAATACATAGCCATTAGACATTTATTATTGTTGACAATATGATGGTATATTAGATACCGAGGTCCACATAATACATACCATGTTTTTAAAACTAAAGAAACGCAGAATGTGAAACAGACACGCCCAAACACTTAGCGAAGATATATTCCTCTGAATTTCGGTTAAAGTGCCATGTGGTCATAAACTATGTATTACAGAGTCACATCACGCCGCGATTGTACGTACATCACAAGCTAATTATTTCAATTTCTCAGGTTTCTGTCGCAGGCATACTTTATAATACTCGGCTTACGAGACATGAACTGAATTAAGATCAGTTAAATTCTTTCGTGCAAAAAATCTTTTCTTTTTCTCTCTCTTCTTTGGATTTTTGTATTTTTTATATCATAGAAATTATTACAAATTACGACTCCAATTTACTACTACTCAAAGGCCAATTAACCGAAACGCCGTTTTTTGTTTTTGGTAGAGCTTCGATAACTGACACACTAATCGTCACTTTTCACTTAAGCTCCATAAAAACATTTCCCATGTTGATAAGAAAAGAATCGTGAAGAATTAACAAGTAAAGAAAAAAAATCTAATGCAGTGTTGGGATCGTAAAACAAACAAACAGAGGGCACACGTTGTGGTTCCCGCAGCAAGGCCTCGGCGGCCGCTTTGACCACCGCACAAAAACCCACCCGCCCCAACCTTTTAAGTAGGTTGTTAACTTTTTGATTTATGGACAATAATAGAGACGCAACGCCGTGGGAGACTCGCAGACCACCACAAATATAATTTTAACGAACCCCCGTCGACTATAATAAGACCTTATTTCGTTGTCAATTTCTTTGTCTCTAGTTATAGAGTAGGCACCCGATAGAAGAGGAAACGACTTCGCGAAACGCGCGTCTCGGGTGGTCCGCGCGCACAAAGCAATTTCAAAATAATTCCAGACCCCTTCATTACTGAAGTACATTTTAAAAAATGGTTTCTGTTTTCATTAGCACTAAAATTACAACAATCAATTCTTTGTACAAGTTCGCGCTTCATCTGGGATTTTATTGCGGATTTTTAAACGCTTTTGTTGTTTATTCAGCATCAGCATCCACGTACGGAGTAATTACTCTTTGGCGCCACCTCTATGTACATACCGCATCGCGAGCCTTTTATAGGCGGACTGTTGAATAGCAAATAATTGTATAACAAGTTTTTTTTCTTCTTGTATTGTATCATGTAACCTTCAATATGTGATATATTAAATTACATTCAGTAGATGACTAAATTATTCTGTAGTTGTAATAGTCATCTCTGACTAGTATGGAGCAAGAAACGGGATTGGAATTATGGCAGAGTGGTCCATTGTCTATCACGTTGCTATGTCACGTTACATGTGTTATGTGTTCTGTGGTCGCACAGCGTCGTGTCGTGTGTGGGCGAATTGTCGCGACAAAGTACAAATACATATGAAAAATCACCAGGCAGTCGCAGGCGCAGGTGGAACGTTAAACAGCTTATCAATTTGTCTATTTCCGAAGCGTAGTGCAACGTCCGATGATCCCTTGATCTCCCCGCTTAGCGACTGGCGGGTAATTAATAAAATATAAACACAGGCAATAAAACGATAGTTGGAATGTGTCGGCGATATTCAAAAGCGATATCGAGTCGTCATCTTGTAAATTACTATTATTTGTTATGGAATTTAATAAACTTGTTAAGGTTTGGAAGCACAGGTAAATTGCTTGCCGTTATGGTTTTATTAAGTTCGCGTGGCGGCGTGTGTTTGTTTTTGTGTGGGATCATGGTGGTTGTTTTTGCGGCGCGCGCGTCTGGGTGGGCGCGGGCGCAGCGCTGTACGAGACACGGCTGCGCCAGCGCAGGCCCGCGCCCCCGCGCCCGTTTTCCCGCCCCGCTTCACATTATGTGAGGTGAATAAGGTAGAGATACTCTACAATTGTGGTGGGAACTCATGGCGTTAAATGGCCAGTAAATTGTTTCAAGTCACTGTCGTTTTTAGATGGTTTTATTACATGGACAAATTCTCAGTATTTTGCTGAGAGAAAGGTTTAGTGATATACCTGATAAAACTGCAAATCTAAGCTTACAAAAAAAAAGTTTTTAAAAAAAATCTAACCGACTTCTAAAAAAACAACCACGAAAAAGGGTAAAATAACCTACCAAAAAACTTTTCTTTCGGAAGTCGGTGGCTTTGCTTTTATATTTCATTGACTTTTTTGCCACCGACTTCCGAAAGAAAAGTTTTTTGGTAGGTTATTTTACCCTTTTTCGTGGTTGTTTTTTTAGAAGTCGGTTAGATTTTTTTTAAAAACTTTTTTTTATTAAACCCTTTTCAGTTTAAACATTTAACCCAAATTCTTGTCAAATACATAATTTTTCTTACATATGCACTAGAATTTTACTATCCGTAGCACCGGTTATAACATCGCTCATGTCCCCAATAAGCAAGAACACCTAAATATATAATTTTTTTTTATGGGACCAAATGGCAGGTATACTGCATCGAACAATAACCCATATGGGTGCAAAGTTCTCATCAGTATAAATGAATTAAGTCCAAATACAAGATACCTGCTATAAACCGTTGAGGAGTTCCCTGAACTGTTCTTCGTCTTCATCATCAGAACCCTAATGACAGTTATAAACCATCTAGGTGTAAAGTTCTCATCAATATAAATGAATTAAGTCCAAACACAAGGTAGCTACTGTAAACCGTTGAGGAATTCCCTGAACTGTCCTTCGTCTTCGTCATCAGACCCCTAATAACAGTTACAACTCATCTAGGTGTAAAGTTCTTATCAATACAAATTAATCAAGCTCAAACACAAGGTAGCTGCTGTGAATTGTTGAGGAGTTCCCTCGACTGTCTCTCGGCTCCATCATCAGATATACTCCAGACCTTTATTAAATTGTAGTGCTTTGAAATACTTAATGATAAAAATAATTTACTAAGTCAGTCGATGCCTACTCCTTACTGTTAAGGAGTTGTACCTTCCATCATCAGCTCAGCTACATGAGATGATGGTTACCATACGCAAGTCCTTAAATTACTTCATAATATTTGCGAAAAACTGTGCGTCGGCCTATAAAATTTGAGGGTTTCCCTCGATTTCTCCAGGATCCAATCATCAGATATTGAAATGAAGACAATGGGACCACACGGGAAGCACCAGCTTTCAAACAAAAAAAGAATCATGAAAATCGGTTCACCCAGTCGCAAGTTATGAGGTAACAAACATAAAAAAAAAAAATACAGTCGAATTGATAACCTCCTCCTTTTTTGAAGTCGGTTAAAAATAGTACTTCGGTAGGTATTACTCATCATGATCATCAGCCTCTATTCGTTTACTGATAGGCATACGCCTCTCTCAATGTACTTCATTGAGCCCGATCTTGGCCGGCGGACACCCTACACTAAGTTTACCTACCCTAGTGTTGGTCTATACTGAAAGACACCTCTACCCTCTACCTCAACGGTTATCAGATCTGTCCTGCGAGAGATGTGGCCAACCCACTGCCACTGAATTAGTAAGCTGTAGGTACTAATTCTTTGAGCTATGTCAGCAACTTTGGTACTCTTTGGTCTTAGGTACTACTAACAAATAAAAAAATGATGAAATCAGTTTAAAAAAAGAAATGTAAACTTACCATCACAAACAGGACAGTTATAATGTGTATGCCTCTGATGCTTGGGTCTCTCGCAGGGTACGTAGCACTCTGGCTTGGTGATGGTGATGACTCCGGCCTCGCACCGTAGGATCCTGTTGTCTTCGTTCCACTCCGTGTGGGAGGCATGCTCGGTGCCGTTGTACCAGCACCCCTTGCATTTGGCACAGCATCCCTCTCGAGGCATCACGACCGCGCAGTCGTCCATCTGCCCACACTCGTCCACGCCACTCCGACACTCCACGAAGCCGTTCTAGAAAGTAATAGGCAGGACTTTTAGCGAAAAAAAGTTAAGATTAGTATGAAATTGCTCAATATAGAGAGAGCAAAGAAGTGTTCACATGACAAAGATAACTTGCATGCTCACAGAAAGACTAAGTCCAAACATCCTCACAATGCTTGGGTATTAAATTTGACACTGCACAATAGTGTTCAAGAACAACTCTGTAAGATTAGAAAAAAATGTTATGAAGTAATTGATAATAATTAAGATATATCACTAGCCCAATTTCTAGTAGAAATAAGATTAAATTTGATGAAATTCTTAAATTATAATAAAATTACATACAGTTTTTTAAAAGTTCGAGGCCCCTATATGTTGAAATTCACTCGTAAACTTTTTAACCAGATCTAGTTTTTGACCATTTTTCATAAAAAACGATTAAAAATTATAAACTAGACTGGTCAAGTCAGGCATTTATTTCAAGGGCCGTATTAATTTATAGCTGTAGCAGTTATTAATTACATCAATATTGATACATCTGATTTAATTCGAATTCATTAGTACTAGATTCTCCTTATACTCGCCCTTAAAATGCTGCTGTACTGCAAATAAATAATGTAATAATAAAGTAGCCAACTAATTGTATCTCAGCATTCACATTTGTGTCGGCATCTATCACGGATGTTCAATTGTATAAACATTCCTTAACAATTTACTGAGGGCTTCTACATAAATTACATAAGTCTTAGGATTGTCGCCAGTCACATAGACAATAGCAAATAAATTTTCCTTACATTACACATGTACTAAACATATTTTATGAGGAAATAACAGAGTGGGATAAAGACCACCTAATGATAAAATAATAAATTTTATCGCGTTATTCTGCCAATTACACGCTAGCTTTAATTAAAATCGGTTAATTAATGAACGGATGGTGGTATCAGGTAAAGCCGACTATTTTATTGCTCACAAAATATAGAACAAAGAATGGGAGTATGGGAGCGAGCAAAGTCGCAGCTCGTGTCGGTGTTTTGATGAAGATGTTTCTCTGAATTTTTTTCCTTATTCTCTCCTTGTTTGTCAGTTTTTTTTACAGTTTTAATATGCAGCGGATGTATTTTTTTTTTTTTTTTTTTTTTTTATCGTGGTAAAATCATCAAATGAGTCCTCCCACCCCGGGCAGGGCGGGAGGGACTGTCAGACTTGTACTGACTAAAATCCACGGTGTCCTTCAATAGCCCTTTACGTTCCGGGGTCACGGTAATGGTATAAGTCCCGCGACCCCGGCAGGCTTTGGCCCTCTACAGAGGGGGCCCCGTCATTACGCTGACGCTCTTTGAGGCGCGCGTGGAACACAACGCGCCGTCGACCCGGGCATGGTCCATGGTCGGGCTGCGAGTTGCCCTTTACTCGCCGCCCGCATGCCCGCGCCTACGGTGGCCGGAGATCGTCTTGCGACGTCCGACGCCGTGGGCGCCAACCACCGCGGGTGGGGCGGAGGGAGGACATTGCCCTCTCTCTCGCGCGGCCCGCCTCCTCCTTCGCGAGCATTACTGCTTCGCAGAAGGAGGCGACCGCTTCCCACTCCGTCTCGCCCCGCAGCATGGCCGCAACCAATGCCGGGCGCGAGAGGTCTCCGCCTATCGCCGCCGTGAGGACACGTCGGTGCTCTGCCCAAGCTGGGCAGTCTTGCACCGTATGCTCTACTGTGTCCTCCGGGCGATCTTCGCAGTGGTGACACCCAGGCGTTTCCTCCTTTCTCCTTAGACACAGGTACCTCCCGAAACTTCCGTGTCCGGTGAGGACCTGCGTCATGCGGTAGGTCAGGACGCCGTGACTCCTATCCAGCCACTCCTCAAAGAGGGGTCTTACCGCCGCGATTGCGGCGTGCCCGCAGCGGATGTATTTGGGATTTTATTGGCACTTTGTTTTATTTATTTTTATTACATATTATCTTTTATGTGGTTGTGGTTGCTATGCTGATATGGAAATGCAGAAGCACATAAAGTATGTCAGCTATTGTATGTACTGGCAAGTTTGTGAGCGCTGCGCAACGACCATCTGAAAGATTGGTTTTACTTTATGTTATTTTTAATGTTCGTGGACGACGGGCTACTGTTGTAATACGACTCTCGAATTGTTGCCTTTATAAACTTCGACGTTTAGCAGTATTTACTGGTCAGATGACGTAAATGAGAATTATTTGAAAAGAACGTAGCTAAGACATGCATAGATATTTGTATCAAGTCACTTACATTTCATCAATTTTACATAGCAATTTAGCAATGAGTAAACGCCGTAAGTTCTGTCTACTTATTATTCTATGACTGTTATATCAAATAGCCGTAGCTGACAAATTGATTAAGTAATAGGAAGAAAAGACTACACATAGATACATAATCTGCTAAATATTAAATTTCTTTGACAATAATAACTACAATTCTTTGAACAAAACGAGAACGTAATCCAGTCATACAACAACAAAATATTTGAACTCACTTTCACAAAGCATATGCAATTTTTGTAAGAAAGCCACTAAATAAGCAGACACAATCGCGGTCATATTGTCTATGTCTAACCGAGCCAAAGGAATGCACCATGATTCATCCAATATAAAACCAAAGAAACAAAAAGTCTGATTAGTAGCAAATCAAAACGAAACAGATGAACAAATGTACATATTAAAACACCAATTAAAATTATCTAACGGTAATATTATGATCGAGCATTAACTGTGTATGAAGTATGGACATCCATAATAAGATCAAAAAGCATTGTCGTAATAATTGTATGCGTTTATTTTACGGCTCTTTGTTCTGAAACGCATTTGCATGGGCACGTGGGGCAGACGCAGTCAATGTTAATTGCTTTTCTACATAATAACCTCTCGTACTCGTAGCTCGTAGGTATCAGCGTGCACGTACATATGTACATATTGTATACGAGAAGGGACCATGAGACGGCTCGTTATAGTTTTTTCCAAGTATTAATTGAGATTTTATCCTCTATTTATATTTATTTTGAATTTTCCTCTTAAATAAACAAATCTGCAGGATCCGAAAAGATATTGTTAAATGCTTAACGATCATGCCAATCTGTTGATAATGCCTGCTTTATTTTATCCCCATTTAATTAAAAAAATACCATTAGTGCCACCCACAGTGGGCTCTACTTATGGGCTAATACAAGACTGCAATTACTTATTTTTGTAGTTGGTTTAGAGGTTGCGAAGTTAGGTAGGTACTCGGTAACATCGCAAATGTTATTTTAAAGAGCTCATTATTACAACAACAGCTTCAAAAATCCTTCATCTGTAACTTGGCAAAGTTATTCCAGGAAACGGCTTGTTCATAAAAATATTTATCCGTCCAAGAAGTCAAGTAACTTATTAGCATGTAAGCTCGCAGACATGACCAATATTAGAGACTAATATTTGCACAAATCTGTAAACTTATCAAACGTTTTAACACCAAACATTATGGCGTCCTAATTTGTATAACCCGTGGTTGCGAAGGAAACTCAGGCGCAGCGCAGCCATTGTTAAGAACTTAACAACGAAGATCTACGAATGGTTCTGGGATCTACTCGTATTGACCAATACAAAGACTTATTTCTATGTCTATTAGGTTCGTAATCCGTTGTTAGACTCACAGGGCTCTGTTCGTGACTATATGACGTGCTACCAACTCCTGGCACTATTGTGACGGCTAACAGTCCCACAGATTATACAATTAGAGTTTTTGTCATTGCATTCATCAAGTACATTAATTATTTGTTTCATGAATACGAACTTACTGTGACAAAATACGTCTCCTAAGTTTTAAATAATACTTCCAATGACAAATATTTATTATGTAAAGCGAAATTATACAACTAAGTTAATAAGAGTCAAGAACTTCAGTTATCTAATAGACAAACAGATTGCGGCACTTATGTCAGACACTAATGACCGCTGTGAATATACTGGAAGAAATAAAAGAGCCTCTTTCTTCTTTCTATTTAACTGAAATTTATTAGCAATAAGTGTCCGTATCCCAGCGTGTTATATGGCAACGTAAAGCGTGAAATGCAGTATTTATACGAAGAAAAGAGGCACAATATAATTTAAACAAAGTAATTTAAAAACGATTTAATCTTTACACAGTGTAAAATAAAGTCGATTTTTGCCTCTGTACGCTTAGATCTTTCAAACTTCGCAAAGAAATTTAATGCGGTTTTCATTAATAGGCAGAGTGATTCAAGAGGAAGTTTTATATCTACACTAATATACTTACACTAATATTGTAAAGCAGTAAAGTTTGTGAGTTTATTTATACATAGAAATTAATATATGGAACTATAGAACCGATTTTGAAAATTCTCTAGCTTTTGCCCCTATAGCCAATGTCCATCAATCAGGACTAAAGCAGCTCTATATTGGAGAAAGGTTTTTTAAAATTAGGGTGAAGTGAAATTATTTGGTGAGACAGGCAATTCGGTGGTAGAGTCTTAAAAGTCTTTCAAAACGTTATATATGCATGCAGTAATGCGAAATGATGCAACTAGTTTACCACAAAGGTTGACAAGACGTAGTGTCACATAATTACGTGATATTGCGTGCATAGGTAACATATTGAAAGACTTTTATGAGTCTAGCACCACAGAACTTCCAGACATTACTCCAACTAATAAACTGATTTTATCTAAATTTAAATCGCTGAAGATAACCTGCAAGTGACAGTTTTTTAGTGTGAAAGCTTTATACAGATATCCTCTTAAAGATATTAGTATAAACAAATATTTGTATTTGTCTATACTAATATCTCACAGATATTCGTAATTATTCCTAATTCTATATAAACAACAGGAACAAAAGAGCTGCCCTCCTAATTTTTTAGTTCAATATATAACAAACTATATACCGAGGTCACCACATCTCTGATGTTTATTACTTTTCAATACTTCGGCCGAATTTCACGAGCGGCTCTCTTTGAAATCACCCTCAAATAGCGTAATATTTACGTTACACGTTGTATAATAACTGTAAGTCTGTCGACTGGCCATTACTTGTTATAAATAATGTGTAGGCACCGAACAAAATAGAACAGATTATGAACACAGATTTGGTTAGACTAATCGAGGTACGTAGGTAAGGTGAAAATTATACCCGGATTCGTTGGAAAAGTTTATATTTAGGATTAAGTTTGACTGACTCATCGAGTTCCTTTGGTTTCCTTGAATAACTAATGTAGTATAGCGTGATTAGTATTACGTGGTAAATACTTTAAGGGAGTGAAATACTCAGAAATAGCTTTTCAGCAACTCTATAAGTTGTGTAACAAGATCATGTAAATATAAAAAAACGCCTTCCTAGAAATAAAGTAGCTTTTTTATGAATTGGTGAACCAATTAATAAAAAAGTTGCTTGTGAAATCTTGGCCCTAATCTAGCCCAGAAGTAAATATGAGACCAAAGATGGAGCAAGCTCACCCTGAAACTCCTGCGCATAAACAGAACACAGTAAAGACTGTCCGGCGCCGGACTTCGAAAGGATGGTGAACCTTTTAAATTCCGATTTTAATTTTTACGAGTACGAGTATTAGTAGTTATAGTAATATAGTTCTTAATTTTTACGTATATTAAACGCCAGTAATCACCCAGTAGGATCATCTGTTCACGTAAGGTATTTAGAGATTTGAATAAAGCACAGGTGCTTTCAAATGGCTTGCTAAGCTATGCCAATACTGGTTAGCCGGTACATTAAGTTGTCGTGTGGTCTCAATTGCAAATACACTTGATGCATGCATAATGTATTCAATTCATTTATTTAATTCGAAAGAGGAAACCTGGGGATTAATTACACCAGGAAGACAGTATTGTACTGCCGTCTTGATTCGAGATTAGCAACCAAGGATACCCACTTTATTAATGTTGAACCTTCGCTCTTGAAAACACTGTGAACAATTAGCCCCTTCGCACACAACGCGACGCAAGTCTCAGATACCTAACGACTTTGGTATCCGGGCGACTATCGCAATACAAATCTGTAGAGGTTCGTCCACAGGCACACGACAATGGATACCACGGTATCGGAGACTTGCGTCGCGTTGTATACGAATGGCCTTAGCGCTAATTGGCTTAAACTTATGCAAAAGCTGTTGCTTAAAGTTTGGATTTTTGGATGGATAAAATGTTTGTTACTTTATCATAATTACAACGGATTTACGGATCTTGATGATATTTGGCTAAGAGATAGGCACTGGGACTGGTAGGTACGTGGTATAATTTTCGATTAGATGCGGGCGAAACCGATGGAAACAGATAGTACGATATTGTTCGAAACCAAAGATCTGTTTTGTTGCAATCTGGAAATAAGAGATAATTGATGTTGGATGTAACAGCTGATTATCTTTCAACGATAGCCTTGTTGAAAGACTGCATTGAAAAATGGGTTAGTGAGTTACACACAGCTACACATCAACCTATGCAAAACTAGCATAAGCTGCGCGTTCAATCGCGGCGGTAAGGCTGCTTTTCCACCAGAGATGCGCTATGTAGCTGTGCTGCGAGGATGTAAAAGCTGAGCTACGAAACTGTGTGACCGTTTCCACTGATGCTACGCTATGTAGCTGTCACAAGGTAGCTGCGCTATGAAGATGCGTAGCTGCGCTACGAAGATGTGCTGTCACAAGGTAGCTGCGCTATGAAGATGCGTAGCTGCGCTACGAAGATGTGCTGTCACAAGGTAGCTGCGCTATGAAGATGCGTAGCTGCGCTACGAAGATGTGCTGTCACAAGAATCCGTTTCCACCAGTGCTGTGCTATGTAAACCAGTGAATATGATTGGTGGATATCAAACGCATCCGCAGCAACGTAGCATAGCGCATCTCTGGTGGAAAAGCAGCCTAAGACCCCTATTTGAGGAGTGGCTTTATAGGCGTCACGGCATCCTGACCTACCACATGACGTAGGTCCTCATCGGACACGGAAGTTTCGGGAGGTACCTGTGTCTGATAGCCCCGCCAGGCTTTGGCCTCTAGAGGGCCAAAGCCTGCCGGGGTCGCGGGACTTATCTCATTACCGTGACCCCGGAACATAAAGGGCTATTGAAGGACACCGTGGATTTTAGTCAGTACGAGTGTGACAGTCCCTCCCGCCATGCCCTGGGTGGGAGGACTCATTTGGTGATTTTACCACGCTAAAAAAAAAAGCTGCGCGTTCAATGTGCGGAATGATATTAAGAAAGGCGGTGATAAACTGGTTTTGTAAATCTGGATGTGCAGCCGTATGTACATGTAGGCGTTTTTTCCGCAATGATTCGCATGTTTAGTGAATTATGCGTTTAAAATTAACTAAGTCCTACGTCATGCTGACTACCTCACATACCGGAGAGCTAAAATTCTAAGACTGTTTCAATTTCACTGAAAATTTGTTTATTTTTGGATGTTAGTGCATGGCAAAACAAACGTTTGTTAGCACGTCTTAGTAGATTATAGATTACCTAAGAGAGTACGTCAGTGGAACTTTTTATTACAGTCTTATTGATGTGCAACAACGATCCTGTGGGAGTGATTTTGTGAAATTTGACGAATATGTGTAGTAAGCGGAACAGGATTAATACTAATGAGTGCTCATAGTGGTACAGCTGATTGGCAGAGGGAAGCAACTCTTTGGATGGAGATAAAAAGTTAAGTAACTATTTCCGATATATGTCTTTGGGTGAGTGAGCAAGGTTACGCAGCGCATTGTCTAGGTGAGGAAAAGTCTAAAACTCAAAATCGAAGTCAAAGCCAAAGAATTATGTCAGATATTACACATCTTAGCGACTACTGTACACTGGCTCATTTCTTAAACTTTTTTTTTTAACAAATTAACCTTTAAAATGTGTTAATCTTGTTAACAAAGTCTTTTGAGACGCACGTAGTAAGTGATATCATAGAAAAGTAAGTACTACAACTACCACTCATTGTGCACGTAGTTTGATTATCTGATATCCTAAAATAGTCATATTTTATAGATTCAATATCATTCATTTTAAAAAAGGCTTCAACACTGTTAAAACAATATTAATCTATAATTAATTTAAAATGAATCAATATCAATATTTATAAAATCAAAAGTATTAAAAAAATTATGCATCAAACTTGACATTTTAATTATTTGCTCTCAATAACAAAGGAATTAATAAATACAACAGGTGTGTGTAATTGTGTGTCATAAAATTAATCAGATTCGGTAGCGGAGATAAGATCTACGAGAGTGCTACGCGGGTCTACGAGGTTGCATCCGTCGGTGGCAATATAACCACGTGACAACGTACGTTATAAAATATGCTAATTTATTAAAGGAAATCGTCATTTTATATGTTAGCTTTAAGTTTTTACACTAATATGGTCACTAACACTGTCCTCAACTTAAAACGGAATATTCACCATGTCCATGTTTATTATTTGTTTTGAATTTCCGATATTTCGGTACTGTTGCAAGGCTCAAAATCACGGTTGATGATCATTATTAGTTACGATAGAATTTGTTAGATCATTCTTAAATGAACATTTTAGATGATAAAGGTCCCGATTCCGTGTTTAAAAGAAAACGTAACGTTTTTCGTAAGCCACTTTCGTAGGAGAATTCGAATGCGTTGGCAGGTCGTTTAATGCAACAGAGGTAACGTAATGTACCTGTTTAATAGCCTGGCTTTTTCTCCTATTTATGCAATTATTTTGCTCCCACTGCTATGACTTAAATTTATTCAAAGCACCTAATTATTTTCGATTACTTATTTATCTAAAAATTATGTCTATAATATTTATGAGACAGATTTTAATGTGGATCAAGAGCACGCTTCATATTTCGTGTCAAAAGGTCTCAACCATAAGGAAATCTTTAAATAAAGCGAAAGGTCACTTATTCACACATTCATCACGAAATCTGAGAAACTACAAGTGCTAGGAGTTTCAAATTTCGTATGGGGGTTCTTTGTACGACGCAGGTACTCCATAAGGCGGGATTTTGCTAAATATGACCCCTAAGCGTTTATTTTGAATGTTGATAGTTTGTACGAAAAATCAAAACGGGAGCGGACGATAGGATGCGACGCGGTGGGTCGAGGGCTATTTCGTCAACGAAGTCACGGGGAGAATCTATTATTGCATATAGACGTATATGTGTGTTATGTACTGTACTTATCAGAATATCGCAAAAGAGCAACCAAATAGGTGCTTAACATAAATTTAAACGAGAATCATCGAGTGTCCGTCCCCGAGCAGTCTGTGTAGATCGCGACTCCATTATGTAAATGAAGAGATAAACATTTTAAATGAATGTTAACGTCCACATTTTATACAACACGGCCCGTATTTCTTGTAATATAACTACTAAGAAACTGCTGATTGAAATTATCAAGCATTTCAATGAAATTACGCTTTGGTTTTATCATGTACTCGTACGTACTCGGTGGCGGGTGTGGTGAACTATTCATGTTATTGACTAAATTCTTCTTTAATAGGATACCGTTCCCAAAGGATAAAACACGACCCTATGATAGAGTCAAACTGGCTTTACATACTGAATTGTATATGAAATCTACATGATGTTCGCTACTTCTTCCATTTTAGCGTTTATAATGATTACTATTGAATCTTTAGAATACATAACCATTTTACAACCACCATATGTACAAAAATATGAAAGAGTACTTAGTTATAACCTTTCTGTAAAATTTACGTGCGCTTTAAACCAATCTTTGTACGATATTATCGCGTACGTTGGTGTGGGTTACACGTTTACCTAGTGCATATTTTTCTATGTGTGTTTTATAATTATAATGTAAAATAAAGAAAAATAAATCTTTATACTTAATGCATCAAGTTTCACTTGTTTGTTTCTCTACATTTTATCTTTATTTTCTAAAGCTAAGCTTTTCCCTGATATCCATAGGCTTTCGGATCATGCTAATGGTGCTATCTATAAGTAATTAATTAAGTATACATAATTAAGATAATATTAATTTAATCACATTAAAACTAATTTACGAAGGTATAACGGCATTCAGACATAAAAAGAAATGTCACGTTATACGTCCTATCAGAAACACAAATTCTATTCCTATTATTTGGTACACATTTCCTCATATTCTCGGAATTATATAATTTGTGATTATTAGTGGTCTTCATGTGTAAAATTACGCGAATTACCAGGAAGCGGTGAGGATATTCGTCGATTCCATTATCTGATACCGGAAGTGACGGAGCTACCGAAATTACTTGATAAAATACTATAACAAAAATTGAGGACGACTAATTAATTAATAAATAGATATGGTCCCTAATAATCCACCGTGGTTTGGAACCTTAATTTTTTTAGAAAAATTAAGAAGAGACAATATTAGGGACTAACATTACAGAAAAAAGTAAAAATACTCCTTGTATTTGGCAATATAAAGTTAGATTATGTGAAATAGTGAGAACATTAAATAAAGTCAAGTTTTTGCTAGACTATGTAATATAGATAAGTATTTCTAAGTAACCAAGCAGGAAAACAAAAGTTATCCAGTTTTCAGCCCACTCAGTCTCCAAAGCGCACTGATTCTTAGATAGTAAGTACAAAGTTCTACCGTTAAATGCTATGCAAAGGACTCACTTTATGTCTAAAACTTATTTTCTTATATATATTTAAATATATGTATAAGAAAGTAAGTTTAGCTTCGAGTGGTACGGTTTGCAAGAGTAAGTGACAATTAACCACCAGTACAGTCTGAACAAAATCCTTGATATTATAATTATTTTTATGCAGATTTATCGAGTTTAGAACGGAGTGCTAATTATACACATTTAAAGGCAGGTACTTATAAGCTGTAATTGTATCTAGTCGAGTAAATGATCCTGGGGCGGCGGCGGCGGGGCGGCGTGGCACACAAGGCCGCGTGTGGGTGCGCTCGCGCCGCTGTCGCGCTGGCGCCTTCACAGCAACAATTTTTTGCGCGCGACACGCGCCTCCTCTCCGCTTTGATATACTCATTTGATGCGAACAATGTTATTTATTCCGTCGATTACTAAATAAACATTCAGCTACTAGGTACTACTGACTAGTACTGAAACATGATTTGTTAATGTTCTAAAACTATTCACCAGAAATAAAATAGGCTTCGTGATTGACGTAAAACTGGTACTATTCTACAAATTCAGCGCGTTTATAGGAAATTACGAATTCGGCAATAATACATTTTCAAAACCAATCTTATCTGGCCCATACAACAACTAGGTATGCACGAAAGCCGTTAACAGTAAATATTAATTATTATAAAATAGACGCGGATATGGAACGAAAACCCTTAGTTCCTGGTATAACGGGTCAAAATCAGTGTAAATACTTGCAACTGAATTAAACTTGATTTTTTTGCATCGTAGCAAAACATAACAACAATGTCGATGATGTGTGGCGTGTAAAAAATACGCGTTGCTAGAAGAACCGGTGCGACCGCATACCGCGCGCGCTCGCGGCAAGGCCTCGCACCACCTGCGCCCGCGTCCGCCACAGCGACCGCGCCCGCCACCGCAGCGCCACCAACAACACCCACTTTCACATTTGAATACAACGTGCACCTTACTACCACAGACTATCCCACTAGATGTTCAGCATCGCATATATGGCCAGTTATCTCCGTTTTATCGGTTAACTTCAGCGACTCATGACATAACTCCTACTAATCATTATTGCAGCAAATAAGTTATGAATCAGATAGGAGATAACACAGGGGTTTTGAAATTATGAGCAATAATCTTAAAATATCTCTCGTTATTGAATACATTCTCGGGTGCCGCGCGCCGGTGCTGGCTCGAGTTGGACGCCGTGCGATCATTACAGGTACTTGAGTTAGCAATTTACTTGTAACTATAAAACACAATTTGTGAGATATTAATAGATTGCAGGGCCGGGACAAAAATAGCCTCTCGTGTAACATTACTTAATTATCAAGCAACAGTCCGACAGACACGTTGCCAGCTAGACTTAGAAATTACTGCAGTGCTGCGCATGATTCAATTATATTGTCATGAAGGATCTCGGGAGCTATTATTACGGTACAGTAGTATTTAACTGTTTATTTAGGATCCGTTCTGGTCTTAAAGCAATGCGTTTGTGTGGCAGTTATGAAGCAGTGCAAAGCAGTTGACAAGACGCGAAAAGCTAAACCACTAGTTAGTTTATATTGATTATTTTTTAGAGCAGATCAACTTGAAGATATTTGAGCCGCAGTATAGTTTATGTGACACATGCTGACCATTGACAGCTACAACCTGGTGAACCTATCAAAATTACCGAAGCAAAAGCTTTCTTTGCAGCTTAAAAGCTTTTTAAATTGTACATAGTTTCAATCATAGCCTAGCAAATTTTTGAAAAACCTTGATATCAAAGTAAAAAATTTCATGTTTATGAAAACTATTGAAACTATTCACTAAACAATAATTTACAAGTTATTTAGGTGCCTATCTTAAATCTCGTATGCTAATTACACAAAACTGGATCACAAGTTTGGTATGTTGCTAATTTATTGACTTTTCGATCGTAGTAGATTCAGAGATAAAGTTTACACACATTTTATGGTGTTGGTGGTTCCACTAGGTGTTGTGTAAGTCGGCGAAGTGGATCGTTGGCCAGGCTTCCTAAACCGTAATGACGTGAAGTTCATTGGTACGTCGCAGGCGCATATAATCCGCGCGCCGATAAATGGCGTGGCTCATTAAAGTAAGCGGTGCGCGGGAGCTGCGATGCTATCAACCGGCTACTGGTTTGTATAAAAAAGCAAGACTAATGGCACCCTCGGGTCAACATGACGTTCGCCGCTATACTCGTGCCCTCTTAAATCTCCACTCTACCGAATATTATTTACTTTGTTAATGTCGATACAAGAAAAAGCAATTAACCTTCACTGCCTACATTCCATCAGACGTCCAAAACATTGATAAATCATAAAAAAATACAACCGCCACATTTTTGTCCCATAGTCGCTACGTGGCACGTGACAAAAAATGCCCATTAAGTAAGCAAATGTATATTTTAATTCAGAATAAGCGATAAATCTCGCGATGGGCTTTCGAATTCCGCGCAAGTCATCCGACGAGGTGAGATCGGCTGGGAAATACCATTATATACTTACGTACGTACGAGCTGCGAACTGCCGAGCTGCCGGGCTCCTACATACATACTGATGTCGTGTCCGCGACAACAGCTGTGCAGCGATCACGTCTTTATTATCTTTTTATTCTTTTATGAAATACCAAACACTTTGAACTATTGTGAGAGCCACTTTATTAAGCTGAAAGCGGATTCTGTGGGTAATTACCTATTACAAATAAAAATCTAAGCTGAGGAATGCGGTCTGGGAGAAATAATAATGGAATGTTAGGAACAGTTGCGTCGGATTCCTGTGTTCGCTGTGCTTGTCAAGAGGTTCCGCATTGTCAGTTTTTGCACAGACACGGTCGGCGCGCGCCGGGAGCAGCACCGGCACGCGCCGCGCCCGCCACGCCTACACGTCGCACATTACACGCAATTACCACCAAATTACTTACACATATAAATCAGTTTTAATCAACAACAACCTACATGTCTAGCTCAAATTTATTACCAATTGTGTCGTGAGAATTGGAGGACCAAAATGGATATGCACATAGCCTTATAAAGAACCTTGCAACCTGCTCAAATTGTACCTAACATGTGCGACATTTACAAGTTCAATGACTAAATAAGTACGGCATAAAATTGACATAACAGGTTATTTTCCCAT
Organism: Agrotis exclamationis; assembly: GCA_950005045.1. Lineage (NCBI taxonomy): Eukaryota > Metazoa > Arthropoda > Insecta > Lepidoptera > Noctuidae > Agrotis > Agrotis exclamationis. The sequence goes on along the minus strand of OX465423.1, from coordinate 9,971,755 downwards.
GTCCTTCGAAGGCATGTAAAACGTCACAGAGTAGCAGTAACAATTAGCACTACAGTACATAAGTACACATAAACTACTTTATTCCAGCTTTGATCAATTCAACATCGTCATTTAAGGCAGTAGCCTAACTTGTCTAAGTGAAAAATAAATTGAGACAAACTCCTAATTTGACATTATACTTATTTTCTAAAATCATTTACACCATTTATAAGCAGCTTCGTCAGGTCTATGTTGAACGCCAAATACAGTTTTGCAAATTGAAAACAATTCCACGTCACAATCTGCTAACTAACCGACGAAAACTGTCTCCAAGCAATCAGTAAAGATACAACGGAGAAATACTGTTTTTAACCGACTTCATAACTTGTTACTTCACGCAAACTAACTCGTTATTCATTGACATTTTATCACTTCGAAACACAATATACCTATCATAATTAAAAGCCTTCAAGATACTTTTCTCTAAGGTTTGTTGATAACTTGATTCGGAAATTCTTCCTAAAGTTTCCTAAGACAAAGCGCATCCCATCACTAAACATTGAGAAATTCCAAGAAAAACGCTAATCAAATGACTAGTTATTGTCTAGGTGTAAGTTAGTCGCACGCGCGGCTTTGAATTATTATTCTATACTTGGTCTGTGATAAATTGATTTGGTGACAGTGGCCACCGCATAGGCATACAAACGGTCCATAAGTAAACCCTCAGAGACAATTACGATACTTGTGTGCTGTATTTCACACCTCACATTTAAACATTTATCGATAAGTACGTAACTTGTTTGATACTAGTCCTGTTGCCAAGCAGCTCTGATGTTTGTCGATGATTTCTTAAGTGATTTGTGACATGGCTTTCGTAATATTTATGAAGGCTACGTTATTTTAATTCTATAATGATATTCTGCGCCTTGTTTTCAAATCAAGTCACTAGTTGCTAATGTTAATTGATATTCTTCATTAATTTTATTGAAAACATATTTTAATTACTTTTAAGTGTAACAAATTACTGCCAATCGTCATTTCCATAAATATAAAAACAAAACAGGCATATTTTGAACACCATTTTAGTTTTCTCTATTTATATCTGCTTATCAACCAGATAATCATGTAAATTCGTTTCCATCTGAGTTTTTCTCAACGTTTCAAATGTCAATTGATACCGATTCCAATTACCGTCCAACTCTAAGATGATTAGGCTGTTGAAATAGGAATATATTATATGAATTCACAAGATTGACTTAAGTTATTCCAAACTTACAATAATTATCTGAACCCAAGTTCACTTTAACCGCAGAATAACTTATAAATATTACTACGGAATGAGTAATTGGTTGTATCTAAAACAGTACATAGTCGTTATGTCAAATGGCACATGCCTTCTTATTAATCAAGCGTTAATCTGTAAAGATTTGTATTGTAATCTATCTGTTTATAAGACTAAGCTAATTGATTATGCATAAGCCAACTTACCTAAGCTAATAATATGTATTTAAACAGGACAGACAGTAAACAATAATTATATATTTAAACAAATCCTTAATCGAGTACTTAAAACTGTCAAATAACTTTTAAAACACGGGTGCTATCCTTGTTGTACGGTACTTCATATTATAAGTTATAATAAATATAGCAGTTACTACGTCTCCCGACGCTCAATTAGATTCTCTAGCACGTGTGCAGAACGATTAATATCATCGTATTTGTAAGCTATACACGGCTGTAATCACGTTGGAATTTAAATAACTCTTAGGTGGCAAATTGCAAATAGGGTAACCTTCGGATTAATGGCCGTTAGTTTTTCGGACCTTTTGATAACGTGGTGAGAATATGTACAAAAAAGTATATGTAACTACTTATTGAAGTCGTTGAAGAAACTGATCGGCTACGGAGATCACGCGTTGACACGTCTCAACAGATAGCTGAGCCTCATACAAATGTTGTTTAGAAAGGTTGGTAACCTATTACGATCTCTGTAGGACCAAAGGTGCGCCATTAACTCCTTGAGGTTATGTTTTCCTAGTAGTCTACGCGGCAAGTAACACAAGACAAGATAAATAAACAGTTAATATTAAAATTCATAGGACAAAGGTTTGCTTTCAGTTTTGAAGTTTGGAAGTTTTGATCGAAATTTTTGATATTGTTTTAACTTCATGACTGAAATTTTAAAAGGTTTAAACATCCCTGTAAAAATAATACAAAGCCTAAAAGAAGGTATTGAAGATTGAATCTTCAACCCCAAATAAGTCATGATGAAAGGATGATAATAAAAGTACGATTCAAGGTCTTACCTTACAGATACAACGGAAGCAGCTACTCCAGTCCTGCTCCAATCTGGCGTCTTGCAGCTTGACAGGCTCGCCTTCGTTGGCGCACGGCGCACGCTGCCCCTCTGCAATTACAACACAGCGTTAATTGTTTATTTAGCACCAGTAATTGAAACTGAGTTAGTGCCCGGTTACTGGACTACGGACCAAAAGTGAAGTAATTTAGTATCGAATGCATATTATTGAATTCATGTTGCGACATGCCTAGGCTATGTTGTTTTGAAATTAGTGAAATTCTTAATTCAAACATTAAAAACAGATTTAAGAGACATTTCTGATGAATTTGAAGTCTCACGCGGTGAAGTTATACATAATGTGCAAGTTAAAATCAAGCAACATGGAACATAATTATGAAGAAGAAAATCTTAACAGTTGTTAACATTATGAAAGTTGCAGTGCATGTTGTATCTCCCAGTAGAATTATTTACAGACACAAAATATAAAGAAAAGGCTGAGGAGCTATACAAGCTTGCGATTTCGATCGACGCACGATACCTGCCGAGTAGTACCGAGTGTCGTACGAATGACCACGAACTGCGGAGGAGGCTGCGGTTTGAGCAACATGCGTGGGAACCGACTGTCCTATATAACATTGCACCGAGAGCTGCACTACTGTGTGCAAGCGAATTTATTTACTGTAAACAGTCAATCACTTGGAACTCAGAAATCATTATTGCACGAACCGTTAACAGAAGCTCGCAAATAGGATAGTCTTTCTTTAATATTAAAAATACTAAAATCAGGAAAGAGAAAGGAAATAATCTGACCGATAAGCAATCAAACAAATAAGGATAAGTAGATTCACTATCATTATGTTTATGTCAAATAAATTGATTACAATTGTAAACTATATTAATGGCAAAAGTGAGATATATTGATAGAGCAGCTTAATCAAATGTTGTCGTCCTTCGAGATGCCAAATTCCATTGGAGAGCTATTATTGAAAAATCGGTTAAAATACCATCAACGGAATCGGAACCTACATGACGGTTTTATAAAAAATATAAGATACAACCATCATTCTTGCATATATTATAGTGCACCGTCCCCGCCTAGCAACATAAACATAACATTGAAGAAATCTAAACAAGTCATTGTATTATATAATAGGTATAAACAGGTTTACCAAAATAAAATATTAAGAAACAAAGTTAAATCTTTAAACATTCCCCAAGTGGAGGTAAAAACACATTTATCGTAAAACCACGATTCTGACAAATTGTATTTTAAACTAAGTCCCTTGGAAATCCTCTATTGATGTATCAGCGTGGTAGAAATTCGGCGCGTCAGGTTTGGTTCGGATGACATCGACATTGCGGCGAGTGTCGATGTCGTCCGAACCACATGTTACCGGCCGTCTGATCACATGTTACCTTGATTTAGATCCACGGATCCGCATTCTTATTACGTAGCCATCGGGCGCCACCGGCTCCGGTCGGACTGTCCTGCCTCCGCGTCAATATTTTTGTAGGTAATTAATATGTGCTCGTCTACGAATGAGAATTCCTCTTCAAATGTTTACTCGTGGCTAATATTTTAATGTGTTGTTTTTACAGACAGAATAAATTCCTTTAATCCGCGAACATATTACTGCATTGTTGCTTCAATTAAATACCGAGTTCATTTAGAAACAATGAATCACTCATTCAATTCAATTGTATGGACGACTGACTCCTATCCTTTATGGAATTTTGTGACCACGCAGCATTTTTACATTTCATAATATCTCTTAGCAACGAGCAATTTTCAAGGTAAACGGTTTTATAAATAATTCACTGAATTTTAAATTAACAAATTAGATAGATAATTCACGTTGTTAGTATTTCACAATTTAATGCGTGTTAAATAAGAGCTCACCGTGACGGACGTGGCTACTAGAAACAATCACAGAAAAAACTTTTTCAAAAAAGTAACCGACTTCAAAAACAACAACAAAACAAAAAAGGGTGAAATAACCTAATAAATAACTTCTTTCGGATGTCGGTGGCTTTATTTTTATTTCAGTGATTTTTAGCCACCGACTTCCGAAAGAAGTTATTAACTAGGTTATTTCACCCTTTTTTGTTTTGTTGTTGTTTTTGAAGTCGGTTACTTTTTTGAAAAAGTTTTTATTTTACCCTTTTTAGTTTATTTATTAAATAGGTAGTCAACCCAAATTCTTGTAAAATACAAAATTTTCTTACATATGCACTAATCTTGTAATCCGTCAAACATAAAAAAATCCATATCTCTAAAACTACTAAACCGATTTTGATGAAACTTGCAGTGTACCCTAAGTTGAACAATACCTAGTACAACAAAAAAAGAATTACTTAAATCGAACTTGAAGTTCCGGAGATATGCGTGCACAAACATAAAAACATACATACATACATACATACACTTGTGAAATTTGGCACATTTGTTCAGACGCTGATATAGACTAACATATATGAAAACTGGGCAGTTCTGATAATATCACATACATACGGGTCGAATTGATAACCTCCTTTTTTTTGAAGTCGGTAAAAAGGGCCTTTACTAAACCTAACTGCCTAATACAAACATTGCAATAGAAATAAAAAGTTTTGAAAGTGGTATGAAATGCTAGTGACGCTTCATAATACGAATATGAGCCCTTGAATCGTTTTAACCTACATTCCCGTCACGACTGTCCTTAGCGCTCGTATTAGATGAGTGTTGATAACGACGTGTAGATAAGCGCCTTAATCGTGAATCAATGTCGTTATGCAATGTCACAGTTCGACACTGAACTTGTCCTCTACTGGATGAACTTGTTCCGTCGGGATAACCCGATTAATGTGTATCGTCGAGGAGCTCAATAGAGATGATATGTGATACTCCGATAGTCGTCGCCCCAATTAAAAACCAATACACCATTTTATTCAAGGTCAAACGATAAATCCTTTTAAATAATAATATTAGTAGTTCAACCAATAAAATATCAAGTGGTTTCCGATCAAGTTTACAAATATTTTTGGGTGCGTAGTACTTTCGTAGAGCTTTCGTAACCTCGTAGAGGGTCTACGAAATTATCTTTTGGTTATTGTCTAGAAGTTTTATTGTTTACTTTATATTTTTTGTTTGTTTTGTATAAATCTAGGGTGGCAACACTACGTTTGGCTGCACGAGTTCATATTGTGTGTGATACATTTAATTAAAACACGTGTGAGCCGGTCAAGGCTGCGCCCGACAATACTTTGTATATTGTGATGTTCCGAGTTACTAAACATCTCATAACACACAATACAATACAATACAATACCATTATCTTTATGAACTTGATATTAATTTTAGCGTATTTTATATTATAAACACGATAAAATTATCGAGCCCATAAAATCGTTAAGTGTGATATAGTTTTTAAATTTATTCTCCACCATGGCACCATTACCAACTGGATATATTTTGGTGCGCTCATAATTCTTGATATAAATGTTTTATACGAGCTTAAAGTACTAAAGTAATATTCCATTACGACTAAATGATATTATTATTCCGGTTAAGTGACAAGAAATTATGCAAATATCGAAAATTTACGGTACTTTAAACACTTTACACGCGATTTAATTGCAGCGTTTCAGGCATTTAAGGTATACGCGAAATACCCATAAAGCGATTACAAGATATGCACTTAACGGCCATTTCAATACCTAATGGCGGCTAGATGAGAATAATTTTTAGAAAGTTGCTCCTGCAGCGATCAACTATAGTAATTCTAAGCCTTGGGATAATATTATCTAAAGCACCTATTCATATAAGCCCCTGAAACCGACTATGATTATCAATTTGATCTCATGGCTTCTGAATACAACCTAATGAAGTTGTAGAGGCCTATTACACAATAAACTATTCATGATGAATAGCCCGCAATCTTCTAACGTCTCTATATCATTATTTTTCTATTTCGCTACGATTCCTTTCATTTTGTGGCTCAATTTAAATTCTTTGTCGATAAATCATTTACTTGGCGATATATCATAAATATACCTAAAATACTCTTGTTTCTAAGCGTTTTTACTAAGTAAGTGAAGTGTAACTACGACTTTAAACTGTATTGCTATACTGTCATGATTGGTTTTAGATAGACAAAACTTTTTTGTAAAACGTGTGTAAGACAGCAACAGGAAGACGAAGGAAAGGAAGGAAACTAACAAACCTTTCAGCAATGGGAGAAACCCTTTCCGCATTAGCATTAACCTATCAAAATTTAACCACTTGTTATAACATCTGTTTTCCCCAGAACCTGAACCAAAAAGTATTTACACACATTTCAAAACCCACAACGTCGTGTTCGTGTTTCAGTACAATTTGAAACATAACACTATATTCACTGTCGAACACAGTACCGGCGTTAGGGTAAGGCGCGGTTAGGCGACCGCCCAGGGCGCCGGATATAAAAGGGCGCCACAGGTATACTTAATTCCCATAAATGCCCTTTAGCGAAAAAATCGTTATGGTGGCAGGCAAGATTAGAATGGAACTCAGTGTCAAATTCGGAGCACTGCACTGCATGCATAGCAGTTTACGTTACCGAAAATCCTGGACCATAGAGAAAAACATTATTAATCTCACAAAAACTGGTTGAATTTTGACAAACTTGGCAACTTTGTCAATCGAAAATCAAAATGAAATTGTTGATAACCTCGACCTCGACGGCTAGAAAAGTAAAATTTTACTAGTTTTAATAAATAGTAATTTCATTATTATCCTTTTGACCTTTTCCATAATTCATATGGGATTGAATTGCAGTTAGGGGGCGCCGTAGAAATCTCGCCCAGGGCGCTGGTAGTGCTAAAACCGGCACTGGTCGAACAATCCTAGGTTTTAGAGCTATAAACAAGGTGCGCTAGCGCTCACTATGCACGTCATGATCGAGAGGCGAACGAATGTGTGATCTATGTGGGAACGGTTCGGGCCGTTTCGCAATGGACCAATTGTCGTGCCTTGCGCAATCGACCTGTCTAACCTTATTGTTAAGCTATATTGTTGCAAATAACGCTTTCTTTGATGGTTGTAAACATTGTGTTGGCAATACATATTTCTCTGTTGACGCACTGTTAGGTGCATGCATACCTTTTAAGAGCTACGTACAACATACGAGTAAAAAGCTTCTCTGTAACATACATCCGGGTCTTGCTGTTTATGTGTGTGAGTTTAAATGTTTATAAAAGCACTCACGATGCAGAAGAAATTCCTAGTGGTGTGAGCAAGTTGTTTTTGAAAAAAATATTCAAATATGGAAATAATAATTAGCGATACATCCGATACCGATACCAATATATCGGCGATACTTGGGGTTAGCCGATATATCGGTATCGACGATATTTTTATGACGATTCAACGATACTTTTTAATTTAAAAATGAGTGTAAACGAACGTGTTGTCTCGTCTATTTCGTTGCAAACGAGGCACGAACTATGCCCGGGGAAACATTTGCCAACAAAGACTTGCGAAATCGCCTTTCTCCGAAAAAGTTAAGATTAGGTACTTTGTTTTTTAAACAAAAATCTTATTTAATTCCTAAAATGTATAATTAACTTAATATATCAACCTATGTCACTACTTTTTATATATGTCGAAGAATCGTTATCAGAAGGGTCGCGATATCGGAAATAACACTCACAAAACCTTCGTTAACACTTTTAATTACTTGCTACACATCAATAGAGATTCCAAATTGTGTTTCTGTTTTGATTCCTCGGCAAATGAAAATAGATGGCGTTATTCCAAATTATTGTGCTTCTGTGTTGGTTCTGCGACATATAAAATAAAAAAAAAACTGACTTGTGATTTATTTATTTCATCTTATTTTTTTAATTGACAATAAGCGTATCGGTATCGGTATCGGTATCGCCGATATTTTTATAGGTATCGTATCGGTGAAAAGGCGTATCGATGCATCCCTAAATAATAATGATGCGGCATCATTATTATTTAGGGATGCATCTTGGACTGGCATCATTGATGCCAGTCTTCTTTCAGACTGACATCATTGATGCCAGTCTTCTTTTTTAATAAAGAAGACTATGAGACACAGAGTCGGACTGAAAATGAGACTGAATGCATTGCTTTGTATTAATACTGGCTGAAAACTGGAAACCAGAATAAGAAGAGTCTTTTTCAGCTTCTTAAAGAAAGATTACTCACTGATGACAGCGGAGGACGCGTGTGTCGTGCTAAGTATCGAGCAGACGATGAGGGCGGCGGCGAGTGCGGCTCGGCCCCGCATGGTCGCGGCTACTCGCGGCGCCGGCGACCAGCGCTCCGCCCGCCGTGCATCACACTCGAGCGCCACGCCACACACGCGGAACACCTGGAGCAAAGGAAACAAGAAAACAATTAATATTTGTAGGAATTCATGAAATCCTCAGAAAAACTTCCTTATTTGATGAGTATAATCACAGGAACTGGGTACTTCGTAAAATATTTAGAAGATCAAGAACACGACGTAAGCCCCAGTTGCAGGGGTGCTAAGACAGGAAACCTCCACGTGCGCCCGTGGGCTGGAGTTCCCTCTCGGATACGTCCGGGGGGAAGACCAGTTTTTCGGGCCGGTGCACCCTGGGATGCGGGCAAAAACTCTTCCTTAGGCACTGTGTGCCTAAGGGGTCTCTTTGCCCGTATGCGAATAGCCTGTCGGGTGGACGCTCCAACGCGTGTCCCTCTGAATAGCAGAGGGCACAGCGGCGGAGCGGGCTTGCGGACGGTGAGCAATGGGTAGCTCGCCATCCGACCGAGGACCAAGCCCGAGTCGGTGGCACGTCGTGTCGTGTTTCGCGCGTGCCTTCGGGGAGTGCAGACTGACGGGGCCCCTTATGGGGCCAAATGCCTGCTGGGGTCGCGGGTTTTTCTTAACACAGGATACCGTGGCCCCGGAACGTAAAAGGCATCCGAAGGAACACGGGTGGATTTTAGTCAGTAAGAGTCTGACAGTCCCTTCCGCCCCACCCAGGGCGGAAGGACTCATTCGATGATTTTACCACCTTAAAAAAAAAAAAAAGAAAAAGCCCCAGTTGCAAAATGGTACATATTCAAAGGAAAAACCAATTTTAAATCTTCTGAAAGAAAGTGCTACGTCAAAAACACAGATGTCCTGCTACTACGGCGTAGCACTCGTAGGCGTCGCGTAGTCCCGAAAATTCACCCGAAATTACATAAACCCTTGGATTTATTATAATTGTCGTAATTCTGTATCTATCCTGCTTCCCATTAGAACTTTTAATAACCTTTTCTATTTCAATGAAATGATATTCGCTACTCAGATTATTATGTAATGTTTTTTTTTTATGTTTTAAAATAAAATCTACTTTAAAAAATATGCATGAATTCAACTCTCCGCAGTCCACATAGAACAAACTTGATGAAGTTATTATATATTTTTTAGTTTATCCTCTATCCGACAAGTTTTTTGAAACGTAAATAACATTTATTAGTACATTACTGTCAATCACCCGATTACGTGTGTCAGATTCTGATACAATACTTAAATTGTAAAGAAGTGATGAAGTCATAAGTTTCCTTGTATTTTACAATTTGATGGAATCTTTATTTATTTTTCTTCGTCACAATTCACCGTTTGTATTCGTGATACTTGTTTACGAACGTCACGTGAATCTAATATAATAAAGATATGTAATCGGCATCATCATACAAGTATTTCAATAATACCCTCAATATTTTTACGTATTATATTTTATTGAGATTGACAAATATAATCATACACACATCAAAAGTGTCTAGGGATCAAGCATTTTTATGCGGATTTCTTGAGATTGAGATGTGGCTTTGTAATAAATTTATGATTTTATAAATTTATATGGATCCTTTTTGGTGCATTTCATAATTTGAATCAGGAACTGTGAATCAAATTCGAGTAAAAGATGAAAATCAGCTGTCAATATTTTCCCTATAAAAACATACAACGCATTGAAGACATTATTAGTGCTACTGTTTCCCTACTACTGATTAGAACCAACGTTATTATGGAGCGGCGACGTCATTTAAGCAGGGAAGAAATGCTCAGAGCCGTGGGAATGACAGAAGCTGGTTCCCGGCAACGTACTGTGGCTTTAGCTCTGAATACAAGTCAGAGTGTTATCAGTCGACTTTGGACACGTTACCGAAGCACTGGTACCGTGGCTGAGCGCCATGGAGGACGGTATCGCTGCACCACACGGAGACAAGACCGATACATTCAAATCTTAACTCGAAGAGCTCCAACAATAACCGCCATGATGTTAGCCGTGAGGCTTCATCACTCTTCAGGGAACTTAATTAGCGACCAAACAGTCAGAAACCGCTTGCATGAAGTGAACCTTCATTCCCGAAGACCGCTACGGGTACCACCTATAGCAATGCACAATCGTAGGCTCTTGAACACAGAAATTGGGCAGAAGAACAATGGCGTTTCGTGTGCTTTTCTGATGAGTCTCGTTTCGGTATGAGACCGGATACAAGACGTATACGACACTGGAGAACCCCTGGACGCCAACAGCGATTAAAATCCTGCCAGGAAGTCCATCCTTATAGTGGTGGAACCATCATGGTATGGGCGGGTATTTGGATCGGCGGAAGAACTGAGTTGATTTGGATCAGAGGCAACCTCAACGCTCAAATTTATGCTGAGACGATTGTATCAGACGTCATCGTTCCTCTACAAGTGCAAATCGGTCCCTTATTTCAGTTAATGCATGATAATGCACGACCGCACACCGCAAGAGTTGTAAGACAGACTCTCTCCGCAGCTAACATCAATATCCTGCCCTAGCCTGCTCAGTCGCCAGACTTGAATCCGATTGAGCATGCATGGGATATGCTACAGAGAAGAGCTCTGCCGAATATGGAGGGTATCCAGTCGCAAGAAGACCTTTTTTTGTTGTTGCAACGAACATGGGCGGCCATTCCACAGCGTGATTTGGATGAACTCATTTTGAGTATGCCAAACCGATGTTCTTGTGTTGTTAGTGTTCGCGGTAGAAACACGGATTATTAATTGTTTAAGTTACCCAATAAAATTTTAAAGAAAACTGTTATTTCAGTCTTTTTTTCGAACTTTTGTGTTAGTGGTTCAAATGTCAAAAATCCCTTTATTAGGAAAATGGCAAATTTCTTTATTAATGCAAAGGTGACTTGGTTTATCGTTACTGTGACAAACGAAAACACTTTATTTGATGAATCCTTAAAGAAAATTTTAATTAATATCAATCAGGAGAAAAGTTATTGCAAAAATATATGTTGATCCCTAGACACTTTTGATGTGTGTATTAAAGAATTTCCTTCTAGTTACTGAGGCAGTAAATTATGTGAAAACATTATCATGCATAACATTATTATGCTTACCAAAAGTTCACAATAATTTTAATAATTTAAAGCAATTTCAACGTATTGCTTGGAACAGAATAAGATGAAACTTCATGAAATAAAAAACGTAAATCCAATGACGTTCACACTTAATAATACTTATAACTGCTTACACTTGCCAAGAAAACTACGTCGAATTATATTTAAATTAAAGAAAAATATGATTTCATGTCCAGCATAGCTCGATCCATGGTCTAATTAATAATTCTAAATTAATGAGAGAACGAATGACCCCGCACATACTGGACCATCGGTTCTACTTGATAGAACGCCGGGCTGATGTCCTTAACGCATTTTTTACAACATTCCGCACGTTCGTTGACCTCGAGTACTCGGACATATAGCATTTATTCATTAATAATAACAGAGTGAAGCAAAAAGTGGTTCATATTAAGTGCGTTTACACGGAGATCGAGTGGTCGCCGTCAGCCCGACTCCGCACTCAGTACCTCATCTCAACTACATATATTGTCAATTACGCTAGTTCCGGTTTCAGATCCTCCTCGGTAATGCGATTTAGGCACACTTCATTAAAAAACTCATAAAAACGTAATTGAATCGCTTAACACAGTACATTTTTTGTAGAATGTAAATAAAACATACTTCGCTTTATTAACACGGAATGAGTTAACGAATCCTTGTTAATGTGATAAAGAAAACGCACCGTTGGAATTCATTTGATTTAAATTATAATTATAGGAGCTTGATATTTTATACTTCAGCTAATTATAAAAGTTTCATTACCCGTCATAACTCTACATCCGGCGGAGACGGCAGAAAAAGTCACATCGAAGAAAAACTTATAAGTGCTAAAGCATTTTATACAATTGAAACTCAAGTGAAGTCTGTTTTCTTAGAAACTAGACTAAGCAGTGATAATATTAATCAGTAATTTCCGAGAAGAATCGAGGAGATCAGTGAACAAAACATCAATGAAGAGCTGCGCCGAGTCTCCAAGAATGTCAGATAAAAGCCAGTAGCGGCCGCATGCGCTACTAGTATTGTTTTATTTTTTGTCCAACATGTCAATCATCCCGTTGTTAATCGAGAAAATACCGATCGGACAATAGAAGCGATAAAAAGTTTAAGTTGATATAAGAATAACAAACACATTATTAGCATACTACGCATATAATGTTATCATAGATGCTTTGTTACTTAATGACTGCTTACAATTTAACTTACATTAATCATTGATTCGTATATGCGATAGATTGTTGATACCTCCTGAGTGGAGTCTTAGCATTTTTGTAGAAAACGTGTACAGAACATATACCTATATTGATATTGTATGTTATGATAGAGGTACTAACTTTCAAATCTGTAGACATGGCACGAAGTGTTGAGTTAGAGATCCTCACAGCGGCGCTCGACCAATCGCACAAGACATGTGAAGTCAACTGACTGAAAGGCTGAGAGGCAACAGGTTCTCCGAAGAGCTGCCGAGTGGCAAGTGCGAGCAATCCTGGAAGCCCGTGCTAAGCATTTGATTGAATTCGTCGACTTCTACGTGGACATTATTCACAATGGAATGCTTCTCCGAATAAGTTGTGCAAGTAGCTTACTGATAAACTGTTGCAAAAAGAAAGTCCCACACGATTCGTGTAACTGAATTATAATAAAACACAATATTTGTAACCGTCTTCAGACTGTTGATTCAGTAAATAACTTTGTCCATTGTATGGCCGGACAATTTGCCACCAGTCCTGGATATCAAAATGATCCGAAAGTAGCTTATACATCATTATACCGGTGTATTAATTATTTACTGTTTATACAAAGATATCACATTAATAAATTATTATTTTAATTGAACATCACTACACGAATGCCTAAGTAGCTTACAATCACAGGTTTACAGTTAATTGCATGTGTAATTCATGAGGCATGTTTTAACGAATAAAATATAACTAATTAAAACGTTATTTTTCCACGACATTGTGCCCCTTTAAGGGAAAAACTGCGACTGTGACATTAAACAAGACTTGATCTCGATAACGTAGCACTGATGATGTTTGATTAAGTATTCAATAGGGGCAATCAAGCCTCAATCACCCGTCTAAAGACTAGGTAAACACACTCAACCCTCATAACATTCTAACTAGACGAAGTTATTTTAGTAATTTAGCAAAATTATCTGTCTTTAAAATAAGTCTTAAATATTTTTCCTCAAGCATGTTCTGGTAAGATTTAATATAGAAGTTTTTTATGCAATGTGCAAAAGCGTTAAACTGGGAGTTTTCATTATATTGCCAACATAATTCATGTGAAAGACGATGTGGCTATGTCACTTTTTCAACTGCCTTCTATGACAGCTGCAGACAACCATATAGTTACTTAAGCGCAGTCACATACAGGTACAAGCATACAAGAACATTTAGAAAGCCGCTTTTAAAATCGGGCGTAGGGCCCGCAAGTGGCAAGCGAGTGTGAAGACGGGTGCCACCGCAGCGGGCGTCGAGCCGTCACCTACTTTCACGGAGGCAGCAACGGAGGAGCGCCCGGCGGGCCAGCGCAGGCTGAGGCGCTGCAGGCCTGCTCGGGTGTCGAGGGGGGTAGGGGGGAGGCTGCGTGCGCGCGACAAGGTCGCCGTGAGGCAAACCACTCGTCGACAGAATTTCTTCGGCGCAGAGACACGCGCATACCAGTCCGGGAGCGGAACGCGGTCGCAATAAAAACGCTCGGATATATTTCACGCGTGCGCAACATTATCTCGTCGCTCTCGGCTCCGATTACTTAATGCTCCGCAGCTAACTGTACAAGCGGAGAGAAACAAGATCAGGTTTTTTCTTAGCAGGTTCGATGATCGCAGGGCGACATCTCCAGGGTGGACTTCTTAGCGAAATTTATTATTTGAAGATCGCACACTCACTGTGTCATTGTGAATAGCTCCGACATCACGTCCTGCTGAACTCTGATCACGCTGTTACAGGGATTTTCTACTGCTTCTAGGTTCCTACATTGATGTCCAGTCGATAAATTACTAAATTGAACGACTAATTTACTTAATATTCAGGTCCCTATTATAGGGTAATAACCGATTACACAATTAAGAGTCAACATCTTCACATAACTACTTGGTGTGTGTATTTCTTAAGTACCGACAAATGTGTAAATACCCTGTTTGCCCCTATAAGCCCTCTAATCTGGCTTATCTTCAACACAGACATTATTTTTAATTCTGTAAGCCTCGGACAATAAGCAGTGGTCTGCGTAGAACCCCATGAATCCTAATTTAAAACAATTGGCAGTGTTCTCTTTCATTGCAACCATGCAAGTGCAAGGAGCATTTTATTTATATCATTATTACAGCGATTATCGTTATGCCACTGTGCTGCGATTTATCTTCAGTAAATATTGGAGGTGAATCCGTAATTTCCTCTTGTTTGTCATCTAAGATAAATTCGGTTCGTACCTATGGCGAATGGGTATTTCTTGAGAGAATGTGTATATCATTGTTTTAATATTACGTAGTGTTTGTCTAATTTGAATGAACTAAGTGCATGAAGGTTTTAATTTAGAAATAGAAATCGTACCTAGTTTCAGTGGTCGATGTTAAAGATTTCCTTGTGGCGCAAAAACAATGAGTACCGTTGATTGACGAGGCAGCGTCTGGCAGCTAATTGAGTTAACAGCCCAAACACAACATGTCCATTAAGTGGCCTCCACAAACAGTGGCTGGTGTGAGCGGAGGCCGCGGGGGCCGCGGGGCCGCACCACTGGCAGCCGGCAGGTCATCATCCCGCCGACATTAATCCGATACAATGACAATTAAACAGCAGATGCTTTGGGGGCGACACAATTGAATCCGCTCTATTTAATGAGTTCATTTGCGTACAGCTTGGAAGTTGTGACGTCATTTAGTTTGTTGAGTCTTCAGTAACATGCTGTTAGTGTTGCAAAAACAATAAATAAGACGCGTTTACCGTTACATTTTCCATAATATAGCGATTATTCCAGATGCCTGTGAGTCCTGTGGCTATGCCAAATCTATGCAATAGTCGTACCGTGGTATTATACATGTAGATGCCTAGTCCAGCATAGTTTACGTACGAACACAAACGGGTTATCCTCCGCACTTGCATAGAATTCAAATACCTCGTAAACTTCATGTTTTGTTTTTCATACCTTCGCATTATTCGACGGTAACTTACACTTTGTGTTTTCCAAGGAAAATATTAGTTTCTTTTTTTTTCGTTTTCTTTGGTTCCATAATAACATTGATATGATATGCCTAGTAGCTTTTCAGTCGTAGTTGGTATGAACAATGTTTTTAGAGTTTCGTATCGAAAGGGTGAAATGAGATCATATTACTAAGACTCCGTTGTCCGTCTGTCATCAAGCTGCAGGTATCTCGTGAACCTTGATAGATACACAGTTGAAGTTTTCGCAACAACAGATACTAGAAAAATAGAATACAACAGACATTATTTTCTTGCCGTTTTTTATGGATAATGTACGGAGTCCTCCATTTTTTTTTATGTTAAGGGGACACGGAGATGTAAGTGGCTCATGATGTATACCAGGAAGTACAACAAGTCCTAAGTAGTTTCTCCCATAAAACTGTACAAACGGTAGACATTCCATGTCCGCAGAGTATCACCATTGTTTGCTCTGTGAAACAGTAAAGAGGAATCCATTAAGATTACTAGGACTGTAAGATTAGGTGACCATGAGTAATGGTACCGAGAAGTTAACAATTTTATTAGTGTCAAATCACATTTGATTTATATCGGGTTTTCACCAAACTTCGACACGGCTATGGGAAAAATTAACGAACAATTTGAATTAGAGATATTTTTATCTTTACACAAATGACGTCTTCGTTAGTCATTTACAAAATAAGATAAACAAAAAGAACCTCCGGTTTTACGCGGAAGTTGGGCTTTAATGTGATTTAACTGAGTTATTTTATTATATCATAATAAAACTAGTTATTTAGGTAGGTTGGCCCGACCGTGAATCAAAAGCAATAAAAATATAATATATATGATAGCGTTTTAAATAGATGTCAAATGATTTTCTTATTTTAAAATAGTAATTTACGCGAACACAACAAAAAATCGATTGTAATCTAGCATTTGTTTGAACATAATGGCAACAGTGTAGGAAAAAAATAAAAATAATTGGATGCCCTCAAACAAAACTTGAAGACATGTGACATCTACCAACTGTCCCATTAGTGGGAAGACTATATCCCAGTATGGGAAACATTGTAGGCTCATAATACTATGCGGATATAATAATCTGCGTAAAATTGAGTTAAAATAATAATAATAACAAGTCTGTACTTATTGAGATAAAACAGTTTTATCTGTGCTATCCATACGTTTTATTTTGAGTATTATCATTAAATTAATTACATTTATTGCTACTAATTTCAATTGCACATGTAGGAGTAGCTATTAAATTATATGAGTTGTAATCGCTGTTATAAATACAGCTACTACATTGTTATTTCATTATTTTAATTAGTACTGCAATTTAACAGAAATATGCTGCTTATTCATTTCATAGTGGTCTTTTGCAAGACCTTAAAAGTATCTCACGTTAAATAAACAACACAAAAAGTTTTAAAAGGTTAAGGTCAAATAGGAGTTGATCTGAGGGTCCCCTTTGTTTGGAAAAGTAGTGGGAGTGGCGGGTGAGGGGAGGGTTGCTTTAGTGCCACGCCCTCTCACCTGGTCACGCCTACCTAGCCTATCACCTGACACCTACATCGTCACGTCTATACCTAAACTTGATAATCAGATCATTGTGAGTTTGTGACCTATTTGATAGTATCGTAATGACAAGAGTAATCAAACATCACGATGAAGCGACTTTTTTTAACTTTTATTGCTGACTTAATACCCGTACCCTAAAGATTATGTTCTAAAAGAATCTTGTCAAAATTTCCATTCCATAAAGAACAAGGAAAGTCACAAGGTAATTCCCATAAAATGCAGAATATTAAACGTTGTTGAACGTTCAGAAATAAAATGGCCGTGAACCGCAGACTGCCTTATAGAGAACAACACTAAAGTTTACAAAGAGCCAATCTTCAAGAGCAACAAAATGTCACATCGCAGACATAATTAACTGGTATATGCGCGTATAGTTAACGAATGGAAAATAATCTGGCAGAACAATAGGGTTGAGATACGAGTTGAATTATTAATAGAGCTAATGAGGCGTTCGTCGATAGCGGGGTGAGCGGAGCGACCTCGCGCCGCCCGATAGGCCCACGCAGCCTGATTGTCGCCGGCACCCAAAACCAGGGCTGCCAGCAACAGTCGCGCTTCGCTGCGTGTGCGCACCCAGCTGCAATCTCACGGGCTTCCCCAGAATTCAGCTGACGAAACTACTGCAAGTAGTTTCGGTTACGTATTGTGAAATAACAAGAGAGAATCCATGTTGTTAAATAGAACACTGAGGAGTGCCATTGTGTAATTCGTTTTTAACAGTGAAAGAGGTAAAGAGTTAAATGCGAAAAACATGAAGCACACCTATCATTTCTTCGGGGAGGAGAATTCGTATATATGCGTATTGCGTTATACCTACCCGCCAATAAAGATCTTGTTCTTAGCCAAGATATAAAAAAGGTGTTGAGATATAATTTTCTCATAAACAACACATATTTTTAGCCTAAAATCCTAGTCTACCAACTCCAGATTCTGAATTTGGCAACCCTATCCAAGTACTTTTAATATCAGTTTGGATGTAGCACTAATCTGTACGGTATTTAAGCACAGATTCATATAACAGATAAATTATAAACTGTGAGTTTACACACTAAACTTTATGTAATTGTTTAACTTGCTAAAAAGTAAACCACGTGCTACTAACGCTATAAAGCTGTATCAGCGAATCCATTTTAATAGCACATCTAGATTAAAAGATTACAAGATAGGAGTTTAGGAACTGATTTCGTGAGATACCTGTGTGTGTAATTATCAATAGAAGTATAATAGAACACCGTTTTCTATTTAAATTTCAAACTTACTACTTTTATTTAAGAGAATTTGGAACCCATGTTTATAAACAGGTGTGCAGAAAATTGGATACAGTGATTCACTCTTTAATCTTTTCAATCAGTTTTGAATCTTTTCAGTCTTACTGTATTCGGAAATGCCGAAACAAACGTGATTTTTTCTCCTACATATTCAGCGATAAATTCCGGAAATTCCAATTGAACAAGTATTATTTCTAGCCAAAAACAAAACAGCTATCCATGATCTTTTAACAAGTGCGTTGGTTCATTCCTATTTCCCATACAGCATTTATATCACAGCACTGGAATTAACCGAGGCTGAAATCCGTCCGAACATCAATGAAAAAAAAATGAAATATTCCATTATAATAATATATTTATCAATACACATACATAGGCGATATGGTTGCACAACTTTATATACTTACTCGGATTGAGCCCAGCACTCGCCACTCTGACTCCTGATAAGGGGGGTCGCCGACTATTCATTCAAGTTGTAATTAAAATAAAATGAATGAAGACTGTTCCAAATTCCTCATCACTAAAGAACCTACCACACTACAGATAAGTACTGCTTTGTAATTATCAATCATAATCCTTCTGAATATTGATTTATTTTCAATGAAACATGGATAATCCGTCCATCTAGAATCTAGATTTAAACTAGTTGCAAAGTGTATCTACATCTTGCTTGTCAGTACAAGTCAGTACAAGTCAGTACGTGCCTGAGTTTTATCATGGCGAAATGGAGCGTGTGACGATGTCAGATAAACATTACAGACGAACAATAAAAAAGTATTGATTCATGACCAGCGTACCTACACAATGATTGGACATTCAATTTGTAATACAAAGCAATAACGATCATTCTAATTGACATTTATATGACTTATGATTTGCGGAAATTGAACAAGAAGTAGGTTATTTACGTACAATTATACCTCATCAGGCATTCGTAAAGGGCCATTGAAGGATCATTGTGAAATTTTGTCAGTATTTCATCGTGAATTTTTAACAGTGTCAGAGTTTGACAGTCTCAACCGTCCGGACCCGACCTGGACTGGAGGACTCATTTCCTTTTGACCTTTGGCATTATTTTAGCACTACAACTAGATGCATACTCACATGCATACATAAAAGAAAATAAATACATCAATAAGACTTTTTTTAGTAAACCTAAGTCAGTTGCACTGACTCGAAGTAAAATGGGATAAGGGCCGGAAAATGATGATGATAATGAGATACCATATTTAGAGATGAGCCAGCTATAACTTTGGTCAAGCTGGGATATCGGTAGATTATGTCACGCGCAGCTGAGTTGCTCTTATTGTGTACACAACAGAAATACAAAGATTATATTTCTATAAAAAGAAATATGTATTATGTTTCTCTTGAATTAAGTTAAATTATTGCTTACCAAGGAAAGAGGCAATTATTAGATTACTATAATTTATGGAAAGCAGGATCGCAAGTAAAACTATTAATAACATTGTTATAATTCCCGCACGCAAAATACGCGCATATGACGTGGAGTTGCAGATACCAGCCCGTTATACAATACAATACAATGGGATTTCATATCAAACACCCCAATCGATTACATAATGCGCCTTATATATTGGGACATAAGTTTAATGGTCCGTCCCTTTCAAGACATTCATGCCACTGCCCACTCTAACTAAACCATTGTTGGCTCTAAACTGGGTCAATTGAAAAGAAAAGAAAACTCACCGATGAGTAAACTACAGTTTTCCCGTCTGGATAGTTTTTCTATCGCCTCCACCACATAAACACAGTATCTAGTGAATAAGTGTTTTCTTTTAACATAAAACGAACGTTTCTTTCTTGGAAAAAGCACAAGCTTTCAATGGCTTCGATTCTAATCTTAATCTCCGCCATGACACCGACCACGTAGATATACAGACCCTATATTCTCCTTGATTAGGACTGACAATACAATCGTTATTCACCTGTTTTCATGTTGTTATCACCAAGGTTGGCAGACTCTATTGTATCGGAATGCAATCATCGATAAGTAATTAAGATATGGAAGAAAACAATCGTACTCTTCATCGATTCCTCGTCTGTATAACAACATGATAAACATTCTTCAAATATTTACTGATTACGATCATGTGTGACGTAACAGCGTATTGAATTACTCGATGACGTTCCTATCGATATGAGCCAGCTTGTTCGTTCGATTGCAGTACAATTTCATCAGTGTAGGTACTGTTAATCTCTTTGTTTACATAGAATGAGCCTTCATTAAACTGATATCGGGCCTGATGAAAGTATACTTAATAGCGAAATGTCTGGCTTTTGCAGTGACATTAAATCATTATAATTATTCTAATAACATCTGCGTTCATTATAATTGCGTCTGTATAACACGTAAATGGATTTTACACGGCTGTTTGACCTCATATTAACACTGTAAATGTAAATATATCGCCGTTACATAAGATGGATGTCTAGTAAAGTGACTAAGTAGGTGTTCGGAATCAATTAGTTCTTATTCATTATACCTACTGCAATATCCGGGTTTACAAATTTTTTGGAAGCTAAGAATTCAAGACGGCTATGTCCAGTTTTTACAACAACAACAAAATATCATCTTGCATAGTAATACTGATAATTTTATAAATAGCTTTTACGAAAAATAGCGCAGCTTAATTTACAAATGAAACCGTAATATGGACCCTCCCGACCCGCTACGCTGCAGGAGCAAAGAAATTTTGAATTTCTTTCCGCCATAAATAAAAAAATATTGACATGATTAAAGTAACGATTGGTAAAATACGTATACAAACCAGATGGAAGTACAATAAATATTTAAGCTTAGTTTAACATTAGAACCGATAAAATCTTAGAAGCAAGTCATCTTGATTTTAATTTCATTTTAAATTATAAATATTTACAGAACGCCTACAAGGTGCTACGGCGTAGCAGGTGTAGTGCTATTATGGGTACGAAAATTCAATAACAATACTTTGTTTTCTTTTTACAATGAAATGTTCACAAATGAAAAATTAAAATTTTAACTTAATGTAAGGTTTCAAAAAGACAAATGTTTTTTCTAATAATTTATAGCATTAACCTTACATAACGTCGGCCTAATTCGTTAACCTGCTAAATACGTTTTTGCAAAGTTTACAGGACGAAGAAAAAACTGAATAATATCTTTATTAGTTTAGCAATCAAAATTTTGAAAATCCCGTTGGCGAATATATTTTTTCTTGATATTTTAAAAACATAATATCTAACAAAACATAAACACATTTTACAAAATTAAGGAAAACAATAATTAAGCAGTTTTTCGAAGTGAAGTTTCAATTTGGTTGAGGACTTAGCAGTTTTTTTAACTTTTTAGTATGGTAAATTAATGGTATTAATGGTGTATAGATAATTATTTTAACTGTGCAGTTAAACGAATTCAATCAGTAATCAAAAAATTAATTATTAAAAATTTAACAATCGTCAATCAGACTTCTTTAATAGGAAACAGGATTAAAATATCTAAGCTGAACTCTTCATCGGTGGGAGGGGTTCGCATCGGCTTCGGGAGAACGATGAAGTACTTGGGACTCGTCCTCGACAGCCAGTGGAACTTCAGGGAGCACTTCCTGTATTTGGCCCCAAAGCTGAACCGGGCAGCAGCCGCCCTCAGGCGACTCCTGCCCAGTCTCAGCGGGCCAAACGCCTCCTGCCAGAGGTTTATGGCTGTACGGATGATCCGAGGATACCGCACGATCACCGGCGAATCGGCCAACCTCCTTGCCGGATTACTGCCCTGGGATCTGTAGGCGACGGCTCTCCAGCGCGTCTATGAGTGGCGCTTGGAGGCTCATCGCTGGGGCGAACCCCCGCTGCTTCGACTTCTCGAAGCGCGGAGGGAAGAGCTCCGGCGCGATCTCAGGGCAGTATGGAGGGAGCGACTGTTGCAACCAAGGTCCGGGCACGCTGCAATCGTAGCGGTAAGACCCCTCCTTGAGGAGGCTGGATAGGCGTCACGGCGTCCTGACCTACTGCCTGACGCAGGTCCTCATCGGACACGGAAGTTTCGGCAGGTACCTGTGTCGGATAGGGAAGGAAGAAAGGCCTGGGTGTCACCACTGCGAGATCGCCCGGAGGACACGGTGGAGCATACTGTGCAGGACTGCCCCGCTTGGGCAGAACACCGCCGCGCCGCGTCCTCACGACGGCGATAGGCGGCAACATCTCGCGCCCGGCATTGGTCGAGGCAATGCTGCGGTGCGAGTCGGAATGGGAAGCAGTCAGCTCCTTCTGCGAAGCAGTCATGCTAGCGAAGGAGGAGGCGGGACGCGTAAGGGAGAGTACAGCGTCCACCTCACAGCCTAGCCGCAGTGGTAGACGCCCACGGCGTCGGACGTCGCAAGACGATTTCCGGCCACCGTAGGTGCGGGCATCCGGGCGCCGAGTAATGGACGACTCGCTGTCCGACCATGGACCATGTCCGGGACGACGGCGAGTTGTGTTCCACGCGCGCCTCAAAGAGTGTCAGCACAATGACGGCTTTGGACCCCCTTAGAGGACCAAAGCCTGCCGGGGTCGCGGAACTTACGAATACCGTGACCCCGGAATGTAGAGGCTATTGAAGGATACTGTGGATTTTAGTCAGTACAAGTCTGACAGTCCCTCCTTCCCTGCCTTGGGTGGGAGGACTCATTTGATGATTTTACCACGATAAAAAAAATGCTAAACTCTTCATAAACTATCAGTAATAGTTTTAATATACGTTATTATAATGTGTTGTCTGTCTTGTAGTATGTGTTGTACTCCTAAGTATTTTATTATTATTAATGACAGCTATTAAATATTGTTTTACTACTGCTTCTGTATCACAATCAATTAATTATTACAACAATAAAATAAAATAATCAATTTTCCCAAACGGTACGTGAGTTTGGGAACGTTGTCAGTGCAAAACTGAGGCCTCAACAGGATTTAGCAGGTTTGCGTTGTGGAGATTGGCTAGTGATAAGAAAGCAGTTTTTCGGGCATAGCATTTGTCACCTTTTTAGGCTGATATCGCTGTTATTTCTTAAATGCTACGGTAGATATTAGGCTGAATTTTCGAACTGCATCAAAAAGTCAATTTTGCCAAAAATGGACTTAGCAGGTTAACGAATTAGGCCGACGATAATCCAGAAAACTATTAACTCAACAACGCAGTACAAATGTTTTATGTTTGACACATAAATAATATTGTAACACTGACAGCATTAAAGCAGCATTTAGTTACAAACTCGAACATTTGCTATCGAGACACATAATTAGGATAAGACGAAAGGCGGTCAGTTAAGCAAACGGATGGCTTGAAACCCAATAATTATGGGCGGCGAGCTCTGACTGAGAACGAAAACTAACTTGTGGCAACGTTTTGAAAAGATCCGTTGAACAAGAAAGTACTAAACATGTCTTCTAGTATTAACTGCGTCCGTACCGCTGAAGCGTCCTAACTTATACGACAACGAGTAAATTTTAATTAGCGCACAGCTCGTGAGAACGTTCAGTGAAATTGCTCGCTTTATCTCCCAGTTAAAAGGTTATCTCCGCTACACTTTGTATTAATTAAACATCCTACTATTGTTAAGAAAAATCTCCACAATCTTATGCGTCGTCTATACAACTACTTCTGAAAATGTCCTCGAATTATTTTTGGTACTGGATATGATTAAGTGCTGGATATATTATAGAGGTACAAAGAGACAATGGTCAGTGAATTCTTTATGATATAAATAGTGTATTATAAATGTGTCGGGAAATCCAAGTCTTTGTGAGCACAAGACAATGCCCTTACATTAAGTTTTTTTATTAAGACTATGTTATCATAAATTACTGTGTAGAATGCGGTAACTTCGCAACGAGAAGGCAATGATAAAAATAACTAGTCAAAGCTCAAATGGATGCCCACAAAGCTTCTTAAAGTTGCTGACTCACTGCAGTCGCATCTCCAAAAGTTTATTGTGGTGCACCCAATGACATCACTAATATCCTAATTAGTTGCGCCGTATCTTTAGAAGGTAATAAAACAATACAAGTAGTCAGAGTACCCACCCACTAAGGAAAGTTGAACAGGTATTGCACACGGCTTCACGTCATGTTTACCAACCTACCTACGGTCTGGCAGTTTTAGCTTATGTGTATTTCTTTCAGTAGCTTTAATGTAGGTGTGTATCTGAAAACGTGTGTGATGACTCTGCTAAATGGCCATTACACAAGCTTAGCTTTATCAAGCTACGAAGCTACATCATTAGTATAAACATATTTTAAGAAGGATCTGTCCAGTAGGCAATCTGAAACCTAACCCAGTTTTTTACTTTGTCTGAAAGACCATAACTTCTACATAACACTTTTTTTTTCGAAAAAAACATAACAACACAGTCTCCAAAAATAGTTTTACCAAATGACAACATCCCAATGATTGATTTGCAGTTGTTTTTATAGCCCTCAACAAACAATGGATGACATATTTTTTTAAATGTAATACTATTTTGAAGAAACTTTTGTTTGATAGATTGTTGCGGATATAAAGTTTGAATGTTTGCCAAAAACATAATAAAAACCACAAAGACTTGGTTTTCCTTTTCAATACATCAGGACGAACAACATCTTATTGTTATAGAATTATGTAATGTTTACTATGAAGTACGATGATTCTTTACTACAACATTGTTCAGTTAACAATATAAGTACACAATTCAAGATATAAGTGCTACTTTAGATACAGTCGTTGCAAACTATTTCATGCTAGAAGCGTTTGTATGAATGATTGCTTAGTCATCCAATCTTTCGCTGAAACGATGAAACATGGTTTCGTCATAGGGAGCGCTTCTAGCCGGGACTAATGTCTCCATGGTAATTGCCTCCTGTCTGGCTCGTGAATCATATTTGAATAAAAAAGAATATAGAACAAAGGAGTTCAATGAATTGTTATTGCTGGTAATAGTTTTAATCTTCTTATTCATAGGGATTATGAGATTATGGAGGATGTAACTCGAATGTAGTATGAATTTTATAGTGTTAAATATTTTTTGTATAATGATGAAACATGTAGAATTATAATAATGTTTGAAATAATTCAGAGATACTTGTGACAAAAAAGGAAAAACTATTTTTTTGCGAATTTCTAGGAAATTATTATAATTCCGTACCTTAGAATTATTCTGAATAAATAATTCGCTTTCGTTTCGTAACATCAGATCTAAAACTAGGATTTCTTAAAGAGCAGGATTATTTGCGTTGCCATGGTTCTAGGCAATTTGTGATATCTATTACTATCTCAGATTTACGAAAAAAACTCAGTTACTTATTACTTACATACTTTGAGTTCATCATCATCATCATCTTCCTGCCCTTATCCTATTTTACTTGTGGTCGGCGCAACACGTTTTTTTCTTCCATTCTATCAGACGTCACAGTATCATTTACTCCTTTTTCATTCATATCATTCCTTAGACAATCCATCCATCTTTTCTTTGGCCTTCCTCTTCCTCTCCATCCATCAACATTCATACTCATCACTCTCTTAGTCACGTGACTCTCATCCCTCCTCATCACATGTCCATACCAAGACAGACGATTCCCTTTCATTTTTTCTGTAACAGGCGTGACTTTCAAGCTTCCCCTTATAAACTCATTCCTTACTTTATCCATTCTTGTCACTCCAGACATCCATCTCAATATCCTCATCCCGCTACATGCAATCGTTTCTCATTCCGATCCATACAATACGACAGGTCTAATCACGGATTTGTATATTTTCCCTTTAACTTGTTCCGGTGACCTGTCGCCATTTCATCAATCCCGAGTTGATCCGGTGTGTTATATCCCGGTCTACATCGCTATTTCCTTGGACAAGCGAGCCGAGGTACCGAAAGTCGGAACAGACTGGTATGGGCGTTCCGGCAAGAGTAATGGGCACAGGACTGGAGAGACCGCCAAAATCGCAAAACAAATACTCTGTTTTGGTTCTGCTCAATTTCAGGCCAACGTTCTCCAGTCTTTACCACCACACCTCCAATCTGTTCTGGACCTCTAGGCCGCTCTCGGCAATCAGCACAATGTCATCGGCAAACAGCATGCACCAGGGGGCCTCTTCCTGGATGACCGACGTCAAAGCATCCATTATCATCACGAAGAGGTACTTACATATTTTGAGTTATGAGACGATAAATATATGGAGCAGTAGTTTAGATTTCGGTCCAATAGTTAAGTTTAGAATTTTCAGGAGTACTACAGCCCCTTACAGTAGGTATTTAGTCTTACTGAATATTACAGATGCTAAAGTTGGGTCGAAACCGATTATTTCGGTATTAAGTTCCTGTAGATGATTTTTGGCAATAGCTAGTATTTATTAATATAATATTACTTTTTGTTCCTAACCTAAGTGTGGACCTACTTAGACAATTGGCAACTAATTTGCGCCCATTCAAACAATGACATCCAGGCTTGAAATTCAGGCAGTAGAATGGTGTTTTGTGACAGATTTTGAAAAATATATTTTAATTTTTCTCCAGTTTTACTTAGGTTATTAGGTAGGCTCTATAATAGTTGGGCTTGAAGCTCTGAGAAAGAGTAAAACATCTTACTACCAATATAAATGCAAAAGATCATGAGGACGGATGGATATTTGAATGGAAGACCTGAATTAACATTCACGAGTTTGAAACCTTATATCGATAATGGGTTCTCGTGGTATAATTCTCGACTGCCACGAAGGCACAGCCTGAAAAAAATTATGTTTTAACAATAATTATGACTCTCGGTCACATTTAATATGAAATAGACTGATTACAGAAGAAATAGATAAAGCAGATTATTCGATACGTTCTCATAATACAAAACAAACTTTCTACATATTCCCATTTTCCTGAAGCTTTTTGATCTGCCAATAAAACTTTTTTGTGATTATTTTTTTATTTCAGTATTACTGAACTTTGTTATGACTTCAACATTCACGTGATTTAATATATGTATTAGAATGACTGCTGCATTAGAACTTTTGCAACATGTTTACTAAAGGAAATATAAGTAAAGATGTACGACATATTTCTTTTAAATGTCAAGATTTGACTGATAATAATACTTCACAACTTTTCATTGCGAAACCAATGACTTCATATAGTATCTAAGGTATTAGTGTCATTGTTCTTTATTTTTATTGAATCATACAAACTTTTGTGTCATAATGTGATGCAACTTTCTTCGCAATTAGGTTTCAGGACATTCAACTTTTGGTCACTTACAAATCATTATTGACTTGAGTAAGAGAATAATTATGTATTTATTATGACTTAGCCTTATCATATAAATAAACAAAGAAACCATGTATTTGTAAACAAATCGAGGTAGATGAGCACATTTTAATGATAATAATTATTATTTCCTTTATGTACGTACGTACTTCCTTGCCTAAACTTACAATAACAAAAACAGTACCAATGTGGTTCCGATAACCTGAAATATATTAAAAAAAAAACTAAATCGAATCTGAATTGGAGAAATAATAAGACAATTTTAAAAATAAATTTAATCAATTAAAGTTGGACTGAATTACGACTATATCCGTGACAACTGATTTTATTTGTTATTGCCTATATTTTAATTTCTGTTGATAGCTTTCTAAATTTATTCGACTTGTATGATAAGTGGCATTCGAATAACTTCGTGGCAATATGCGCGTGTCGTATACCTCGCGCTCGTGGTGGATGAATATCATATTAGAGTTACCACATCATTAACTGGTTTATACTCGTGTTACCTTAGTAATAGTCGTACACTTACTAGTATCGCGCTTTAACGTCATTATATAACTTTACTTAATTTTAAAGTCTTACGAGCAAACTTTGCCAACTGTTGTTATTATACCTTCGGTGTTTGATTGTTTGTGTTGAAATAAAAAATTCTAGCTATTATCAATAAGGAAAATAATGATTGATTCAAATATATTGGAGATTCCGAACATGCCAAATATGTAAATATAATGTGTTTGAAGAATCGGACATTATTTAACTTGCCCCAACATAACGAGGTTACATCAACTCGAGTACCTACTTGCTTACTTATAGTACGTTAACTTGTTTCGTTGCTGTGCAAGTGACTTTCTAATATAACATTAAATATTTTCATAATGAACATAGCTCAAAAACATACCCCAAGCGACGATGTCAACATTTCTGTAATTTTGTAAATTAAAATTATCTTACCTTAAAATTTAGTATCTTGATTCCTCGAGCACCTTCAAAAATAATAACTTCACTCGCGATGCACTTTGAAGAAACTTGGTAAAACAAAAAATAGCACCTTCGGAAAATGTAAACAGAAACAAGTGGTGGCGAAACTCACGTGTTACAAATATTTGCAAAGTTTTCGAGGATCGTTATTTTTTCAGTAATAACGAGGGGAGATTTATCGTGGTCGCGTGTGACGTGAGTGTGCGTCGGGTCTGTCGGGAGCTGCTAGGAGCGTGGTGGACGGTCGGCCACGCAGGCTGGCGGCGGCGAGGCAGCGCGTGCACTGAGTGGCGAGGCTGGCCGGTGGCGCGTCGCTGCCGGCCGCCGCGAGACTCTGCCCCGCGCGTGCGCCGGCCGCCGGACCAGTTCCGAGCAGCCTCCCGCGCCGCGCCACCACCGCGGCCTGCACCACGCACCACGCGCCGCACCACCATGCACTTGCTCCACTCTCACCAGCCCGCACACACCACACCATATACTTGAGCCTAACTGAAGAAACCACACAAGCTGCCACCACAAAACATCGCTTGTCAATTTATTGTAGAAGGATGTCGTCTGATAGGTCTGTATCGAAGCAATAAATATCAACTAATGGGCCCTGTTGCCCTTATCGCTCAACTGGAGCAAGGAGCAAATATCACATCGGGACGTAATTAATTCTGTTTACTCATTAGGGAAATTAGTTTTCTTGTGATGTTTTCTAAATGTCATATTCGCAGTCGTGTTCCACGTTAGGTATTCTGTGGTAACTTGACTAATGAAGCTAAGAGGTAGGCAGGCAACCAGTCCTACTACAAGAAAATAAATTATAATGTTCAGTTTGTGTAATGTATCTGAAGACAAATGATGTTGACCATTAATTTATGTTAATCAGCATCCGTGTAATACCTGGCTCGTAATTTTGACGTCAATATCTATTCAAATCCTTTATATTACGCAGTGTACAATTGACTACACTATGGATTTATTGAATGAAACATCGTAACATGCAAATACTGCGGATAATAAGAGGAAACACCTGACAATAGTATTGTCGCATTTAAATTAATGGGATGAAGTGCGCAATAAATTAATAACGATGCCGTTTAATTAAACTTGTATTTATTTCTAAATCTTAAACAAGTATTGTTAGCATTGTAATTTTGTTACCGTATATTTATAATCAGATTTTCTGCATAATACATAATATTATCATTTTTATGTCGATACATAAACATTTGTCTGTTCACAATGTGCGCCTTTTTCAGTATCAGCCCGTTTAATGTGGAGCTCTGAATTTGGCATTTTAACAGTTAGTTGGAGAGCTAAATAAACATCGCTCGGCGATTTCACTCAATGAATGATGTCCAACTTTAAACATGCAAATGCTGATAAATTAATAATAAAGAGGAAGTTCAAAACAAAAGTAGTTATTTATTTTGAAATGAGCAATGTAAAATACGTACTCACATAAATGTTGGTAGAACCTAGGAAATATTCTTGCGCCTTGCATTATTTTTTCAGCATCTATTTATTTTTATTTGTTTACTCTTGGCCTCAATCTAGCCCAGAGGCAAGGATAAGGCCCACGATTTAGATCATCCAGAAGGAACTGCTGTGCACCGACGGAAACCAGTAAAAGCTGTTTGGTGCCGCACTCCTACAGGATAATGGTGGCGAGCCAGGCGGCCCTGACGAGCCCAAACACCACTATTGCCGCTCAGCCATCACCGAAGGTTACAGAGTTAGGTGTCGCTGACAGGGGTAGATTAGATTGTTTAGAGGTGGATCCCACCCGCTTAATATAAATATTATGGCGTTTAATCATAGTTTAATGGCTTATAGTTAATAACGACTTATTAAGACCATAAAAACGAAGCGAATTAAGAACCTTCTCCTTCTTAAAACTCAGTTAAAAAAAGGATTGGTCTCAACACTTTCTGATATTTTTTCAATCGAAACGTCTCATTAATGTAAAGTAACTTCAACCCACGCAATGACAGTTCTATTATTTTATAATATTAAAATACGTGTCTCTGATAGGCACATTTATTGACAGTTCAATTTATAAAAAATGTTTCTTCTAGCAATCCCCAATGTGAATAGCACATTTGTTTGGCTGCTTGTACTCACAGCTAGATACCATTCCGCTGATAAACTACAAATACATAGCGTGACCTTTGCTCCGCATTGGCCATCCATAATAGACTGTTGCTATTTGCTTATTCGGAAATTTCATTATCATTCCTACGCTAATTTAATGGCTAATTGGCTCTTATTATCGCTCGAATATTTGGGTCGATCACCGCATCTAAAGTTTTCTACTTTTTGCCTGGCGTAGATGTGGAGCAGTTGCTGTATATGCTTTTATGAAGGAGTTTATTTATCGTTGGGCAGTTACTTTAAACTGCAATTAAATAGATTTGACCTTATTATCGTTTTTCTGATGGCTTTTCGCCACACATGACGTGACTGGCTTTTTTAAATTAATTTGATCCGAATTGTAACTTTCTCAGTTTATCTTGAACATTACTGAGATTAATGAAATAAAAAATCACGAGAAAACCTGAAGATAGCACCATCGCTTTTCCCTTCAAAAACAGGGTAAAAAACAACAAGAAAGAAAAACATTGATTTGCAAATGACACAAGGACGCAATATAAAGTTAAAAGAAAAACAAAACAAGAAAGCATAATAAAGTTCGTACAGAAAATTATCGTGACACTTCCAATCAACATCCGGAAACAGTATGACTGAAAAATGGAAGTACCACTTGAAATAAGTACCAGTCTTACATAAAGACAGTACGTAATCCCATCCAAGCAGAAAGTATCCGGGTTCGAATCACTCATATAACTTATCTGAGCACGCCTCTTATGAACAACACAATAAGAATCCAACAAAGAACGGAATATTGAATGAAATGGCACTTGATACATTTTTTCAAGTGTTCTAGATAACAACTTCAAAGACGAAGACGTTGATTCAATTCTAATCAGTTTCAACTAGATATGACGTCATTAGACGTCTATATTTCAACTAGATATGACGTCATTAGACATCTGTTTCAACTAGTTGTGACGTCATTAGACGTCACTGCGCAGGCGACGCTGTTAGGCGACTAACAACGACGTTATGAACAACATAGATACGTAATCAATATTGAGATTGATTTATAATATTTTTTTTTCCAACGACTTCTAGTAACCTTACCTGTAACTACATTGATTTCGAATAACCTAAATCAATGTGGGAAATGGAACTACACCGGAAAATTCAATAGCTATTCTTTCAGAGCTTAAACTTAGCATTGAACTGTTAACAAGAAGTTTGGCTATTCGTTTCTGAATAACATTGTTATTTTGGGATATTTAAAAAGTTGAGACGTTGGGAGACGAAGACATTAATTTCGATGGATATGGTATGGTAAAACAACGTTGGTAGGTATAGATAAATTTTCCTGTTTAGCTCCTATAAAAGAGAAAAGTTTTAAGAACAAAGAACTTGTACGCGACAAAAGGTTTAGGTATTAGAGATAATATAACTGCGTGGATGTTAAACCTTTGTTGTATAATTAGATGTAACGGGACTGAAACGTGTTATGACGCTCGTCTAGACATTAGAGTAGCGATAAATTAACTTTATTATTTATTATAATAGGCCCCACACGTGTTATTATATTTGTAGATATCCTAAACAGTGAAAGGGCAGAAATCAAAATCAAAATCAAAGCATTTATTTCAAGTGGGCCAGTTACAGGCACTTTTGAATTGTCATAGACAAATAAAAGAATATAATTAGACATTAAAGTTAAAAGTTATGGTGCTACAGTCCCAGTCACAAGACATAAAAACTGTGAAAGTACCGTAGATGCCCGTTCCAAGAAGTAGATCTCTATGGAGAAGAACGGGCAAGAAACTCCATGGACACTCTTTTTAGATCGCCAAAATTATTACAGAACCGTTGTTACATCATTCATTTTGAGGTGGTACATTACGTGAGAACAATGTAGCAAGTTTTTTAATTAAAAGTGTCCATAGTTACTATTAAAACAAAGACAATTCAAAAACAAAATGATCAATAATTATTAAAATAAACCGTGGCGGCTAAGAGATGACCAGTCCCAACTGACAGCGCCCGTTCACGAACATGACACATGCATCAGCACCATTCAGCTCAACCATTTTGAAGGGAGCTAAATGATCCAACACACGCGCCACCATCAGCGAGACATTTGAGTGAGCATGACACACTCTCAACTGCCAGGGTTATTCAAGTCAACAAGAGACGTAGGTACCCAGTGAATGACAGCTCTAAAGTACATAGTACTCACACAATGTCGGCTATGACACTATATAATACAAGGAAGATTGAATCTATACAATGCAAATACAGTTGTACAATCTTCAGCAGCTCCAACAATGGTATAAAGTATATTTCAACTGTCAATTTATTTATACATTCACTGTCTCATGGAGCAGGACCAGCATGGAGCCAAGCATTATTATCAGCGATATAGTCGCCCAGTTTATAATATGCCTGCTTACAAAGTGTGCGTTTGATGCATGTTTTGAATTTAGTTTCATTCAGTTCAAGAACGTTTTGTGGTAGCTTATTATAGCATATTAAACAGTACCCCATGAAGGAAGAGTCTACTTTGGCGAGTCTGAAGCCCGGCTGAACTAATTGGTCCCTATTTCTAGTATGATAATTATGTCTGTCACCTCTTTTAGAGAAAAGATGCAGATTTTTCCTAACGTACATTATGTTTTCATAGATATATTGACAAGGCACCGTCATGATGTTAATATCCTTAAACAGTTCCCTTAGAGAATCGCGTCTACGGAGATTATATATAGCTCGGATCGCTCTCTTTTGGAGAATAAAGATGGACTCGATGTCAGCCGCCCGTCCCCACAATAAAATACCATACGACATTACACTGTGGAAGTAGCTAAAATATACAATTCTCGCGGTGTCAACGTCAGTGAATTGGCGAATTTTCCTGACCGCATATGCTGCTGAACTTAATCGCCCTGCAAGTGTTGTTATATGAGGGCCCCATTGTAGCCTTGAATCAAGTGTTATTCCCAGGAAAACTGTTTTATCGACGAATTCTAGTATCTCCTTATTCAACACTATGTCATACTTACTATTTTTAACATTTGGTAAGGCAAATCTAATGCATTTAGTCTTGTTTCCATTTAATACTAAATTGTTTGCTGTAAACCAATTATGAATCTGACGCAAGGCATTATTGACGTCATCTAGATTCTGAGATCGCCTATTTATTTTAAAAATTAGGGATGTGTCATCAGCAAATAACACCATATTGAGTAGTTGATTCTTAAGTAAATAGGGTAGATCATTTATATACACAAGAAAGAGGAAAGGACCCAAAATTGAGCCTTGCGGAACTCCCATTTTAACTGTTAAACCCTGTGAATTTACACCATTTATTTGAACTTGCTGTTGCCTATCACATAAATAAGATTTTACCAAACTAAGCGCAAGTTTACCTAGTCCGTAATGTTCAAGTTTCAAAAGTAATGTATCGTGATTAACGCAATCAAAAGCTTTGGAGAGGTCACAGAATATTCCTATGGCGTCTTGTGCCTCTTCCCATGCAGTAAATATGTGCTTCAATAGGGTGACACCGGCGTCAGTTGTACAACGTCCCTTGGTGAAACCATACTGCTGATCGTGTAAGATTTTGTTGGTGTTGAAGTGATTAAGCATCTGATCTAGCATTACTTTTTCAAATATCTTGCTAAAGACTGGCAACACGGATACAGGTCTATAATTGTTAGTATCTTTAGAGTCCCCAGATTTAAAAACAGGCACGACTTTACTGTACTTCATCAAATCAGGAAAAACTCCTTGATCCACACACAGATTAAAAATCAATGCCAAATATGGCGCTATAGTTTCAACAATGGCTGTACAAACTTTGATAGACAATCCCCATAAATCTTCGGTCACTTTAATTTTGATTTGCCGGAAAGCTTTAATAATTGTTATAGGGTTTATATGTGTAAACTTAAAATCAGCCGGGCTACCAGAAACGTTCGCCTTTAATAAAGCTATTGAAATATCAGGTGAGGAATTTAGAGCCTCCGTAGTCCTAACTGGTATATCAGTAAAGAAATTAACAAATTCTTCAGCTACTTCCAGATTTGAGCTTATAGGACCACATAATGTCTGCAATGTATAGTTACTGTTGAGCTTTTTTTTCCTGCCAGTCTCGTTATTTATAACTTTCCAAACTGTCTTTATTTTATTTTCTGATGTTTTGATCTTATTGCTAATATGCATGGCTTTAGCAGCCTTGCAAGTATTTTTAAAAATTTTTGAATAGGCAGCAACATACTTATTAAAAGTTTCAGTGTTAATGATTGGCTTAAGGCTATACAGTTAAAATAGTCTTTCCCTACTTTTCCTAATACCTCTAGTCGCCCAGTCACTAAATACAAATTTGGGGTTAATGCTTTTTGTTTTCTTTTCAAAAGTTTTATTGAATTCAGTATGAACTATTGAAAAGAAATTATCATAAAATTTATTAACATTAATGTCGTCCATACTCATTTCACATAACTTGTTGTGTAGGGAATTATTAAAGCTATTTAATTTGGCAGCCGTTATTGGTCTAAATTTAATCTCTAGTTGTTGCTTAGTTGTGTTACATCTAAAAGTTACCGTTTGTCCGCTATGATCAGATGGCAGACAATTAACAATAGCCTTATCCAAATAATCACAATCACAAAAAACATTATCAATGCAAGTAGCAGAAGATGGAGTTACT
The DNA here is from genome assembly GCA_950005045.1 of Agrotis exclamationis. Lineage (NCBI taxonomy): Eukaryota > Metazoa > Arthropoda > Insecta > Lepidoptera > Noctuidae > Agrotis > Agrotis exclamationis. The sequence continues at coordinate 9,936,058 of OX465423.1, read as the reverse complement.
CTTGTTGGTTCTGCAAAAATATTAGTCAAATCAAATGATTTAAAAAGATTTAATAACCTGCTGCTATTTGAATTTTCTTCTAAAATATTGATATTAAAATCACCACAAATTATTACAGATTTATTCCTGACTACAAGCTTGGCCAGAACATCCTCCATTATAGATTCAAACAATGAAAAATTTTGATAGTTCGGGGGTCTGTATACACACACTATTACATGCTTATCTAGCTCAACACAAGACAGTTCGATGCAATGTTCAACCGAGAGACCTACTATGTCATTACGTTGATTAAATTTTAAAGAATTTTTAACTAATATTAGGGAACCTCCACGCAGCAAATTTTTACGATTAAAACAACTCCCCACAGTGTAGTTTTCATAATTAAATAGCATTTGGTAGTCCTTTAACCAATGTTCGGTAAAGCAGATAGTATCAAACATGGTTTTTTCTAAAAACAGTTCGATTTCTAATAATTTGGAAGAGATACCTTGAATGTTCTGATGGAACAATTTCAAGGTATTCTGCTGAGGCCCTTTTTTAAAGCTAGATGTTTGGTTGCAAGAAGATACATTATTGCTAGATGTTAAGTGGCTAATGGTACCTTCTGTTGTCCTACTGACTAGTTTAAACAAATATTATCAGGAGTGAGCCCCGAGACCCCCATGCCATCACCAGGCAAAAATATCCTACCACCAGTAGTCTCACCTTGCGATTGAGAATCTTCCATGGTGACACATGGATCCTCCTTCGTACTACTAACACTACTACTACTACTATTAAAAAAACTACTATTAAAAATATGTACACAATAAGACGAAGACATACTATTTATGTCCGAGTGAATATTAAAACTTAATAGACTAGCTATTATATGTCTATATCTAATAGGCAGATACACTGAATACCGAGTCGACCTAAGTTTCTCAACATAAATGTTGGTGTCTAAACACAAGAGCTTATTGCTGTAGTGATTTGAAATGAACATGCTTATTCAGCATGTGTATATAATTGTTTCTTCTATCAGACAATTTTTCAAAATATGGAAAAGCACACAAAATAATTTTATGACAATCCAGTTTTAACAACTCTGAAACACAGGCAGTGATGTCTTCTTTTTTAACCTTAGAACTATTACCTATAAATATAGTGATAGTGGTATTAGCATTACACGCAGTTTTTATGACAGTTGACATTATTTGTTTATAAGTTGACCCTGTCATACAATAATTCTGAGTGATATAGCTCAAATTGTTACTTATTAATTTACCTAACCCTCTACCAATACTATCAGAAAACATAATTGAATGGCGGTCCGGAATAGGAGGTACAGCACTATTCAGCTCGGGCTGAATGTTATTATTATACACAATATCAGGTAATGTTCCTTGACTGAAATTACAGTCCTGAGGACTCACAACCTGGGACGGGTCCTCCGTTGCCTCAGGCTGGAGAGTCTCAGGACGGGACTCCGTCTGACAGGTACACAGAGTGTTCCTGAGAGTCAGGAAGTCCAATTTGTCCACTAAATCGTTTGTTGCAAGAATATGCTCTTTTATTTGATTTTTGGAGCTGTTATATTTATTACATAAAGATTTAAGAGAATTATTTAGAACTTCAATTTCTGATTGTAACCGCTGAGTGTCTTTTTTTTTTTTTTTTTTTTTTTTTAGGGTGGCAAAATCATCAAATGAGTCCTCCCGCCCTGAGTGGGGCGAGAGGGACTGTCAGACTCTTACTGACTAAAATCCACCCGTGTTCCGTCGGATGCCCTTTACGTTCCGGGGCCACGGTATCCTGGATTAAGAAAAATCCGCGACCCCGGCAGGCATTTGGCCCCATAAGGGGCCCCGTCGGTGACGCGTGAAACACGACGCGCCACCGACCCGGGCTTGGTCCTTGGTCGGACGGCGAGCATACCCATTACTCACCGTCCGCAAGCCCGCTCCGCCGCTGTGCCCTCTGCTGTTCAGAGGGACACGCGTTGGAGCGTCCACCTGACAGGCTATTTGCATACGGGCAAAGAAACCCCTTAGGCACACAGTGCCTAAGGAGAGTTTTTGCCCGCATCCCAGGGCGCACCGGCCCGAAAAACTGGTCTTCCCCCCGGACGTATCCGAGAGGGAACTCCAGTCCACGGACGCACGTGGAGGTTTCCTGTCGTAGCACCCCAACCGCTGAGTGTCTATGTTATATATATTTATACTATCTTCCAATTTAATCTGATAGTTATTTAACTTATTTACTAGAGAAACACGCTCTTTCCTCAGTTGTATATTTTTTGAAAGGTGTTTCTTTTGGTTTTTGTATGTATTAGACTTTTTAATAATTTTATTTATTCTTGCATATTTTTTTAATTTATTTCGACTAATTTTATGGCAGTTATGTTTTAAAATAGAATCCTCCGTAAGGTCTATTGTTACAATGGGGTGAGGGTTACAAGATGTATTTACTAACTCGCTATACAAATGATTTGTTTCATCAATCTGAGTGTGTTGCTTTTTCTTCTCCAACTTTAAAATTTGAGAGTTGGCATGTATCAATTCATCCTCCAGGTCCCTGATTTTACACAAAGCCTCCTCGTATAGATTGCTACATGTATTGAATCCATCTGTGACTTCCCTCAGACGATCCCGTTCATCAACAACATTTACATATTGCTGATGAAGGTCCACTAGCTCCCGTTTTAAGCTTGAGTTTTTGGTGTTAATATTAATGACTTCCTCCTCGCTCTCTTCTATCTCCTTAAGCAGTTGTTGACATTGGAGTTTTGAGTCTTTAAGTTCTTGGAGAGCCGTTCTCAATTTGAGCTCTAAATCCTGAGCAGTAGCCTTTCGGGTCATCACAGGCATGATTACAAGATGTAGTGGTTACTGAAAAATTATGAAAAGGAAATGGTGAGAACCAATAGGGTAGACTTACAAAGGAAAGTTAGAAATAAAAAAGGGGAAAAATAAATAAAAAAAGCAGGAAAAGTTTATGTTACACTGTCAAGAAATGAGGTAGGCTGCTATTTATAGGCTCATAAGGTTAATACTGTCTAACAGTAATGTTCAACTTATTACTATTTTTTTTAATTAGTGATTTACTTTTTCATACATGTGGGTAGATTGCTCTTTTTGAAAAAAAAACGACTTATTTTGAAATATTAAAGATTCAACAATTAAAATTAACACAAACTATCGTTAAACTCTATTCAGTATTATTAGAAATAATATAAAATTAATTATTTACAAAATTACTTTTAGACTTTAGTTAGATTTGTCAACAAAAGGACTTTGACCCTATATTAAACTAACAGGAATAAACCAGAATTGGCATGTACGTGATACAGAAATGATTTCTGTTATTTGTGTGCTATTCTATAATAAAAGTAAACAATACTTCCCCGTATAAATCCGTAATTATATTGGAGTTAGAACGTCAGCTGTTATTTGTAGGTTACCGGTAACTTTATGTCACCGAAAACTTTACCAATCTTCCAGAAAACAATTTTGGTGAGTATTTATACATAAATAATACGTTTGCATTTATAATTACACCGGATTATAACATTATTACTAATTATTTTTAATTTTAAAATACGGAGCGGAGATAAATAGATGTTACTTGAAAAATATATGTCCTAAAAAAAAGCGTCAAATTGACTACATTTTCTTTATTCCTAAATTACTTGTACGCACGGTTGGCACAGTGGCTGAACAATCGATTGCTGTACTGCGTGTTCGGGTTTGATTCCTGCACGGAACAATTATTTGTATAATCTAGGCAATCTACAGATAGTTGTTTCGGGTCTGCTGCATGGGTGATATAACTTGCATATACATACATCCATGATGAAATCTTTTAACAGTACGCGTTTAAAATTGTGATTTAGTGCCATGTTCGGCATATTTTTCTATCGAGCCGATTATTTCAAATCGTGTTTCTATCTTTACCATTTACATACTTGAAAATACGTTCAATTTTTGTATAATAATTTTTATTTATTAAAAATGTCACATTTAATTAGATTTTCAGACGTTCAAAAATCTTAAAAGTCTGCAACCACCCCTTAATAATTAATTTAAATATAGTACTTATAACCATAATCGGCCTATAATGTTCCCGCTTCTGGGACACAGGCCTCCTCCATGCAGTCCTCCTCTATGAGAGAGAGTGGATTGTAATCCACCGCGCAGTCCTATGTAAGTTCATAAGTTGGCCATAGGAGAAAAATACAAAAAATAAAAATACATGTGGCACTCGGAGACTGCCGCGGTGAAGCTATTGCATAACATTTTTTATTTTATTTTAAAAGAATAAAATCGCCTACCGCGTATACAGGGTGATTTGCAATTCGATGAGGTCCTTGAAATGGGTGATACTAGACCTTATTTGCAACAATTTTAATCCCGACAACATGGGGTCTAAACTGACTGGTTTTGGAGATATCGAACTTTAAAGGTTTTTCGAAAAATTTCTACCTCTCCATCATTAAGTGCTTATTGTTAGAAAGTAATGACGGTCACCACTTAGAATTTATAACTTTCTGATAGAATATGAACGACTGAATCTAGTGAAGACAAGCTTGTTATAAAACTAATCATATCTTGGGAAATAAAGTGTCATAAAGTTTCTGTTTTGAAGTTTTCTGAAAACTTCCCTTGTGTTTCAAAGCATATTTAAAAAAATAAATGTATGACACTCAGGAAAAACTTTCTTGTCTCATTACCTTTCTAAAATGGTGCCACAGTATCCACTTTTAGTTAGTGTCTGACCAGAAAATTAGGGTTGTTACTGACAAGGTAGTAAATAAACGAAAATTGGTTGTAAATTTTTTTCGACCCAACATTTTTTTTCTGTGGTTTTTGTCCAAACTGTTATCTGATATTAGCTTTTTGAGTCAATGCGCTAAATCCTGGTCGATGACATCAGGCAAAATCGCGCTTTATCTGGAGTATTTTTACTTGTCCTACCAGTAGGGTGACCTAACTTTTATGCACGCCAGTTTAGTTTTTTTTATGAAACCAGAGTTTACAAACATTCCATCATTGTACTTATGTTTCAAGTAGCTGTTTTAAATGGAAGAGAATTGATGATTTGTCTATCTGGTCCATAGGTAAAATACTACAAATAAAAACCGACTTTGCCTGATATGATTTTGTGATTACGGCCAGGATTAAACGCATTGACTCAAAAAGCTAATATTAGATAGCAGTTTGGACAAAAACCACAGAAAGAAAATGTTGGGTCGAAAAAACATTGCAACCGATTTTCGTTGATTTACTACCTTGTCAGTAACAACTCTAATTTTCTGGTCAGACACTAACTAAAAGTAGGTACTGTGGCACCATTTTAGAAAGGTAATGAGACAAGAAAGTTTTTTTCTATAATTTGTAAACCAAGTGTCATACATTTCTGAGTGGCGCGTGGAGGCGCAGCGCCGGGGTGCCTCCCCGCTGCCTCGAGAAGTCGAGGCGCGGCGGGAAGAGGTCCGGCGCGATCTCAGGGCAGTATGGAGGGGACGACTGTCGCAACCGACGGCCGGGCACGCCGCAATCGCGGCGGTAAGACCCCTCTTTGAGGAGTGGCTGGATAGGAGTCACGGCGTCCTAACCTACCGCATGACGCAGGTCCTCACCAGACACGGAAGTTTCTGGAGGTACCTGTGTCTGAGGAGAAAGGAGGAAACGCCTGGGTGTCACCACTGCGAAGATCGCCCGGAGGACACAGTAGAGCATACGGTGCAAGACTGCCCCGCTTGGGCAGAGCACCGACGTGTCCTCACGGCGGCGATAGGCGGAGACCTCTCGCGCCCGGCATTGGTCGCGGCCATGCTGCGGGGCGAGACGGAGTGGGAAGCGGTCGCCTCCTTCTGCGAAGCAGTCATGCTCGCTAAGGAGGAGGCGGGCCGCGTGAGAGAGAGGACAGTGTCTTCCCTCCGCCCCACCCGCAGTGGTGGACGCCCACGGCGACGGACGTCGCCAGACGATCTCCGGCCACCGTAGGCGCGGGCATGCGGGCGGCGAGTAAAGGGCAACTCGCTGCCCGACCATGGACCATGCCCGGGTCGACGGCGCGTTGTGTTCCACGCGCGCCTCAAAGAGCGTCAGCATAATGACGGGGCCCCCTCTCTAGAGGGCCAAAGCCTGCCGGGGTCGCGGGACTTATCTCATTACCGTGACCCCGGAACATAAAGGGCTATTGAAGGACACCGTGGATTTTAGTCAGTTCAAGTCTGACAGTCCCTCCCGCCCTGCCCCGGGTGGGAGGACTCATTTGATGATTTTACCACGCAAAAAAAAAAAAAAAGTGTCATACATTTATTTTTTTAAATATGCTTTGAAAGACAAGGGAAGTTTTCAGAAAACTTCAAAACAGAAACTTTATGACACTTTATTTCCCAAGATATGATTAGTTTTACAACAAACTTGTATTCACTAGATTCAGTCGTTCATATTCTATCAGAAAGTTATAAATTCTAAGTGGTGACCGTCATTACTTTCTAACAATAAGCACTTAATGATGGAGAGGTAGAATTTTTTCGAAAAACCTTTAAAGTTCGATATCTCCAAAACCAGTCAGTTTAGACCCCATGTTCTCGGGGTTAAAATTGTTGCAAATAAGGTCTAGTATCACCCATTTCAAGGACCGCATCGAATTACAAATCACCCTGTATATTTAACGAGAATTTAATTTATTTAAAATGTTTGTGGTGCACTACTGTAATAAAGAACTTCTTTGTTGTAGGAGAATTTTATAAGTAGGTTTCATTGTGAAAACTCCTTTTGTAGCTGGCCGTTTAGAATCAGTAAGAAAAAGTAAATTGTTTTTATGACGGATATTTTTATGATTGCCAAAGTCTCCCGAACTGAAACGATGTTAGACGATGCGTGGTGTCAGGTATTTTCGTTAGGTTTTTGGATTTTTTTTGATTCGGTCTCCGCGCTGCGCTCAGAGCCCGCGATAAAAGCTATGCAATAGCTTAAAATTTGCTTATCAACTCACTCATTCTAACAGGACCTACCATTTATTTAGATTACATAATAATAATAATATATGTATATTCGCAAAACACTCTCATATCTTCACCCATAAATACTTCCGCTATCTTCCGCTGTACAAAAGATATAATTTACTTACACTACGACTGTCACGATGAGTCACCCACGTTCAAGGGATTCATAGTATTGACGGTTGTAATCAGTCCATCGGTTTGTCATACGGAGCGTGCCATTTCTGTATACCAATAGGAATGAGTGACAAATATGACTCATTTAATAGTTTATTTTCATTCACTTTTTATGAGGTGTAAACGTTGCATCATTTGTATTGCTACTTGGTTCACCTGATTTTAAATTTTAATTATCACTTGAGGGACATATGATCAAGATACAAGTAGTTATATGTCCTATGTGGTAACCTAGGTCATGGACTGCCTGTACGTTAAATTGCGCTGGAGTGCCAATCAGACAAGCCAAATTTCATGTGGCCGGTATAAGTAATATTAATTAGTATTTTGTACATTTATTTAATAGATTAATATTGTAAACATTAGCGATGTTAAAGTTTGTATGGGAATATCATAACGCGCTAACCGATAAATTTCAAACTCAGTTTATAGAAATTGTATCAAAAATAATGAACACGTGTTTTTCGGTTTTTCGAAAATCACCCCCTAAGTTGGTGAAAAGGGGTGATTAACTTTTAAAATCAAAGTCAAATCTTTTATTTCAAATAGGCCATCAAAGAGGCACTTTTAAACGTCGAAATATTAAAATTAAGGAAATGGGATGGGATGGGATTGAATCTACACCCATTCGCAAAGGTAGGTTGTATGAAGAAGAATGGGCAAGAAACTCCATACTTACTCTTTTTAAACATGTTTTACAATATTTTTATAACATCATTTGAAATAAATAATGTGAAAGCAATGTACCTTGAAAATATAGACTAAATATTATAAAAAAATAAAATAATAAGAAATAAAAAAAACGCAAATAGGTACATTGGTGTTCACATTTTAGGGAAGGATTTTACTGCTGTCTTCGATAAACTCAAAACATGGCCTAAATAATCTCTCAATCAAATGGAAAGTTTTGATTGTTTGTTTATGTTGAATAGGCTCCGAAACTACTAGACCATTTCTAGATTTTCCAAAAGTATCCTATGAGGGTGACCGGGCATTAAATTCACCGAGTTCGAAGTAAGAAACACGCGCAGACGAAGTCGCGGGCGGAGTGCTAGTAGATTAATATTGTAAACATTAGCGCCATTTCTGGCGAATAAGGTTACGTATCTCTGAGCGTTTGTGACCCCTGTAACCCTACATTCGTAGTTATAGTTAAAAGCCATTGCTATAACCAATATTTTAGCCATATTTCGACATTTATAAACATATGTAGCTGTACGAAATCGCAATATTTAATGATGATTCGGCTGGACAATAAAGTAAAGCGACGCTTTATACACATGCTTGCGCATACGCAGGCGCCTCGAAGGATCGGCGCGGCCATGCGTCGGCGCCGGGCTGCCTTACCTTAGCAGTCAGGTATTAGGTTTAAAGGTCGGCTCATAAGAGTGAATTACTAGTGACAGCTTAGTGTTTACTAGCAGACCGCAGTATGATACTTGTTACCAATACGAGTACTACCTACGGTATTGCCAAAATGTACCAAAACACTCCAATATTTCCATTTAAAATAGTTTGTTTATAGGATATTATTAGGATATTTCTAATTTTCTATAGGTATGCCATTAATTTTATCCTAACTTCAACGGATAAAATTTACATCTGTACCACGTACATAATTAGGTATACGCTGTCTATTTAGGAGACTAATTTGATTTTAAAAGTCGCAACCAAGACTGCACAGTCTAGGGTTCGGTTCCCAGGACGGGCATCATAGTTTTTGTTTTTTTTTTAATAAATTCAGCATCAGCATTTCATACAAACATTTTTGTAGCGTGCGGAATTCGAACCCCAGTGCACCAGTCAATCGCTCTGCAGTCACTGCCCCAACCGTGCAGCCATATTATGGTAGAAATAGGTACAGGATACAGCTGTTGGTTACAGCTGTATTCTGAAAATTTTATATCAAATTCAAGGAAAAAATTGTTTACTAAATGCGGACTCATTCATGAAGGCGTTTATAACTATTTACTTAATGGGAATAAGTTTTGCGGTGGATGACAAATTCCTACACTTAAAATAGGTTAGTCTGCTGCTAAGTTTCATGGAAACTGACATGTACTCATTTGAACTAACACGTGTTGAACTACAGCTTGCTTCTTCCCTTTGCAATGGGACTCCTAGAGCACCCTCTACTAAGAAAAATGCCAATGCCTCTGCATTTTTCCCAGTAGAGAGAACTCTTCCCCTTTTCAACCTTTGGCCGTGGGTCTCTTCCAAATCTTTTCACTTCTGGCGGTTTGTGTCGTGGATATCCAGTTTCTTCCGACCATTTTAAGAATTTCGCCTATCTACCAAGTCAGATATCTCCCTTTATTCCTCTTTTTTTGTTTTCTACGATACGTTATAAATGAATTAGATTTTTTTTCTATTGACACCACTGTTGACTGTTGACCGCGGCGGAGGTGGTGTGAGTGTGACAATCTGACCACGTTCGCGAAGGGAACGTGGCCAAAAATTGCTAAAAATAAAGAGGTTTGGAAGGAAAAAGGAGAGGCCTTTGCCCAGCTGAAGGACACAGTATCGGTTATAAATACCGCATTACCGATTCAAATAGATACTGCGCAGTTTTCAGTAACGGAACGCGGATTTCCTTTGATGTTTTGATTTTAGTTGGTTGTTATCATGTAAACGTTGACTCAAATACAAAAACACCTAAACAAATAGGATGCATCAATAACATTCCTGATAAGGACATATTTTTCTTGACTTGTTGCTTCCTGTTCATATCTTATACTGAATAATCGAATAAAAGATTTCTCGGTATCGCGAAATCGATCGTGCGAATCATCAGATAATGGTTTGGATATGTCATTAAAGTCCCATATTCATCCGAGTGAATGTGTACAATTAACTGTGTATTGAGGATTGAGATTGTTTTTTGCGAGATTATGGTACAATTTCTGACGTCAAAAGACAAACTCATATCATTTAGGTTTATTATGATGTGTCAGTCAGTTTAGGGACTAACCACACTTATACAGTTTCGTTCAGCCCCGCGTTTATTCAGTTATAAATCATTGTTTTCTATGCTAACAACACAAGCTGAACAGAACTGAAGTGTGCGTAGACCCGCAGCAAACATACTCGTAGCAATTTGGTTCTTACTATTTCGTCTTAGCCAATTAGTAGCTTGACAAGCAAATTACAGAACACAACCTACTACGAGGCTTGCATGCATACCGGCGACGAGGCTTGCATGCAAACGTGCTACAAAGCTCGCATGCCAACCCTGCTACAGGCCTTGAATGGTTTGTTACAGGCCTTTCTTTCATGTATAACTTTTTTTTAAAGTGGTAAAATCATCAAATGAGTCCTCCCACCCAGGGCAGGACGGGAGGGACTGTCAGACTTGTACGGAGTAAAATCCACGGTGTCCTTCGATAGCCCTTTACGTTCCGGGGCCACCGTTACCCGATAGTCCAAGTTTTGCATGCCAACCTTGCTACGAGACTTGCATGTCAAACTTGCTACAGGCCTTGCATGCAAAACTGCTAAGGGCCCTGCATGCATATCTGCAACGAGCCTCTCATTCACCACCACCATCCAACTTACCTTACCTTACCTTTTAAAAGGTCAAAATATTGTTTTCTAGGGTGTTCATATACGAGTGAATATGTGTTTGAAAAATCATGCTAAAATCTAATTTAAAACTCTCAGCCACAAAACATACTCTTTACGACTACTTTTCAGGTCACAGCTAACCTATGTGTGCCTATGTCCTGTAATAAATATAATGCTACAAGCTTTAATTGAACTAAATCAGATTTAATCACATCTACTGATAAAAATCTAAAAATGCCAGTCCCTTTAAACAACATTACGGATGGCAACTAAATCAATGTTGGTTCCAATTAGTGTCAATATCTACAATATATAAAAACATTAGTATATAGTGTAGTACGAATTCAATCGGCAACGAATGCTGATTGGGGCTGATACATAATGCATGGGGCCAGGTACATTTTTAAAATTGATTATTACCAGTGTAGTATGTAGGTTAGCAGATACTAATGGCGTACGTAAAGTGTAGTTGTAAAGTATAGTGTTGTAATAATAGAGGTGACTAGTTGACGTAGTTCGACATGGCAAGTTCGTATTTTAACGTCATGCAAGATATATTTAAAATCTTCATTTAGCAACTCTGCAATGTTGATAGGAAACAATGAATACCAGAACCTTTATTAACAATTTTTTTTTAAAGTATGGCTCATGAGAATAGTAGTGGCTCAGTGACATCGGACCCGACTTACGAGTTAGTAGGTTAGGTCACGTAATCGAACCCAGGCGCATTATTTTGTGTTATTTATTTCATCACCACTGCTCCAAAACATCGTGAGGAAACCGGCATGTCCTACAACCAAAAATTCGAAGGCATGTGACATCTACCAGTCCTCACTGGGCCCGCGTGGTAGATTATGGTCCGCTAGTGGAAGAAGCTTCTTCTCACAGAGAGGAGCACTGTGTCACAAAAGTGGGAACGTTTATAGGCTGATGATGATAATGATAGCTAATGTTTAACCTCTATCTCACGTGATGGTAAGCAATGATGTGGTCGACGGTCCAATCCGTTTTTGGTAACATTCATTACATAAATATAAGTAAAGGGGAGGCCTATGTTCAGCAGTGGACGTCCTATGGCTGAGATGATGATGATGAAATATAAGTTGACTACGAAACAGCTACGTCTATAGCCAATATTAACACAGTTTAGTAAAGCAATCCATTTAGGGATGTAATAACTGCGTCGGTGTTCACAACGTCATTGTCTGGAATTTATAGATCTACGAAATATCTACGTTCGTCTGTTAGCCAAAATAGTTGAAAGAGGGTTAGGATTGTATTTATCATTATCATCAATCTATAAACAGACTCCGTACCCAGGTAGGCCGAAGCAAAGAAAATCTGCTTTTTTTTGCGTAGTATAATCATCAAATGAGTCCTCCCACCCCGGGCAGGGCGGGAAGGACTGTCAGGCTTGTACTGACTAAAATCCACGGTGTCCTTCAATAGCCCTTTATGTAAGAAAATCTGCATATGGGGAAATTCATAGATAACTCTAATCTGGATTGTAAGTGTGGTGCTGCTCCACAAACGATGAGTGTCCTGCATGCCATGCCGACTGTTCGTTACAGGAGCCGATGGACATTTCGGAGAGCGCTAAACTCGTGGCCCAATTCTGGACCGAGTCAATATAGATTGTCATCGAGACGATAAGAAGAAGAAGATTATAATTACAGTCTATTGCAGTTCACTGGACATGAACGCCACAGCGCACGTGATCAATCGTTGCAATTTAGTTTTGAATTTTGACGGCCCGGTTCTCGCAGTGGCAGATCGATTGACCATGACGGTGATGGATCCCGCGACAAGCAGTGCATCGCTGAACTCCATCACCGTACTGTCCATCTGGGTTTCTGAGTACCCACTATACAGGAGAAATCCCTAATGTGGGGCAACGTTTTTTTTTCTTGACTCCTAACGGCGTCAGAATCCCGGCAATATAATATGTAGATACCAATGTTACACTTACGAATTTATGATACTTATCTAGTAATTCTCCAAAAAAGAATCATAATCACGAACATTTCATATAGATCTCCGTAATACGTAGGTGTACATCTGCTTTCGATCTCTATCTAACATAGCTCGATCTTGTAGCAGTCAATACAAGGCAATAATCTCGAAAATATAGATCACTATGTCTACGTATGTGGCTAACTTAAAAAAAAATTCAATACGGTCTCTGGTAGTAGTCTCAAATCGTCTCCTATGTTATCTTACTAATTTTATGAATGTGAAAGTTTGTCAGGTCAGGATACATGAATGTTTGTTACACTTTCGCACAAAAACTGTTTCAGTTGGGAGGAAATTACTAAAAAAATATTTTTCATTACCTACTCATACTCTGAAAGTAGGTCATTACATGTCTGATTAGCCGTTTGAAAGTTATCCATTGCCGCCCTAGGGAAAATCGCTTTCAACTGACAGCTGCCAAATTTAAGAAAAAAAAACTAGTTCTATTTTGACATTTCTATTGAACCATGTTCAAACTTTTTATACAGCCACGAACTAACAGAGCGAATTAAAATAACATAAAGTTAAGTATTAGGAATATAAATAATGACTTTAAAATAATTTAGTTTCAACTATTTCTCTAAAATAATACAGATTTCGACAAAATCTATGCCAATTTTTAAATAATGAACATGAAAAATCCTGGTTGTATAGATGGACGACCACAGCACAAAAATTAAAAAAAAAAACAAGCGGCAAAGTGACAATCCGATCTACACTCATTTTTTCTTTAGCTAAAATGTTGTTAATTTTACTTTCCTCGTATTCGTAATGAAAAGCACAGTGTTTACCTCGGGTAAATTACTTATTTAGTCCCTCGAACTATTAGCGCCCTCACTACGTTGCGGGCGCCAAACCCCGTCTCGGGACGTAAATAAGTAACTTTCACGCCTTGGATAACAATGTACTATTTCTACCTGTTTGAACAGCTATTGCTGCTTATCCCACCAATGGAACCGCAGCTGACTTCCACGAATCTTTCTGATACGACTCCCTTATGTTGTCTTCCAATTATGGCTTGAGAAGAAATCACTGACGAAATTTTGACTTGGCTTCCGCTCTAATATAATCACTCAAACGATCCATATTAGGGTAAAGTCATCGAGAAAACTTCTCAACGTAAAACCTTCGCTCCGAAGGTTCACAGTAAACACCATCCCAGCATAGATGAGAGAAGGCAAAAGATTTGCAATGAGTGATCGTCATGAGGCACGATCTTATAATAATAGCTCTATGTACATATGTACATATTCACACTAACGTACGTAGGTAGATCCAAACGTAATCCGTATTTCCGTAGTAAATATTAACAATACGATAATTATAACAATCCTTATATAGGCAACGTCATGAACGCGAAAACATCCCTACGTAATACCTACGTCCGTAGACTCCGTAGTCTATACCCTATGTTTACGTTTCTTGGCTACGTAGCAATGTACTACGGCAAACATTTGATTAATTCACTAATCCGCTACGAAAGGAAATAGGTACGTATCTACTTACGTGTTTGTAGACTATAATTATGGGCGTAACATCCAATCCTAATCTCAAGTGAATGTAATCGAAGTCAGTTTGAATTAAAATTAAGAGTTCAGATTTAACATTAATCTTGAAAAAGGGGAAAAAACTTATATTTAAGACGAAGAACTTTAGATCAGATTTAGGGCCGCTTGTTTGATCAATAGTTAATCTAACTATTGTTAAAATTTCATACTTTTTTTCAACAAATGTTTTAATAGTATACCTAGGAATTAATAAAAATCATTTTACTTCTGAACTGATTAAACAACTCGCCCTTGAAGTATGTAATAATTAAAATATAATTGTCGATTCAATAAATGTACAGTATTGCTAAATCTTATTTCACGCCATCTACTTACCATTTCAAGCAATGTACAGTCTACGACTAAGATATGATAACCCAGACATAAATTAAGCGTGTATGTACTTCTTCTATGTACAACTATACATAACGTCAACAGACTACACATGCACGCCACGCGAAGCTTGCGGTTTCTCAATTCACACTTGATCCTTGTACGCAGATCATTATCCGACATTATCGATCTATGTAATTTACTATAGTAAACTAATAATGGCGCCACTAATAACCACCGGCCAACACATGCCAATGCCGACTCGTTCAGTAAATTACCATTGTTCATACCTAACGAATCCCGGTTAAATTGTGTAAATCGATCAATAATAACACATAACGAGCAAACCACACTACAATGATTTAAACAAAGTAACGAATTACCACTTTACAATACAAGCAATTACCTTTGAAAATATACACCTTGAGAGCAATCATGTCTTACCTGCTTATTAATAATTCACGCGACGCAAAATAAACAAATAATAATGGGTAGCGGATAAAAATATGCTCTGTTAAAGTAGCTCGAATAGGTAAACGAGCACAATTATCGGGCAAATAGTTGTTTATACATGGTATCTGAACTAGCTGTGTAATTTCCCGTGTTCAATCTAATATGATCGGCGGCGGCGCGACGCGGCGCCAGCGCCGTCGGCTTCTTATAAAGAACGTTTATGCTAATACATCAACCACTAACAACTGTCCAGTGCACGAGACATTTCTCGTCAAATACAGCAGCTTTTATAAATTATTGAATAAATTCTAATTGTGACTATCGTATCAATCAATCTGTAGGTATGCGGTTTTTGTGCGACGCGTGAGAGAATGTAAACTCGGTTTCTTTCTAGCAGATAAAGCGTCGTTATGGCAGCTTACCTGGAAAGAGTTTTTAAATAGCCATCCATCACTGAAGCCCAACAGTTACATATTTGCATAAACATGCAAATAGATATTTGATGTCGAATCCAGTCGTTTCTTATGCGATTACGTAGAATTTCGGACTTTCCCGTGCCGCGCACCGCCATCCACTAGCGAGAAAACCAGGGTAACACGTTAGCTACTCAATAATTTTGGGGTCAACTGTCAGTCCAATTAAATGTTACTACTATAAGTCTATTTTAGGTAGATTAGATACCTAACGACTGTAGTTAACTATGGCACTTATAATTTACTACTGGCTATTGGAACATGAAGGATAAATTTAATTTCGAATTATATCTACATTTTCCATTTTAAAATACACGAATGAAAAATTGGAGTGAAAAAATTAGGTTGTTGCCATTCTCTACTTGTGGAATTTTTATATGACTCAATTCTGCACCATATTTCAAGTTTAAAGATCATGCAAGACATGGAAACCCACACAGAATATTCGTATGCGCCCGTTTAGCTATAAACCTCACAAGGTACCTAGCTCAAATATACATAGGTACAGACTAAACAAAGCGCTCGCAGGTGCGTCCAGAGGTGCTCACGGTCAGATTGTCCGATACATGTACTTATACATGACCTGCGAGTACTGGCAACCAAGGAGTTCAGTGTGCAGGCAGAATCTTCGCTAAGCTTCCAAACCTCACTGTAATTGCGATCAAAACAACTTTTTGACCGCCTCCTGCTTTATATGACGACTTAAGTACTCAGCCCACACATACTCGTATCATGAATCAAAAGGAGGTTGAAGTTAACTGCCGGCATTCTGTAGTCTCTTTTGTCGATTGTCCGACAACATGGCTATACCACGGCAATTTAGCGTGTGTCTCACATACAAAATGCCTAATAACTACGGGTAACCCATGTGTTGCTACCCGATGCCGCAATTACATCACCTGTTGACTTCCAGACGTGACCACTAGACGAGCTTTGTTTGGAATTATGACTGCATTTGCAATTTACCCTTAGTCATGACTTGTAAGGACTTGTTGGTGACTGAATGGAAGCTGTTGTAAGGAATGACTGACCAAGAAGTTTTGTATGACCAAAAATTTAGCGTGTGGCGTGACTAACTGACTGGCTTTATTTCAAAGAACGTTCTAGCCCCAACCAAAAGGTTGATTATTCTCGTTGTTCCCCAGTTTTTGATCCTATTTTTTAGTTCCGTTGAATCCCATTTTATCAACATAGAAAAATGGCAAATACTCCTTAATAATAAGTGTAATATCGATTAGAGCCACTCATATTTTCATGCCTACCAGGATTTGTAGTGTTGCTAGCTAGATCTCTATACAAAAGACTCGTTCTACAATGACGCAGCAATAAGAAATACTAGAAAATTTTTAGCTTCCTATATTATTATGAAACTTGTCAACTTGAGTTGTCATTAAGTTCCATGCAGAGAGGCAGTTAGCATTAAAATTTATTTTTCTTTGTATATTGTAACGACAGGAGAAAATCTATAGTCAATATTTGCGTTTGAATGATTTGTTTCTTCGACACGGACAAAGTCTGGTTCAGAAGCTAGTCTAGCAGGTATAATGATTTATTGTTATTTGCTATGAAACGAAAGTCGAAAGCTGGACTTTTCCCAAGATTTCTCTAGTGTGTTTAAAACATAGGACCATCGCCAAAAAGCCCTTCAACGGATTACTGAGAAAAATGAATAGTCAGTAATTATAAATAGTTCAAAAGTAAAACAGAAGCATGACTCAGTTTCATGTCGCGACGTCTGGATTCAGGAAATAGAAAAATAACCACTTTGGAGCGGAAACCACAGTATTTTGTGTTGAACAAAAGTGGAGTGTTACATGAATCATTTTCCATCTGCGCATCATAAAAAACTTACAATGTATCATGCAAATAGAGTGTGGTTAGTAATCAGCAGGTGCTGGTTGATGGAGGATGACTTGTTGTCCTGACTCGACGCCTAATACCTACTGCGTGTTACGTTTCGTTACATACGAAAGGTCAATTCATTTTTAGTTGTCGTAGGCACAGGTAATAGCGAATACAGGGACTTTGTCTATTATCATACCGCTACTTTACACTCTGCATACAAATTACCAGCTGAGCTATATCAAGTATGTACTTATAGAGCTATGTTTTCGACCACTGTAGTAGATAACTTTGTGTAGATACTAATCTTCCGCTCCACTCTAATTAGAATAAAACAAAAAACATGACCGCAAAAGCTCACCGAATTACAACTAATTATTACATAACAAAACAGCTCTAATCTAACGGAAAATTACATTGGGAGCAAATAACAAAATTATAATAGGATAATAATGAGGTTATCATTACCTACAGTACACTAGACCACAGAACATAGTGCAAACAGTCTGCGGACTTGTTCCACTTACTCAATGAATCTCAATTATTATTTAGGCACGGTGTTCTCGGCGCATGCGTTATCTATCAGATACGACACTATTGGGTTAGTTAGTGCTTATGTTCACGTTTATTGCCTAAACGTAACCTAATTTTGTTTATTGCTAAACGTTACCTAAACGTTTTATGATAGAAGGTGCAGTACGAGTAATGCTGGTATGTGGATGTTGTAACGCGGTTTGGATTGCAGGATGACTAGGTTTGATGTTGTAAGGTCCACCTTTTTTATGTCATGAGTTCATGACATGTTATTGTGACCTCAATGGTCATGATTACACGATAAGACATAAGAAAACCTGAACCCTAATGATGTACCAGATTTTGGGTTACCTATTAATAAAATCAAATGATTGTAAAACGAAGCATGCGAGAAAGAAAGCCAACTCTTATGGCACATGCATAAAATTCTCTACAAAATTATGAGTTCTCAAGACGTGCCAAGAGATATCCGGAAGAGACAAAGCTCCTACGTTTTATCACAGCTTTCATCACGATAAGTTTATATCAATAGATAATAAATACTTTTAAACCATCTTTAAACTTATTTAAGCCTTTGACAATAACCCTTGGCAATGTACCAGCAGTTGTCCCACAATGAACTTGAATAAGACATTTTGTGTCCCTCTTTGTTTCATTATTAAGTAGGCACTAACCATCACAGAGACCGGACTATGTATCACGATTATCGTTGATAACACACGCACTGAGCTTCTGACTTCAATTTATTCACGCGATAAATTGTTTAAGCGAAATATGACACAGATAAACTAACTAATATGACATAAATTTAAGAGTTAATCTAACCCACATAGCGGTTGATTAGTGCCTTCGACTCACGCAAAAACTCGTGTCACGAATCTCATGAATCTTGTGTATGAAGGGCTTCTAATAAAATCTCCTTTAATCTAATATGATTAAGTTGTACAACATCATAAAAATATAATATATAGCTATGATTGGCCGAGCTCAATTTTTGCTTGGCAGCAATCCAATAGATTATTCTGCATGACTTTCAGATAACTCATTACAGTAGGTATTCGTATCGGTATTATTCAGACAATTTCTTTTATTTATGATGAAGCGGCTTTTACTGAAGTAATTTGGTGAATGTTTTCGCTAGTTTGGGAAAATAATATATTCTGTCAGCTGGTTAGTTAGTATCGTAAGGATAAGGGTGGGGAATATCGCCTTTCCAGGAAATTGGCCCGTGTAAATGCCCCGTTACAGTACCATCACTTTCGAACATCCTCTTGTTCGATACAGTGACTATACTCACTATACTTACTGTCCAAGAATTTTTAACCCTTGATAAATTGTCATACTATTTTTGATAATGAAGAGTTAGCCAATGTAAACAGCAAACAAAGTTAGGTATAATGAAAGAAAGTGATAACCCAAAAGGTTTTTAATTAAGTCATGTCATTAAAATTAAATGAAACCACCTTATCATTTTACACATTTTTGTGATTAAATCGGAAACCCCGAAGACCAAATATTTTATCTTGAGATTGATTGTTATTTCACATTTAGTTCGATCCATCGGACTCGAGTCATCATCACGATATCAACATGCGGATAAGCTGCGATTTGGTATTAAAAGGTGATCGCACTTACCTAAAATGACGCAGTTGATGATCGAAAAAGAATTACCTATTACACCGAGACAGGAACTTTCTTAAGGTGACCGTACACTCTCGCCGAGATACCTTAAAAGTTACAAGGACGCTCTCTCCCGCCCTGCCTCAGAATTTCTCGGCGAGAGTATACGTCCTTTTGTGTATTTGAGTACGGTTTGAAGACGGTGTTTTCACCCAAAGATAAACCCGAAATTAGATCTCGCGACATCACATCGCTCACGGAGTCGACCACTTACATTAAACGTGGTAATAAAAAGAGTATTTTTATGTTATTTTCATTAAGTTATTCAGTTCGCATGTGGGGGACGTGCGCGCGCGCCGCTCGCGGGGTCCGTACGTGTCAGCGTCCGACACCCGCACTCGCTGTCCACGGGAACGCTAACTGCCCCCTAATTGCATCAATTAAAACGACTACTTCAAAGATATTAAATCCTACAGGCACTGAATACCTAATAACCTATTCGCGGTACACTTCAATTAGATATAATACCGCCTTCATTATTATTTCATTTACATTACAATTGGTGGCCAACATTGACCATTTAGATTTAGTTTTAATGTTGGTATTCTGTTTCCACACATTGCATTACTTTTGCAAGTAAAGCCTTATCATTCACAAAAACATCACCACATAATATCTAACTAATTATAAAACAAAACACTACGTCCGTCTGAAATAGATATTGTCAATTAAGCTTAGTATACTGCAATGTCAATGTCAATTAAGCATAGTATACTGTATTAGGGCGGAAAAGCTCCAAGAGGCTCACCTCTTGGAGCTTTTCCGCCCTAATACAATATACTATGTTTCGTAAATAGTTCCAATTATCCAATTTAAGATAAAGTATATTTTTGCAGAAAATTGTCTGCTGAACAACAATTGTTTTGTCACAATATTACGCATCTTACCACATCACATAACTACACAGGTAGGTATCATTGTTCATACACACTCATTGTAGGTTTCAAATAAATCAGTGCTTATAGCCACAGAGGTGTATCATCCTCAAGGCTAATACCCTCTATATAGGTCACCCTACCTTTTATCAAGTGACTTGCATGTAGGTACTCGATACCTATACCTAGTGAGTTTGGTGATGTCATAATTAGATTGGAAAGAACTTGTCACCATTGCCAAATACATTAAATGTTATGAAAAATATTTAGTTTTAATTCCGCGACAAAAATCCAGACTGCAGTCCCACCGTCCCGCTCTCATGCATAATGCACTTGCAGGAAAGGTAATCATGCATATGCACACATGCAAGAAAAGCGAGAAAAATGGAAGAACATGCCATCCAATCAAATACTCGACACGACACGTGTTTCGCCCCTCCACGAGGGATCGATTCGGCAACCGCTCGAGCAGCAGTCGAGTCAACATCTCCGAGGATGATTGCGTGGCATGTTTCTCCATTTTTCTTGCATGTGTGCATATGCATGATACCTTTCCTGCATGCATCCTACATCCAAGCCTGGATTTTTGTCTCGGAATTAAATATAAGATATTTTTCATTACATTTAATGTCATGGATTTCCGCGAAGTAACGCCTGATTCTATAATTTATTGCCAAAAATATTGAAAGATTTGTATGATAAGAGATATAGAGAGAAGACATCTCAGAGAACAATACAGAAAAAGGTAGGAATCAAGTTACCAGACCATTGGTAGGTGGGTAATACTTCAAGAGACAAAATGTTCGATGTCTGTGGGTATATTTCTGTAACCAACTAACAAAACGTTAATTGGTTACGTAATATTTTTTGTACAGTTTAGCTTTAGCTCTAACTGGGACAAATTTTATTTTTTTAATATCTATCTAAATCATCGGATGCATCGGATCGCGTCGTCCGAGCCGAGCCGATGCGAATGGAAAACGTAATTAGTAACACCCTTATTACGTTGACATAAAGGTTTCCTTGACCGGCTTAAGCCGATTCCGCGTCGATAAATGTGGGAGCACCCTAACGTCGTTTCAGTTCGGGAGACTTCGGCAATCATAAAGGTACGACGGACAGACGTGCTCATAAAGGTATGGACAGACGTGCTCTTAAAGGTACGGACCGACGCGCGACGTGCTCATTACTAGCACGAAAGCATGCTTTTATTGAGGGAGGGAGAGGAGAGGGAGCGGGAGAAGGAGACGGAGAGGTAGCGGGAGAGGGAAAGGGAAAGGTAGCGGGTGAGGGAGAGGGAGCGGGAGAGGGAGAAGGAGAGGGAGAGGGAAGGGGAGGAGAACGTTTCTTGACGTGTCATTTGTTACAGTGATTTATTAGTACATTAATAAATGTAATAAATAAATACTTATAATTGCATAAGTTGATAAAAAAATGCTACGCTAAAAATATGCTTTACCGCGACAGTCCCCGAGTGCCACACGTATTTTTTTTTTTTGATATTGCAGTTCACAAAAATGCCACTATCTACAGAAGAATATAAGGAGTAAAAGAGACTCGCAGAACGTAGAAGGATTGAAAATATAATGAAGCATTAAAATTAACTATCTAGTACCTACTTAACTTAATTATTGTATTACAAATATTAGCAATAACTAAAATTTCTGCTGTAGTTATAACAATATTCTCGCTTTCCCGTATACTACAATTAACTGTAGTCGTACACCTACTGGATTTTCAAAAAAAATTTACAAGAAATTGTAAAATTTACCAAATTTTTTCCGTGAAATGATCATTGATAATTGTTTTTATAAAATCTGATTATTGTTGTTATAATATTATGATTGTTATCTTAATACAGCCCTCTTTTACGTTTAAAGTTTTTCATTTTTATTTCTGTTTCTGTTACATCTGAAAGTGAAATTAAATTTTGGCCATATGAATCAGTCAAAGAATAAAATTTTCAAGAACTACCCAGGTACACCCCGGGCAGCGGTACCAAAGGGTACCCGTAACCTGCGGTGACGGCTCCGCAATCCCACTAGATACGCGGTGATAGGCCTCACCAGTTGGCCTACCACGAGCTCTTTACGAGACCCAGTTTACGCTTGGGAAACGAGATGGCGCTAGATGACTTGTATAGCTCTGTCTCATTCCCACAGCCTAAACTGGATCGCGTTAAGAGCTCGTGGTAAGGCCTCCAGGGCCGCCTGCCTCGCGACCACCGTCCTGTCGGAGTCCGGCGCCAAATAGATCTTATCCCATTGGAGCACGGGAGTTCCAGTTCCTTCTGGGTGAACACGCTCCATCTTAGGTCTCATCTTTGCTTCTTAGCTAGATTTAGGCTAGATTTAGGCTAAGAACAAACCCATTTAAAATTATAAACACAGACATATTAGGTTTAGATTTTATCATCCAATTTTCGTCATTTGAGGCCTTACAGCTGCGGATGGGCCGGTAGGTTAGTCGGGTCGAATAAATTATTCCACAGTGACTTATTTCTCGTTCTTAGTATCTAATTTATCACTCCAATAGTTCTTAAATCTTGATAAAGGTACACCATTCTACCGCCTGAACTTGGGCCAGCCGACTTGCCCGACCATAATTATGGTTATTTTATGGTTGTCGTCATGCTACTGGGCTTTTCCCAACTATGTTGGAGTCTCAGTCGATGCGGCTGAATACCAGTATTATTCAATAAAATACTGCTTTTATGACCTGCACAAGTGCACAACCAAATTAATTTTAGCCTCCATATTTCAGCCAGATGTAAGTGTTCAAGCACAAAATACAATAGAATATTCAAAATTCCTCAATCAAAATAAATTGTCAAGACACCTTACTTGCTTACTTATTCACAATAAACACTAATCTAAAGTAATAATTAATTGCAAGTTAAATCCACTCGAAGTGTTCATATAAGCAAACACGGCACAATGCCATAAGTGCCCATACAGACGCCATTTAAGAGCTTTTGTCTCATTGTACGTTTATTGCGTGGGCGCCCCCTCAGCTCAGCTCATTCATTCCATGTGGTCTGTTTTCTTAATGACGAAGCCTTTGAGGCGCCAGAGGGTTTTTGTGCACACTATGTTTGTCGCCTGCCTATTAAAACATATCCAAGGTTCCGATAAGATAGGGTGGAGATTCTGCAGCTAGCGATCGAACGCACAACAGAATGAAGAAATTGTTTTACAAACCTGTTCATCAGAAATTTGTTAATACGTTCTGTAAGTCAGCAGGGGCTAAGTTTTGACCTTTTACCCAATGCTTAGTTAGAATGCACTTCTACCTGCTCCAGTTGCAAGAGCACCTAACAAGTTGAACAGATTCATTGCAATCTATAAACTGTAAACTATTCGACGTAGCTTTCTACATGAAAAACAATTTCTTGAAAAAGAATTTACAAAACAAATGAGAAATAATTTTCACAACAGAAAGCTACATAACATACTCGTAGTAGTTACGCACCATAATCTTACACAGAATTTTATTAAATCCATTGTGCGTATAATATTTGGCAACAAGAACTTTTCGCTGACTTGTTCTGAACAAAACTTATTTTAAGTTACAGTGAAGAATTTTACAAACAATAAGAATAATACAAAAGAAACTAGGTCGCACATTCCGGTCGCAAACAAAACTAGGGGTAGTCAGAGCAAAAGTAGGTTATGGGATTTTTAAAGAGGCTGTAGAGCAAAATTTATTCAAAAAGTTTTCGACATTTTTCATTAGAACCTTGGCAACCCTATAGAGGAGGCGGCGAGTTGAGACGAAAAGATCTGCAGCATCAGAAATTATTTTTTTATAACTAAATACGAATGTTGAATGCCAATGAGTTTCTTGAGATGTTTCTCGTATTATATGAGTTTTTACTACAAAAGATATAAAGTGCACGAGTAGGCGGGTACCTAATGATAGCGTGTATACCGGAGACACCGAACTATGCAAGACTCACTAGGCAGGAGTTACTACGTGCTCATATTCATGTCTTTAACCAGGTAAGTTACCAGGTTTTTTTTTCTTAAAATTATATTTCCAGGAAATGGAAAGGCACTTCATTGTCATAAATAACAAGTTACGAGCGCAGTTATTTGCAAAACAACTTCGAATTCAATTAAGAGAAGCGACAAAAGAAGAAATAAAAGTTTCTCAATTGATAATAATTTAGCTAAAAGTATGACAGAGTATGATATGTAGCTAAAATACACAATGGGGCTCAGAAAGTTCAACAGTAAGCTGGATGTAATGTATTCACGAGGGGAAATAAATTAAAAAGACAAAAAGTATGAAACTGGCTGGATGCCCACACAGTCACGGAAATTGTTTCCAAGTATTCGATGCCTCTTTTTCTACTTGGATGCACAAGAAAAGAATGTTTTTAGTAACATATCGACGTTCATTTCAGATTTTCTGTTTACTCATTTTATACATTATTCCAAAGGGCAGTTTTTCATGTTCTTTTTTTTTATGGATTTGAATTTTCTTTATGGATTTCGCCCCTACTCTGCATGAAATTTGGCAGTCGCAGCAATGAGAATTTTTGGTTGCCCAATGGGAAAAATGTATTGGCAGATTGAACCTTCTGGGTTCATTCTTTTCCCAACTTTATTGGAGTCGCCACCCAGTCTAACCAAATGTAAAAATAAAACCCACACCAGCAGACTAGTTTCTCACATTTGCGTTTGATGAACAGCAAGCTTATATAACTCCATATTATTATTTTAGATTTTTAATTTCTTTTTTTAAAAGTGTGTATTTTAGTTTTTGTACGACTGTCGTAGGGTATAATTTGGTACTATTGTCGGAGCTGATGTAGATAGAGAGATAGTGTCAATCTTTCTAGTATTATGTAGTTTAAAAGCAAGCATTGTGCGAGTACCATGTACTTCAGAGCTTTCCATGATTAGATACCCACGTCTTTTATTGACTTGAATTACCCTGGTGGCTGAGAATATGTCATGCTCACTCAAATGTCTCGCTGGCGGTGGCGCGTGTTTCGGATCATTTAGTTCCCTTCAAAATGGTTGAGCTGAATGGTGCTGATATATGTGGTCATCTCTAAGCTGCCATATCAATTTCAGTCAGTCCTTCTACACGTGTAGCCTATGGGTCAACTATATTCCGCGTGCTTTCAGCGACCTACGGGTCCAATATAATAATGCATTGAGAGTACTGATGGGGCTGCCGTGGCACTGTAGTGCGTCCGGCATGTTTGCGGACGCAAAAATAAATGGTTTCGCTGCCATCATCCGGAGCAGATGTGCCTCCCTAATGACACGATTTCGCGGCAGTTCCAAACTATTCTCAACGTATTCGTAGATCGGTGGGATTCTCCTATGTTGCAGAGATGGTTACGTCTCCACACCGAATTGTAATTTTTATGTTTTGTATGTACCTACTAACACTATATATTAATATAGCTTTTCCCAGCGGCTTCGCTCGCAACTTATTGCCTATGTCACTCAGGACCAAAGCAGCTTTCAACTGGTGCAAGAATTATTGAAATCGGTCCAGTAGTTTTTGAGTTTATCCATTACAAACAAACAAACAAAAATACAAAGTTTCCCTCTTTATAATATTAGTGTAGACTAACATTATGGGCTCTGTTTGAAATAAAGTTATTTGATTTTGAATATGTCTTGTGACTGGGACGGTAGCACCGTAACTATTTTTATACTATTTCATTTTTTGTCTTTTGACAATTCAAAAGTGCCTGTAACTGGCCTGCTTGAAATAAATGATTTGATTTTGATTTATCCGGAAAAATCAAAATCGATTGAAGCCTCACTCCTAAGAATCCTGCTGCGCCATTAGGCAACCTGTTAATTATGTGTGACGTCAACAATACTTTGTTGCATCAGGCGAGTGGAAAGTATTTGCCACTCATTTAATCAAGGCACCGATGTGAAGGGCTCATTGGCTGTTAACCTCCGGCCCCTGTCAGTCAACACGTAATTGAAGAGAAGCCTTGATACGTTTCAATTGTCTGAGATCGTATTACTTGCCTTTATAAATAGGCGGTTAGGATGATAATGTTCTTCTGAGGTTGAAATAATAGTGTGTCATCGACATCGATTGATCGACGATTCGACAGTACTGAGATATTTGTGCAATTAATTCTGTGTTGAGACGGGTTCAAAGTCAGTAAGATATTGTAGGCGCCAGTTAATTTGTCTAGACACCAAAAAGTAGAGCTGTGTGTATGTGTGTTTGCAAATATATTAAGGTAGTCTAATATATTAAAGTAGGTCTCTACAAACTTAAAGAGGATGCAACTTGCTCATTCTTTCAATACAATTATTACACGTTTGGGGTCGGAACCTAACCCCCTCTGAATGGAAGCCATTTACTGAAACCAGACACATTGTATTAGTATTGCCACATAACTTGCTGCTTTTACAGTTTTGGTACTCGAGCAAACAGATACGCCCACACACTACACCAGATCTTATATCAGAATTATCAAAAACCGTAAATATCTGTTTACCAGTTAACAGTAAATAAGCTCCTTAGCGGAAAATAAAATGAGTCACCTTCTTCTAAAAATACCGAAAATAGAAAAACTCCGTGAGAAAAATGAATCACGCATCCTGGATTGTTAATAGGAATTATACGTATAGTTTAAAGTACACAGAAGTACAAAATATCCGTTAACAGTGAACAGCGTGTTTATGAATTATGAGTTATGACACATAAGTAGGTAAATCAAGTCAGTATCCTTATTCTAAAATGTAAAACACCTACTAAAACAGAAATTCCACAAGTTTATGCGATCGTGAGATAAATCAGACATAATTACCGAGCTAAAGGCAGTAGGAACGTGTTGACAGGAGTGCCACACTTTGATGTATTTAGCATATAAATGGCGGGGTCTGATATCATGCACCTATCATAATGTCATCATAAACAAACAATTAAATACGCACCAAGATAATTTAAGTGATTAAAATTGTTGTTATGTTGAATAGAACCAGCAACCAACGGAAGCTCATCGATCTATGCCCTGGCCTTGGATCGAAATTCGGAACACCTTTTAATCATGGAACGAGGCTTTGTCCAGCTGTCCAGATGACGCAGGCTAAAAGTAACAGTAGTTCTGTTGATCAGTCAACTAACTAAATAAAATATGGACAAAATGGACAATACCTTTTTTGGGCGTTAGAAATCATCAAATGCCTCGTCTGGAGTATCACAATTGTACTGAATTCTGAAGGTGTTTGCTGAATGTTGTTATCAACTAAATATCTGTGCTTTAGATTTTGCCCAGACTTTGCTGTAATTAATGATAAGCTGGGATATTTAAACTAATAGCAAAATAAACACGTGATGTTAATTATAACCATTTTATTACTAAAACATTTAATTAATAATAATTAAATACCAAGGTATTCAGAATTAGGTACAACACTGCCTTTAGGTCACAATTTGCCATTAAACCTAATCATAAAATTGGAAATTAAATAATTTGCAGTAAATTGATCTAATCTTATCTAAATCGAATATAATTATGCCTAAATCAGCTAACTACCTACTTTAGGACAAGAACTGCGACACTTAAACTAGGCGTCAACTTGATATCATGGACATAAACTTAATGATCTCATGATAATTTTAAGTTCCATTAAATTATATTTACAACAAAACCTCAGTTTAATTTACTATTTTAAACTATGGGCTGATTTTTCAATAGTCAGATATCTTTTATCTGAGGAATAAAAATGGCGATTTAACAGCTTATCTATAGAAAATAATAGACTAAGAAACCCACCTATATTGTACAAATATGGTGAAATGTGGTACAGTGCTAATAAAATAAATAAGTACCTGATTCTTGTTGATGCTTATTATTAGGAACACGAAAAATAATGTATGAAGCCTTCGAATTTTGAATTACAGAATAAGGGCTAATCGAGTCATTATTGTAGGTACTCTATTTTTTTTTAATTTTGCACCATTATAGCGGCCATACACCATACTGCCTATCGTACAATCGGCATGACGATCGATTTGATCAAATGGGCAGTTCGTCCATATACACCATACACCATACTGCCTATCGTACAATCGGCATGACGATCGATTTGATCAAACTTCAATTCGGCAGCAGTGATGCCAACTTAGCAATTTTATAGCTAGATCTAGCTATTATTCGGTGACCGACAGCTACAATTTTATAAAACTTGTGGCTTAACTTTTTAGCTACTTTTTTACCGACTTGTTTTTTTACCGATTTATCCCAGTAGTGGGAATCAGTTGGTAATACAAGTGAAGGTCGGAAAACATTTGCTTATCGTAAAGCAAATGTTTTCCGACCTTCAATCGATTTTCGACTTTATTGACATTTATGCAAACACCGGATTTTAATGAAGGAGCAATGTTAGCTAACGAGAATGTGTGAAAAAACAAACTAAATTTTGAATGTTGAAGGTCGAAAATCGCTTGAACCTGTTTTTTTAACTTGCTTAACGATAGCAAGTTAAAAAAAGGTTCAGGCGATTTTCGACCCTCCATTCCATTCCACTCCACTCCACTCCACTCCACTCCACTCCATCGCAGTCTGTAAAAAGTGTCGTTACAATTTTTTCCGCCTAGCCCCCTTTCGCAACGCGCCATAAGGAACTTCGTTCCAAAAAAATATACGTTTCGAATTGAGAACCTCCTCCTTTTTTTACGTCGGTTAAAAAGTAGCTACCGAATATTAGCTAGATCTAGCTATAAAGTTGCTAAGTTGGTATCACTGCTGCCGATTTGAAGTTTGATCATTCCGATTTGATCAAATCGATTTGATCAAATTGGCATGATCAAATCGGCATGATCAAGCCTATATGCCAATTTGATGGATTCCACGCCCACACACGATCAAATCTAACTGATCAAATCGGCAGCGTCATGCCGATTGTACGATAGGCAGTATGGTGTATGGCCGCTATTATGACTTCAACCTCCACAGTATGCTAAAAACCATAATGCTCCAATGTCTAATGAACTCAATACTAGCATTTTATGCCAGGTCATTTCCATATTAATAGATCATTGAATAGATAATTAGTACATAATTGATGTCGATGTAAAATCAATGTTTTATCCTTCATAATGTAATGTCACTCGTCTTATTATATCTAATTATATTTACATCCTGCCGTGAACACGCTTAAGTATCTTATTTTATGTTTAAACTAGCTGTTTCCCGTGGTTTCACCCCTGCTGCTCAGCTGCTATTGGTCGCAGCGTGATATTAGCCTATAGCCTTCCTAGATAAATGGACTATCCAACACCTCCTATTTTTAGGGTTCCGTAGCCAAATGGCAAAAACGGAACCCTTATAGATTCGTCATGTCTGTCTGTCTGTCCGTGTATGTCACAGCCACTTTTTGTCGAAAGTATAAGAGCTATCCTGTTGAAACTTGGTAGAAAGATGTATTATGTGAACCGCATTAGGATTTTCACACAAAAATCAAAACAAAACAAATTTTGGGGGTGCCCCCCATACTTAGAATTGAAACTCAAAAAAATTTTTTTCACCAAACCCATACGTGTGGGGTATCTATGAATAGGTCTTTAAAAATGATATTGAGGTTACTAACATCATTTTTTTCTAAACTGAACAGTTTGCGCGAGAGACACTTCCAAAGTGGTAAAAAGTGTGTCCCCCCCCCCCCCGTAACTTCTAAAATAAGAGAATGATAAAACTAAAAAAAAAATATAATGTAGACCTCAACCAAAACTACCAACGAAAATTGGTTTGGATGAGATACAGTTAGCAGTTTTTGAGATATAGTACATTTTCAAAAACCGCAAATATAACTTTGCCATTCATACAAATACTATGAAAAACAAAGTTATTTTTATTGTTTGTGTATATTACTTACTAATCTCAATATAATTATATCTCTAATCTATGCTTGCTGCTACGGAACCCTTCATGGGCGAGTCCAACTCGCACTTGGCCGGTTTTTTTTTTCAATTCGAACCAGTAGTTCCTGAGATTATCGCATTCAACCAAACAAAACTTTCAGCTGTTTAATATATTAGTATAGACAGGAAAGCTGGAGGGAAATAAGAAAATGGCGGATATAAAGTACATTTTGATTGCAATGATAACAGTAAGGAACTGAACTATAAAACTACATCCATAAAATACAGGAAACTGTGGTTAATAAAATAGTTATTGCATGTATTGCTTGGTGATTTCATGTAGGATCTAAGATTGTAAATAAAATAATAAATCTAATAGTTATACTGAAATGAATTGAACCAAGCCAGGAAAGAAGGAATTATGTAGTGGTACATTCACATGAGGTAAATTAGAACCAATGTATCTCAGTCTGTTCTACAATCACTGAAGCGATGTCAAGTGGACTGGCGGTACATCGAAGTGCTGAAATGTCTGTATGACGCCGCGACTATGAGTGTCCTTTCTTTTTTTCTTTCTTTCTTTCTTTCTTTTACAGAACCAGCAGTCTAAACATATCGCGCTACGCAGGGGGGTGAGACAGGGGGATGATATATCCCCGAAACTGTTCACTAATGCCTTGGAGGATGTGTTTAAGACGCTGAACTGGAAAGGAAAGGGCATAAATATAAACGGTGGGTACATTTCACATTTACGATTCGCCGATGACATAGTCCTTATGGCGGAATCGCTGCAGGAGCTGGAACAGATGCTGAACGACCTAACTGATGCTTCTCAACGTATAGGTCTCGGGATGAACACGGAAAAAACAAAAATCATGTATAACGACATCACTACCCCGGGACCAGTCGTAGTAAATGGTGTAACTCTTGAAGTTGTTCAAGAATACATCTACCTTGGACAGACGGTTCGGTTGGGTAGAAACAACTTTGAGAGAGAAGCCAACAGAAGGATTCGGTTGTGTTGGGCAGCATTCGGTAAGCTCCGTCAGGTCTTCTTGTCGTCCATACCACAGTGCCTTAAGACTAAAGTCTTCAATGCGTGCGTCCTACCAGTAATGACCTACGGTGCCGAATCATGGACACTCACAGTGAGACTAGTCCACCAATTTAAAGTCGCTCAGCAAGCTATGGAACGAGCTATGCTCGGAGTAACTTTGATGGATAAAATCCGGAACGAAGTAATCCGTCAGAGTACCAAAGTTGCTGACATAGCAGAAAGAATAAGTAAGCTGAAGTGGCAGTGGGCTGGCCACATCTCTCTCAGGAAAGATAACCGCTGGGGTAGACGTGTCCTTGAGTGGAGACCGCGACTTGGCAAGCGTAGTGTGGGACGCCCGCCGGCCAGGTGGAGTGACGACCTACGAAAGGCGGCCGGCAGAGACTGGATGAGGAAAGCTCAAGACAGGGCTCAGTGGCGCACATTGTGGACGAATATAGGCTGATGATGATGATGTATCTTAGTCACTACCCTTATATATAAAAAGCTCTATCATTGAGCTTGTTTTGCCTTAGGTACGATACATTAGTCAAAGTACCACAAAACAACCTACAATAGCCACATGACGACATGAATCTTAAAAATAAAACACATTACGATGTTATTTCACCTCATAGATGCACAAATGTATAAACTAAGTAAGTCTCAGTACAACCGCTTCTTGTAAAACGTCGTCAAAATATCCACCCAAGCAATAAACTATACTGACACGAAATCCGTCTTAGTTTCGCCTAAACGTAGACATAACAAAATAAACACCACCAGTCCACCATTGTTTAGTAGCTAGTGCAGACACAGTTAATTAGTAAAACAAATCAAAACAAATGTTTGCATGGTGTGAATGTAGTGACGTCATAACGACTGCTACAAAGGGAGTAGTGACGACAACGAGCGATTAGTAAAACAAATTGACGCACGCCCATGAATAGACTGAATAAACCCTATAATGATATCGCCCACGCCTTCATTATGTAGCTGTAACACTATCGTTTAATCGACTCTTACATCGATGTCGTCAATCGGTTTTAACTCAAGTACCTCGTAATAACAAAAATAGATAAGAAGTTTTGCGAAAATAAAGTGTTCTGTCGTGGGCGTTGACAAAGTATGGCTTTTATTGTAGCTTTACACCCTCCGTGTTTGTTTGCTAATGTATCAGTTCCTGTTATTCCTGTTATAACTTGTCAAGAGCCAGTGACAGTTGAGGAAAATGCTTGAATAAATTGTCTTAAGACATGTTGTTGTACTTACGACCTACGCAACCTGCATCTGAGTTGATATAATTCTACGCAGAGTCAAGTTCGCGCTTGAGAGAAACTTAGTTTCAATTGTAGGTTTTCAATTTTTTTTAATTTTTGGTAATACTCAGGATATTTTGCTTTTCCTTTTAGGGAAGTGTATAAACCTTTCACATGCATGTTTTCCCTTACCCGTTCCGTTTCACAATATTGCTCTCCAGTCGTAAATTATTATTCATATCGGAGACAATTTCTATTTTACGATACAATTTCGTCATTCGGCAAACAATGGATTAAGTGTGTTTTATTATCTTTTAGAAACTGACGTAATCCTAACATTTACTGAACATAAGCCGCAGTACCATCCCACAAGAGATTGCATTTAGAATTTGTGGAGTCAGGCGCGACTCGTGCGTCGTGACGCTGCCATACAAGATAAAGATATAAAGGCCAAAGTTTAGCAGACGTATCTGTGACTTTTTCTGACAACACTCATTCAGCTGATAAGACGCCATTCAAGAGTATCTCGTTTCCTGTGATCTAGATCCGTTTCGCAAAAGGCCAACGTCCAATTTCTTAAACATCTTGCACTCCATTTTATAATCACGCACTGTGGGTGTCCCATCAGTGATGCAAATTATAACCATTATCTAGATACATCCGGCAAATTGCCAAAGACTATCACACAAACTACTGCTTATCAAGACCTTTGCCACTACTCCGGTCTACACTTCAAAACACGAGGGCGAAAGTAGGGCCAATATTATTATGTTATTTATGACATCGCATAAATACATAATACGATATATCAAACTCAGATACAGTAGCTGGTCGTGATCAATTTATGATGTTGTAAATAAGCCTGTCAAATATGAACGGAGCTGCTCTATGAGTAGTGAGTGCTCACTGAGCCTTAATGTTTAGAAATCTTAATTAGCTAGCTTTTTAATTAAATGTCTGGAAAGTTTTATGCAAATAATATCTTGTGAAACTGTTCAGGTTTGTTTGACTAAACTAAATTAAAGAAGGTGGATGGTCGCTGCTAGCCTGCTTCTTCTTCTGAGTGCTTTTCAATCATGATTTAGGTACTCACATTAAAACTCAACAACTTAGATCCGTTGTGTATGACCATAACTCCGTCCATTGTATTGAGTTTTGTGATAATTTATAAACAGTTTGATGGCCTTAATATCATCTTAAGTGTTCACGTTGAGAAACGACTTGTCAGAAGCAATAGGGTCAAAAACCTTCATAAAATATCCTATTGTATGAATTTATTACTAAAACTGATAATGCACGAGAAGACAAACGATGCATTTTGAAGAGAACCACGAATCGATTTACCGTCATCGTCATAAAGAGCATTGCCCTCACTGCAAGTCGATGCTCCACATCGACATGTGATGCAGATAATTTTATTATTGCATTTCATTGTCATCCGAGAATAAAGTCATCTCGTTGCAGATAAAAGTTCCAAAAGTTTATCACACAAGTGACTTTGAGATACCTCAAGAATACCTACCTAAATTCAAAAACTGGGCAATATATTTTTATTCTAATGTGTCATTGTGAATATTATGTTATTGAATCCGACCAGCAGTGATTTAAAATTTAATATACGCCAGCTACAACATTAAAACTGCCTGTTTAAAGTCACCGAACAAAACCAAGCGATAAATCTCACTTGCATTCCTACATAAACATCTTGACAAAAAATGAAACTGTATAAATATTTAATTTTTGAACAAGTAATATGCTGTCAAAGATTAATGACTCAAATATTCTGTTTTTCTTTGGCAGTGCCGTGACCGTTATGCACACAAAACGACTCAGATAAGCGTTATTGATTTTGAGTAACAAAAGTTTCTTTCTGTTCCCTTTGCGGCACGGCGCTAAGTGGCAACCCACCGAGCACTGCCGGGGATGGCACATTCCCCAGATAAGATAGCGACCTTCCCGAAGCTCCCCCGCGCCGCATTGCAATCCGCTCAGTCATCTAGTCTTATGCACTGTTCGCCACACCGGTGTTGCATCCTGCCATACTGCCTAAACGACTAATTTACACGAAGACGTGATCAGTTTTCGTCGATTCAGTAACATTGACGTCTCGTTAGCGAGCGGATGTAGGCTAATACTTGAAAATTATATCTGCCAACGTGGGAGAGTTTTCAGAACTCATCATTCAATGATTCTAACTCTAGGGTTTTATTTTACGTAGGAATAGACTACCTAGTTAGCCTTGAGATTATTATTTTGGATCCTTCCTAACGCGCTTTGAAAACTCGAGGGTCAGTGCAAGTCTATAAAGATAACCGATGCAGCTGGTTGAACTCGTAAAACGACACAGACGAAGCGTTTGTACGACCAAGTTTTATTACTTCATAATAATGAACGAGTTTATTCAATTATCGATACCGAGAACCAATGTCGCGGGATGAGTGATTTACGTCGCGTTTGTTGGTAGCTACTGTGCGATGATGTCAATATCGTCTGTATGAGAATGAGCACTTGATGATCAGTGTCAGCACTCAGCCGTGTGTATAATTAAACGGAGCAGTACAGACTCAACAGCATAGCAACGAGAACAAAAGCCAGACGCAACAGATCTTAGAATCGAATTAACTAATTGGAAAGGTTTCGTCGCCAGCCAATTGCCGCTGTCCAGCTTATTCGTATTTATCACTGAGTATATACGGGCATACAATTGAACATTCCGTATGCTCTCATAATTAAATTGAGCATTTTGTCTGTATTGTTTTTTTCTTTTCAATAAAGGAAGGCCTATCGTACAGGGTTGGTCAGAGTCTGTGGTCAGAGTGAGAAAAACATGAAAGAAAATTGACAGTACAGTAGCTGAGCGATCGTTCACTGCGCTGCGTATCGCGGGTTTGATTCTTTTACCGAACAAATATTTGCTGGAACTCCAAGTAGACGTTACGGTACGTGTGGCACTCGGGGACTACCGCGCTAAAGCTATTGCATAGCAATTTTTATCAACTTGTGCAATTATAATTATTTATTACTGTACTAAATAGGCTATGGCTAGCCACGTCAATCAAGTGAAACGTCAAGAAACGTTCTCCTCCGTCTCCCTCTCCCTCAATAAAATTGCCCCTAGCTCAATAAAAGCATGCTTTCGTGCTATTAATGAGCACGTCTGTCCGTACCTTTATGAGCACGTCTGTCCGTACCTTTATGAGCACGTCTGTCCGTACCTTTATGATTGCCGAAGTCTCCCGAACTGAAACGACGTTAGACGATGCGTGGTGTCAGGTACTTTCCTTAGGTTTTTCGTTAGGTTTTTGGGAATTTCTTGATTCGGTCGCCGCGCCGCGCCGCGCCGCGCTCAGAGCCCGCAATAAAAGCTATGCAACAGCTTAAAAAAATTGCAATAAAACTTAGACTTTTTCAAAAACAACTAAAACAGGTTTTAAACTTTGCTGATGCTCTTCCGTTTCTATAAATTCAAAGTTATATTTACAGTGTTTACCATTTTATACAATATCTTTGTTCGACGATATACTCCTACGTATATTTCAGCTCGAATAGTCGTGTGAACCTCATCCAATTCCCATGGGTCGCGCTGAAACTCTAGCCAAAGACACTACTTCATTAAGATTCAGACTTGCTCCGTCACCGGCACCGTGTCCGAATTCATATAGATGAATAGTTGTTCCGGGTCTGGGTGTTTGTGTATGTGAATTTCAATGTTTGTAAACCCATGTACCCACAAATGTGGAGCAACGTTTAAAAAAAAATGAAAAAAATGTCAGTAACAGACACAAATAATTATAAGCTCATTTCCTTTCTACCATGTCTTGCAGCGGGTCTTGGAGCTTTGTTGTCTGGTTATGTCAAAACACAAATATTTCATTAATCACCGTTAATAAAGTAGTTTTTAGACATGCAACGTGGAGAAAATGACAGAAATAATTAAAATTGTTGTCATTTCATTATTTTTTCAGAACAAAGATAACATTACAGTTTTTTCAGTGTTCCTGAAATAACGCACTTATTAGCAAATATTTATCAGATGGATCTGTGATTATTCATTAACATTTATTTTTTCACTTAAACAACGCAACTAGTACGTCCATGTAAAAGTAAAGAAGCAACACATTTTGTTACACTACAGTTCCAAATTCAACGAAGCTTTCCCAAAATCGAATACACATTTATGAGAATTGAAGACAAAAAAAGGAAGAAAATTCATCCCCTTCGTTCGATTTCTACGTAAAAGAAGTGAACATATCCAAGGAAAACATTTAAATGTGTGCGTGGCGCTCACTCACATTTATAAAAAAAATGGCTTCATGAAAAACGTTATGTTTTGTTTTGACATTTTTAATCTAAGTAAAAAGGATTTATACCTTCGCAAGGTGTCATTTGGCGCAAACGTCGTTAGCCGCTTCTGCTGCGAATGAGACCGCTCTGCCACGTCCAAACATGTCGAGTATGCTGTCCTTCAGTTACTTCTTACTTCTTTGTTCCCGTGGCGTTTGAAACGCCACCATCTTTGTTCGTTCCTGGTGCCGGTCCAAAGACTGGCTGCTAGTATCCTGGGGTCTTTTGTGCCGGGAACGTCAAGGCGTGGTGTATTTGATTAGGGCAGGTTTTTTTTAAATTTTTGACGAAAAGGATTTTCAAAAGATCTTCCAAAAAACTTCTTCATTTTTGACGAAGGGCATTCTCATCGGACACACAGTTTGTAAACATAATAATTATAAACAAAGCCTTTGCATCTTGATTCGATTCTATTTATTTGCTCAATATCTCTTTTAACAGCATTATTTCCCACAGTAAACCAAGATGGTGCCTATATAGCACATGCACGATTTACTACGCAGTTAAAGTAAACCCGTACCCTCGCAAAATAATTATAAGTACAAGACGCCTGTTTTATTGTCCGTAGTAAAATTGTTTGTTTTATGCCAACATCAATCAAATCGTAGGGGAACAGAGAAACACGTAAACAGGCACATTATATGAACCTATAATAAATGCGGATCATATCCTCCCTTCCTTATTTTAACAGAGTAAATTAAATTTTCTAATTACAAGAAGCCTGTAAATATAATATTGCGTGTTGTATTTTATGTTGTTTATGCAAGATAATTAATATAAGCAATTAATAATGGTAATAGCTTGTTTATGGGCTGATATTTCCTGCAGGTTCGGTAGATAAGTGGGTCGATTTAATAAACAATTATGATATTATGTTTATTTATGTTTGATTTGACACAAAATATTTTTGCAAGAGAATTTGAAAAGCCTTTATTATTATTAAAAAGCTTGAGACAATTTCCAGGGACACACCAAATTTTTTTAAGTGACAGATTTTACGGATTTGTTATTTTCTGTTTTTAATTTACCTACCACTTTTAGTGGTCACTATTTGTATTAAATTAAAATATGAAACTTATTACCATGAGTAGTAACGACCCCATATATTACCCAATTTACGTTTATATGGTTTCTAGTTTAGTGTTTACTGTGTCTATTATGTACTGTAAGTACATACATACAGGCGTGTCTTCATTTGCTACCGAGAATAACCAAAACCCAAACAGCAACCAAAAAAACTAGTGTAGGTAATTAAAAAATCAGTTTAGTTTCAGTTGAGCCATGAATGAATCGCGGCGATAATGTATTTGTCACGTCTGGGGTATTAATAGAGCGAACACTCACCATCCTAATGGAAACTCATTGAGTGGAGTCGGCCAGCCGTCGCCGCCGTATCGCACGCTCCTTCCCAGAACGATGCTGACGTGAGCTTACCAGAGCTTCTGGGCGTCCCGAGAACAGAGACGGATGTGGAGTCGTGTTAAAGTATTATTTTTAAGAAAACGATGCAGTATGCCTAATTAATACTTGTCTTTACTCAGTTAGTGCATGTTTAAAATGTACTGACGAACTTTGGAACAGCTTTAACTTGTAATCATTTAGAACTTGTTGTGACACAATTTCACAGTAACATCTTTTGGAAAAATCAAATTGAATCTGAACTACAAACTTTTCAATATCTTATGTGAAACTTTTGTGGATGTATAGATGTTTGTTATCTTTCTCTCAAAAGTGACTGAGGATTTGTATAAATTAAGTCACGCAAGGAATTGATAATCTGGATTCCAATAAATAATTTTCGACTAAAACGCAGGGCAAGCGGCACGCAAAAGCTAGTAATTAGTATTTTTAAGTATCATTATAATATAAAGCTTCTGTCCTTATTCCAATTTATTTACGCTTAATTAAAAAAAAATAACCAAGAAGCTCTACACATCACAATCTATCAATTCTTTTATCTTTATGAGGTTAAACAATTTGTTCGGTGATCCATCCTTGAGTAATACCCTTGAGAAGCTATTA
Source organism: Agrotis exclamationis (assembly GCA_950005045.1). Lineage (NCBI taxonomy): Eukaryota > Metazoa > Arthropoda > Insecta > Lepidoptera > Noctuidae > Agrotis > Agrotis exclamationis. The sequence goes on along the minus strand of OX465423.1, from coordinate 9,897,051 downwards.
CGGCTCATTAACTTACATTATATCTATTACCTTAGAATATACTAAGCTATTATCTATCTCGCAACAGATATACTTTACCAGCAGGTACTCACTGTAGAACTATGTAAAGGCCTTTACCCATAGAGCGCGATCCGTTCCGGCGATCCCGCTCTAATCGAGTGCGGTCTCTGTAAAGGCAGAACGCGATGCTATCTGATGACGGCAGTGAGCAGCAAGCACACAGAGATCACAATATGCGATCAGATCGTTTCGCCAAATCGGATCGCCGGAATGGATCGCGCTCTGTCGGTAAGTGCTCGTTCACATAGAGAGGATCGGTCCGCTTTCGTAAATGTTTTCGCCGATAACGTATGTAAATGTTAAAAGCAATTATGCACTCATGGCAGTACGAGTATGACGGATCCAGAAAACTGATCCGTCAATAGGTATACATATACAACAGCCCGTTATACAGGATCGGTTTAACGTGTACGTTTTTATTCGGCAAAAATCGAGTTCACACACACAACAGTTTTAAAATTCTGATCAAAATACTTAACCATCGGGTTTGTTAAAAACGGTAGAACATCAGATCCAGTAGCGACGTATCCGTTAAATCCTAAAATAATGGATGCTGAATGTGAACAAGCCCTAAGTAGGTATAGTAAAGAAATAGGTAATCTGAAATGTCGGGTAGTTCGTGCAAACTGTTCTCACAATTGGAAATTTTATTCTACCGAGCAATGAAAGCTTTCATGCGAATAAGTGCTTATTCGACTGATTAATTTTTAATGAATGTGTTATTTTAATGTCAACATCATAATCAACACCCGGAAAACTACCACTACCGACTCTCGACACTACGATGTCTTTATTATTGTCTCAGTTAATCACACGCTGAATTAAGATTGGTAGAGCAATATGATATGATGTAATTTGCACTTACTAATACGTCACATCTTGGATTCAGCCTACTTCGCTGAGTCCTGCGTCAGAAGAAGATCATATTAAGATGTAATAAAGATGACACAGATGCATTTGCATTTACCCTGACCCCCCGTTTGGGTTTTTAAAATAAGAAAGAAAAACTAAGAAGCTAAGAACCAAATGCGTTTTTTTGTTTGAAAAGTCAGTTTTCAAACAAAAAAAAAAACGCATCAATATCTGTCCATTCGATTAGGAGCTACGATGCCAATCACATACACAGAAAGACACATCAAACTTATTACACCCCTAAAGTAATTGACAGCACGGTTGCTGCTGTGACTGAGCTACCAGGTGCTGCGCTGCGTGTTAGGGGTTCGATTCCCGCAATGATTAAAAGATACGGGTCTGCTTTTTTGTGTGAGTTTAAATGTTTGTAAACGCACGAATTAGATAGGTACGAGTATTACTTACTTCTGATGAAAACCTTCTACAATTCTCTAGAAAAACTCTTGCAGATGTTATCACTAAAATATAGTAAAAAAGACATAATTATTGGAGGAGACTTTAATACGAACACATTCGAAAAATCAAATAATACACGTTACCTAATAAACCTCATGAAAAGCTTCAATTTTATCCAACATATTAAAGAACCCACCAGAATAACTAATACAAGTGCAACTTGCATAGATCTAATATTTACCAATTTCCAAAGAAATGATTTTAAAACTTCCGTCAACGATTACGGAATTTCAGATCACAAAGGCATATTAGTAACTATGCCAAAACCTTCTCCTAACGAAAGAAACACATGGTATACAAATAAGCGAATATTTAATACCAAAAACACTCAGAAATTCATAGCAGAACTAGGAAAAGTAGATTGGACATCCATAATTACAGACGACCAAAACGTAAATGACAACTATGAAGCTTTCCACAAAACAATCAATAACATCTTGAACATTTCTATACCAAAAACCCGAATTAAACTAAAAAACAAACCCAAAAATACCTGGCTAACTACTGGACTAAAATCTTCATGCAGACACAAACGCCTACTAAATACATTCCTGTCACAAAATGATAATCCAATATTAAAAAACTACTACAAAAAATACGAAAAAATATTAAAAAAAACCGTCATAAAATCAAAAAAACTACAATACATCCAACAAATAAAAAAAAGCGATAATATTTCAAAAACTATGTGGCAAATTATCAAAGAACGTACAAATAAAAATACAAAAAAAATCAAGAAAAATTTAAAATTAAACATTGAAAATAATATCACAGAAAATCCAGAAAGAATTGCAAATGCATTTAATAATTATTTTATGAAAGTAGGAGGCAAACCAGGCACACAACCGGGCCGCCCAGTTATTGAACGCGCTGAAAATTCAATATTCATTGAACCAGTTGACCCTCTCGAAGTTTACAACATAATACAAAATCTAAAAAATAAAAATAGCTTCGGTTACGACGAACTACCACCATCACTTATAAAAAAATGCGCTGCCAACTTAGTTTTGCCACTTACTTTCCTTATAAATCAATCTTTCACAGAGGGAAACGTCCCAACCCTTTTGAAGACGTCAGTGATAAAGCCAATATATAAAAAAGGTAGTGAAACTGATTGCAGCAACTATCGGCCAATAGCTCTTCTTCCCACCTTCTCTAAAATAATAGAAACAGCAATGTCCAGGCGCCTGTACTCATATTGCGAAAAAAATAATATATTTAATGAAAGCCAAAATGGCTTCAGACAAAATAAATCGACCACTTATGCAGTCTACAGATATGTACAGCAAGCACTTAATATTATAAATGAAAAGAAATATGCAATAGGTATTCTTCTCGACATGAGCAAAGCATACGACAGGGTCTCATATAAAATATTATTGAACAAGTTAGAGGGAATTGGTGTACGAGGTATAGCGCATGATTGGTTCACATCATACCTTAATGACCGGACGCAATATGTGGAAATAGAACACCATAATTTTGAAACAGGCGAGATAAGTCATATTAGGTCGGAAAGGGCAGACGTTGGTAACTCAATCCCACAAGGTAGTGTGCTCGGCTGTCTATTATTTTTAATCTACATCAACGACTTACCTAAAGTAATAGATGCCGTAAGCATTCTATTCGCTGATGACATATCGGTAGTATTTTCATATGAAATTAAACAAAATCTTCATAATAACATCAATAGAATATTATCAGAAATAACAGCTTGGCTCGAAGATCACAATCTAGAAATTAACTTTACAAAAACTAAACTCATGCAATTTAGACCTTTCCAAAAACAAGCACTTAACATAAATTTCTCATTCAATAATATACACCTGAAATGTGTCGATTCTTTTAAATTACTGGGACTAAATATAGATACCAATCTGAACTGGAAATCACATATTCAAACAATTAGCGGAAAACTATCCAGATTTACATACGCGTTATACGAATTAAAAAAATCTACCGATCTTAAATCAGCTACCAATGCCTACTACGCTTACGCTCACTCCTGGCTTCGCTATGGTATTACACTATGGGGTAATAGTACCGATACAGATATACTTTTTAAACTGCAAAAAAAATGCGTAAGAATCCTCGCAAATATAGATGGCATGGAAAGTTGCAGACCACATTTCATTAATTACAATATTTTAACTCTCACCTCTCTATATATTCTTGAAATCAGTTTATTCGTCAAAAAACACCACTACCTTTTCTCCCTTTCTCAAGACCACCATACACAATCTCGTAATTTACGATACAAAAATAAACTGGCACTACCCACCTCTAGTTTAACTCTGTTTCATTCTGGGCCCCATGCCATGTGTATTAAAATATACAACAAATTACCAGAACATATTAAAGAAACCAATAATTTTAATATATTTAAAAACAAACTTTCTCGATTTTTATTAAAAAAATGCTACTACACACTGAAAGAGTTTTTCGAAGACAAAGTTAAATAAGTCACAACATTGTATCTGTATATATTCCTATAATTATTTACCAATCTTAAAAATAAAGTAGCGTGCGCACTGATGTGCGCTTAGATTTAGTTCTTATTCATATTCCTACTAATTGATGGTACATATTGATTGTAATAATTAATTACAAATGTTTGTATTAGTTAGTTTACACAAGTATTCAATAATTGTATTTTGTTATACTTAACTTTTATGTTCATTTTGAAATTGCTGTGCCCTTGCAGGGTTCATGTCAGGTTCTGGCAAAATTGTTTTTAACATCTTGTAACACCACATGAATGCAATAAATGTTTGAGTTTGAGTTTGAGTTTGAGTTTGATGTGGGGCAACAATTCTTTTTTTTAACGTCCATCTTATTTACTGACCTACTTACGAGGCCTTGAATTCAGACTATTAGGTCTCAACATTTTGTCAATGGGCCGATGGGCCGAATACAATACTGTATCCATTGTAGGGGCCTTATCTTTTCCTGTTACCGATCAAAGTCAACAGAGGGGAATGGATTGTTAACTTTATTCGTAAGCGGTGAATAGGCTATAGAAAATATGGAAACTGTATAGGTAGGTCATGGGCAATATACAATTGCCATATTTTCTTAAAGACAACCGACATCTACATTGTACCGAGAAACACTCGGACTAAAAAAAAATATTGCTCTACTATTTCGACATGGGGATAAGTAGATAATACCCACTGTGGATTATAAGGCAATTAGGTAGGTAAGGATACTCTAAACTAAAAACTAGCCACTTCTCCATGTTAGCAATCTCTATCTGGCAGTTTATAGCTTTAGGACTTTTAGTTCCGACTACATAAAAAGTGGCTTACAGCTTCAAATTACCAACTACCTTTGTTATGATCCACTTTAACACCCAGCTCCATTAAAACGGTTCAGTATTGCGGTAACATTACATAGTAGTTTTCATCTATTTTTGGAGCGATGATAAAATGATGTAAAAAATAGTGCATGTTTTTTTCTTTTTCTTTATTTATAGTTTATTATATCTACCCCTTGTGCCTTATTTACAAATTTTAACTGAAAATTATGAACAATGTAACATTTAAATGAGCTTTTTCTTTCACATTTTTTATAGGATAACTTTATTAAAAACTGTAAAGCAGGGCATTGCTGCCCCCCGCTCGAGCCGGGCAATAATATTGTACTGAATTTTATTATTCCTGTGGGAATAATGTGATTTGAATTCATACTATGTTTTATTTGAACCTGAAATAAAACATAGTATGAAAACTTTTACCAAGGAGTTGTAGCAGCAATGGCGGCCGGTGTCCGCAACAGCTGATCGCTTGCTGTGGTGCCCACTACACGTTCGAAGATTGTCGTACCACATCAAATTTCTTTTCATCCAAATCGAATTTATTTCCTCGCAATAGGCACGGTGTGAAAAGCAGAGTACGCTCCTCGGGAGTAAAGCTGCCTTTTCTTGGGCTAACTTGAATCCCTCACTACACTAAGGATTCTTAACTTCTAACTCCTCCCTGCGCTACGGAGGTTCACCCCCAGAATCCTTAGTGTCGCTTCGGGATTCAATACGCCCGTGATGTAAGGCAATGCTTTACTCCCTTGTTGCGTAATCTACTATTATTGGTTTGTGTCTGATGAGAAAGGAGGAAACGCCTGGGTATCACATCACATTGCAACGCATACCCGTCTACCGCGACCCTACGTTTCGTGCTATTGGTCATTATCTGGGTCTTAGATCTATTCACTGATATCTTGGAGCATTTCTTGAAGTTCTGAAGATGATGTGGAGAAAATCACAATATCATCGGCAAAGCGGAGGTTTGTCAGCTGATGGCCACTAACATCTAGTGCTTTTTTTTACCTTTCACGCACTAGTGCGTTCTCTTTCCCAACTGTCAAAATAATGTCTATTAAAAAGAAAAACCAACCATGAAGTTTGCTTCATTTTTTCGCAACTGTATTATAATAGTCGTTCAGTACACGTGTGGAACCGTCAGTCATTGCAACTTGTTCCGACTGTCAACCGGTCGGAACTCTTTGCAATGACAGCCTTTCCGCACTTGTAATGAAATACACTATTACGGCATACCCCGTTATATAGCACCGTGCGTTTTCTTTACGGTTTTTTTTTAATTTCCATAAAAAAATATAAGAATTCCACCCAGAGTTTCACATTATGAGAATAGACAACCTGACTCAGTCAGGCTGACTGATCGAACCTCCTTGGAAGCGCTTTTGCTGAATACGTCGTCTCACTTTAATACTAAAGAGTAAATGAGACGAAAGATGTAGTTCTAATTTTTACCAGGTGCATTGTGGCGCCATTTGCAAATTCGCGCCATTTTCATATTTAGAAACTTCAAAAACTGTTGCGACTTTCCCACTGTTAAATAAAGTTAGTTTAATTTTATTACATAACTAGCTTCCGCCCGCGACTCCGTCCGCGCGGATGTCGGTCTTCGTGTGGATGGTTTATTTTTCCATTTTGAGTAACTCTGACAATGACATCTTATAAATATCCATTGGACCCAAATACGGCTAAGCCTATAATAATTAAGGAGATCTATTGAGCTACTGCTGTTGAGCTCGCGTTCTAATAATAATAATATAATTCAGAAATGCACGTCATAGGCACAACGCCATCTAGTGGTGAGTGGTGGAACCTTTTAGAAATCAATGGAGGCAGGCGTGGCGTAATGTTCTACTTGATGGATAATAGGTGTCGCCAGTGGTTCCATAATAAGGTTTGTTACAGTTTTCTTTTTCTATGTATTTTTCCAGGATAAAAAGTATCCTATTTTATGCCCAGGATAATAAGGTATAATTATACCAAGTTTCATCGAAATCGAACCGTTAGTTTTCACGTGATGCCTGCACATACAGACAGACAGACAGACAGACAGACAGACAGACAAAAATTTTTTTAATCACATATTTGGGTTTGGTATCGATCCAGCAACACCCCCCGCTATTTATTTTTTCAATATTTTCAATGTACAGAATTGACCCTTCTACAGATTTATTATATGTATAGATATTGTACTGTTTTCTCGCAAATGTGAAAAACATTGTATGACACACACGTGCAGAAATTGAACTTACCGCACTAGTATCTATATACATTTAGTAAAACTGTAGAAAAGAAGCTGTTGTAGGTACATTAAAAAAATTTTTCATTACTCATACTCTGAAAGTAGGTCATTACATGTCTGATTAGCCATTTGAAAGTTATCCATTGCCGCCCTAGGGAAAATCGCTTTCAACTGACAGCTGCCAATTTTAAGAAAAAAAAAAACTAGTTCTATTTTGACATTTCTATTGAACCATGTTCAAACTTTTTATACAGCCACGAAATTACCGAGCGATTTAAAATTAAAATAACATAAAGTTAAGTATTAAGAATATAAATAATGACTTTAAAATAATTTAGTTTCAACTATTTCTCTAAAATAATACAGATTTCGACAAAATCTTTGCCAATTTTTAAATAATGAACATGAAAAATCCTGCCTGTATAGCTGGACGACCACAGCACAAAAATTAAAAAAAAAACAAGCGGAAAAGTGACAATCTGATCTACATTCATTTTTTCTTTAGCTAAAATTTATGTTGTTAATTTTACTTTCCTCGTATTCGTAATGAAAAGCACAGTGTTTACCTCGGGTAAATTACTTATTTAGTCCCTCGAACTATTGGCGCCCTCACTACGTTACGGGCGCCAAACCCCGTCTCGGGACGTAAATAAGTAACTTTCACGCCTTGAATAACAATGTACTTTAAAAAAAAATATAGCCAGGGTGTTAAAGGACAACCAATAGAACCCATTTTCAGCATTTTTAGAATTTTTGTCTGTTTGCCTGTATGTCTGTTTGTATGTTTAGTTATCCGAGCATCACGTAAAATGTACCAAATCAATGTAGATAACTTTAATACACAACGATTTAGCGTACCTTGAAGTAACATTTAGTTTTTGTTTCATTGCAATCGGTTCAGTCTATCAAAAGACATTTGAATTTAAAGTGATCCAGAAGTAAAATTACAGTCAGTTCACACCGAGGCGCGCAGTTCAGTAGCGCGATCTAGCTTCGAATAGAAAAACTACTTCAAATAACTCATCTAAACATATTTATATATGTGTAGATGAATTATTATTTATGGGATAGGATGGGATAGGATGGGATAGGATGGGATAGGATGGGATAGGATGGGATAGGATGGGATAGGATGGGATAGGATGGGATAGGATGGGATAGGATGGGATAGGATGGGATAGGATGGGATAGGATGGGATAGGATGGGATAGGATGGGATAGGATGGGATAGGATGGGATAGGATGGGATAGGATGGGATAGGATGGGATAGGATGGGATAGGATGGGATAGGATGGGATAGGATGGGATAGGATGGGATAGGATGGGATAGGATGGGATAGGATGGGATAGGATGGGATAGGATGGGATAGGATGGGATAGGATGGGATAGGATGGGATAGGATGGGATAGGATGGGATAGGATGGGATAGGATGGGATAGGATGGGATAGGATGGGATAGGATGGGATAGGATGGGATAGGATGGGATAGGATGGGATAGGATGGGATAGGATGGGATAGGATGGGATAGGATGGGATAGGATGGGATAGGATGGGATAGGATGGGATAGGACGGGATAGGACGGGATAGGACGGGATAGGATGGGATAGGATGGGATAGGATGGGATAGGATGGGATAGGATGGGATAGGATGGGATAGGATGGGATAGGATGGGATAGGATGGGATAGGATGGGATAGGATGGGATAGGATGGGATAGGATGGGATAGGATGGGATAGGATGGGATAGGATGGGATAGGAAGGGTCACGCATAGGTACGACCTGTTTCCTTGAAAGAATGACTTTCGCCCATGTCTGCTTACGTTCTGGGGCTGCCAGCGCCGGCAAAGCCAGGAACGGGCAGGCTCCGGAGCCTGTCCGTTCCTGGCTTTGCCGGTGGCGTTTAAACGTAGATTTTTCTTTTGCCCGAGCATGCGGGCGGCGAGTACCTATGCCTGGGACGACGCGCGTTGTGTTCAACACGCGTGTGTCAGCACAATGACGGGCCCCCCCTTAGAAGGCCAAAGCCTACCAGGGTCGCGGAAAAAAAAGAACCGACTTCAAATCAAACACAAAAAAGTTTAAAATAACTTTTCTTTCGGAAGTCGGTGGCTTTGTTTTTTATTTCTTTGACTACCTATTGCCACCGACTTCCGAAAGAAAAGTTATTGTAAACTTTTTTGTGTTTGATTTGAAGTCGGTTCTTTTTAAAAAAAAGTTTTTATTATTTTACCCTTTTTAGTTCAGATATTCAACAAATTCTTCGTAAAATCGGCGTCTTTGGAAATCTTTAATCCAAGTCAGCAACAAAAACGGATCTATGCGGTCAACGTCACGAGATATCCGTGATTGTTATATACTAAAACCTTCCCTAGAATATAACAAATACTTTTGTGAAAACCGCATCAAAATCGATTCAGCCAAAAGCGAGATAATCGCGACAAAACTTTGACTTTGAAAAAATCTACAACCCAAGTAGGCAACAAAAAACTGTGTGTGCAGTTCTGGAAATATTACATAAGTACATACGGGTCGAATTGATAACCTCCTTTTTTTTTGAAGTCGGTAAAAAGTAGTGGTCATCTCAATGACCATAAGTCACACCCGCACTGATAAGTTTCAAATGCATTATTGGGTTTGTGTAAACAAGTCTCGAGATTACCATTCATGGCAATTCCGATCTCGTTATGCTACGCTGCGTGCAGATTGGTGAATCACGCTGAGCCAGGCAGGCGCCTACTACAGACACTAGCGAACCGAGCCTTAACTATTACGCATTGGTCATAAATTTAGACACTTTTGGACTATGATTAGGCATTATCGAAAGGCTACCTACATGCACATAAAAGGTTATATTTATAAAGTTCTAAGTAGGTACTCTCGATAATAACGGCGGATGCTTCGTAATTCAACAACGGTATCTGTTTATTTTTCCTGTTATTAAGAACAGAATGCGTAATTAGTTGCAGGAATTTCGGTCCTTTTTAAATATAAACGTAATAGTTAAATAAATACCTATACAATTATAGTTTTGTACTTTGGACAATCACCGAAGCAAGTAATTATTTAATTAATAATTATATGCACCTACTTAAATAGGTAGTTGTAATTCTATACTAGGTACTTATAACTAAATCATAAAAATGCTATTATTTTTAAAAACTAAAAAACACGCTTTTAGCACGCAGTAAAAATTGCAATCTTCGTATTCCTCTTGTCGAACCTTATTGATTATTATCCGCCATCTTGGACGTCCGCCATATTGGATTTAAGTCACGTGACTATTTTTTCGTATTCCTGACAGCAAACCTTTTCATTTGATACCCATATATCATGGGGGTGGATTTCAAACAGCCAGTCCGCCATCTTGGGGAGGCCGCCATATTGGATTTGTAATGACGTTTCCTAGCTAGTCATGTATTGTCATCTGGGGTGCGTTTAAGTACGCTGGCGAAATTTTCGCCGGATAAACATTAAACTAGCGAGGGTTCGCTGAACGGAGTCATAGGTTTCTGTCAATGTTAGCTGTCAAATTCAATTGACAGCTCAGTTTATCAAACAAGTAACAATTCAATTCAACTCAGTCCGAATATTTTATTGTGATCTCCGTAAAATTAGGATTTAACTTGTGATCCCGAAATTATTACACAGTAAAAATGGACCGGAACATGAAAAATCAATTTGCCGGTGTTATATTAATTATATCCATGATCCACAAAAAATATTCACCGAGACAATGAATTAGGTACTAGCTAAAATAAAAATATTCGTTTTTACGGCGCGAATCGAGCAATAACAACAAAACTCAATGTCAATCAATGTCAATCTGACAGCAGGATAAAATTTTGCGAGGTAAAAAGGTCGCTAAAATTTATCCTAGTTAGGCGAAAACTTATACCACCGGACGACCGTGAACGGGGCAGATTAAATTTTAGACAGTTTAATTTTTCACCTCGCGGTGTGCTTGAACGGGGTGTTTGACGTTTAGTCAGTATAAATTTTAACCTGGATAATCGACTTAAACGCACCCCAGAACTCAGAGCGTGTGCAAAATTTCATCCTAATCGAAGACCGGGAAGTGGGTCAAATTAAGATTCCAAAAATTTTCTTACATACGGTACATAGTTAGTATTTACAAGTGAAGCTAATAAGCGTGTTAAAAAGAGAAAGTAGAAAAAAAATAGTTTTGGAAGACGCTCCAATACTAAACTTGAGATCGTGACATGGATTCTCAAATTATTCATCATCATCGTCATCGTCAGCCGGAAGACGTCCACTGCTGAACATAATAATTATGCCTCTACACTCATCCCAAGTAGGTAATTGTACTGCGAGGATAGCCCGGAGGACACGGTGGAGCATACGGTGCAGGACTGCCCAGCTTGGGCAGAGCACCGCCGTGTCCACACGGAGGCGATAGGCGGCGACCTCTCGCGCCCGGCATTGGTCGAGGCCATATGCTGCGTTGCGAGACGGAATGGGAAGCGGTCGCCTCCTTCTGCGAAGCAGTAATGCTAGCATAGGAGGAACGCGTGAGGGAGAGGACAGCGTCCACCTCACGAGTCAGCCGCCGCGTGAGACGCCCACGGCAACGGACGTCGCAAGACGATCTCCGGCCACCGTAGGCGCGGGCATGCGGGCGGCGAGTAATGCCCGCCGCCCGTGCGATCATGGACCATGCCCGGGTCGACGGCGCGTTGTGTTCTACGCGCGCCTCAAAGAGCTGTCAGCAATCTGACGGGGCCCCCTAAGAGGGCCAGTGCCTGCCGGGGTCGCGGGATTGTCTCACTCGGTAACCGTGACCCTGGTACATAAAGGGCTATTGAAGGAACACCGTGGATTTTAGTCAGTACAAGTCTGACAGTCCCTCTTGTCCCGCCCTGGGCGGGAGGACTCATTTGATGATTTTGACATCTGAACAAGACGCTTTTGGTAGGTACCTATTATGGTACCTATAGCATAATAGGTACCTACCTACCAAAAGTAAAGTAGTATGGTACATACCCAAATAATTATGCTGCCATACTGTACTATATTATACCACCATTATAATAATAACATTTAAGGACCAAGTCACTCGCTTCATGGGGACCGAGTCACTCGCGTCCGTAGGAGAGTACCCCTTCATGATACCCTACACGTAGTCCCCGGGTGGTGCTAATCAAGTGACATCTACTGGTGGTAGGTTTCGACCGAAGGCTTGCGACCACCCACCGAGCAAAATCGTGCCGCCAAGCGGCATTGCCGTGTTCCGGTACGCTGCTCGGTGTAGCCACAAGAGGTGATGGGTCGAGATAGTCGTTCCACTGCTAGATGGCCGGTCTGATTCGCGCTGTTATGGACGTATCGGGGGACTGGTCATGGAGGGTAGCGGGATCCGAGGCACGGTGCGCCGCTGGCCGACCGCAGGTAGTAGGGGGCCCAAGTAGTGTGCCAGCCACACACGAAAGGCTGCCCCGCCAACTGACGAAAAATCCCGGGATGCGCCATCGTGCTGGTTGGCGACCAGACGAGAGTGCCCGATGGACATTTCCGGGGGGGCTCGGGCGTCCCCGCAGTCTCCAGACCAGCCCCCCAATGATATCGTCCTATCATCGCGAGTCTATGGGCTGAAGGCTTGGAACCTCATCTCACTTCCATCTCCTCTCCCTCCTTCATTCACTCTTTTTTAATGGCAAGGAACAATAAGAGAAAAGCTGAACAGCGGCAGCACTCACTCTCCCTCAAAGTGCACCTCAGTAACATCCGAGGTCTGCACTCCAACCTTGTCGCAGTCCACTACCACCTGGAGACAGAGAATCCAGCGCTTTTGTTCCTTACGGAGACGCAGATCGGATGTCCATCAGACGTGGGGTATCTATCTTACCCTGGGTTTACCCTGGAGCACAAATTCAACCCTCGCGCTGGTGTATGCATGTATGCACGCGACGACATCTGCTATCGGCGTCTCCGCGACCTTGAAGAACCCAACTTCTCAGTGCTTTGGGCACTGGTGGACACAGGTCTGGATAAGATTATCTACGCCTGTGTCTACCGATCGCACAGAGGCGATCCGGAGACAACCAGGCTCACACAGTACCTGGGAGAGGCGGCTGATATGGCTCAGCAAAGGTACCCTTCAGCCCAACTGGTGTTATTGGGGGACTTCAATGCCCACCACCAGGACTGGCTCTACCCTTTCCAGTGCACTGACCATGCTGGTCGGGCGATGCGAAATCTTTCGCTGTCGCTCAATCTCACCCAGCTGGTCCAGGGGGCAACGAGGGTACCAGACGTTGATTCACAAACAGCCAACTGCTTGGACCTTCTGCTGACAACAGATCCAGACCGATACTCAGTGTCGATTTCGTCACCTTTGGGTAGTTCCGACCACTGTCTGGTGAAGTCTGTATCCGTCTATTCCCCGCCCGATCCCAGCCTTAAGGGCACTAGGCGGGTTTGGCGGTACAAGTCAGCAGATTGGGATGGGATGCGTTCGTTCTTCGCATGCTATCCTTGGCGGCCCACTTGCTTCTCTTCGGACGATCCATCTTTATGTGCTGACGCCGTGACGGATGTGTTGCGCCAGGGGATGGAATACTTTATTCCATTTTCAGACGTAGCAGTGTCCGGCGTTGCCCGACCATGGTTCAATGCCGAGTGTAACCGTGCTAGCATGGCTAAACACAAGGCGTACCTGGCATGGGTTAACGCTCGACAGCGCAATGCAAATGATGTGACTCAGAAGAAGAGAGCCTTCAACAGGGCTGCCAAGTCCTGCAAAAAAGTAATGAGAAGGGCTCGATTTGACCATATTAGCAGAATCGGGAACAAATTAGCTTCATACCCGGCTGGAACCAAAGCATTTTGGTCCCTGGCTAAGTCAGTCGAGTCGAACTTCTGTCGCCCCTCTCTACCACCACTGCTGAGACCCGACGGGTCACTGGCTCACTCTGCTGAGGATAAGGCAAACTTGTTTGCCTCCCTTTTTGCGGAATCTTCGCGTCTGAACTCAGATGGCGCGCGGCCCCCTCCTGTTTCTGTGGGATGTGAGACGAGTATGCCGGATATTCGCATCCGTCAGAAGGAGGTCTGCAGGGTTTTGCGTTCCCTCGACGTGAATAAAGCCAGTGGCCCTGACGGAATCCCGGCAATTGTGCTTAAAACTTGTGCGCCTGAATTGTCTCCGGTCCTGACACGCCTGTACCGCCTTTCACTGGCGACCGGAAAAGTGCCGAAGGCTTGGAAGCTAGCTAACGTCCAGCCTGTGCCTAAGAAGGGTAGTCGTGCTGATCCGGGCAACTACAGACCCATCTCGGTCACGTCCATCCTCTGTAAGAGTATGGAACGTGTGCTGAACAGTAGGCTCCTGGCATACCTAGAAGACAACGATATCCTTAGTGACCGCCAATACGGCTTCCGCCGAAACCGGTCTACTGGGGATCTTCTAGCGTATGCCATTCACATCTGGAGTGAGGCCATCGAGAGGCACGGGGAAGCACTCGCTGTTTCCCTTGACATCTCGAAGGCTTTCGACAGGGTCTGGCACGAGGGCCTAATTGCTAAGCTTCCTTCCTTCGGTTTGCCCAGTGGTCTGTGTGATTGGATTGCAGACTTCCTGAGGGATCGTTCCATCCGAGTGGTAATTGATGGCTGCTCGTCCGGTCAGTTAGAAATTAACGCCGGAGTACCTCAGGGGTCGGTGCTCTCAGCAACGTTGTTTTTGCTTCACATAAATGACCTGCTAAAACCCGGAACCTTTGGGTACGCAGATGACAGCACGGTTGCTGAGAGATACGTGTCCGATGCACGGGCTACTGGGCCTCAGATCCGGTCTCTCCGAGAGGCCATGGTTGAGCGCTTGAACGCGTCTTTGGAGGCTGTCTCAGAATGGGGTGAATCCAATCTGGTCAGTTTCAATGCTACTAAGACTCAGGCGTGTCTTTTTTCCGCAAAAAAGAGCCAATTCCACCCGGCTCCATCTTTCCGAGGTGTGACCATACCGATAACGGACCATCTTGACCTTCTTGGGGTTACATTAACATCAACCCTCAATTTCGGTCCATTCATCGAGGCAAAGGCTCAGTTGGCCGCAAAAAAGTTGGGGATCCTCTCCAAGGTGAGAAAGTACTTCACGCCTGAACAGCTGCTTAATTTATATAAAGCGCAAGTTCGGTCATGCATGGAGTACTGCTCTCACCTTTGGGATGGATCCGCCAAATACCAACTTGATGCACTTGAGTCCATAGATAAACGGGCCAAGAGGCTAATCGGTAACGATGCTCTGGTCGCTTCAAAGCTCCAGAGCCTTGAACATCGACGCCGTGTTGCCAGCCTGTCGGTTTTTTATCGGTTGCATTTCGGAGAGTGTGCGATGGAACTGCATAACTTGGTTCCTCCTGGCCCTTTCCATCATCGGACTACAAGACGTACGGCAATGCGCCATCGGCATATGGTGGACATCCCTCCGGTGCGTACAAAGCGTTTTGCCCAAACCTTTATTGTACGCACAGCTAAGGAGTGGAATTCCCTGCCCGGCATCTGTATTTCCCGACAGCTATAACCTTGGGGTCTTCAAGTCAAGAGTGAACAGGTTACTTCTAGGCAAGCGTGCTTCACCGTCGACCACATCTTCGCTTACCATCAGGCGAGATAGTGGTCAAACGCGAACCTATTTATAATAAAAAAAAAAAAAAAAAAAGGTTGAATCCTTTAAGAAATCAAATTCTCTATCAAAAGATAGGTAAGGAATACCAAAAACGGATAAAAAACTATGAGACATGGTTTTGATGTGCGTAACTGCTTACAAGCATAATAAGCGTAGAAAGAGAAAAAGTATAGAACGCGGGATAATTCCTTCTCTTTCCCTCAAGAAAGAAAAACAAATCGACAAATCGCATAAGAAGAAAAGGGACAGAGCATAGCTATCGCCATCTCTCAGCGCGTAGCCAGTTTTTTCAAGGCCAGCCACAACATTTCGCGGATTTTAGGGATACCAGATTCGGGCAATATATTTCCCGGACAATTCGGTCTGTACGATAATATATGAAAATTGATAATTATTTTTTAACAAACACTCTACATGTTATACAGGATACAGGAATTTGAATCCGTAATAAGAGATATAAAAATAAATTGGTAGGAGACTTCAGCTCTTTCTCGATGTATTTTTTTTTGTGTTTTTATTTGTCCACGAAAATGAGTGAGATAATAATTATGTATTGGTGTTTCGCCTATTCATAGTTCATAGGTAATTCCTCGACCGACGGGCCCGATAGGAAAGTCCCTATATCGCTCAATATAAAAATCAACATTAGAATTACTTACTGATATTACTACAAGAGTATTGATTAGAGTTTACAATGGCCATTTTAAAAAGATCTAGTCTGGAAATGAAATATTAGGTCGAAACAATTTGAAATAATGTGAGGGCATTATTTCAATTTAATTCGAACTAAAAAGAACAGAAAAAAACTGTTTAAAATAATAAAAACTGTTTTTTTTTTTCAACCCTGATTTAATCCTAACATTCAAGGGTTGGGGTCACATCATACTCCACCTTGCATAATGTTGACTTAGCATGGATTAGCAGGTTTCACAAACTTAAGCCATTAAATTCTTCTCTGTACTTCATCAGGCAGATTAAGGGAAAAAGTCACATGCAATGATGTTTTCCTTCACCGAAAGGCAATTGGTCTGATAAACAGGTTATCCTTTTGACATATTATTACCCATATCGACCATTACCGATCACGCGGGGTAATAATGTACCCGCTAGTCGGGTAAAAAGTTTGCAGTATGACAACACTCTCCATTTGTGACGTCAACATTCTCTATCTCATGTGGCTACGCCAAACAACAATCTAGGTATTTCGTATCTAAGATAATAAGCATTCGACTGGAAGCAAAACTCGAACCTGTGTTCTTCTGGATGAGTAGGTACTCCAGAGGCTCAATACCATCGCAGCTCTGCTCGGTCCTCGATCGAACTAAATTGTGTAAAAGTAAATAACTTTTTGATATTATATTCTTGCGGTGACGTTGCGCCATCTATTGTAGAAGTCCGTAAACGGCTCGCGTAAAAGTCATTCGCTACATACAGCATAAATTTTGATTTTACAGAATATTCATCTGATGCTCGCCGGACGGTAGGTACTCGGAGCATACATTTTGAAAATCTCTGATACCTAGTATGCAGGATGCATCCCGCGAGCTCTAGAAGTTTCCTGACAGAACTTAAATAGTATGCGGTCGCGCTCAAACTGCTGCACCACATTGCAATCAAAACAATCAATATAAATAATTCAATTTTCATTGCACTCGACTGGGTAACAAAAAGTACACCGGTACAAAAAATTACAACCAACGCCCGCTCTAAAACCATTATCAATTTATCAACAACAACAATTTGGAAGTTGAGGCCGTTACCGATGAGCTAAATGCAATGCTTGCTCCTTAGATAAAGGAACCCTAGATTGTTGTATGGCGTAGCCACATGAGATAGAGAATGTTGACGTCACAAATGGGGAGTGTTGTCATACTGCAAACTTTTTACCCGACTAGCCATTATTACCCCGCGTGATCGGTAATGGTCGATATGGGTAATAATATGTCAAAAGGATAACCTGTATATCAGACCAATTGCCTTTCGGTGAAGGAAAACATCATTGCATGTGACTTTTTCTCTTAATCTGCCTAATTAAGTATAGAGAAGAATTTAATGGCGTAAGATTGTGAAACCTGCTAACCCATACTAAGTCAACATTATGCAAGGTGGAGTATGATGTGACCCCAACCCTTGAATGTTAGGAATATATCAGGGTTGAAAAAAAAAACAGTTTTTCATTATTTCAAACAGTGTTTTTTTTGTTCTTTTTAGTTGTAATTAAATGAGAAGTTTTCTTTTTGAGTATTAAAAAAAAAGTACCTAGTTTCCAAGAACTCTGTACTATGGCGTTGAACTGACTACGTTACTTGGTGCCAAAGCACGGATAATGGCGTTCTTATAAAATCATTTGGTTTAAATGTGCTGAGCATGTGTGCGAATGCTTTTTTATGGTACGTCCAGGCTTAAAATGTACGATGGCTTGTACCCATTGCGTTTTCATCTTTCATCTTTAGGAAAAAGATGTATGCCTTCATTTTTGCACAAATCCACGAGGCACATACTTCTCTTCTTTTTCTCTTGGGACATTTTCTTTCTGGCATGGAAAACTCTTAAATTAAAAAGCCTGGTAAATGAATAGTTTTTTCGTTTTCCTTGTTATTTATTTTCAAAATGTCATTGGTTTGAATTGGTGTAACTGAAAATAACATGACATGAAATGTACGCTTTTACGATCTCAAAATTACATCCAAGTGAAAAAAAAGTCAAAAAAACCGGCCAAGTGCGAGTTGGACTCGCCCATGAAGGGTTCCGTAGCAGCAAGCATAGATTAGATATATAATTATATTGAGATTAGTAAGTAATATACACAAACAATAAAAATAACTTTGTTTTTCATAGTATTTGTATGAATGGCAAAGTTATATTTGCGGTTTTTGAAAATGTACTATATCTCAAAAACTGCTAACTGTATCTCATCCAAACCAATTTTCGTTGGTAGTTTTGGTTGAGGTCTACATTATATATTTTTTTTAGTTTTATCATTCTCTTATTTTAGAAGTTACGGGGGGGGGGACACACATTTTACCACTTTGGAAGTGTCTCTCGCGCAAACTGTTCAGTTTAGAAAAAAGTGATGTTAGTAACCTCAATATCATTTTTAAAGACCTATTCATAAATACCCCACACGTATGGGTTTGGTGAAAAACATTTTTTTGAGTTTCAATTCTAAGTATGGGGGGCACCCCCAAAATTTGTTTTGTTTTGATTTTTGTGTGAAAATCCTAATGCGGTTCACATAATACATCTTTCTACCAAGTTTCAACAGGATAGCTCTTATACTTTCGACAAAAAGTGGCTGTGACATACACGGACAGACAGACAGACAGACAGACAGACAGACAGACATGACGAATCTATAAGGGTTCCGTTTTTGCCATTTGGCTACGGAACCCTAAAAATGACGTGACGTTACGTTCATTGCAGTAACATACCAAGTTCAGCGCCATCTATCCATCGACTAGGGAAGAGTTTAAAAAAAATAAAAATAAAATCCCTCATTGAAATAATGCCTTCACATTATTTCAAATTGTTTCGACCTAATATTTCATATCCAGACTAGATCTTTTTAAAATGGCCATTGTAAACTCTAATCAATCCGACCAATGAGGTAGTACTATTTTGAAGTAATAGGTACTTCAAAGTAAGTATTATTTTGAAGTACCTCAAGATTTGAGCCAATGACGATGCTTAGAACAAGATAAACTAGCGCCATTAGTTCCCCAGTTGCCATCCCCATTCTAATGTTGATTTTTATATTGAGCGATATAGGGACTTTCCTATCGGGTCCGTAGATCGAGGAATTACCTATGAACTATGAATAGGGGAAACACCAATACATATTATCTCACTCATTTTCGCGGACAAATAAAAACACAAAAAAAAACACATCGAGAAAGAGCTGAAGTCTCCTACCAATTTATTTTTATATCTCTTATTACGGATTCAAATTCCTGTATCCTGTATAACATGTAGAGTGTTTGTTAAAAAATAATTATCAATTTTCATATATTATCGTACAGACCGAATTGTCCGGGAAATATATTGCCCGAATCTGGTATCCCTAAAATCCGCGAAATGTTGTGGCTGGCCTTGAAAAAACAGGCTACGCGCTGAGAGATGGCGATAGCTATGCTCTGTCCCTTTTCTTCTTATGCGATTTGTCGATTTGTTTTTCTTTCTTGAGGGAGAGAGAAGGAAGTATCACGAGATGATCACGAGTTCAGTACGTTTTCTCTATCTACGGTGACACTGGTGACACGGTGACAGTTGACACTGTCAATGAGACTTTCAGACATGTTTCAGACTGACAACTGACACCTGACAGACCAACAGCAGCGGAGATTTATGAGATAACGGTTCAACTGCGGTGCTATTCTGTTTAGAATTAATTTCATAACATAAAATAAGCATTGAATTTCTAACTATTATATAAGGTAATTTTATAACATCTCTTCCGCTATCCATTATCACTATAATTGCAACCTTTTAAAGTTATTTAATGTTCTTTTGCAGCTTGCAGATTTTGGCGGGAATCGTTATCTATCATTGTCTATTGAAAACTGCATTCTGCAACGCAAAGCATAAATCATGGATAAAAGGAAACAATTTAGTAAAGCGCCGCCACCAAAGAGGTTTAAATCGGGTGACGATGACGAAGATAACGAAGTGCCATGTAGTTTTGAAGAGCAACTCGCTTTTATGGACACTGAATTTGAGTCGCAAGAAATACTTGGAGAAGGCCCAGAAAATCAATCTACCAACATGAAATGGTCTCGGCCTGCACCACCTCCGATGGATCCAAAGAAAGATAAGTTAGTGTTTCAACAAATAGATATTGATAACTACAATGGTCAGCCCATGCCGGGCATGCCTGGATCACAGCTGGCTCCTGTACCCATTATGCGCATGTATGGCATCACAATGGAAGGAAATTCTGTTTGCTGCCATGTTCATGGATTCACACCTTATTTCTATGTAACTGTTCCCATTAATTTTACTAATTCATCATGCAATGAACTCAAAAGTAACTTAAATAAAGCAATATTAGAGGACTTGCGCTCAAACAAGGATAATATTAGAGAAGCTGCACTAGAAGTCCGCTTAGTAAAAGCTAGATCTCTTATGTACTATCAAGGCGATAAAGACATAACCTTTGCAAGGGTTTCTGTTGCACTTCCCAGACTTATTGCTGCAGCCAAGAGGTTAATTGAAAGAACACCAACCTCATTTGGATTAATGGATCCTTTATTCTATGAAAGTAATATTGATTTTGATATCCGATTCATGGTAGACACTGCAGTTGTTGGTTGTAGTTGGATTGAGTTGCCAATAAACAAATGGTCTCTGAGATCGAAGGATTCACAAGTAAAACCTGAATCTAGGTGTCAAATTGAAGTAGATGTAGCATGGAATGCCTTCATAGCTCATCAGCCAGAAGGTGAGTGGTCCAAAGTGGCACCATTCAGAATATTGAGTTTTGACATTGAATGTGCTGGCCGTAAAGGTGTCTTTCCAGAGCCTAACCATGATCCTGTTATTCAAATAGCATCAATGGTTATTCGACAGGGTGAGCCTGAGCCCTATGTAAGAAATGTCTTTACACTAAATACATGTGCACCTATTGTGGGATCACAAGTATTAAGTTTCCAATCAGAATCTGAAATGCTTGCAAAGTGGTCTGATTTTTTCCGTGAACTTGATCCTGACATAATTACTGGCTACAACATTAACAATTTTGATTGGCCATACCTCATAAACAGAGCAAAGCATTTAAAAGTGGATAATTTTGACTTTTTGGGGCGCATAAGAAATGTCAGATCTGTAATAAAAGATGCTGTCTTACAATCAAAGCAAATGGGACGTAGAGAAAACAAAAATATCAACTTTGAGGGGAGGGTTCCATTTGATTTATTGCTTGTTTTGGTAAGAGATTATAAACTCAGATCATACACTTTGAATGCAGTCAGTTATCATTTTCTTCAAGAGCAAAAAGAGGATGTTCATCACAGTATAATTGGAGACCTTCAGAATGAAAGTGAACAGACAAGGAGGCGACTGGCAATGTACTGTTTAAAAGATGCCTATTTGCCACTAAAACTTCTGAATAAGCTAATGTGTATTATTAATTATATGGAAATGGCAAGAGTAACGGGTGTACCTTTACTTTGCCTGCTAACAAGAGGTCAGCAAATCAAAGTAGTGAGTCAACTACTCAGGAAAGCTAAGGATGCAGGATATTTAATGCCTGCATATCATGGTCAGGGTTCAGATGAGCAATTTGAAGGAGCAACAGTCATTGAACCTAAAAAGGGATATTATGCAGACCCTATATCCACTTTAGATTTTGCCTCTTTGTATCCAAGTATAATGATGGCTCATAATTTATGTTATACTACACTAGTCCCACCAAACATGCAAAACAAAACTAATTTGAAAGATGAAGATGTAACTATTACACCTTCCAAAAACATGTTTGTAAAAGCAACCGTTAGGAAAGGTCTTCTACCCGAAATTTTGGAATCATTGCTTGCTGCGAGAAAGAAGGCCAAAGCAGACTTAAAGGATGAAAAAGATCCATTTAAGAGGTCTGTTCTGGATGGCAGACAATTAGCTTTAAAAATCAGCGCCAACTCTGTGTATGGATTTACTGGAGCTCAAGTTGGCAAGCTACCTTGTTTAGAAATATCGGGCAGTGTAACAGCTTACGGTCGGACAATGATAGAATTTACTAAGTCAGAAGTAGAAAAGAAATACACAAAAGCAAATGGCTACAAAGAAGATGCAATAGTCATTTATGGTGATACTGATTCAGTAATGGTAAAGTTTGGTGTGAAAACTCTTGAAGAAAGCATGGAATTAGGAAGAGAAGCTGCTGACTTTGTAACAACAAAATTTGTTAAACCAATTAAATTAGAATTTGAAAAAGTATATTATCCATACTTATTGATTAATAAGAAGAGATATGCTGGCCTCTATTTCACTAAACCAGATAAATATGATAAAATGGATTGCAAAGGAATTGAAACTGTTAGGAGAGACAACTGTCCTCTAGTTTCCAACATGATGAGCACATGCCTTCAAAAGTTACTAATTGATAGAGATCCAGATGGTGCTGTAAATTATGCAAAGCAAATTATTTCAGACTTACTATGCAACCGCATAGATATATCTCAGCTTGTTATAACAAAAGAGCTTACAAAACATGACTATGCTGCTAAACAAGCTCATGTTGAATTGGCCAATAAAATGAAAAAGCGAGATCCTGGTACTGCACCCAAACTTGGTGACAGAGTCCCTTATGTTATATGCTGTGCTACAAAAAATACACCTGCTTACATGAAAGCAGAAGATCCCATATATGTGTTAGAAAACAGTGTGCCCATAGATTTCAATCATTATATGGAAAATCAATTGTCTAAACCACTGCTAAGAATTTTTGAACCAATACTAGGTGATAAAGCTGAATCTCTCCTATTGAAGGGTGAACATACAAGAACCAAGGCAATGGTTACTTCTAAAGTGGGTGCTTTAGCTGCCTTTACAAAGAAAAAAGAGAAATGCATAGGCTGTAAAACTGTTATGCCTAACGATACTGTAAAAGCCTTATGCAATCACTGCCTAAATAAAGAGAGACAGATATACATTTCTGAAGTATTTAAATTAAGGCAGCTTCAGGAAAAATTTTCCAGGCTTTGGACTGAGTGTCAAAGATGTCAAGGCAGTCTTCATGAAGAAGTTCTTTGTACCAACAGAGATTGCACTATTTTCTATATGAGGAAAAAGACAGGTATTGAATTAGATGCCCAAGAGAAAACAGTTCTGAGGTTTGGAGAACCCACATGGTAATTGAAAATGTTAAGTATTTTTTGCACTGTAAGTTTTGTATTAAAATAAAGACAAGAATTGTTTTAGCTACTTTTTTAATTTCAAAGTTTCTATTGTTTATGAATGTAAAAAAGGTACATTTTTACAATTGAGTAAAAGACATTACCATCATTGATATTTACCAAAACAGATACAATTTTCATTTACATTTGGAATGTAGATCATCAGTTTTTATTATTTCATTTTCATATCTATCATACAACTGGTATCACTAAAATAACATACAATCAAGTATAACAGAACTCTTTATCTAATAATTCAGTTAAAATACTAATTCATACTACAGACTAACATTTTTATATATTTATAAGGTAATTAAATAGTAATGATGTGTAAAATACATTGACACCACAAAATAAACTAATTTATAGGCATTATGATAGCCCAATATTTTAAGAATAAACAGCAGCTTTACTTATTTATATCACAGGAATATAATATTATGCAAGTGCGTTAATTACATGTCAGTACACAAACAAAATAAAGCCTCATATGTACCAAATGGGTAGGACTGTCTAAGCAGAATACCATGGCCATGGAATGCAAAGAGCAACTGAAAAACAAGGTGGATCTTTAGTCAGTAGAAGACTGACAATTTCTTCCATTCCGCCCAGGGCTGAAGCACTGATTTAAAATTTTTATGAACCAAAAAATATTTCAAATGGGATTAGTGTTAAAGCCCTCCCTCCCTCACCGCGAGCATTTACCTGTAATGTAACGTTACAGATTCGAGCATTTAATCGGTGAGGGAGAACAATCGAGCATCACAATCTGCACCTTGTATTAAGTCTATACTAAATGTACGCGAATGCTCCCGGTGAGGGAGCGCCTTTATGCTCTTAGTATATGACAGATAAATATGTGTAAGATCATAGTTCCTCAATGGTCGAGACAGGATCATGTATCATGCATATAGTGGAGAGAAATTATACATAGAATGCCAATACATAAACAAAAATTAAAATTTTATACATGACCTACATAAAATAGCTGTTGTTTTTTTCATTTTTGGTATTTTGTAAAAGCAATACATTTATCACCAGTCATTTAAATTTGAATATAACATATATTATTATTTTTATGTTTTAGTTAGAATATAATATATAAATAGTAAGTACCTATGATGATTTCATCTATTCTCTTGAGATAAAGTTCGACTTATACTTTGTCTAGGAGTCTTGATAGAACTGTTATTCTTTGATATATTTGGTATTGGCATTTCAAAGGGTACAGAATTTGTCCCAACATGAGAGGATAATCTCATTATATCTTCTAATGTTCTAATGAAAGTATCACATGTTGCAGTAAGTAAACTCGAGGCATCTTCAATAGCCTGAAATAAGAAAAACAGAGTTATTTATCTTGTGTTTTCACATGCAATAATAGTAGGTACCATGTAGTTTATATGCATCACAAATCAGAACAGTTTCTGTTACAATTTGAAAGAACAATATTGTAAGTTATTCACCTGGGTATCCGGACCACCTTCAACATTGGCTGCACTCTTTACTGCATGGACTTGCTGCATCATCAGATCACAGTACAAACGCAACTCAGATTTCTTATGGCCCAAAGAGTTGGTGTCTTCCAATGCTGCAGCTGAAAACATTGACACAATGTTGTTAAAGCAAGTTGATTATTTTTCACCTTATCAACAGAAACAATATGTACTGAGAATAGTTGCTATGTCGATGAGGAATTTTAAATAGGAAGTTTTATAATACCTACCAAGTTTTAACAACAATACATTAACTTTTATTCTTATCACTTCAAGGACTTTAGATTTTGGTTAACTAGCTGAATTTTAAGTAGGTATATGCTTAATAACCATAGGTCGGAATTACTTTTCCCCAAATCCCCCAATCCTAGAATTACTTATAAAGAGCAGAAAAATCATCCCGTGTTTATTTATAATAATATCAAAAAGTTACCTATTTACTTTTACACAATTTCGTTTTCTAAAGTGGTCTACACACGGCCCTAAAATCAGAGGCGATATCGGGAGAGCGATAGTGGGGATGAAATCGGCTACGACTCTACACGTCCTTGCGTGTAAGTACGTAGCCGGCCGTTTATCAGAGCGCTCGTTGATAATGCCACCAACATTTTCGAAACACCAAAAAATAGACATCGCATTGGCACTTGCTACGGTGCAACCAAAACAAAAAAGAAGGACCTGGGCCAAATCTTGGTTGTTAAAACGAAACGAATTGAGCCACATGAATTTAATGATGCATTTAGAACCACCAGATCTCAATGCAGATACTAATCTCTTCATTAAAAACTTGCAAAAGCATTTTATAAGCTTCCTCTTCGTCTCATATCTTTGTTAAAATAATCCTTATGTTTCTTATCCCACAAATATGGCAAGTCCTTATAAAGGTCAAGTGTTTTTTATCAAAGCTTCTCGCTCCTTCTCGTTCGACATTTTCTATGTTTAAAATGAAACAATACCTAAAACACATCCTCTCTCTGCCGCACACGTAGGCGTACTGCGGCAAAATCGGCCCCGATCTCGCCACACACGACTCAACAATGCTCCCTGCACGATTTTGCCCCCTAAATTGTAAGCTAGCCTGAGCCGATTTCAGAGTTAGGGAAGATCATAAATCATTATGGTTGCAATTTGCCTAGACACGATCTAGGACGCTCCCCACCACTTCCCCGATATCGCCTCTGATTTTAGGGCCATGTGTAGATCACTTAGGGTCGTAGCAAACTTATCAAAACGGAAAGGGATCGTAACCGCCTCGCCTTTCTCCTCGGCGTCAAACAGTCGTCCACTTTACGTAACCACGTAACGTAAGCGGATCAGAAGCTCCGCCCCATCGACTCGGCTACGGATAGGCAACGCCGCGCTTACGGCTCGCCGACCGCTGGTTGACGGCTACACGTTGTTAAAGATAAAGTTTTTATTCGTATTTTGGTTTAAAATAAAATGAATAACACTTTTTTACGAGTGTACATGCGCGAACGTTCGCAAAGGCAAAGGCTAACTTCACGATCGCTTCTCTCGTACAGCGCAGCACGTGCGGCAACGCAGACCGCGGGCGCAGAGTGGAGTGTGGACGAAGATTCGTAAGCTAGCGTACGGACAGCCGTAAGCGAGGGTACGGAAAGCCGACCGCTAGTCGACCGCGCACTGCACCGCGGTGCGTGAGCTTGTCCGATGGGATGCGTTTACGTTACGATTCCGATTAATGTGCGTTGCAGTAAGGAGTTTCATATAAATAATACTGAACGGCTTGAGTTGATACGGTGACGATCCCTTTCCGTTTTGATAAGTGTGCTACGACCCTTAATCATCTCTGATGTTTTTATTATTATTATTTCTAATAATGTTTTCCACTTAAGATTGTCTATTAGAGATCCCGGGAAGATCCATATTAATATAAACATTTTGATGCAAGTACTAAAATAACTACCTAATTCCAACCTCCATTAATAACCAATACAATACCTTTCAATTCTTTTGAGTCCACACAAGCTTTGGCACTCCCTAATGCTACCAGCCACTTTTGTCTGTCTTGGGGTGAAGGCGCTCTCAAGTACATGTGTTGCTGCCCAGGTATCACTAGATCAAGCCTTGTGCTGTCTATTGCATTCACTGAAAAAAAATCACAAACATATAATATTTAACTAGATGCTTGCCCTTCTCTTCTCTGGTTAATTACATTTTTCTTCTTTGGAGTCAGAAATAAGAATATAGGAGAGATAGAGGCCTGCCTGCCTGTTAGCCATTGATCAGTGCAAGCAGGGGTATAGCTACCGCCGTATCTGATGTATCAATTATACGTGGCCACAGGGGCCCCACGTGCGTAAACAAAAATTAATAAAAACTTAATGATTTATTAAATAAAAAAGTTATTTACTCTTACACAATTTATTTGTCTTATTTATCTCTGGTGTTTTTATTATTATTATTTATAATTGTATACATGTAATACAATTTTAAGCACGAGATTGTCTATTTGAAATCCCGGGAAGATCCATATTAATATCAACCTATCGATGAAGTATTAAAATTACCTAATTCCGACCTCTGGACTGATCAGTCACATCTTGAATTTTTTTGATGACCGTTGTCCAATTTTTTGTTTATATTTCGGCGTAGTTACAGAGAAATGCATTTTTTTTTCTTGAGTGATAAATCTTTACCCCACCTAAGGGGCCCAAAAACAAATTTTTATATGGGGCCCCGCCAAGGCACGCTACGCCACTGAGTGCAAGGCTAACAATGACAGTGAAAACCACATGCTAACAGCATAGGTTTATAACCAACTATGGTTCCCAACATGAAATCTTGTCAGACCTACTACTGTCTTTGCTTCGTGTTAGATATTGTAAGACCTGCTTTGCAAGTCTGCAAGTACCATAACCTTGTTATGTCATACCTAATGAACTGATGTTAATTTTCAAAAGTTGTTAGGTACCTGACCAAAACAACTTTCACTACACTTCAACTTTTCTAAGTCCCAAAAATTTTTTTTTAACCAAAAATTTTTTTTTTGTGTTTTCTTTGCTGCTCATAGTGCCCCTAAGCGTATACACCAACTCCTACACTCCGCCCCTAAGACGACCCACTGACCAACAATACTTACTAGATAGTCCTAGTAGCACTTACCATTGATTTGACAAACTGAAACTTTGACAGATCCTTTGCATCCTTGGCTGACTTCTTCTTGAGATTTGTAATAAGAAATAATACCATTCTCCAGTACAAACCACCTGGTTTGCCAGCCTGAAGAGAAACAAATTATGTTTTATTATAAAACCCTAGGAACATGACAATTATGTAAAAAACAACATTCGAATTATAGAGTACCATTCCAATAATTAGTCCATTTCCACAAAACTCCCTCCATTCTTAATTAACCGTTTCTGCAGCCAAATATGTTCTTTTATTTTTATTTACTTTTCGTCTGAAACAAATTAGAATTTTCGTCTTGTTGGATTACAAGTGTCAAAAGAATGTACTGTCAGTGTGACGTTTATGGTTTCCAAAAAAAGAAGATATATGCATGGTAATATTAGGTACCAGCAGAAGGTGGGCTAAAATTGTGAAAGTGAAATAAAAACAAACGAAACAGAGCAATAGTTGAGGTTATTTGCAGAAATCTTTGAAACATGGTGACCAAATTTGCCAAAATGGGTCAGGCAGATAAAAATAAATTGAATATGTCCTTCCACCTTTTTGTGATGTTTCAATGACCCAAAGGCCAAGCGTCCAATAACTAAAATAAAAAAAACATTGCGATTGCCAGCATAAAAATTATTTCCAACAAATACGGGAGAAGAGGAAAGTTGAGCATACAGGTTGTGTCTTCTCCACTCACACCTCGCTAAGCCATGCCAAATAATTATAATTAATATTATCAATTTCAATGTTGAGCAAATTAAAAAAGTCGCAATAGGAATTTCGCAGACTGCTGTTTTATTTGAGGTCCAGTTTTGTGTCTACGTAGTGGCAATATTAGCTATTCCTGTCAGTTCGGGTGTGGCTAAATTCGTTGTTTGGTCGTTTACAAAATAAATGAAGCGGTCAAATTCTTAGCCATACGTTTGAAGTGCCTTGTTTTGGATCAGAAGAATACCCAAACAACATTATGTATAAGCACTGCCTTTTTAGTTGTGTTATTATTCTTGTTTCAGTCATAAATGGTACTGACTGACTATTTCGGTTGATGCAAAAGACAGTTTCTTGTTTAAAACTGTATACATTTAATTATCTCTAACAGTTTTAGGTCTGGAATGCTATGTCTGTGAGAATCAAGAGGACAACAATGAGAAATGCGTGAAAACTATCAAAAACTGTGAATATAATCAAGATGTTTGTTTGACTGAGATCAAATGGGGCAGCACCCCGTATTGGTCACAAGGCGCTAAGAAACAATATTATGTATCGAAGCGGTGTTCAAATAAGACTGAATGTGCGACGACCAGACAGCGTTATATGTCACTGTGTACACACATTTGGTACCAGGACTGGGTGTGTTCAGATTGTTGCCTCGGTGATAGATGCAACTACTATATTATAGTGAGTATATCAGCCTTTACTTCTAGCATTTAAATAACTAATGTTGATAAACACATCCTAGGTTTTCATGAATCATGATCATAAAAATATCTAAACTGGTTACAGCTAGAGATGGGGTAAAGTCTAGTATTCGGTAGCAGGCGGAGGGGGGTATGAGGGGGGAAGGGGGGGAGTCCCCCACCCCCGGTACCACTCCCATGTTAAGGTCATGCACCGTTCTTGAGAAAAACCAATTTTTGTAACCTAACCTTAAAACTTGTTGTAGTCACATAATAGGCGTATTCCAAAAACTTGGTATAGTTTAGCATAAGGAGGGAGGTGCCCCCTGTGTCCTGGCACCACTCTCCTGTAAAGGCAGCACCCAGAACCCACCATCTCTTCGAATCTAACCTAAATCTAACCTGTCCGTGTCGGGGTGTCCCGAGCTCGCTCTTGCATCCTAGGTCAACTAGGTCATTGATTACTACCTACCAAGGTGGCTCGACGGAGCCCCGCTTCGCGGGGCTCCTACTTCTGGGTGGTTTAAAAAAAGAATAACCACGAAGGGGATGGCGGGGTCTTTCAGACCCCGCCATCCCCTTCTAACCTAACCTGTCCGTGTCAGGGTGCCCCAAAGTCCCGAGCTCGCTTCGCTCGCTCTTGCATCCTAGGTCGAAAAACTGCATTGATTTTTTTTCAACTGATTTTGACCCATAGACAATATGTGGTGTATATATGGTTGTCAATAGCCCGTTTTTAAGTTCCGTTTTCGATTTTATCTGATTTGAGGTTAGAAAAATTGGTTTTCATTAATTTCTCGAAAAATACATTATCTTGTGAAAAATGTGGTAGCATTACAATCGGGGACTTATACCTTACCAATTGCAAGCCTTTCTTAGAGCTCGGGACTTGGGGCACCCCGACACGGACAGGTTAGATTCGAAAAGATGGCGGGGTCTGGGCGCTGCCTTTACAGGAGAGTGGTGCCAGGACACAGGGGGCACCTCCCTCCTTATGCTAAACTATACCAAGTTTTTGGAATACGCCTATTATGTGACGACAAGTTTTAAGGTTAGGTTACAAAAATTGGTTTTTCTCCAGAACGGTGCATGACCTTAACCCTTGGCACCACTCGTTATTTCAAGCCACACATATACACTTGTGGGGGAGCTAGGTCCCCTATGAATTCGGTATTAATTTAATTGAGAATTAATAATTTTAATGAAGTTTTTTTTATATAAAATAAATAAAAGGCTTAATACAAATTAAACAAAATCAGTTTTATTGAAATTTAAAACAGAAATATCACTTTTCTGATGTTTTAACGAAATAAGTGCCTTTTTGGCTACAGTTTTTTAGAACTAAGTTTAGAAATGAAAATAAAAATGAAAAAATTAACTTTTAAACTAAATGTGTCTTTTTTCCTTTCAGACATATAACTAAAAATAAAAATAAAATGTAATGTTTTCAACATTTCGAATAACATGCAAAATCACAATAGGTATGTTTACTTATCAATGTATAACAATATTTTAGGAACATTTTCAGTCTTCTAGGCATATCATGTATGTGGTCGCGGGACTTATCTCATTACCGTGACCCCGGAACACAAAGGGCTATTGAAGGTCACCGTGGATTTTAGTCAATACGAGTCTGACAATCCCTCCCGCCCTGCCCTGGGTGAAAGGACTCATTTGATGATTTTACCACGCTAAAAAGGCATATCATGTATAATATTATTATTTTACGTTATTCATTTATTTATTGAGTCAAATTTTTATTCATTTCACTTCAAAAATCTAAAAAAAATAAACAACACGATAAGATAATCAAAAAAATTTAGTAACGTAACTACACCCGTGGGGGACCTAAGTCCCGTTGTAACACGTAGCTCGCAGACCACAAGTGTCAGCCCGTCACAAATTCGTACCCTGCCTGTGACCTCTCGGGCAATACTGAGAATACGCGGAGCCGCGAGCGCGTAACGTTTACAATAAAAATTATATTTACAAAAAAATGCTTGGTGGGGGACTCTGCTCCCCCACGTATGGTGCTAAGGGTTAACATGGGAGTGGTACTGGGGGGTAGGGGACTCCCTCCCCCTCCCCCTCACACCCCTCACCCCCCCCTCCGCCTGCTACCGAATACTAGACCCAACCCCTAGAGATGCATCAATACGCCTTTTCACCGATACAATACCAATATTCTTTTAAAAATATTGGCGATACCGATACCGATATGCGTATTGTGAATTAAAATAAATAAATCACAAGTCAGATTTTTTTTATTAATATTAAAAGTAGTGTCATGTCAGTGAATTGATTAGATTATTATACATTTTAGTTATCAAAATTAATAAGATTTTTGTTAAAAAAAAAGTATGTAATCTTAAATTTTTCGGAGAATGGAGATTTCACAAGTCTGTTTCACAAAGGTTTCCCCGGCATAGTTCGTGCTTCGTTTGCAACAAAATTGATGAGACAACACGCTCTTTAACACTACATTTTTAAATTTAAAAGTATCGTTGAATCGGTTATAAAATATCGTCGATACCGATATATCGGCTGACCCAAAATATCGCCGATATATCGGTATCGGATGCATCGCTAGTTACAGCCTTCTACTGAACATATTTTTATAACCAACTTACAAAATAATTAAATAATTACTATAATATATCATAAAATGTTTATTTTTGTTTTCAGAGTGGGAGTGATGCTGTAAAACCAGTGTTTATTGTATTATCAGGACTACTTCTGTTGAAGACTTTAATTTCATAGTCATCTAACAAGACTTATTTCTATTCAGAAAATTGAACCCACAAGAGAAGACATTCCAAATTGATTTGCAGATTTGCTTGCTTCTTCTTTGTAAGACTAATGAGAAAATTGAACTGGCTGATAAGATTTCAAATACAACACTTATGTTTCTGACTAGCTATAGGGATTTATATTGTGTTGTTGGCCCATGATATATTGACATTTATAGAAACTTAAAATGACAGGTTTCTTTAGATTATTTTATTGTATTTAATAACTAAGACAGGCAGCTTCAGGTATCTTTTGTCTTGCCACAGAAACAATATGACTTGACTTGTCCTACCATGAAGTTTAGATCGATTTTTAACATTGCCCAACTAGGAATTTCTCCTGTGATGTGGGTGCATTTACAAACTCACATACAGAAACACCCAGAGCTGGAACAACTACTTGTAGGTCATACAAATAATTGTTCCATGTGGAATACCACCAAAATACTTATGTATTTGTCAGAAGAATCTAATTAGAAATGTAGGCATAAAACTCACATAAGTACCCTCAAACCTAAGTTGTAATTTCAAATAAGAATCTCGATTTTATCTGTATTCAAGTTAAGATTATTATTTTTATGTTGTATGTTTACGAATCCGTCCAATTGCGTGCATTACTTTTTGTATTATGTTTAATTCTATTTTATAATGTAATTCCCATTTTGGGGTAAAATTATTTTTTTAAAACAAATAAAAACTAATGGTAAATAAAAATTATTTGATGTGTTCAATTTCCACAAAAAAAAAACGAATTGTTGAAATCACAAACAGAAGCAGCTATTTAAATTATTACAAGTTCTAGAGAGCTGCACACTTAACAAATCATTATGTAGCCTCTGATAGCTTATTGCAAGTGTAAGTTATGTTCAAGTTATTACCGTTGATGCTAGTGAATTCACTAAGGCCTAAGGCTAATTAAAAAATGAAAACAAAATTACTCGAATGCTTAAATCGCGAACTGAAAAGATGGAAACAAGATTAGCACATAGACACCTATGGCATGGATTAACCTTCGATAGCCAAAAGAAAAGGTAAATTGAACTTAAATGTCACCGCTCAAAACTTAAAATCAAATACAGTTTCGACTTCAAAACCAAGCAAAAAAAGTGTAAAATAACTTTTCTTTCGGAAGTCGGTGGCTTTGTTTTTATTTTCATTGAGTATGGCCACCGACTTCCGAAAGAAAAGTTATTTTACATTTTTTTGTTTGGTTTTGAAGTCGGTTCCTTTTTTTTAAATAAATATTTTACCCTTTTTTAGTTTCGATACCTATTGAAAAAAAAATCTTCATTTAATTGGCCTCGAACATCTACAATCTAGTAAGCATCAAAAACGGATCTATGCGGGCAATGTCACGAGATTTCCATTATTATTATATACTAAAACCTTCGCCAGAATGTTACGAACACTTTTCTGAAAACCACATGAAAATCGGTTCAGCCAAACGCGAGTTAATCGCGGACAAACATACATACAGATCGAACTGAGAACCTACTTTTTTAGGGTTCCGCACGTCCGAATACAAAAACGGAACCCTATAAAGGTATCACTCGTGTGTCCGTCTGTCTGTCGCTTACAGTCAATTATCTCCCAATCTACTAGACCGATTAAGTTGGGTACACATATCAATTCCCGTCACCCAAACACAGAGGTGTGACGTGAATAGATGAATCTGTATAAGGGAGGTAATTTTTGGGGGGAAGGGGAAAACTAAAAAAAAAAATTGAAATCTGCATCGTGTGACATATCAAGTGAAAGATCTTGTTTTAAAATAAGTTTCCTAGTTATTCAAGAAAATAGACGAAAATTGACCATTCCCCCCCCCCTTATCTCCGAAACTACTGAACCTAAAATTTTGAAAGAAATACAGAAATTAGTTTTCTACTTATAGATTATGGGAAAACCTATAAGAAGTCCATAATATTAAAATAATATGATACATATGAATTAGGAATGCATCATCATCATTATCGCTTAAACGCGGCACTTTTTTTTTTTCGAACTGCTACACAGTTTTTAGCTAGGGAAGTCTCCTAACCAAAATAAATGCCAAATTTCAAAAAAAACTTTTTTTTTAAAAAGTACCGACTTCAAAACAAATACAAAAAAGTTTATAATAACTTTTCTTTCGGAAGTCGGTGGCAATAGTCAATGACACAACAAAACAAAGCCACCGACTTCCGAAAGAAAAGTTATTTTAAACTTTTTTGTATTTGTTTTGAAGTCGGTACTTTTTAGAAAAAGTTTTTATTTTACC
This sequence comes from Agrotis exclamationis, assembly GCA_950005045.1. NCBI lineage: Eukaryota > Metazoa > Arthropoda > Insecta > Lepidoptera > Noctuidae > Agrotis > Agrotis exclamationis. The sequence goes on along the minus strand of OX465423.1, from coordinate 9,862,453 downwards.
CTTTTTAGTTTATTTATTACATATTCAACCCAAATTCTTGTAAAATACAAAATTTTCTTACATATGCACTAATCTTGTAATCCGTCACAACATAAAAAAATCCATATCTCTAAAACTACTGAACCGATTTTGATGAAACTTGCAGTGTACCCTAAGTTGAACAATACCTAGTACAACAAAAAAGAATTACTTAAATCGAACTTATAGTTCCGGAGATATGCGTGCACACACATAAAAATATACATACATACACTTATGAAATTTGGCACATTTGTTCAGACGCTGATAAAGACTAACATATATGAAAACTGGGCAGTTCTGATAATATTACATACATACGGGTCGAATTGATAACCTCCTTTTTTTTGAAGTCGGTAAAAAGAGAGAAAAGCAAGAATGGCAAGAAGTAACAAATTATCGTACGAGGCCAACAATAATAATATTAATTCCACTAAGCCAATCCAATAATTGGAGTCGTGTAAAATGTCAGACTCGAACTGACTAAAATCCACGGTGTCCTTCAATAGCCCTTCACTCACGTTCCGGGGTCGCGGTAATTCGTTAATCCCGCGACCCCGGCAGGCTTTGGCCCCGTCATAAGCTCTTTGAGGCGCGCGTGGAACACAACGCACCGTCGCCGTCGACCCGGGCATGGTCCATGTTCGGACAGCGTGTCGCCCATTACTGGCCGCCCGCATACCCGCGCCTACGGTGGCCGGAGATCGTCTTGCGACGTCCGTCGCCGTGGGCGTCTACCACTGCGGCTGGAATGGAGAGAGGACGCTGTCCTCTCCCTCTCGCGGCGCGCCTCCTCCTTCGCGAGCATGACTGCTTTGCAGAAGGAGGCGCCCGCTTCCCACTCCGTCTCGCCCCGCAGCATGGCCTCGACCAATGCCGGGCGCGAGAGGTCTCCGCCTATCGCCTTTGTGAGGACACGGCGGTGCTCTGCCCAAGCGGGGTAGACCTACACCGTATGGTCCACCGTGTCCTCCAGGCGATCCTCGCAGTGGTGACTCCCAGGGGTTTCTTCCTTCCTCATCAGACACAGGTACCTCCCGAAACATCCGTGTCCGGTGAGGACCTGCGTCAAGCGGAAGGTCAGGACGCCTCGACGTCTATCCAGCCACTCCTCAAAGAGGGGTCTTAGCACCGCGATTGCGGCATGCCCAAGGACTAGGTCATAGGATAACTTTATCCGGTCAATACGTCCCCGTGGGATAATATATGCCCACCACACCGGTGAAGCCACGGGCAGAAACTCGTTTGTGATATAGATGAAATCTATTAAAGTTTGACAGCTTGGGGTAGATTGATATGCTGGCGTCTGTACTTTTGCGTCGGACGAGTTGGGAAAGAGACCAAATAGAGCATGAGACGAGTTAATAAAAATGACCAAATGCACAAGGTGACGAATTAGTGAAAGTGACGTAATAGGGAAAAAGACGAAATAGCTAATGAGACGAGTTGTCACCGCAACAGTTCCGCTGCAGTGCAGTTCCGCCTAGTGCGGTTTCACCTTTATAGTTTATACTTTATAATCTGTGGTTGCCTGTCTGCCAGGGGTGCGTCTCATTTCATATAAAGTTATTTGATATATTTTCATTTCAATAACGTTCACATGATATAATCAACGTGAGAAATACCAACGATTGATATAATTTCTTTACACATAATGTTTGTGTTACTCTAAAACTCATTTCATATAATATTATTTGATATAACGTTTATTTAAGCGAAAATCATTATGATAACGTTTGAAACATATAATTTAACGTTTAGTATCCAAGAGCAAGCGAAGCGAGCTCGGGACTTGGGACATCCCGACAGTTACTTTAAACCTTGCACGCAGAAATAGGAGTCCCGCGAAGCGGGGCTCCGTCAAGCCAGCATGACAGGTAGTAATCAGTTATTTGAACTAGGATGCAAGAGCGAGCGAAGCGAGCTCGGGACTTGGGGCACCCCGACACGGACAGGTTAGGTTCGAAGGGGATGGCGGGGTCTGAAAGACCCCGCCATCCCCTTCGTGTTAGGTTACTTTAAACCTTGCACGCAGAAATAGGAGCCCCGCGAAGCGGGGCTCCGTCGAGCCAGCATGACAGGCAGTAATCAGTTATTTGACCTAGGATGCAAGAGCGAGCGAAGCGAGCTCGGGACTTGGGGCACCCCGACACGGACAGGTTAGGTTCGAAGGGGATGGCGGGGTCTGAAAGACCCCGCCATCCCCTTCGTGTTAGGTTACTTTAAACCTTGCACGCAGAAATAGGAGCCCCGCGAAGCGGGGCTCCGTCGAGCCAGCATGACAGGCAGTAATCAGTTATTTGACCTAGGATGCAAGAGCGAGCGAAGCGAGCTCGTGACTTGGGGCACCCCGACACGGACAGGTTAGGTTCGAAGGGGATGGCGGGGTCTTTCAGACCCCGCCATCCCCTTCGTGTTAGGTTACTTTAAACCTTGCACGCAGAAATAGGAGCCCCGCCAAGCGGGGCTCCGTCGAACATTCATGGTAGGTGGTACTATTACTAGGTAAATCAGAGTTAGATTACATACCAGGAAGAAAAAAAAATTAGACCAAATAAGTTTATGTCTTTTGAGTGGTATACAAAACGATTTTATATTCATTGATTGTTATGATTATAGAAATTAGTCATTATAAAATTATATCAATAGTTTATTATATTAAGAGATCGTTATATCAAATAAAATTATACATTCAGTTGTTATCTCTTGTAAATATTAGAGATTTTGTAGTTATATCATATATTACTTACCCGTCTGCCAGTGTGCGCCACAAACATGGATGTATTATACAATCTGGATTGAGTACTCATGCCGAAAAACGTGCCAGCTGAGAGAGCTAATCTGGAGGTAACCGTCTCTTTCTAGTAGGGTGACAATAAGATTCTGGAACAAGATTTTTCCCGCTATAACTTGGCTGAATTTTTTCGTTATTTTTGCGACAGGACACACTGTTTTGGAGATTTAAACAAAAGAAGAGAAAAATATATTATTGCAATTGAAGTCAAGTCAAGTGGAGTTCCAGTACCTTGACTGTGAGTCTCAAGACCATGAACCTGAAATCTAAAGTCACTTGACCTTGACCATAATTTCCAGTCGACCTCGAGGTATATAAATAATGCCCTCGAAATCATTTGATTTTAATTTCAAAGTCATTTTACCTTAACTCTAAGGACATTTGACCTTGACCTTAACGTTACTAACTCCACGAGAATCGCGGATCATGAGTTCATGACTTTCGGATTTGACTTTTACCTCAAGATCAATGACCCCATGCTGTTTCACCGCCCTACTATTCGAACATCCCACAGGATCCTTAAGGTTTTTAGGCGATTATTGATTAAAGTGGAGAATTTATTAAAGTATTTTCATTGTACCCAGTTTAGTACCCAAAGACCGCAAAAACACGATTTTTTGTATTTGAGCCTCCCTTAAATATTTGCTTTAATTTAATTATTTATTTTTATAGAGAATAATATATAACTCAATACTTTGTGAATAAGCAGAGGCGGCCTTACCCATTGCGAGGCCCTTTGTCCTTCATAAAAAGTATGTGATATGAAAGTAGGTCTGGTTATTTGATTAAGTTATTTGTCATGTTTGAGGAGAAATGCTAAAGTTATACAATTAAATAAATATAATTTGAGTTTTAAAACATTTTACAGTTCGTACAGAAACTTTAAACATCCGTGTTTGCGTAAAATCGAGTAGTTCTGATTTTTTGCAGACTTGTTCATGATGTTGGCCCAAAGAATAATCCAAGTTTGAGACGTCGAGTACCGAACGTAACTTTGTCAAAAATCGAAAGAAAACACCGAACATTTTGGTGTTATTAAAATTTTGGTATTTTTGGCGATTATAACCACAAAGGACTAGTTTTTAGATGAAACTTGAAATTAGAATTATTTTTCGAACTTCCCGATTTTTGCGGTATCTGAAATCAACGTTATTTTTTTAGAACAAATGTGGAAGAGCTAAAGCATCAGATATCATGTCTTCAGTTTTTTTTTTTTTTAGGGTGGCAAAATCATCAAATGAGTCCTCCCGCCCTGGGTGGGGCGGGAGGGACTGTCAGACTCTTACTGACTAAAATCCACCCGTGTTCCGTCGGATGCCCTTTACGTTCCGGGGCCACGGTATCCTGGATTAAGAAAAATCCGCGACCCCGGCAGGCATTTGGCCCCATAAGGGGCCCCGTCGGTGACGCGTGAAACACGACGCGCCACCGACCCGGGCTTGGTCCTTGGTCGGACGGCGAGCATACCCATTACTCACCGTCCGCAAGCCCGCTCCGCCGCTGTGCCCTCTGCTGTTCAGAGGGACACGCGTTGGAGCGTCCACCCGACAGGCTATTTGCATACGGGCAAGGAAACCCCTTAGGCACACAGTGCCTAAGGAGAGTTTTTGCCCGCATCCCAGGGCGCACCGGCCCGAAAAACTGGTCTTCCCCCCGGACGTATCCGAGAGGGAACTCCAGTCCACGGGCGCACGTGGAGGTTTCCTGTCTTAGCACCCCATCATGTCTTCAGTTGGGGTGTTTTCGAAAAAGTGTGTGGTATTTAAGGCCTAAAGAGGTCAACAAATGTGGAAAGCAACAGATGTCATGTATTCCAACATCGCTATTCGCTTCTTCAAAATCCACATTGGAACCAGAGGTTTTTCTCTATCTAGACTTTGGCTATCGAACACTGAAGGGCTAATATTTGATCGTTATCTTCTTTTAGTATCATATCTCCTTTCTAAAGTAGACTAAAGCTACAATATGAGACTAAAAATCCCCGACTTAAGAAATGTAGGTCGCGGAGTCTAATCCAGCCAGGCTACTTTGTGCAATTTATTTCATCACCACTGCTCTCAAAACGGCCAAGGAAAACATCGTCAGGAAACCAGCATGTCCTCAAACCAAAAATTTTAAGACATGTGACATCTACCAACCCGCAAGCGTGGTAGATTATAGCCCCCTCTTACAGAGAGGAGGCATGTGTCCAAACGCAACAGTGGGAACATTAAAGGCTTGATGAAGGGTGAATAAAAATACCTTAATAGACCTAATATCTCCGAGATAAACCCCTTCAAAATAGTCACAAAGTTCTAAAACCGCTTCAAAAACAACCACAAAAAAGGGTAAAATAACCTACAAAATAACTTTTATTTAGGAAGTCAGTAGCTTTGTTTTTTTTTATTTCGTTGTCTTTTTTGCCACCGACTTCCGAAAGAAAATTTATTTTGTAGGTTATTTTACCCTTTTTGTGGTTGTTTTTGAAGGCGATTAATTTTTTTTTGTTTTACCTCTTTTTAGTTTATATTCAACCCAAATTCTTGTTAAATACATCATTTTCATACATGTGCACTAGGATTTTGTAATCCGTAGCACACCGGTATTAACATCGCTCATGTACTTACACCATTAAGCTAATAAAATTCCCTATCACAAAAACTACTTAACCGATTTTGATGAAACTTACAGTATTCCCTAAGTTGAATGATCCCTAGCAGGCCTGTCTCACTCCGCGGTGTAGGCATAAAACTGCAAGTAGTTGCGGGGCCATTATGTCGTGGCCCATTCACTACGGCTGCCACGCGCCACCCGTTGTGCACGCGCTCCGTCTCCTTAATATTTTTGTTACGTTACGTGTAGTTACGCACAAGTTTCTTGCTTTAGGTGCTTCTGGGAAATTAATAAAACAATATTATTATGAAGAAAAAAAATAAAGTACTTACATATTTAGTAATGATGAACAAAATTATCTCCCTGCTTGTGAAGTATGGGTTTAATTGATCATGATTAGGTAGGTTACAAGTTTGGAAATGAGGCGAGATACTAAGTGGAGGGGGGGGGGGGGTGAGCCTACTAGACGACCAAGATAAAAAGACGACACTCTCACTCATCTTAAGCTGAGTACTAAGAATTAAGATCGGTAGAAGTAGAAAGATGTTTGCGTTGTTGTTTAAAAGTTCTAACTCAGAAAATGGCCACACTACGCATTCAAGGTCAGCTATCGTAATTCGCTGCGCGCCTTTTTTACCTACCTACAAAGACACGCAACGCGGGGCCTGTGACAGTATGCGATAGTAATTGGTCGGTTACTAGGTTGAGTGCAAAATGATAAAGACTGGCTATTTTGCCATAGACGATAACAATCTTTTAAATATTATTCTTTTTTTTTGTAAGACGTAATGTTCAAAAATATAACAATAATAGGTAGAAAAGATAATATTATTAAAAATATCATTCCTCACGTAAGGTGCCGCAGGTACCTACTATTAACATTCTGTGCTAACAATCAATAATGTAGGTATGTAGTAATCGATGACAAAAAGTAATTTAACAAATGCATAAAATACGCATAGGTTCCTACCTATTTCTGCCTAAACTCGCAAGTCGCAACCCTATTGGGCTTGACCCATAGTAACCTTTTAATGTCGTTGGCGTCAGATAAACCAAAATAAACTCTCGCGCGTAATCATTCAGTACATTTTTGCTTGCGCACGGGAAGTTTAGGCTATTATAAAAGTAGGTGGGCGGTACGGCTGCCAGTTAAAATGTACTTTATTCTCTCGTACATAGATTTTACATTTGTTTAATTTTTTTTTGGAGTGTGACTTCTGTTGTACTATTAAGTATTCTGTGTCCCTAGTACAACAAAAAAAAGAATTACTTAAATCGGACTTATAGTTCAGAAAAACGATGTGTGGGCCGATAAAATTTGAGGGTTGCCCTCGATTTCTCCAGTATCCAATCATCAGATCCTGACTTCATGACTATGGGACCACTACAGAAGTATCTTCTTTCGAACAAAAAAAAAAGAATTTTGATTTTCGGTCCAAAATTGGCGGAGTAATCGTGTAACAAATACACAAGAAATAAAGATCATCCAATAGCGGTAAAAAAATGCTCACAAAATAAAAAGTACTGAACCAAATTTGATGAAAATTTTATGGGACCAAATGGAAAGTATACTGCATCGAACAAAAAAAGAATCCTATTAATCGGACTAGAAACCTCGGAGTAATCGGTCTAGATACATAAAAAAAATACCGAATTGAGAACCTCCTCCTTTTTTTTGAAGTCGGTTAATCATCTGATGCTTTGTCTATTCCACATTTGTTGTAAAAAAATTACATTGATTTGAGATACCGCTAGAGTTACTCGAGTGGTGTCTTAAATATTGCAAAAAATGTGAAGTTCGCAAAAAAAACACAAATTTTGAAAAGCTCATCTCGGATACTACTGGGTCTGTAGAGATATAATTTGATGCTCATATTGTAGTAAAAGGCATCTTTGAAACCGTTCTGAGAAGTTATTACCGAAATATAAAATTTTCGAGGTTTTTTTTTAATTTCTTTACAAAGTAGAGTTCGGTGTTTGAGGTCTGAAACTTGGATTATTCATTGGGCCAACATCATAAACAAGTCTGAACTCAAAGATCTGAACTACCGGATTTAACGTAAACTAGCCGTACATTCAGACGAAAAAAATATTGTATTAATTAAAAGATTTATAAAATTTACCAATGATTCGGAGATGATAAATTTTAAAATGATTTTTTCTAAAACTAAAATCTTATTTAATTTACCGTTATGTTAAGCCTGAATGAGTAGTAAGGTTCAAAAGTTTTAAATTCTGTACCCTTAGTGAAAAGTTATACAACTCACTGCCTTCTTCAAAAAAATGCAACGAAAAATAAGCCTTAAGTAGTAGTAGTAAGGCTTATTTTTTACGTAGATGTGCCTTTTTTGCTTAAAGAAGGCAGTCGAGTTGTATCACTTTTCACTAAGGGTACAGAAACTATTTTTCTTTTGCTTGGTTTGTTGCGCGAGGCCCCCTACAAGCGCGAGGCCCCGGGCGGTTGCCTGGTTCGCCCCCCCTAAGGCCGCCACTGTGAATAAGTATTTGAAACGTCTACTTGTTGCCGTTATCGAGTAAACAAGAGCAAAAAACTCTGGGCCTTCTTTTTTATCGTGGTAAATTCATCAAATGGGTCCTCCCATCCCAGGCGGGACGTGAAGAGACTCTCAGACTTGTACTGACTAAAATCCACGGTGTTCCTTCAATGGCCCTTTACGTTCCGGGTCAACTGATAAGACAGTCCCGCAACCCCGGCAGGCAAATGCCCTGTAAGAGGGACCCCGTCAGATTGCTGACAGCTGTTTGAGGCGCGTATGGACCACGTCCGCCGCGCTGTCGACCCAGGCATGATCCATGCGGACGGGCGCGGATATTAGAGCCCCCTTAAATATGATGTTTTTCTATTGTTTTAGTTTGTTATAGCGGTAACAAAAATGAATCATCTGTGAAAATTTCAACTGTCTAACTATCACAGTTCATAAATACTGCTTGGTGACAGACAGATAGACGGACAGCGAAGTCTAAGTAATACGGTGCATCCACACCGCCGGTAACATTTGTAGCTCAACGTTTCCAAATGTTACTCGGTAACATCAGCCAACAATAGTAGATTACGCAACAAGGGAATAAAGCAGTGCCTTACGTCACGGGTGTATTGAATCCCGAAGCGACACTAAGGATTCTGGGGGTGAACCTCCGTAGCGCAGCGAGGAGGTTCAAGTGTTAATTCCCGAGTGAAACGAGGGAATTAAGCTAAGAATCCTTAGTGTAGTGAGGGATTTAAGTTAGCCCAAGACAAAGGCAGCTTTATTCCTGAGGAGCGTACTCTGCTTTTCACACCTACTGCGAGGAAATAAATTCGATTTTTGAAATTTGATGTGATACGACAATCTTCAAACGTGAAGTTGGCACCACTGCAAGCGATCAGCTGTTGTGGTCACCGGCCGCCATTACTGATACAACTCCTTGGTGAAAGTTTTCATACTGAATTGAGGTTCCAAATTCAAATCACATTATTCCCACGGGAATAATGAAATTTAGTACAATATTATTGCCCGGCTTGAGTGGAAGGCAACAATGACTTGCTTTATAGAAGGTTTGCATGACATTATAATGTGACATTTACGAGCAAGTGGTGTGAAAAATGTTATTTAATATTACTAAGTGTTGACGTGTTGCTGTAAGTCGAGAATCTATAAACTATTTCAATAATGTGATAGGTTCAAATTATATTTTCCATATTTTCCTTAGTTTTCATCGCAAAGTCATGAAAGATTATGTAGATTTGTCTTCAAAACTTCTGAAGTATTGTCACACTAATCAACGTTAGGTAACAAAATCTTAAATATTCCTTACCTTTGAAAATAATAATATGCCACAACCAATATTATGAATAAAAGATTTCCTTTTTTGTCTGGCAAAACTAACGAGAGAAATGAGATGTTAACTTTGAAGGTCGCTATCTCTTTTCCACAATTGCCAGGAGGCAATTGTGGAAAAGAGATAGAGAGCATTGGTAGAAATGGTAGAAAATTTTATAGTTTGGGGCTTACTTAATTTATTTGTAATTTATGTTATTTTTAAGGTACAAGTAAAATAAGTTTGTGAGATTGCTTAAAAATGTATTTTACCATATTTTTATAATACATAGAAAATAGTAATCGGAGTAGTCAGCAAACTGACAGAGCCCCTTATGGGGCCAAATGCCTGCTGGGGTCGCGGGTTTTTCTTAACCCAGGATACCGTGGCCCCGGAACGTAAAGGGCATCCGAAGGAACACGGGTGGATTTAGTCAGTAAGAGTCTGACAGTCCCTTCCGCCCCACCCAGGGCGGGAGGCCTCATTTGATGATTTTACCACCTAAAAAAAAAAAGTTACATTTATTGTATGACTATGTGGTATTAATTACGTAATTATTCTGACAACACTGAATTTGACATAGGAATGGGGAAGGCAAGTGTCAAAGTGACAAGTGACATTAGTGTCCCAAAATAACTGTCAAATCAAAGGAGTTTTCTGAAAAAAAAAAACGCTATCATTGATGTAAAATGACTAGATGTGGTGTAATAGGCTGTAAAAATGATGGAACATGCAAATTTCCGACAATTCACACTATCAAGAAATAATGGGTAGCTGCTATGACTGCTGTGAGAACAAAAATTGTATTATCAATAATGAAAAGCTATATAATAAACAAATATCTACAGCTTGGCAAAAAACAGTAGAAAACCGGAAGTCGCCACTGTCTTCTCACTACCAGCACTTTGAATGATTTTATTTTATTTATTTTCACTTATTACGTTAGTTTTATGGCACAATAATAAATCTAACAAACCTGCGTCTTTGTTTACATCAAATATCAAATATTTTAAAACGTTGTCAGCAAATAAAAAGATAAGTTCCGTTTCAAAACGTTCTGGCCAAGCTGTACCCTTGCGAAGCCTGACAGGCCGTTAGTTGAATTTATTAATGAAATTCTATGATTATACCATAACTAAACAATTGAATACACCTTTCAAAATAATATCTACTTTTCTATTGGAGGTTAAGTATTGCATCGATTGCATCGCTCTATAAATCATGAAATGGTTCGTCTGGTCTGGTGGAAGAATTATCACTGGGACCGAGATTTGTGATAGTTGTGGTGTTAGGAAGTTAAAATTCTTATCATATTGCTCCAATCTATAAAATAGATGTAATATTAGATGAAGAAGACAAACACAAAACTTGATGACATTTTTCTCAATATAGATTGTCAGAAGCAGTACTATATTCTTTGTAGAGGCTAGCACATGTAATACCTACTTAAAAATTACAATTTTAAATCCCAACCACGAGTAAATGTGTGTTTAATGTAGTACAGCTTGGCCAGAACGTCTTGAAACGGAACTAATCTTTTTATTTGCTGACAACGTTTTAAAATATTTGATATTTGATGTAAACAAAGACGCAGGTTTGTTAGATTTATTTTTGTGCCATTAAACTAACGTAATAAGTGAAAATAAATAAAATAAAATTATTCAAAGTGCTGGTAGCGAGAAGACAGTGGCGACTTCCGGTTTTCTACTGTTTTTTGCCAAGCTGTAGAATCAAATTTCTAGCCTCTCAACTAAATCACTTTTTTCCTCTTATAGATGCACCGCGGCGTCTTAGTTCTGGTTTCAGTATACGCACTTGCATTGACGAATAATTTCCCATATTTGTTTTTTAGAATAAACTCAATTTTATAACAAAATACGTGTTTGTTTTTGTACAAGCTATACAGTAATCTGACTTAAGGGACAAACGATCGCAGCGTCATCTACGAATGGCTTTGAGTTGCCATCCCCATTGTAAATGCCGTTTTTTTTTGTTAACCTTAAATAAAAATACGTTTTAAGGTGGATGCTCCAGGGTAGCCCGCGAAATTCAAAATTTCTTGCGTTTTTTGCTTGCAGGCCAGTGCTAGGTTGTATGTTGATCAAAATATTGATCGCGACTGTAAGACGTATGTACGTACGTTTCGACATTAGAACGAAAAAACAGAATAAACTTCTTACGAAATCCATCAAGGGAAATCTCATAAAGCAGCAGGCCATACAGCATCAAGGAAAAACCTGTATGGATTTTAATCCCACTCACGATTTGATCCAAAAACATTATGTCTATGTGTATAAAAACAATGAAACAATTGCACTGTTGTCTGATTCTGATTAATACGTTTTTTTTAACTCTGACCCTGGTGATTGCGTAATTAATAGTAGCCCGCGAAATTCAAATTTTCTTGTGGGAGCGAATGAAGCGAATGTTTTGAGCATTCTTATATTTAAAATTATATTTACTAATGTCGCGAATCATATTTTGATCAAGGTAAAACTTGTCACTGATATGAAAATTGCACAAAACACAAGAAATTTTGAATTTCGCGGGCTACTAAAGTCTGGCCAACGAAAGCTGTCCACGCAAAAGAGCGGGAAATTCAAAAAAATCAAGGCATGACAACCCCGGCTACACGCTGCCAAAACGGAGTTGATACTTGTTATTATTCAAGACCAATAAGGGATATTATTTATATCAGTATTTCATATTGTTAGTGTTCGCGACGAAGCGTCATCATTAAAAACCTAAGTGTTGCACAGACCCTGCACATCAACCTACCTCGATCTGTCAAATTCTTGCAAAAGATTTTCAACCTTATATATTGATATTCGCTTGGCAAGTTTGACGGATTCGTGTGGGTTGGTCTGCTGATGTCTGTACATAGTGATAAATAACTAAGTGAGTTATATAGTTATGTGAAAATAGTGTATATAAAGTGTTTAAATAGGACCTAACAGTTAAGAATTCGTTGTAAACCGTAAGTACAGTGCATTTTGTAGCTTCAATTGAGTGGGTTTATAGTCATAATATAGTTTTGTTTTTGATGTATCCAGGTAGCCTAGATTGAGACCTAGGCCTGGACCTAACTTTTAGAGTCATAATCCTTTCGAAAACTCACTTATTTGACGCTGTAAGATGTCCTGTACGCAATTTATTCCGTTAATAAAGATTATTTTTTCTTGTCTTTCATAATTCAGGCCCTAGACTCCTGAAATATATAGATGTATCGATATAAATGTTAGATCACGTTAGACTGTTACCCAGGCTACCTAACGTGACTTAAGTCCACGGGATTACTGCTAAAACTCCTGAGATAATGGCCTTTGAAAATGAAATTTTAATTAAAATTTAAATAATTTTTCCTTTAACTCGCTTTAACTTTTCAGTCGTTTCAGTTACAGTCAAAGTCATTATGTCAAGAGATAGGTAATTTCATGAGGATTACAACGGTAACGGAAGCGATACGTATACATTGTTATTTAGATAAAAATATCCATTGTTAAATAGTTAGAAGTTCGTAAAAAATAAATAAATAATTAAATAAATAAATCAAGGAAGCAGTTTGCGGGCCTCGTTAAGGTAAAGTTCTGGGGTACGATAGTAACTCGAAATTTTGGTCAAATCGTAGTTAACGGTGCGGCACTATCTTCTCTCTCTCTCTCTCCTGAAGACTCAAGCAACCCGCTTCCTGAAAAGTTATGAAGAATTAGTCGTTTTATTTACTCCGCACCAAGAAACCTCGTTCTACAGTCCCTGCTACACAAGACTTCGGGTTATAGCAGAAATACCTGGAACCTATAGGTGCAGGACGTCAACGCGCTCCAGGCAATCCTCAACCATAGTGTCCGAGCGATCACGTCCGTCCGGCACAGTTAGATTACAACCATAAAAATATTATCAAATAATGCCCTAGCAAATCCAGGATATGGTGCAGAAGTTAAAAACTTCTGCATGCATTGAAGTCTACATCTCAACTTTCCTGGCACGACATATTATATCGAAAGGTTGAATAAAAAAAGTGTTTGACTTAACGTTTATTTGAGGGAATCAACACAATACAGGGGTTAGGAGTCATAATCGAAATCGGATTCTAAGTACTCTACACCTGATACTGTATAGTTTTGTTTCCTCGTCTTCGCCGTTAGTATTACTAAAAAAATAGAAAAACCGTGAAAAAAAATTGTATTATTTTGTAAATAAGTGCAAATGTATCAAGATGTTTCACCTATATGAAAGTTCAGTGATTTGACAATATTGACAGTCCAAAAACATTGCCATATCAAAAGTTTAGAAAATAGGTCGTGGACAGCTTTCGTTGGCCAGACTCTACTACGCAATCACCCTAAGATGCTACTAAATAAACGGTTGCGGTGACAACTCGTCTCATTAGCTATTTCGTCTTTTTCCCTATTACGTCAGAAACTCGTTTGTGATAAAGATGAAATCTATTAAAGTTGACAGCTTGGGGTAGATTGATATGCTGGCGTCTGTACTTTTGCGTCGGACGAGTTGGGAAAGAGACGAAATAGAGCATGAGACGAGTTAATAAAAATGACCAAATGCACAAGGTGACGAATTAGTGAAAGTGACGTAATAGGGAAAGAGACGAAATACCTAATGAGACGAGTTGTCACCGCAACCAAATAAACAAGGTAAATCTACCGTTTTTTCAAATATATGTTACAACGTAATTTCGGAAAATCTACCGTATTTTTAGAAGAATTCTACCATCCGCTAGATTTCAAACCTGGCAACACTGAGTCCAATGTAGTCTATGCAGTCTGTGCCTGTGGCCTGCTGCCATCCTGCTGCTGCCAACCAACTGCCAAGTGCCAGCTAACACCAGCCAGCGGTAGCGGCAGTAATATTTTCACTTCAACGTAAAAAGTGACTTATTTACAATTCACAATGAATTGGAATGCATTTAACTTATATAATTATAAAACGCTAGCTTGTGTCTTTTTTCTGGTAAGAATTTGTAATGTTATAATGTCTGAGAATCTCGTCAGAAAAATGTAGTATTGGGTTGTTGATTTTATGGTCTATTATGAATAAGTAATTGCAGCTTAATCTCCGAGAATTGTTATGTTTCAGATATGCCATAGTTTTTACAACCCTACCGATAGTGGTGCTGTGCAAATTACCCAAAGTAATTTGGATATGGTATTGGGTGAGTTAAATACCTACTCCACGTTTTCTAGAAGTTTTTTATATTCCTCCGTATTCCGGGAATGAAATACGTATATTTTCCTTGATTCTGTCCCTTTATCTCTTTTTTGTAAACACTATCAATTGTCTAAATTTTGTATCAAACAAACAATCCGACCAATCTCAATATTTATAATTTTGTTTTGTAAGTGTTGGTAATGGGAAAATTAGACATGGTTCACCTGAATATTTACAATAAATTTTGACTTCTATAATAAATATATCAATTCAGAAACTGAAAATAGTATTATGTACCTAGCGCATTTGATAATCTAGTAACAAGTACTAATAAAAAATTGGCCACATCATCAGGTCTAATTGAATTAATCCTTCAACACAACAAATACATTTATTATAATAGTGTAATTCATAATTTAAATCTTACAGAAGCTAATTCAAGTGTTTTAGTTTTAGCATGTAGTTTTTTTATTGTTCATGATTGATTTTTATTGTAAATAAAAATTCAGGTTTAGTGGTAACAGATATGTGTATTGTGGCAGTTGACAAAATTGGGCAGCCAATTTGTTTTATTATGAAATTGCTGTAGTATATAAGCACCCATTTGACAAAATTCAATCATTTCATTTAGGTTATTAAATTAATTTCTGTGTCAGTTTACAATTGATTTTATGCTTCATTGACAAAGTTTGTTATTTCAGCTTCCAATGAAATAGTGTTCATTAATTTTTATGCTGAATGGTGCAAATTTAGTAATATGCTGATGCCAATATTTGACGAGGCTGCTGATGAAGTTACTAAAGCAGGCTATGATACTGGGAAGGTGGTCATGGGTAAAGTGGATTGTGACAAAGAAGGAGCCATAGCAACTAGGTTCCACATAACCAAGTATCCTACTTTGAAAATGTTCCGGAATGGCATGCCTGCCAAAAAAGAGTATAGAGGTGAGAAAAATTTTTAATCAATTTGTTGAAAATTGTTTAGGATCTTAGTTATTCAGTAGTAGGTCACTGTAATGGTACATAAAAGGTAAAAACTAAATTAGTTCAAGACCAATTATTGGCCAATTTGTAACCCAGAAAAAAATATTTTAGGCCAGCGTTCTGTCGAAGCCTTTGCTGAATTTATCAAGAAGCAGTTGACAGATCCTGTTATCACATTTGGTGCCATTAAAGAGCTACATGATATAAGTGAAGACAAGAGGCATATCATTGGCTACATGGACAGACGGGACCAGCCAGAGTATGACACTTTCAGGAGAGTGGCTGCTAACCTCAAAGACGAATGCCAATTCCATGTTGGATTTGGTGATGCTTCGCTGCAGATGCATCCTCCAGGTAACTTGTTATTGTTTATATTTATATATTATACTAGCTGACCCGGCAAACGTTGTTTTGCCATAAAAAATAGAAATTAAAAATTTTGTCTAAAAAATAAAAAAAAAATTTAGGGTTGGACTACCCCTAACATTTAGGGGGATGAAAAATAGATGTTGGCCGATTCTCATAGATACCGGATAAGCACAAAAAATTTCATCAAAATCGGTCAAGCCGTTTTGGAGGAGTATGGCAACGAAAACTGTGACACGAGAATTTTATATATTAGATTATATGTTGTAGTTATAAATGAAAACTTATTTTTCGTAAGTATAGTTTTTATTTTATTTTTTCTATACTAAATAGGTTTAATCACAGGAAGCCAACCTCAATATAGTTGGGAAAAGGCTAGGCCGATGATGATGATGAAAGAGGATTAATTACAATCTCCTGTTTTTCTAGGGCAACCAATTGTGGTATTCAGAACTGATAGGAAGAAGTCCACAGAGCCTGATGAAACATTCACTGGCTCCTTGTTGAATTTTGAAGAATTATACAAATGGGCTCAAGAAAAGTGCATTCCTTTAGTCCGAGAAATCACATTTGAGAATGCTGAAGAGCTGACTGAGGAGGGATTACCATTCCTAATTCTGTTCCACCACCCGGATGACAATGAAAGCATAAAGAAGTACAAAGAAGTTATTCAAAATGAGTTGGAGGGAGAAAAGCGTAAGTACTTGTAGATATGGATACAATTTTTACTTTAATCACATAACATTGCAAATTTTACACATACTATAGTGTACCTAAAATCAATCCAGTTCCAATTGCACTAACAGTAATAAAAACCGGCCAAGTGCGAGTTGGACTCGCCCATGAAGGGTTCCGTAGCAGCAAGCATAGATTAGAGATATAATTATATTGAGATTAGTAAGTAATATACACAAAAAAATAAAAATAACTTTGTTTTTCATAGTATTTGTATGAATGGCAAAGTTATATTTGCGATTTTTGAAAATGTACTATATCTCAAAAACTGCTAACTGTATCTCATCCAAACCAATTTTCGTTGGTAGTTTTGGTTGAGGTCTACATTATATATTTTTTTAGTTTTATCATTCTCTTATTTTAGAAGTTACGGGGGGGGGGGGGACACACTTTTTACCACTTTGGAAGTGTCTCTCGCGCAAACTGTTCAGTTTAGAAAAAAATTATGTTAATAACCTCAATATCATTTTTAAAGACCTATTCATAGATACCCCACACGTATGGGTTTGGTGAAAAATTTTTTTTTGAGTTTCAATTCTAAGTATGGGGGGCACCCCCAAAATTTGTTTTGTTTTGATTTTTGTGTGAAAATCCTAATGCGGTTCAAATAATACATCTTTCTACCAAGTTTCAACAGGATAGCTCTTATACTTTCGACAAAAAGTGGCTGTGACATACACGGACAGACAGACAGACATGACGAATCTATAAGGGTTCCGTTTTTGCCATTTGGCTACGGAACCCTAAAAACCGACCAAGTGCGACTTGGACTCGCCCATGAAGGGTTCCGTAGTAGCAAGCTTAAATTAGGGATATAATTATATTGAGATTAGTAAGTAATATACACAAACAATAAAAATAACTTTGTTTTTCATAGTGTTTGTATGAATGGCAAAGTTATACATATTTGCGGTTTTTGAAAATGTACCATATCTCAAAAATGTATCTCATCCAAACCAATTTTCGTTGGAAGTTTTTGTTGAGGTCTACATTACAAATTTTCTTTAGTTTTATCATTCTCTTATTTTAGAAGTTACAGGGGGGGGGGGGGGGGGACACATTTTACCACTTTGGAAGTGTCTCTCGTGCAAACTGTTCAGTTTAGAAAAAAATGATAATTAGTAACCTCAAAATAATTTATTTCGACAAAAAGTGGCTGTGACATGTGACAAGTATAAGAGCTATCCTGTTGAAACTTGGTAGGTAGATGTATTATGTGAACCGCATTAGGATTTTCACACAAAAATCAAAACAAAACAAATTTTGGGGGTGCCCCCCATACTTAGAATTGAAACTCAAAAAATTTTTTTTCAAAATGATATTGAGGTTACTAACATCATTTTTTTCTAAACTGAACAGTTTGCGCGAGAGACACTTCCAAAGTGGTAAAAAGTGTCCCCCCCCCCCGTAACTTCTAAAATAAGAGAATGATAAAACTAAAAAAAATATATAATGTAGACCTCAACCAAAACTACCAACGAAAATTGGTTTGGATGAGATACAGTTAGCAGTTTTTGAGATATAGTACATTTTCAAAAAACCGCAAATATAACTTTGCCATTCATACAAACATTATGAAAAACAAATTTATTTTTATTGTTTGTGTATATTACTTACTAATCTCAATATAATTATATCCCTAATCTATGCTTGCTACTACGGAACCCTTCATGGGCGAGTCCAACTCGCACTTGGCCGGTTTTTTTTTTGCCATTTGGCTACGGAACCCTAAAAATTACGTCAATGTTATACATTAAAATAATTATATAATATTACTGTTCAAATAATTCAAGGACACAGGTGTCACAAGGTGTCACATGTTTTATGAATCATGAAGGTATTTATTTGGGGCAATACCATTAAATATTGTGATAATGGACTTTAAATGATCATAGAATATTCCTCATCGCGATCATCAGCATTTCTGGTTAGTGTGGCCCCAGTACAAGAATCTATTTCTTTATGTTTTAGCCTATTTTTACCACCAACCAGTAAGACATTCTATATTTAAAAATTACAGAGAACGTGAACTTCTTGACGGCTGATGGCGTTCGGTTTGAACATCCTCTCCATCACTTGGGCAAGTCCATCACAGACCTCCCACTCATCGCCATTGACTCTTTCCGCCACATGTACATGTTCCCCGACTACAAAGAAATGGAGAAACCTGGCAGACTAAAGCAGTTCCTGCTGGACTTATACTCAGGAAAATTGCACAGGTATTTTGTTGTGGACTTCTTTAAAATTGCATGGTTTCGGCCTTAATTTAATGTTTAAAGATAAACTCAAAGAGTGTTGTCTTTACATAATATTGAAACAGCAATTCTGTGTGGGTACCGAACTCGCAACTCACAGCGTGTTAGTCGTTCGATCAGCTGCTGCAACAACCATTCTGTTAAATCACAAATTAAAATGAAGGAAGTCTTGTGTGATTTTGCCTTGATTTTTTTTTAAATTTCTACTACTGCCCCTCATTTATGACTAAATTGCGTGACCTATTTCTATAAAATTAGAATATAGGTACATACATATTCAAGAACCAGTGGAATACAATATTGATTTTTAACCTTTTGACCGCCACAGTCATGTATAGATGACAAGCCAAAAAGTGTCACGACTACATGACAGACTTTTAAACACAAATAAATCTTATTAAACAACATTTATTTTTTTGTTTCTTTTGCTAATTATGTTCCTTGACTCATTCTTATTTATATTAATAAACCTCCTTTCTTTATATTTCATCTATATTTACATAAGATGACAAAAACTTAAACCAAAATTCTAAAGTTCGAAAAACATAGTTCCCTCCACGCCACTGTCACGATAGGATGACAAGTAGTGATGTAGCTAACAGGCAATGTAACAAGAATATCGACCTCACCGGTAACCTACGTTACAGTTAATTTCTTCAGGTTATTCTACAAAATTGAAATACAAACGTTGATATTGAAGTTTTATAATTGAGAAATCATGAAAGTTTTTAATACCGAGCCATTTATCTGCTCATCAAATGTCGGTGTCAGTCATGTGTCAGTTGATAATCGATAAATCAGAATGACCATAATGCCCATCCCCATCACGCTGTCAAATTGTCTGTGCCTGGAACGCCACTGTCGTCTATACGTGACAATCCCCTGACGTCATACGCGGAAAGTATTTAAATAGAGGTGCACCTTTATTACTAAATTTTAATGATAACGATGCGTGAAAATAATACGAGTACCTACTGAGGAGTTAATAAATATATTACAAGGAGTTGAGTCAAGGAGTCACTTACATCATGGAAGAAAGTGCGGATTTGAAAAAGATTTTGAAGTAATTTTAACTTACTTACATACAAACTTAAAATACTATAAAAAGATATTACGTAAATCATGTCTTTGTTTATTTTATTCTTAGTGAGATTTATGAATGTTTACACATATACCAAATATTAATGAATAATGTGCCAAATGGAGCTATGATTTAAAGTGAAATTACAATTTTTATAACAAATATAATTTTTAAAAAGTTTTATTAGACTTTTAGGAAAGTTTCATTTTTTTTTTAATTGCATACCTGCGTTATATTTTTATTATTATTTTATCTATATTTTATACTACAAGTGACTAATTGTGTCGTATTACAAATGTTATGTTCTACCTACAAACTTATTTAAAAGACTAATTTTTCGTTTATTTTAATTTCTATCCCCTTCGTTTCCTCTTTTCTTAAACTGCTATAATGTTGTAAGATACGTGGAATAAAAAAAAATATGAATTGCAATTTTTTTTTTCGATTTGTTTATTATATTACTATCTAGCCTAAAAAAGCTAATAAGCGAGATTTTTCTCGAAATGTAATTTA
Organism: Agrotis exclamationis; assembly: GCA_950005045.1. Lineage (NCBI taxonomy): Eukaryota > Metazoa > Arthropoda > Insecta > Lepidoptera > Noctuidae > Agrotis > Agrotis exclamationis. Next base: position 9,842,131 of record OX465423.1, on the reverse strand, counting down.
CCTTTTTTGTTTTGCACTGTTTTTATTGAGTCATTACTATATTATTACTTATCCAAAACCCACTGCTATTATACTACAAACATGCCCACATAAACTACAAACAAACAACCTCTCACCTCAAACGTATACTACTACACCGATCCGTTGTGATTATAAATACAAAACCATAAAAATCGATATTATTAATACATCATAACGGTTGCACACCTCTAGTCCGGAGGCGAGCAAGTTTAAAAAATCGGTGCCAGCTACGCCACAGTCATCATAGGATGACAAAAAAGTACTTCACGATTGAACATAGTGCTGTGATCGTATTGTGTTGATTATATCGACTGTTGGTTTTAATTGTGGATTTAAATGATAAAGGGTGGCGAAATTTTGACACAGATTATTATAGAAGGACACAGTGGGATAAAATAAAACTCCTGCATATTATATTTACGGTACTTTACCGTTTATTTAAAAAAAAAACATGTCGTTTAAAAATGAATAGTCAGTTTTATCGATATCATTCCGAACTCACTACTGTTTTGTAGGTATTTAAGTATGAATTCTTAGCTTGGCGCTGAGGGCACGTCGTAGTTTTTTTGACGTGGCGGTCAAAAGGTTAATGGTTCACTCAAATGGTACAGATATACCTTAGTAGGAATAGCAGTATTGACTGTACATTTTATTATCAAAAATGTACATTTACAAATAAAACCGTTACTCATGGAAAACCTACAAGTACACTCACATTTTGTCCAGTTATATGTAAGTCCCTTGTATTAGTGGCGATTCTAATTGTTATTGTTATATTAGATAAATGTCATATTGTATTGTATAGTATTTTTATATGGTCTTTGAAGCCCGAGATAAATAAAAAATAAAAGAAATAGATTTTTATGCCATAAATGCAGTAAGGGCCGATTCACACCGAAGCAGTGTGAAGTAATTTTAAACTCTCATCTTCATAATTAAAAGAATTCACTTGAAAAATTCGAAAAGGTAACGCGAATCTGAAGTAGAAGAAAAAACAAACAAACTTAAGAAGAAAAAACTGACGTGCGCCGGCCGCTACTGTTCCGGCGTGAATCGACCCTTACTAAAAAATGTTGGTTTCTGTTGACAATTTTTATTATTATTCTTATTACCATTTTCAATCGGTAGCCAGACCATAAGTGAATTCGTTCCTTGACAATTAATGCTGTTGACAAGTAATAATTATTATTTTATGTATGTGTTAATATCCATTTATGATTCAACATTGCTAATGGTAGGTCGTCGGAAGACGCTGGATGCAGGTCGCTTCCAACCGGTATATGTGGAGATCTAAAGGGGAGGCCTATGTTCAGCAGTGGACGTCCTATTGCTGAGATGATGATGAATGTTAGTATGACCCAGAGAACGCAACATTCTTATGAACCATCAATTTCTACTAATAATTCATGAGTCAGTCTGTAAACAAATAAGATTTCACTTCATTCAAGTGCTGAGCTGCTTGGCTTCAACAGTCCAAAATATCTTGTTGATAAGACACAAGATATGACGTCGTTAGTAACACAATTTGCTATGAGAACTAATCACATTGTTTAACTAATGTGTGATATACTTTTCTGCATAGTTATTTGTATTGTTCTTTTTAATTTCGACGCCTAGATTTTAAACCGTATCACAAAAAAATATTATCCACACTCATAAAATTTAAATTGTTGATAATTGTAATTTATTGGCCTTTTATTGCTAATAGCCTTATAGGAATAAGTAGAATTCAGTAATCTCAAAGTAGTTTTACATGTTGTAAAACACAATTTTCCTGGCTTTGCTTGGCCGTTTGTCCTGATTCATAAGGATAATAGTATAATAGCAGATTGAGTCTGCTATATATAGTATTATAGCAGACTCAAATACACAACTTACTTGAACTAGAACGATTAAATGACGTCACGATTCAGTGAGAACCATGCTTTACGCTCTCAGTGCGTATGTTAAGTTGTTCCGTCTTGCCACAATCGTCAAGACAATAGATCGTTCACAATGAGCTCGAAGCAGATATTCATACGCCTCGGGTAAATATGTGAATAACTCTGGTGGCGATAAAATGCCTGATGTTGTATTGTATTGTGACCCTCAAGCATTCTCACGTCACGTAATCTTGTAAAGTGAGAATACGCTCGGCTACCGAAATACCAAGACATGACATATCAAATAATAATTTATGTCTACAATCCCACATAGGGCGTGGATTGATTGGAAGGATCAGACTGGCCTCCCTAGGGGCTCTTGAAAATGAAAGAGGAACCCCTCTTTCATTTTCAAGAGCCCCTAGGGAGGCAATATACATATAAGTAGTAAAAATTATATGTATACAATTAGTTGTAAGCCTACCTACCTACACAAAACGAAAGAGTAGATTAATATTGAAATTTAAAAAAATATTTATAATAGCCCTCCTCCTAATTTTTAATTTTTATGTTGACCGACAGGGCCCACAATGCTCCAAAACTATTGTATGTATCTTAATGTACAACCTACCACCTAAGTTCACATTGTGGAATGCAATAAACGTTTTGAGTATTAAAGGCCACTTTCGCAGAACCCAGCTTTGTATTGATTATTCGGGTTCTTGATTAAGAAAAATATTGTCTATTGGTCATCTACAAACAGCTGTAATCATTAATTAATCGTGTGCTTTATTTTTCCAGGGAGTTCCACTACGGACCCGACCCAGACCAGCCCGCGTTGAACCTAGAAGTCAAGGTGACTACTCCTCCTGAGTCCACCTTCAAGAAACTAGCGCCGTCCAAGAACCGATACACTTTGCTAAGGGATGAATTATAAGGTTACTGCACCTAGGTCATGAAATTTAGTATAAGTCACTTACTAAAGAAACCTTATTGTATAAACCGTTTTATCTCGTTTTTTTTATATGTGGATTTTTTTTTCTTTTCGTTATAAATCTCGGAATGATCACCGAATTATTTACTTTTTTGGTTGATTGCGAACAAAGCAAGTTGTTTGATTCCTTTATCAATTATTTATTTTCGATGATTCGGTTTCCCGTTCGCCAATCATGTAATTTTGTGAAAAACATTATTAAAAATGGCGGATGTAAATGATTCAAGATTTCTTTTTGTCAAGTTTTCCATACCTGTGAAAAATATTTATTGAAGAACGTAGTTAATTTAAACTTTTAAGAGCTATTCTTTGATCCCGTAGTGTTTCTACTGATAGTGTAGTTTGTAGTTATTTTCTATTTCTAAGTTATGCATTTCAGATGTTCAGTATCAACTACTTAACAACAAGCAATCCAATGCCTGATAAGTTAAAATTTATCCTACTCTTTCTGTTTTGTTTATATGTTGTGTGTATGTTTGCGCGAAGGCGCTTGTATGCTAGAAGTATTAATATAAACCATATTGAATAACATAATAGTTGAAAAGTATGCCAGTTCTTGTATTTCACTTAACATAATCTTCTCTCTGTTTTGAAATCTAAACTTCCATTCTGCTACGTGAGAATACTGCTCATTTTCGCAGTGAGAATCGAAAATCGTTGAAGTTGAATTAATTTATCTTGTTTCACATTGGCTTGAAAGATATTAAATAACCGAAGAACACTCATTTATTAAATATAATATACAATGTGTCCGGTTCCGGTCTGTACAAACTTAAAGAGGAGATAGACTACAGGCCCATGTCCAAAATGGATGGGTCATATGAACCACCAGGTGACGTTTATAGGACGATATAAGAGCATAAAATAGTAAGATTCAGCACTATGCCATCACTTGTAAGCTGTCCAATTTCCTCTTTTTCCGCGATCCGGGGGTTGCAAACCTCGATTTTTTTCCCCCTTGTCGCATGATTTTTGTACGGCGTTGCGGAATAATGGATTAGAAGCTGTATTGAAACAGTATGAAACTGATGCCGTACAGAATGAAATGACCAAATTTACCCTGGAAATTGTCAGAAAATCAAAAAAATTACCGACTTTGTGGCGCACCATTTTTTTACGCCACTGCGCGCTTTCTTATTATTTTTCATGGATCTGTCGATGGTAAAAATGCCGTACAAAAATACAATGATTTGGTCATGTACTCACTCTACCTGCACTTTTGAATTCTCACCAGCAGTCAGTTGGACAGCTTACAAGTGACGGCATAGTGCTGAATCCTATTATTTTATGCTCTTATATCATCCTATATACGTCACCTGGTGGTTCATATGACCCATCCATTTTGGACATGGGCCTGTAGTCTAAGATAGCTTGTTCAATTCTGTCACTATAATTGTAACACATGTGGGGTCGGAAACCAGCCCCCATTGGATGGTTTCCATTTCAGTATTTTGATGGAATTGGGTTTGAAGTCCCGACTGGGGTAATTAACAAACTTTTAGCAGCTGAATATAATAAAGAATAGCTTAAATAACTCAAATATAATCATTTTGAAATAAAGGGTAAAACATCAAATTCTCGATAAAATAACCTCGTTTTTTCAATTAATCATCATTTTTACAACATTCGCTCCTGAGATATTCCTTTTTTATTTACTCGTCTATTAGATGTTGAGTTTACCTAAATAATCATACCAAAAACTCGTTTCTATGACACTTGGTTTAGGAGATAGCATTGTTAGAACATAGCCTTGCACAATTAATCTTTGGGGTTGAATGCAGCAAAATGTTTATTTTGAGCCAGCCTGCACCAGGAAAGAGCTGCTGAAGTGTATTTACATTTTCTGCGATCGTTGTTATTTAAATCCGAAAGTTGCAGTCCTTTTAGTTAGCGCTTTTCATGAGAAGGGATCAAAAAACAATAATGGCTAACATTCAGTAGGGGTTGGGTTCCGACCCCACATGTGCTAACGTTTCATGAGAAGGGATAAAAAAAACAATAACGACTACCATTCAGTAGGGGTTGGGTTCCGACCCCACATGTGCTAGAATTTTATTGACAAAATTAAGTAAGCTACCTTCCCTCGTAAGTTTGGACAGACCGACACCGGACACATTGTATATTATTAAAGAATATTGTGGTTCAAATTATAGTGTAAGTGTTATGTACTATTGATTAATGTTTTTATTGATCTTGAAGAACCTTGCTTGTTGACTGCGGAAACTGTGTTTTTTAATCGAACTGCATACTTTGTGTGCCAACTGTAACTTGTTTGTGTATAAGAGACCTCTCGGAAATCGGAACAGGCAAGTTTCTAGAAATTCTTGTAACGGTTCGGTGAAATCAGTACGGAAAAGTTGTGGTCTGCCTTTGCTGTTAAAGTCCGGTGTCTGGAGCCGCATTTGCAGTTTATCCGTAATGGTTTGATCGAATCTTATATGGGCCTTTATGGCATGGTCCAGCTCTTTAACCCCTCAAACGTCCTTATGAGCACCCGGTGGATCATAAGAAAAAATGAAAAAATGTTCGCGTAATTACGGTGATCACGGGACGTTTGGAGATTTTTTTTAAAGAAAGTTTCATGTTTTCAAGGGGACGTTGGAGGGGTTAAGGACGCATCTATATGCATATATTTCAAAAGATTATATCAATACTTATCTCGTTTCCCGCAGCAAACGTGTTTTTGAATATATTCGTATTCTAGCTCCTTGTGACGAGATAAAACATTCCTCGATCTAAAAATAAATAGTCATTATTTACTATATTGTATAATTATTATAATGTGAAATGGTTGTACAAATGTATGTTTTGTGACGTGTGTTGTAATAAATTTTTTCGAGCCGATGATCTGAAAGTTTTTTGTTCCTGCCTACCATCTTAAATTTTCAATATTTACATGACATACTATTTACTGTACGCTCTGGGTTGGTTATGACAAAACGGAGTTTCAGGTCTTAAGACGAAGCCGCATCCTGCCAGGGAATGTCATAAGCAGTTACTGTGGTCCTGGAATGCAAAGGGTAATTGAAGGAACGGAGTTAATTTTACTTACAACTACAAGTTTAGTGAGACACTGCATTCCGAGGAATCATTTGATGATTTTAAATTTACAGAAAGGGGGTTGCCTAGGGACAACGACCATTTATATCTAGACGCCTCATGTACGATCTAACGAAAATTATTCTGACAAGTCGCTGAGGTACGACGTAAGCGTGGGGGACGGGGTACTGCGTTCTGATTGGCTAACTCAAGGTCAGTGCGACGAGGGGACTCACTCGAGTCACGATGGTTATAAGACTTTTTTGCCTAATGTGTTGACAGATATCGGTTGACTGTGATAAGGAGTCTAGATATAAATGGTCGTTGCCTAGGGGGCATATGGGGGCTATGCCTAGTCCTTTTTCCTGGATTTGTTCATGTCAATGTACAATGTAATCGGAGACCTGGAGACCCTGAGATCTGAGCGTGGTGGCGAACACACGGTCCGGCTTGCTGGCCACTAGTAACCACCTTGGTAAAGCTAGTTGATTGTTTCTTCGGGGCTACCGAAAAGTTCAATAACTCGAGTTTTGGCCCAAATTAAGTTAAGTAAGTAGGTATATTTGGAATCTGCAGAATGAGATAAGGTAGCCGGTTTTAAAACTAAGCATAACTGCAATATCTGGGTCGGTGATTTATGATTTACATATCAAGACAGACCGAAATGTCTATAGATAGGAGTTAGCTTGCTTACGTTGTTTATTTTAGTGCAATAAATGAGTTGAGAATGTTTACTAGTCATAACCGCAATAAGTATTCTTTCTAAATAGTAATAATATTTAACAATATAGTATTTATTGTTATAGCAGTAATAAATGCGGGAACAAATATTAAGCAGGTATCACGTAATATTCTCTACATTATTACATCATTTAGTGAAAGTTTCAACTCGAAACCATGTATAGTGATGGAGATACAAACAAAACAAAAATGATCTTTAGTCGCGTTTTTCTCGAAATCAGGTTCAATCTAAGTATAAAGTAGTTCGGAGTGGGAAGCGGTCGCCTCCTTCTGCGAAGCAGTAATGCTCGCGAAGGAGGAGGCGGGCCGCGTGAGAGAGAGGACAGTGTCCTCCCTCCGCCCCAACCGCAGTGGTGGACGCCCACGGCGACGGACGTCGCAAGACAATCTCCGGCCACCGTAGGCGCGGGCATGCGGGCGGCGAGTAAAGGGCAACTCGCTGCCCGACCATGGACCATGCCCGGGTCGACGGCGCGTTGTGTTCCACGCGCGCCTCAAAGAGCGTCAGCAAGATGACGGGGCCCCCCTCTAGAGGGCCAAAGCCTGCCGGGGTCGCGGGACTTATCTCATTACCGTGACCCCGGAACATAAAGGGCTATCGAAGGACACCGTGGATTTTAGTCAGTACAAGTCTGACAGTCCCTCCCGCCCTGCCCGGGGTGGGAGGACTCATTTGATGATTTTACCACGATAAAAAAAAAAAAAAAAAAAAAAAAAAGTATAAAGTAGTTATTGCACTTTTCGCTAAGACGTAGTCTAATAAATGTCGCCTGAGAGGAAAACGCCGATCAAATTTTAACTTGGCCCTCGTACTCTACTCGTGCATGAGGTGAGCTGGACAGTAGCTAGGGCGAGCGGCGTAAATTTCCAGAAGGTGGCTAATCGACCGATCATGTAGTATCATTGTCTCGTATACAAGTCTAAGGGTCAGCTCACACTGAAACGTGGCTGACGTACTGCATGTGTGTATCTTTTCGTGTAGTAAATAAAGTTAGATTTTAAGTCGCTATCATCGCTATTGAAATGCAGCGCGGCGCCGCGATGCGTCGTGCTGCGTTGCGAAAGGTGTACCTTATATTGTAGGAAATAGAGTTAGATTTTGTGTAGGTCTATTGAAATGTGCGCGCAGCGTCACGTCTCGGTCTGTGCTGACCCTTACTGGTAAAGAGGCAATAAATTCTTCTAGCAAAAACAATTTTTACACATTCTAGATACAGAAAACAGATCACTTATTGGCACCGTGCACGACTTTAGCGCCACCTAGCGTTCACAACGTCGACGGCTCTGACCGTTTTAATTGAAATCAGATTTGTTTATAAATCACATGGTTTTGGATTCCATGACGATCCATCGGCTCTGAACCAAATTAAATAAACATAGGCAAAATGATATGATACTCGTATAAGAAAAATATCAAATATGGGATTAAAATGAGGATTATGATGTTATTTACTTTTTTCTCTTCACGGCAGCTAACTATCTCCTGCATTGTTCATATTTCCATGAACCGCTTGGGAATAAATAAAACTTAAATGTACCATTTCTGCTAGTATTCTTGCAATTTACAACACAAAAACCTGGTGATCTGCTGTGACTTACCTATATTTTTCTGGTGGAATAATGCGATTATAAAAAATTACAGAGCGAATGTATACTTTGAAGACAGAGTCGTCGCATTCCGATTGCTCGCCATCACCTCTGAAGAAACTACGATATCTCGTCAAATGAAGTTGAAATCAAATGATGTCAAGGGCAATTTTGTTCAAAATTAAATGCTTGTAATGATTAGCGTATTTATTTGGGTAAGGATTAATATTATGTTCGTTCCGTCATACATAATTTTTGCGTAATGTATCTAAACCGTTTACGCAGCGCACGTAATGGAAGCTCGCAATAAGATTTTCCCGATTTTGCAACATTTTTCATTGCTGGTCTGCTCCTATTTGTCATAGCGTGATGTTATATAGCTTATAGCCTTCCTCGATTGGACTATCCAACACAAAAATATTCAAATTTAATTTTTTCAATTCGAACCAGTAGTTCCTGAGATTAGCGCGTTTTTGACAGTTAACAAAGCTGAACTAGGTACTCTGAGAGAAAGCTGTCGGCACTTCTACTATTCGCCACCATGAGCGCTGCAATCGAATAGTACTACCCCCACCCCACCTAGTACTGCGCACCCAGCGATACTTCTAGCTTATGCTGTTAAATAGCGAAATATCTTTTAAATTCCGTTCAAATAGGCAAATAGGTAATCAGAAAGAACCTCATTTCCGTATGAATGGCAGGCGCCATTAACCTTTGTAAGTAGTTTAGCCACTCAACGACAGATGGCTCTGGTGGTCTCTATTTTCTAAACGTTTATTTTATGCAACGTAAAAAAAGGAAGAAGTACTAAACCTAATGCATGTTTACGTTATGCTATACCGATCCATTTACTTGTTGGTATATTTACTCTAAGTAAGTCTAAGTTAGTTAAAAAATAAAATTAATTAGAGTCATGCGTTTAGATAAAAGAGACAGTTGTGTGTTTTTCGCTCCACGCTTATAAAAAACTTCTAAACATGAAGTTATGTTCTTATTTTGTTTATGCCTATTACTTAACTTGTAAATAAATTATGATTGAAAGTAGAATTAAATAATTTGTCATCCCCCCATCTCGGAAAGAGTATTTTTACTCTTCGATATCTGAGCGCAAAAGCCGTTTTTATCCTCTAGAGGATAAAGTACCTAAATTGAATTTAGAACATCGTGTGCACTAAAGAGTTGTACCAGTAATGACGGCCGGTAACCGCAACAGCTGATCGCTTGCTGTGGTGCCCACTTGACGTTCGAAGGTTGTCGTACCACCACATATTAACCACATCAAATTTTAAAAATAGAATTTATTTTCTCGCAATAGGTGTGAAAAGCAGAGTACCTACGCTCCTCGGGAGTAAAGCTGCGTTGCCTTGGACTAACTCGAATCCCTCGCTATACTAGGGATTTTCTTTCGGGAATTAACACTTGAACCTCCTCGCTGCGCTACCGGAGGTTCACCCGCAGAATCCTTAGTATCGCTTCGGGATTCAATACGCCCGTGACGTAAGGCAATGCTTTACTCACTTGGTGCGCATAATCTAGATACTATTATTTTGTTAAAATCTCAGACTCGGAACCTTCTTGACTCAGAACTTTTTTTTTACCTTTTTTTTTTAATTTGCTTTGCGCAGTTTTCTTTTCACATCATATCCAAGATAAAAATAAGAAACTTGAAAACATACTACCTAGCTAAGTATTATTTTTTATAATTTAATTTTTTTTCTGTAATACCTACCTACTTACCTATTTAATGTATTAGTTAATACCTAAACTGAAATAAAAGTACCTACCTATTTTGTGATTGTACAATGTATCTACATGTGTTTTTTTTTGCATTAGTCATTTCCTCGCTAAGGTGGGATGAAAAGTTACGTGTTGCACTCGAGTGCAAAGATTTTTCACCGCTCAGGATTCTAATTATTGAATCACTCGTTGCTCTCGTGATTTATTTTAGAATCCTACATTTGCTCGGTCATCAAAATTGAGCACGCGGTTAAAAAGCAACTTTGCACTCTTGTATAACAAATAACTATTGTTTTTAAGTTTCAAAATGGCGGTCAGCGGGTGATGGTAGACTAGGATCACGAATAAACAAACAATGTTTTGTTTATTCGCGACACAGCTTTCTAAAATCGTTACAAACAATAAAAAAACAGTAATTGACGAAAAGAAGAGGAAAAATAGTTTATAAAGAAGAAAATTGTGCTTAGAGAAAATGTTCCAAAGAAAAATGAAACTTAAGTACGATAACTTACTGAATATGAAGGAAGGAGTTAAAGAACATGAAGACTACAAAAGGCCTAAAAAAAAAAACATGTAAGAGGTATGGCTTCCATTTTGCCATGTGAATGTTAAATGGGTCTCTCATTACCCGCATATTGTGTCGGGTAATGGGAGTGACTAACTTTATTGATTGTAGGTAGGTACTTGATCATTATACTGTTACTGTGATTAATTAAAATATAGGTAAGTATTTTTTCCAAGTCAAGGTAAGACTTAGGTACTAATTAAAAATTATAACAGTGATAAAATTGTTTTTATTTTGACAGATTCGTTTAGACACTCTCATTACCCTGTTTTCCCCTACTAGTAATACTTATAATCAAAACCTAAGTTACCTATACAATATTGTTTCAACTGTAGTCTGTGTAACTCCACCTGCACTCTAAGGGGACTGTCCGAGGCCACCACCAACGCCATCAATGTGGCAGAGTTTTGGTCGAAATATAAAATTTAAAGGAATCATCGACACGAAGAAGAAGAAGAAGAATATTATTTCAATAGGTACAAACGCCAGTACATCAACCTACCTCAATCTGTCAAACTTTAAGAGATTTTCAACCGTTATAACATTAAACCCTAAGCTTAGGCATAGGTAGTACCTACGCCTGCCCCACTGAATTTACTGCACTAAAGCAGGAATGGTTTACGATATAGCAACGCGGTAGGTCAGCTTTTATTTTAATAGTCCTAATAATTCGCAGTAACAATTATAAAATTAGTTCAGGAGCCCATCTTAATCGTTTTTTGACTTTAAAGCCATAAAACTACATTACTTTGTCCACTCCCTATAAACCTGACACTAATGGTTAGTCTCATTCATATTGCCTTAATTACTAACAAAATTGGCCATTTTGAAAAAAAAAGATCCTAATGAGAGCAATAGATTGGTGTCAAAAACGTGTCATCGTTATATCGGAACGGCTTGTTGTGTAAAACAAACTGCTCTAGAGATGTCGTTTTTGCTGATGCGGGGTAATTTCGGCTGTCAGGTTAAAGAGAGAGGTCCGTTTGAATTCGGCCGCGGCGCCACGGGGAGCCATGCTCCGCAGAATTCTTTTACCTACTCCGTATATTTTTTGTGCTGTCCGCTCGGACTACACTTTCTGTGTGTGATTTTTGATGTATGTTATTCTATACAAACATCGTGCCGACTTTTCGATGGATGCTGATTTTTTTCATGTTTCTGTGCCCAAATGTAGTAGGACTAAAATTATGATTATTTTGACGATATTTGAAAACACGTACGAGTTGCCATTTGCAACTTCAGATTAGGTTTTACATTTGTTATATTTTATTCCACATAAACATTCGTCTTTCGACCTGCTTATTGAAACGGAAGCTGCACGATAAGTTAAAATGTACAATCCAGGCCCTGCAGTCTCGACAAATATAACGACAAAAATTGGTCGTTAAGTCTAATCGATGTCAAATTTCTTTAATAGATTTTCAACCTTATACCTACTTTGGAAATAAAGTTGAAAATTTATTAAACGAATTTGATAACGATACGACTTAGCGACCGATTTTTGTCGCTATCTAATGTCGAGACTGCAGGGGCAGGACATAAAAATGCTTGTTTAAGTCTCTTCTCCATCTGAATTCCCAATAAAACCAAACTTGGACAAATATTGCGCTGTAACCTGCTGCTTTTAGCAAGATTAAGAACGTTAAAACCAAGTTAAATCTTTTATCCGTCAGAAAAAAGCACATTTTTTCAGCTAGCCACTGCGTTACGCAAAGATTTGACAGCTCCCATGACAATGGCTTGACAAGGGAACATCTTTTGGTGCGAACCTGTGCGCTTCACATTGTTGGAACAGGTACATTTGGCGATCTGGTTACACCAACACAATGCACCCTTCACTTCTTCAGTCGCAGATACGCGTAGGATGCGAAATGAGCGGAATTCCGATCAGATAGCAACAATGTCCGCTCTCATACAATAGCAATGTAAAACTTATTCGTAACCCGCGTAACATTTGAGCTTTTTACGCCTTTTGTTGCCGTAAGATATCGGATTTCTATAAAAAGAGATAATCCGAGATCATCGGAGTTTTTGAGTCTATCTCGATTTTCAATAATGATTTTCAATAATGTTATCTTTAATAAATGGCAAATCGATCGAGGCACAGTAATCCCGCTGACTTCTTGAGTGGCCTCACTGGTATTAAGTAGGTACCTACTTAGATTCTATATTATCGAATTTTTGCATTTCATGTTAGAAAATTAGAATATTGCAGTGTACCTCTACTTGTAAGATGTTTGCTGCTGTTAGTTAAGCCATAGGTAATTGTTTTGTGAGTTTTATTTGTCATATTGTAAAAAACGCATCAGTTTCTTTAGACAAGGCTAGTTAATCTGATCAGATGGACATGACTATTAGTAGCCTTAACCGAAATGACTACGAAGGTTTTTAAAATCTGTTTAGTCAAAACATCTAATAGGTATTAAGAGTTTACAATTACTTACTGCTCGTTTTACGTAGAATACGGAAATGCAATCTAAAATAGTCATATCTCACATTAAAATGATAATTCGGTTATCAACCATGACAATAGCCGAAGATTCAACAAAAAACTGAAGATCCCTTTGAAGATCGCATGCACAATTTACTCCACATCTTACTGCATTGCGTGGGTGCCTCGCTGGCTGCCACAATAGTCGACACCCGACACCAAGCCGGTACTTTTGAGTCCCCAGTGTTCCCATACAGGGCCAAAAGACAGGAAGTGAGGACAGCCTGCGATAGAACCAATTACCCGCCCACGATATAAGAAACCTGTAATTAATGTAATATACCGGCCTTCTTGAGCGGAAACGGCCGCGCAATTCAGATGTCGATATTTTCGCTAATGATTTTATTATGATATCGTGAGCCATAGAACGTGAATGGGCTTGCTCTGAAGGTGAAGTGGGTAAAAAGAAGCATTAAACTTCGTTGGTAAGAAATAAAGCTACTGTAGACATTTACTTACCAATAGGCAGCAGAGTCACGAGCATAAACACAGTTACGCTTTCGCAATTTAAATTTTAGTATAATATATTAAGGTATGATACCACAGTATTATCAAATTGGTTTATTTATTTGCAAAACTACAATCGCTGTATTATTGATGTAAATATTTATGCACTTAGCTTGTGCTTTTGCGGTATATAAGTATTTATGCACTTAGGAAACAGTTAACAGATTCGAAGTAACTGAAAAATACAATATTCTCAGTTCGAAAATTGTTGTCGAAAATATCTGTTGATAGCTAAACTCATTTTTGTATAACTTTTATTCCTATATATACACGTAAAACCAGCGTGAGCCCACATTATGCACTTCACCATCAATAAACGCGGCGAACACAAACGCGCATCTACAAACTTCTATGTCAAAGATCAAACGCAATCGGCACAATATATTGCGTATGCGATCGATCGATGCGACAAGTCCGAAGACAGGCAAGCAGCGAAAGATCATTTTTTGCTCACAAAAACACAGTAGCTGTCTGATTTATTGCCGAGAGACGATCATAGGACATTAGTAGTCGACATTGTCCACTGCATGTGGGCTTTGTGGCCGCCGGCTTCGACACAGTAGCCTGTCATCCGAGTCCCTTCCAGGCTATTGTTCTAGGGTGTCGTAAACATGTCGACAGGTCTTATTTGTACTTGCACAGTATGAACGGTAGTCAGTTGTAGCTTCGGGGAAAGACTTTTGTTACAGAAGCTTTTCGAAGCTCTTTGAGTCATTAAATTCTGCAAGTGCATCGTGTAATTTCTATGCAATGTCATTATGCGATCGATTTCATGGTTGTTTTGCTACAATAAAGCTTGTTTGTGATTTATGGAACTGTGCAGACTCTTTAGTAATTAATATACGCATTGAAAGGTAATCTCGAAGGGTTGAATAAGTAAGTAATTGTGTAGCTGCAGCTATGTAAATTGAAAAAAAAAAAACTGTTTTATTCGTTGTTGATCGCTAGAGACAAAAGTTACGTCAACGATCGCGTGGGATGCGTTAAAACCTGACCTTCTGATCTGATCTGATCGAAATAGCAAATTAAGACTAGGACACGTGTTTTATAAGTTAACGGGAACTAAACCTTTAATGATGCACGGGGTATGCACGACTCCACGCGACTAATTATGAACTAAATGAAGAGACTAGTGGAAATCACAGAGAAAATGTGATCCCATTTCTCAATGACGGAAAATCGTACATACTACCTAAATTATATCAGTGTCATATCCACCAGTAGCTCCTGATTGATTTTGTTTGTGTTATCCTGTTCATCGTAGGTATGACATTTAAACGTAATACGAGTCATACGAGTTAGTAATATGACGAGCTAGCTCTTATGAAGTTTCCCATGCCTTCGAACATGGTGTACAAATAAACCTACAAGCTGTTGGAAAGCGAAGGCAATTATAGGAATAAAAAATACATGATACATAAAATTTCGTTGGAGGAAGAAAAGGGAACCGTTCTCTAAGAGACGCGGTGTTTGGTAAAACAAAAGCAGAGCGAACGATTTAACAAACTGCCATATTTTAACAACGTGTAATTAAAGGTTTGGCTCCGCTCGAATATGCATAAATCATGCGTCTGCCGCGAACTGCCGACCGAAATAGAGAAAAAATTAAATACATTAAGCGTCTCGGGAACTGAGAACTGAATTTTATCTGCCTACAAAAGAAATGATGCTATGACTGCGGTGGTACTGATTCGTTGTAAATGGATTATTGCGTAGTATATGTTGAGTTTGCTTATATATTTCTAAGGCAGTAAAAGAAGTATAGGTATTCAGGTACACAAGCGATAACAGAAGATTTGTCTTTTCATTTCAAGTTATATTTAGTTACAGTATAAAAGACATCAACGAGCGTGTACGTCTACATATTGTCTATTTTACAAAAAAAATAAAGACCTGTTAGTTTGTTGAAAGTTAAATGAATTCAGTTTACCTAAAACCCAATTAACAAGAGCCACTTAATGACTTGAACCCAATGCGGTACGTTATAAAGCCCAAAGTAAACACACACTTAACGTAACCTTTAGCTTTGTTTGGACGGTTGTCGTCTCGCTCTCATGGCTTTCCCGTTCTCATAAGAGCCGAACTGGTAAGCTCATAACTCACGGAGCTTGGTGGGGTGTGTCGGAGGCTGTGGCGGGCGGGGCGCGGGGCGCGGGGCGGAAGGGGGCCCGGGGTGCGCGCGCGCCGATCCCTCGGGGCAGAGGGGCCGGGGCGAGGTGACAACCGCTTGTTACGTCTATTCCAAGCCAGTTATTAAAAACGTCTCGGCGCGAGCGGTGCGCCGCCCTGTAATTATCCAGTTGAAGGTTTCGTCGCACTACGTTGTCACCACAGTCACCGGAAATGCAATACGTGGATCCGCCCGCGCAACAGGTCCGTCCGCCCGCCCACCAACTATTGAACATAATTTTAGTGTTTATTAATATTAGAGTAAATTGCCCATAAATGTTTCGTGTGTCACGTCAATTTAATGCGATTTAGTTGGTCCCAAAATGTTTGAAAGTGTTCGAGTCAAATCTCCTTGAGCTTATAATGCAAGCTTTAATTAATGATGTGTTAATCTTTGCAGATGATGAACATGATGTCTGGCTACGGATGTGGCTACGGCCGCGGTGATGCTATATCACCGGCGTCGGACATGTCTTCGTGCAGCAGTGCATCGTCAGGCACCTGGTGTGCTCCGTC
This sequence comes from Agrotis exclamationis, assembly GCA_950005045.1. Lineage (NCBI taxonomy): Eukaryota > Metazoa > Arthropoda > Insecta > Lepidoptera > Noctuidae > Agrotis > Agrotis exclamationis. The sequence goes on along the minus strand of OX465423.1, from coordinate 9,825,902 downwards.
TGCGTGGCGTGAGCTGCCTGCGTACCCTGCGCAGTACCCCGCTTACTGGCCACCAACACCTGCCGTGACGGAGGAAGCTAGAGAACTTCAGCGTCGTTGTGCTAAGTGCCGCTGTCCCAACTGCCTCACTGAAGCTGCCGGTTTCGGACCTAATTACGGCAAGGATGGCGCTAAACGTGAACATGTGTGCCACGTTCCTGGTTGTGGAAAAGTTTACGGGAAAACATCACATCTGAAAGCTCACCTGCGTTGGCATACTGGAGAACGTCCCTTCGTGTGCAACTGGTTGTTCTGTGGCAAAAGGTTCACGCGCTCCGACGAATTGCAGCGACACCTACGTACCCACACTGGGGAGAAGAGATTCGCTTGTCAACTGTGTTCGAAACGGTTCATGCGCTCCGACCATCTCGCTAAACATGTAAAAACCCACGCGAATGTATCGAAGAAGAGCAAGAAACCGAAGGAAGATGATAAAGATGAAACTTCGAGTGCTTCAAGTGATAAAGTGGAACGTCCAGTGGAGCCACAGTCAGTTCCCGCTCCGGTGCCAGTTACATCAGTTGGAAGTACGAACTACGGAACAGTGCCGGTTGCAAGTGCTCCGAAACAAATGTCTTTGAATTACGCAGCGGTTGCGCCGAGCATGATGCCTACGATGCCGACTATGCCGAATGCACCTAACTACAACAGTGCTGGAATGTTTGCGAGTGGTGTGATGTCAGGCTGGTACCCAGAAATGAGGCAGGATGCTTTATATCCTCGGCCGCAAGTCCGTGACCACAGGATGTACCAGCAGTACCCTGCCCCCATCAGCACCTACCAGTGCGCTACGAAGGACAATTACGCAGTGTTTCAGGGACATTACAACATACAACCACCTGTGGCTTTGGGACAATAATTAGTGATTAATAAATAGGTGTGTATGGAAACTGTTCATTTTGGACGTCTTTGAGAACTTGCATGTGTCCATTACTGTCGTAGGTAATATATTAAATCTTTTTATTAAGTTACCGTGAATTTAAAAATGTGATGTCTGTAAATAATATAATCATTGTATTAACTACTGTGCCTTTCGATTGTTATAAGTTGTACGTATTTTTTTATTAAGGAAAGAAATAATAAATGTGATCTTGATAATTATGTGATTTGGTTTCTTTCTTTTCCTCGAAAATATTTTTGTTGAAATAGTTTTTAATTCTCTCTTTGGGTAAAGAATCATATATCAAACATTTCATGATTTCTTGTATAGAATCTTATACAAGAAAACAAGATAAACTTATTTGAGTTCTTAGCAGCTGCTTTTCAGTAGGTAAATAATTCAAAAGTTAAAGCAAACATAACATCAACAATAAATCTCAACTTGATAGAGTTATTTTAATTCACAATATCCCAATTTCGTAACGAACATAGCTGCAATCTACGCAAGCTATCAAATCGATTACATTTATAATGAAACAGCGAAACTTTTGACCTTTCGCCATGAAAAGATCTGTGACTCGGGGCGTTCCAAATTCTCATTCAATTTTCAAAATTATCATACTAAGTCTCAAACATACAAAACATTATGAAAACCAGAAACCGGTTTCGTATATCGTCGATCGGTGCGAATATAAATTATGAGTTTAATCACCGATTGAATCGATAGATAACGGCTTTTTTAATGCTTACTACTCGTAAGTTTTTTAGTACCATAAATATAATATAATAATTTTTAACGATGAATGATAAAACTTGTTTTAAAAACTTCTACGACTGTTACACACATGAAAGGTAATAAACTATTACTAAAATTTTAATCTTCATGTTAAGATTAAGAAGGACTATTTCAATAACTGACTTGAAAATTGGATAAATATTAAAAGTGCAATAAAGTTTAACATCCCGGAAAATAACACTAAGCAACTTATACTATAAATTGGAAAGATATTAAACATGTAATAAAGACCTACAGGTTAAACTTCCCGGAAAACAACATAACAACTAGTATTATAAATTGCTAGCCGTTGCCATCGATGTCGAAAAGTATCCCACACGAAGACAAAAACTATACTATGGGATAAAAACTATCCCATGTATTAATCAAGGTTATAAACTGTCTGTTTACCAAATTTAATGCAAAATCGTTCAGTAGTTTTTAAGTGAAAGAGATACAAACATACGCACATACATACTCACAAACTTTCGCATTTATAATTAATATTAGTAATACTTCTATATTGCTCATATTTTATATCTACAACGATATAAAAGCTACATAAAAGCAAAATAAATATCATTTATCATAAAACATAATTTATTCAAGTTTAATCATTTTAAATAATAACTGAGTCCGAAGTACTAGCAGTCAAAGTAGTTTATTAGAGTTTTAAAAAAAATAAAGATTTTCGTTCGAACATTTAGAGACTCACCCTATTTAGACACCCTTCTGAATTATTTTAGAGATTAATGATTAATAATTGTTTATCACGAAGTCCTAGTCTTAGTTTAAGTACCGCGCTTTGATAATTTAATGATGTTTTATGAAGAAGATTCCATAAAAGGCAATTTTATACCCAATCGAATTAACAGGTAGTGCTACGAAAATTCGTAGCACGGGAATCACGGGATCAAAGATGATCTCATTATGTGTTGTACCTACATATAATGTTATTTCTATATTGAAAGTATTAGTAAGTATCGTTCTTTTCAATATGATGGATTGATGTCATATTTGGGTGGATTAAAATCAATATTTTTGTAGGTGCTACGCAGTGTGCTACGCGTTGCTACGAAAAATGTAGCATAATATGGTTTTTAGTGTGTAGGTACTAAATTTCAACACTGTTTTTTTATGTTCTATTGAAGCTATCATAAAATGTTGTGACTGGAGTAATGCATAAGTGAAAAAGAATAACTATGATTCTAAACTTAATAGTTAATTATTATTGGTTTGTGAAGGTAGAAGAGGAGAATAAATAGAGACTGCTTACATTTTTATACCAACTGTAGTGATTACACACTTAAAATGACTGGATTTACAATGGTTAAAATGGTACGGATAACATGTTTACAGTGCTCATTTTTATGACTGATTTGTTACCATTTGGAGTTCGTCCGCCCGTCACAAGATGGCGTTAGTAGTACCAATGTGTACGCTCGCGCTCGGCGTCACTGCTGCGACGTAATTGCACGCGGCTATTATCTGGGCGGCGCCGAGCGCGCATGGCGGCCGGTGCGAGCGGGATGCACTCGATAATACGTAAAACAAAACGAGGGAGTAATAATGGTAAAAAACGAGCAGCACGCAAATTATAGTGAGAAATGAGGCAGCCGGTAGCGGTGGGGGCTCGTGGTGCGGTGGGGGCCGCGCGTCAGTCGAGCGCCCGGCGCACTGAGAACGCGCCACCCGCGCCGCCTGCGCCGACGCCGCGAGTGTTGTGAGTGTGTGACATGCGCCAACACCCGGCGCCATCGCCATGAGCGGCAAGGGCTCCTCCTCTCCGGACCTGCTCATGAATGTGAGTCCATGAGCCGACCAACACTCTTACCGCACCCTGTACTGCTAACATAGTGTAGACAGCCTTACTAACATTCTTATCACTGATTACTTGATAAGTAGCGAGTCTATACTTAAACCAGTCTTTAGGTTATTCAGAGTTATTTTAGTACCTATTAAAGTCCACTTAGGTACTTATAAGGTTTAAAGCGGTTGTAAGCGACTGGATACTTCATATTATGCCATGAATGAATTCAAGTTAGAAAACACTGTTTATTAAATCACAGTGATACTTTAATCTAAAACTTGTTTATTTAAAGACATTCAATTTTGTTAAAACATAAGACTTAATCTGGCGAATAGGTATGACAAATATTTATTTAGGTTTTCAACGCTTTCAATGGTTTTCAACGAGCATAACGAATGTTGAATGTGTAGAACTAATGCACCTCCAAACTTATAAACATAGTCGGAGAAATCTTCACGGTTCATGAACTTTAATATTAAGAACAAACCGAGCCAAATAGGTGAGTCCATGAAATGGTTTGTTAGTCAGCAGCACCCCCGGGTATTGTCGATTTAGCACGCACCATAAGCGGCACATTACCCGCAGAGTGCAGGCAGCCCCCGCTCCCTCGACCTAACCTCTATTACTATTCATGACGCCCCCGCGGCTCGAGTGGACCGCCAAATATCCCTCGCCGTAAGAGAAAACATTATGTGTAAATTTTCTTCATATTGCCGTGCTTTTGAATAATAATTCAAGTCGCCGTTTACTCGGCCGCCCGTCCTGAATAATAAATCCCATTCAATTTGTTTCAAATACTTTAAGTAGGCAACTGTAATTGTTCTTGAATTATATATTATATCTTTTTAACGATCTGTGCCTAATAAATCTCAGTATGTTAAGTTACCTGCTAGTTTAAAGTTCCAATATATCCACCCGCCACCTATATCGGTAGGCCTGTTTATTATTTATAAAGCAATATCCGTCACATAAACGTCATTGTTATTATATGAAAATAGGCCATTACATTTAGTTCCGAACATCAATAGCAGTTCATAAAAAGGTAAAAATTAATTCAATTAAATGAAGTCAAATATAATAAAGGTTGCGCCGGCACTTTGGAGCGGCGTGTCCAATTCTTAATGACACATAGAGGCTTCGTCCATTTTCTACTCAATTTCCTTTTCATATTAGTTTAATCTAGAGGCAGGACTACTGGCGCCAAAAATTATGCCGCGACGGCCGTGTCGGGTGCGGCTAATCTGTTTAGCGTTATATTGTAGGCCGCCCGGCTCCTTTGTGCGGTGAAAAAGGAAGAAATTTATGCGTTTCGGCGTTGTGTGAGTTTTTTGTGGGAATGTAATTAATAATTCGGCGGCAAAACTAACAGTGTTTTCGTTTGTTACGTCGCGCGTCGGCCGGATGATTGATGTCCACTGCTAAGATTGCAATTAGTACGGGGCAACAAAGAGCCTGTTCCTATTTGTGTTAAGGTTAGAAGCTCTATTTTTAACCGACTTCAAAAAAAGGAGGAGGTTCTCAATTCGTCGGAATCTTTTTTTTTTTTTTTTTTTTTATGTATGTTCCCCGATTTCTCGAAGACGCCTGGGCCGATTTGGAAAATTTTTCTTTTGTTTGAAAGGGTATACTTCCCAAGTGGTCCCATAATCATCAGGTCAGGATCTGATGATGGGATCCCGGGGAAATCGAGGGCAACCCTCAAATTTTATAGGCCTGCACATCGTTTTTCGCAAATTTTATGAAGTAATTTAAGTACTTGCGTATGATAATCATCATCTCATGTAGCTGAGCTGATGATGGAAGGTACAACTCCTTAACAGTAAGGAGTAAGCATCGACTGATTTAGTTTGTGTTAACATATCTTCGGAACTACAAGTCCGATTTAAGTAATTCTTTTTTTGTTGTACTAGGTATTGTTTAACTTACGGAATACTGCAAGTTTCATCAAAATCGGTTCAGTAGTTTTTGAGATACTTAGGGAATTTTATTAGCTTATTGTGCACGTGAGCGATGTTGTTACCGGTGCTACGGATTACAAAATTTTAGTGCACATGTAAGAGAATGATTTATTTGACAAGAATTTGGGTTGAATATTTAAACTAAAAAGAGTAAAATAAAAAAACTTTTTAAAAAAAAATGTAACCGCCTTCAAAAACAACCACAAAAAAGGGTAAAATAACCTACAAAATGACTTTTCTTTCAGAAGTCGGTGGCAAAAAAGACAATGAAATGATAAAAAATAAAGGCACCGACTTCTGAAAGAAAAGTCATTTTGTAGGTTATTTTACCCTTTTTTGTGGTTGTTTTTGAAGGCGGATACATTTTTTTTTTAAAAAGTTTTTTTAATTACCTATATAAATATCTATGATCCTAATGTAGTGTTTCTTGTGGCGCAAAATATTCACAAATCACAAGAAACAACGCAACAACATTCTCTAAAACATTTTATACATCCCTACGTCCATTGCACATAAACATCAACAAAACAAAACCATCCAACAATTTAACACATCCTTCACGTTATTCTCCATACAGTTATTCACTATAATGCCTAGCGAAGATATTTTGAAAGTGTTCGAAAACATGTCTGACCGGCATGGCAAGCGCGGGTGGTGCGTGTGGCTGCGTGGGCGCAGCGCGGCCCAGTCACGGCGCAGGCTCAGGTGGACCACGGCATTGTTTGTTTTGTACACCGCTACCTAGATGACTTTACAATCAGGAGTAGGTCTATTAAAATAGATTTGGCTCCCGTTACTAGAACTAGATCATTCAACTACTTATGTAAAACAAAATAACAGCCGGTAAGTTTTCATAAACGTTCCTCCCTAATTTAGGGAAAGCTCATTACTAAACAGCTAATTACGAACGTCGAAACTGAGAAGCGGTAACAAGTTGGTGCCAATTACCGCACGTTCTGGTGCCGCCTCGTGCGTCGCTCGGCACTGATCAGCTCGTCAGCTACTCCTGTCTCCACTCTTTATTTAGATAGCGGAGGATGCGAGCAATTCAGAACAAGTCGAGTGTGTTATTTGGCCGTTTTGTACGCGAACGTACCGTTGGTTGCGAGTCGGCACTCGGCACTGGTGCGGCAACATTTTAATTGACCACGCGATGTTGTGCCGCGTCTCGGCCGACTTTTTCTCCACTCCTCAAATTGCTCTAAAGTGCTTAATGAGAGATGCGTGCAATCGCCGTTTCCCCGTACGAGAAGCTGCTCTTATTTTACATACATAAATAGTTCAACACGACGAACTAATGCCGATTCTCGGTACTGTAATTGCGCCTGTGACAGGCTTCCGTCGCCTTTCCAGAGGCTGGCGGTTAAACGCCAAACGCCAGCGTCGCTTAAATTATAGTTATTTCGCATTAATAGCGTACACATCGACTAGTGCGTGCGCATGCTGCTCCGGGCACCATTGACATTTGCAACCAACATATTCAACTCGCTCGCCAATTTGTTTGACGGATACGTGAATAGAAAAAAATAATTACAAATGCATCCCCGGGCTTTAATATATCCATTTAGACACGATAAAGTTATTGTCTTTGACAGCCTAATGAAGATATGTAGAAATGAAAAAACTTTGTTAATCGATAAATAAGTAATAAACTTTATTACATAGCTAGTTTTTTCAATTAATGTGTATTATTTGTCTTTGTCTAGTTGACTTCATGTAGATACGCCTTCCGTTTATAAAGTTACTTGATGATAATGTTATAGCGACTGTACGAGACTTCGTCAGCATTGTTCGCAGAATATAAAATCAAATTGTAGATCATTAATTAAGTTCATATTTGAATATGGATATTACGTGACTTGAAGGACCTTAGCCACAAATATGTTTATAATGAAGGTCCAATTTGGTAATTTAATTACTTCCTCTCTATGTATACAACGTGTAACACAAAATGCGCGAGACCTCTCGTGGGGTAACTCAGCCCATGTTACTGAACAATGTTTGTTCTAAGACTATTGGAAATTCGCAAAAAAAAAAAAAATTTCATGGAGATGGGCCCGATCAATTTCTCATTTTGTATGAAAAAAACATTTTTTTTTTGCGAATTTCCAAAAGTCCTAGAACAAAAATTGTTCAGTTACATGGACTGAGTAAACCCACGAGAGGTCTTGCGCATTTTGTGTTACACGTTGTATAAATTATCCGTTGCGTACATAGGATGTTCAATACTTTGTAATCACCAGGAAGCGGTGATAAAGGTTCATGTCACGTACAGGTACCTATTTATTATAAAACGACAGGTGCATCGCCATTATTTTAAATTGATCAAGTGTTCTCTATACTAATGATTAATATGCGCATGATCGGCCAAGTTTTTCATACAATTCTACAAAGTAGTCATATATATTGGCTGCTAGTTAAGATATTAAATTAATAGCTAAAAAAAGTGGCGTATAAGGCGATAATTGATAAGCTCTTATCTCGTGTGTCAATGTATGGTCATTTTGTGAAGTATGTGCTTGTTATACTGATGAAAATTATTCACAAACTCATTAGAAGACTGTGTACGTTTTACATATTAATTGTAGTTTAAAATAAGGACCTAATATAGAGACGGTAGGTATGAATAAACTATGGTACATTTTCCCTTTTGCCAGAGAAATCGGTTACGGTGTTCGTAGGTCGCCCTTTAAAGATATTGCTTGTGGTAATGTGAGGGTAATACACGCAGCGCTGCCTTGAGCTATGTTTCTTACGTTTATGTCGGGAAAGCCCGTAAACTCTTGTCGGACGCTTTTATGGACGTTGCTAGAGGCTCTTTCAGCAAGTCGAAAACAACAGTGAAATCTTTGCCTGCAAATGAGTTCAAATCATTTTGGTAACTTATACTTTTAGTGCAAAACTAAAGGTAGATAGTCTTTCAACAAACTATATTTCGACAAATAGTGTGTTAAAAAATAAACTGACATCTTTATATTCAAATCACAACTGTAATTCTTTTGTTTGAGCCGTTACCCCAAACTACATACCGTTACCCAAATAAACTTTGGCTGTCAATTATACTAACAATTATTAATTTTTCTACTTATTGCTGTAACCCACTATTTCAGATATTATTTACTTACTAAAGTCCGATCTTAAAGCAGGAAGAATTTCGTACATTGGGTAGTGACAGGTTAAAGTACGAAATTCCTCCTGCTTCGCGTCCGGACTTTAGATACCTAATTATAGCTTCTCGGGTTGATTTTCAGGATTAGGTAAACCACGTTTGCCTCATTTGTGATTCGGAAAGCGCAGTAAGCGGTTGGTCCCGGTTGTTATAAATAGGCAAAATAACTAAGAAAGAAACGTAGGTGAGATGCTCTTGCCCTTGCGGCACCTACCAAGGGTCACCTAACAGTACTTTAATAGTTGTTGTGTCTCGCGACTGGGAATTTAGCACCATATTTTTGGTAATTCAAAAGTGTCTGTAACCAGCCTACTTGAGTCTTAAATGTAAATATTAAGCTGCATTCAGTAAGACTGGAAGCCTATCCAAAACATAGGTAGTTGGGAAAAGACTAGGCAGATGATGAGATCTTGACGAATCTTTTTAGCCACATGAGCCTGTTGTGCAAGCGCATTTTATTCTTTCTTGCGTTAAAACACCATTATAGAGCTTCCATAGAGTTTTGACCACAGCTTAATTGCTTAGTGGCTAACCAAAGACGAATCAAGTTTTAATAATGCAATGTCATTATTTGTCTTACAGATTGCAGGTACCTTTTAAGGGCAAATCTTTGGTTAAAAACCGGTTGAATGATCATAGCGATGGCCGCCAGTTGCAATCCAATTAATATACTCATTAAACCCTTGATCTTAATATCAGATATATTAAAGTTTTCAGTAATATTTTTAAGGAGTTATCTCTGCGTTTTATTTATTCTATGGGCGTTTTTTAACAAGTGGTTTAAATAAATAAGTCTGGTGATACCTACGTAGATTATTTTTTGTTGATAAATACAACGTATTGATATTATTGCGTTAATGATATTACTAGCCAGCGGTTTCACCAGTTGCAATTCGAAAATGATCCCACAGGGAGATAAAATCGGGATAAAAACTATCCTATGTATTAATCCCGATTATAAACTATCTGTGTACCAAATTTTATCTAAAATGGTTTGAGTAGTTTTTGCGTGAAAGAGTGACAAACATCCATCCATCCAAACAAAATTTCACGTTTATAATATTAGTAGGAAGTAGGATCATCATCATCAGCCGGAAGACGTCCACTGCTGAAAATAGGCCTCCCCCTTAGACCGCCACGCCGAACGACAATTCGCCACTTGCATCCATCGGTTGCCCGCGACCCTCACGATGTCGTCGGTCCACCTAGTGGGAGGCCTGCCTACGCTGCGTCTTCCGGTCTGTGGTCGCCACTCGAGAACTTTTCTTCCCCATCGGTTGTCAGTTCTACGAGCGATGTGGCCTGCCCATTGCCACTTCAACTTGCAAATTTTATGAGCTATGTCGGTGACTCTGGTTCTTCGCCGAATAAGTAGGAAGTAGGATAGGATAAATGTTTACCAGCGAGCCTAAACCGGGCACTTAGCAATATTCCAAACGAATCACTTCGTGAATGAATAGCCAATGACGTCGCTGAAAATGCATGAAATGAAACATAGGAATATTGGTTAAAGAGGCTGCTTCAGACCCGCAGCGGACCATTAGTCCTATTTCTAAGATTTTATTAAATGAAACAAAAAACATACATAAAAGTTGACGTTTCCCGAGACCTTATGGCTAACTTTTACCTTAGCCAGAGCCCCAGAGGCAATAACCATTGTCATACAATGTTGTAATGCCGCTAGTCTCTTCTCTTACGTCGACAGTCCATTTGAATAACAGTAGGCTCACTTCTTCTTAAACTTTGTCTGTATCTTCCTCAAACCTAGATTAGAGTTGAGTACGAATACAAATAAAAAATTAAAAAAATACTGCCTATTTAAATAAAAACTTTATATACTTATAGGGTTTTTCAACAAGACCTTTGTTTTCTAAAACAAAATAAAACAAAGAATATAAAGTAAAATGAATAAAAAAAATATTGTATTACATAGAGTAAAGTTTGGCAATTATGGATATCTAATAGCCGTAGTCGTATGCCACCTGCGGTTGTTCCACACAATCTTTATTGGCTAGTAGTTATTTTTAACTTATTTTTTATTTACACTAGTATGGGGTTATATTATTAGAAGTAAGTAATGTATTGATATAATAATAAAAGCAAAGTAGCGAGTGAATTTCAAATGTACTCATTAGGCCTTTTTATTTGATACCATAGATATTGATACCCATGTTGAGACTGTTAAAAACGGGCAAAGTAGGTAGTAAAAGCTATATAATGTATATATATTTCAAATGTGCTCATCAAGCCCTTTAATTTGAAACCCATGTCGATACTGTGCGATTATATTGTATTTTAGGTTACGACTTTACATCCACTAGAGGGCACCATATTAGATTTGGTGACATGCCACCTACCCTATAACCAGCGGACAACTGAGACGCTTCTAACGACACCTCATTTGTTATGTAATGATAAGTATTTTAGAAGTTATGAGGGAACAAACAAACATACATACATACATACCGGTCAAAATCATAACCCTTCTTTTGGCTTTGCCGTAGTCGGGTAAAAAGGTACTTGAAATCCAGGTATAACATTGCAATACTTTCCCCACTTCCATATCATATCACACTAAAATCACATCGAATCACACAAACAAAGATCCGCCTCACATTACAAAAGTAACAAAAAACAATATCAAATCAAAGCATCGTAAGATGTGAGATGAATCTCACCAATGGCGGCGAGTGTTCCCTCCATTGGCGAGGTGGATGTCACCGGGAACCTGTCCGGTGACGTCATATCCCGTATAAAAACGTACTCGCTGTAATTATGGGGATATTTCGGTCTCCGGTCTTTCTGGGTTATAAGAGTGAATGTAATGTGATTGAGGTTTGGTTTATTTTGAGAAGCGATTTTGGATGATGATGTTTTGAGTTTGTATGAATTGTTCGAGTTTAGTTTCAGTTTGTATTATTATTTCAGCACTTCAAGAGTAGTATATATCGAATTATTTAGTTGAAAATTTCATCACAATATTTTTTTTAAACTGTAAAAGAATAAATTCATATCTCTATATTTTAATATTATAATCGCTGTAATTAATCATATCCGAACGTAACCACTTATTTTCATAAAACCCGTTGAAACGCTAATCTATCAAAAGAGTTTTCCATAAAACGGCGTTCCATCTAGTCGGGGAGCGGCACTCATAGGCAAAGAGCTGTGTTTAAAATATTCCTCCCCATGAGATCATAGATAAGTGCGAAACTGACATTTGTACCGTTCGCAGATATTCTCGATGCCCTGACATACTCATCGAAGTATCGACTGGTCACGAATCGATTTAACATAAAATAAAATTTATTTAAATTTATGATAAAGTTATACGCGGATTAATTTAAAATACAATATTTGAGAAGTGTTTTTTGAATATGCAAATATTTATTATTGAGTCGCGTTTTTAATGACAGGCTTGGTGATCGATGGTGTCAATCAGAAAAAAAAATAACCAATGTTTGAACCACTGGAAGTTGTTGAAATATCTTTTTAATCATAAAGTTAGTGAATAAATATTTGCAGTACAAAAATGCCGTCAAAATCCAGTTTACTTATACTTTTTACCCCTCACTAAAAAGATAAATCTCGGAACCCTTGAGTGCATCGCTTCCTGAACAAGTCGTTTTGTCGCTGAGCACATTCCCGAGACGAATGACTTGATTATCATAAAACAGCAGTTTGCTTTCTCCGGACCAACTCCATTGGAAACCAGCACGTGGCCAGATGCAACATGTTTCCGTAAACAATATCGATTACAGCGAAAGATAACGTTTAAAAAACATGATACAATTAATCGAAACGCCAACTATGATTCAATAATACGCAGCCTAGTTGTAATTGCAATGTTTCTTTAGTTTCTGTCATCAACTCGTTGTATTGCGTCTAAATATTTTATTGTTTAATTAAAAGGACATGGACAAACTTCGAATGGTTTGTCAGTAATGGGTTCGTGTAAAGTCTCACTTTTTTATTAAATGATGTTTTGAAACTAGTCTCGTGAGTAATTACGGCGACGTTTAACTTTAAAATGAGGTTTGGTTTTTCGTTATGCACATATATTACAGTGCAGCAGCTTATTACAAGAGTTGCGATGTTTCGTTGAATGTCACATGTAAGCTTCGGAAATGTCTAGAGAGGAATTAAATGTTATTAAATCTTGTAAGTGTGTAACGTTCCGTCCAATTTCCCGAATCTGTAGAGATAGCAGGAACGAGCATCAGATGATACATTTATTTCTGCCACCCATGACTATTGTATAAGTATATCCAGTGTTTGTAATAAAGCAGATAGGATCTTACGAGCGACATTCAGTGCTATCTGTGCGATCTGGTGAGTACGTCACTGGCTGTGCCTGCGCCACCGGCTGTGAGGTGTCGCTCTCTTTGTTCCTAAGCCCACAATGTTGCTCGCATTATACGTAATTATTATAATGATTTCTGAGTAAGCGATTAAAATGTATATGGGGTTATACACTTGATATGTACAAGTACATGGCCAAATGATATTAATGGTTCGGTAAACTAATGTGCAGTAAGCAGGCTCCTTCCATGTTCCATTCTTAATAAGTCGTTCAACTTGATAATTATATTGAACTGCTGAATAATTACGAACGGCTGCGTTTAGTGCTTCATAAACATGATTTATTTGAATATATGACTTCATACCTCGAAAACGATGTGGCTTCATTTTAAGCGTTTCAAAAAATTTACAATAAATGCACCTGTTAAATTAAATATCTATGTTTGAGTAACTTTTTACAATGTAACTGATTTCAACTTCAAGTGATCCATGAAGCATTGTGATGGCACTATAAAAATTGGCTGAACGATGAGTACTGCTGCGCGCAATTTATAGGTTTAATTTCCGTACGGAACAAATATGTATTTGTATGATCCACAAGTAGTTGTTCCGAGGCTTGATTTTTGTGTTTTAGAGCTTACATGTTTGTATCTGCACCCACGATACATCAGAAATTCCAACGTTTTAAAAAAGGAATGTTGATTATTTTCTATATCGGAGAGGTTTTATGTCACAGAGTATTTTTTTTATACCGTCATGGCGACAAACAAGCATAGGTACTTACGGACTACCTAATGAAAAGAGGTCACAGTTACCTATGGATGTCTGCAAGACTAGAGGTATCACCTGTGTCGTTTAATGACCCTGTAGAAACTTTTAATATTGAAGAGACCCATGTTCATTGGAAAAACTCGGAAGTTCATTCAACAGCCCCAAGAAAACACCTTTCGAAAACGGCTTTCAAGGTGTGATGGTGAACTTACGATGGCGAGAGTTATGATGATAGAAAGTTGCTGTGAGCAACATTTCAAACAAAAGAAGAAAGAAGAAGAAACAATTCCAGGGAAAGGAGAGGAGAGAGGGGAGAGAATTTACATGAAAACCTGTAAAGAAACTAAGAAGCCATAGGGAGCAAAAGGATTGCAATAATTGAAAAGGTAACAATAATTGAAAAACACAATACTACTTAATCATCGTACCCTGCCTACCATGAATGAACACAGTACCAGTAGCTCCCCATGCTGTCATGTCAGTTTCCACATCATTTAACCCCGAGAACAGTTTCCTACGCATTACGCTTTGACATTTATATTCGCACTTTTTCTGCGCTGTTACGAGTTTACGCTGTTATTGTGTTTTTTAGAAATTTTGCACCGTGAGAACAATGTTCTGTGGCGCTTGTTCCGATGTTGTAGTTGTTGAAGAGTTTACGCCTTCTAAATTGTTGCTGTTTTGTTTTTTTACCGCGCATAAAATCATAGCGGATACTATAAAAAGATCTTCATGTTTTGCACCTTTATTTTTATTCCTGTATGTATATCTACAAACATAAAAAAATACCAAATTTAATTTGTAAACATTAATTTTGAATTAAAAACTAAAAAATTAACTTTATTTTTATATTAAAACGAATATCGTTTCTGTTCAGATTCTCAATCTGTGAATAATTTCTTCTGTTCAAAATTATCACTTGACTACACCTTCTTTATTGTGTCGTACAGCGATTAACTGATTCCTCTAATAGTACTTGCATTAAACTGTATTTTCCGTCCAGATTTATTAAAAACACATTTAGCGAATCGACATGGCCAGTCAAAATTATGAACAAGCAACGTTTTTGCAACACTTACATTTCCACTCGGCTCAAAGATCACAACAGTAGGTCGTAACAATATAACAGGTTGCCAGTGCAGCGCCTTGGGTCATGATTAAGTAACCCTTCTTCCATTCAGTCATCCAACTCAGCAAAATCGAAGAAAATAAAAAGGTCAGTGGAATGATGAGACAAAACCTTTAATTAAAAGACAGTAGGTAAAATACTGAAGTAATGGAACTTTTCTGAATGCTGAATGGAACGAGATCGACTTGTGTCCGTCCGTCATCGCCTGCGCACTGTCTTCGTGTCTTCGTCACGCAAGTCTCGACTCACGCGCCGCGCCTCAAGCGCGACGATTATAATTTCGAGCGCCGATCAACATGAAAATGAAGGTCCATAAATTTATTAGACATAGTGTCGGCTCACTGGCCTGGGGCTCGCATTATATAAAATATGTCAAGAATTAAGCATTATCATACAGAGAGCATTTTTACGCGGATAAAAATAATGTAATCTGCTTCAATCGCGATGTTACTCACAGATATTGTGTTCGAGATTATCTTTTGAGGATCTGAACAGCCGAAAAAAGTCTTATCTGATTAATTTATTGTCCAAAGTTATTTTATAATTACTAAATAAATTCATAATAACTGTAGAAATTAATGTTTTAGAACTTTTTGAAATTAAAATTGACTTATTAAAACTAGTATTAAGTACAGTATTACAATCTATACATATAATAAAACTGTAGAAAAGAAATTTTTGTACATTAAAAAAAAATAAAAAAAATATAGCCAGGATGTTAAAGGACAACCAATAGAACCCATTTCCAGCATTTTTAGAATTTTTGTCTGTTTGTCTGTTTGTCTGTTTATCTGTTTGTCTGTTTGTATGTTTGGTTATTCGGGCATCACGTAAAATGTACGAAATCAATGTAGATAATTTTTATACACAACGATTTAGCGTAACTTGAAGTAACATTTAGTTTTTGTTTCATTGCAATCGGTTCAGTCTATCAAAAGATATTTGAATTTAAAGTGATCCAGAAGTAAAATATTACGGTCAGTTCACACCGAGACGCGCAGTTCAGTAGCGCGATCTAGCTTCGAATAGAAAAACTACATATTCAAATAATTCATCTAAACCAACGATAACACGGTAGATGGCGTTAAAAAAAACCTGGAATAGAGGTGTTGAATTGAAGTAACATTATGTTTTTTATTTCATCGTAATCAGTTTACACCTTACAAACAAAAAATGTAAATTAATTAAAGCGATTTAAAGGAATCGTAGAATAGAATAGGATAGGATGGGATAGGATGGGACAGGATGGGACAGGATGGGATAGGATGGGATAGGATGGGATAGGATGGGATAGGATGGGATAGGATGGGATAGGATGGGATAGGATGGGATAGGATGAGATAGGATGGGATAGGATGGGATAGCATGGGATAGGATGGGATACGATGGGATAATATGGGATAGGATAGGATAGGATGGGATAGCATGGGATACGATGGGATACGATGAGATACGATGGGATACAATGGGATAGGATGGGATAGGATGGGATACGATGGGATACGATGGGATACGATGGGATACGATGGGATACGATGGGATATGATTGGATACGATGGGATACGATGGCATACGGTGGGATATGATTGGATAGGATGGGATAGGATGAGATACGATGGGATAGGATGTGATACGATGGGATATAATGGGATACGATGAGATACGATGGGATACGATGGGTCACGCATAGGTACGACCTGTTTCTGGGGCTGCCAGCGCCGGTAAAGGCAGGAACGGGCAGGCTCCGGAGTACGCCCATACTCATACATACAGAGGCATTTAAACGTAGATTTTTCACTTGCACGAGCATGCGGGCGGCGAGTATGCCTGGGTCGACGGCGCGTTGTGTTCAACACGCGCCTCAATGTGTCATCACAATGACGGTCCCCCCCTTAGAAGGCCAAAGCCTGCCGGGGTCGCGGAACTATCGAATTACCTTGACCCCGGAACGTAAAGGCCTATTATAGGATTTATAGGACATCGAGGATTTTAATCAGTACAAGTCTGACAATCCCTCTTTCCCTGCCCTGGGTGGGGACTCATTTGATGATTTACGTACGCATATTTATGTATGCTCCAGAATGATGGTTTACAGCTAATGTTGTTAATAAAGAAGCACTAAAAAATTACATTGTTAAGTTCCGACATCCACGCGAACGAAGTCGCGGGCACAGCTAGTTCATAAATATAATTTGCAAATTATAGATTACTAATATTGCCATCCGGATGCTGTACACGTATTGTATTTACGAGTATATCGTTGTAATAGGCGTCATTGAGTGACCTGGTCACCGTGAGATCGGTATGCGCAATTTTCAGATACAGGTTTTTGATCCTAAACAGAGATATAGCACCCACGTCCACCGCGAGGGCAAACTTATAAAATGTAAATTTATTGCGCGATATTTTACATGAATTCAAATTGGCGGCAATATATCGCTTGCCTTTACATTACATCACGTAATTATGCCGCGCACAATTATTATAATTTTCCTATAATGGCGCCCGTGAGGACGTGCGAAAAAACGTTTTTAAAAGGTAATTCACACTGATTTATGGTCCGTACAGTGGTTTCATTAATTTATCAAACAATCTGTAAATCAACTATTTTAAGTTGCTTTGCACGTAGTCGACGGTTGTAGTGAAAAGGTCATTAAGCTGGCGAGTAATTATAACGTAAACATCTGCATCCACAACAAGTGGTCACGGAACCGACGCGGGCGCAGCTCCACGCATCTAATCAACGGTGATTCATCTAACGAAATATAAAAATTAATTATATACTCTGTTCTCAAATCTTACCTGAAATCGTGATTTTAATTACAACCTACATGCAATGATTTATCGTGGACACACGTGTGTCGATGATTTATGTAATCTAAGTGGAGAAAAAACTTCAAATATATCCCACCAGTGATAACGTTTTCGTAGACAAACGCTATTTGTAAAACTATTAACTATCTGTCATTAAAACTATTAATTACAAAGCGCATTGAATTTCCAAGATTCCTAGTCCCCGCGTCGTGCGCGTGAAAGTGGACACCTTTCACATAACTAGCTTTAATTAAATCTATGGCTGTAATTATGTCCTTTGCCCCATTTGTTCGGCTGGAATTATTATACATAATTATAGGCCACGTTGTCTTTGAAATCCAACGTCTATGTACTGAATACGTGATCGGCTAAATTACTCTTCCACTTGGGACGGTGGAAACTTAATTGTTGGATTTTAAATTTTTGATCAAATAACACCTGAAATAAGCTTCAGCAGCATGAATAGTATCTAATAGGTTGATAATTAAAGGCGGTGATTAAGGCGTGGTTCATCCACTTAACTTACATATTCCCATTTCTCTGGTATTCTAAAATGTATTAGAATTTGTTAATATCTTTGTCGCCAATGAAACGTCTATGACAGTAATTAGTTTTACCGAATTGATGAAAAATAACGCCTATAAAAAGAGGAAAATACTTTGAATGTAAACGAGAGAAAACATCGTCATAAAAAGTGATACGAATTCCTGAAAGCAGGTCATGTAACATTCCAATCAGTCTGTAAACCTCGTCGTGTATGTCTCAGATAAATCCTCGTCGTCTGTAGTCACCGAGATCCTTGCTCTTGACTTAATGTGACTTTTATTGCTTCGCTGCCAGCCTCATTGTGCTCCCCTCCTTGGCTGAACAAACACAACCTTTCAGCTCTCTGCTTTTAAACCAGCTGTTACACGTTAATGTCACTTTAATACTTTTCTTAGTAAATGTTTAACATTCGGAGTATTGCTTCGAATGGTCTATTGGCATGAAAGAGAATGGGCAGACAAGGAAAAAGTTTTACGACTGAGTTGAAGTCGAAGGATAATTTTCTCGACTTTTTTATCAACCATTGCATAATCTACTTATTAACTATGTAAGTAAGTACTTACATTAAGGAATCGTATATTCAAATAAATAATGAAAACTTATTTTCCATATCAGTCAGTAGCGTTTTAACTAATATTTTATTGACATACTTAGGTACTGTCGACTAACTTAATACTGAACCTTTTTAAAACAAAATTCGTGATCACATCTGTGAATACCTGAAATCATCATCATACATTTACCATTAGCATAATACCTGTAAAACCCAAAAAAACCCTAGGGTTATAAACTGTCCGCAGGTTAAACAAACAATGGTTGATACCCCCATGCGGAGGCAAATCAGCCATATGTTGTGTTGTGTCAAGTATAATGGGGGCGAAGGGGGAAGTGACCGCGTCATTCATCACACGACCGCAAATACCAACCGTTTTCATTTTCACTGTACTAAGGTAAAAAGGCTACTGTTTTGTGGCCTAATACTGAGATGGTTCCGTAGATTTTAGATGTAGTATAGGTATTAAAGGTAATTGTATTCTTGAACATTCAGGAGAGAACTCCGAAATTATGGCTTAAATTAGTGATATATGAATTCTATAATACTCTTTAATGCATTTTTACTAATATAATATAGACGTTTAGACGTTGATTTGTTTTTAATATTCCTGTTCAACAAAATAAATACATAAAAGAAGCATCCAATTTTCCAAATTTTCTTTCGTTGATGCATTAAAAAACACTGCCTCACACTAGGAATTTTAACTATATTGTGGGATACATTTTAAGTATCTGTCATCTTAGGTTTATTTCCAACAAGAAGAGAAAACATACCTAAATAGCTGACGCTGGCCTCACAGATACTAGGATGAAATGGAACTGGGTTGGATAAACATGGCGCATGTTGAATTAGCAGTGGGCTAAAATAACCACGCAATCGAGCCCAACTGGCAGGAAACAACAACACGATATGCCCAGTAGGAGATGATGGGATGAACTGGCCTACATGAAAACGCATTACAAAACAATCCTACAAAATTTGGAAGGAGGTAGTGGGACAACATAGGGTCATAGTTCATAGAGTCATGCGTGAAAAAGTAAACCGAAACATAAGTCTAAAAAACTCTGTGCTGTGTATTTTCCACTATTTTATTACTACTTAGAATAATAAAAGCTTGACAATGGCTTTAGTTTCTTAGAGTCATAATGATCAAGGTCCTCACGCAATCATCATTGGCTGGATAACGTAATAATGGGCATTCTTACAGCAGAGCATTAACTCATAATATTAACGTCACGAAATATTATGAAGGCGTTCTGTCTGTTAACAGGTGATTAATTACCAATCATCGTATTAAATGCTTGAGTAAATTAGTTTCCCTTGTAATTCTTCACTTCAAGCAATTTGGGCGGATTTTTGCCAAGTTAAAAAGCACAAAAAAGGTTTCGTTTTCTTTATTTTAAGTCTAAAGAAATACAAATCTGTAAAAGCTCTGCTTACCCCTTCAAAAATGACAGGCGTGACGGTCACGTACACATTTGATCAAAACGGTACCCTAAAAACGAAAGTCGCACGCCCGTCCGATAAAGCCGTTAACGCTTTTCGCCATAGTTTTTTTCAACAAACATGTGAAATGCAATATTTTACACAAAGGGGAGTTTGTGGTCGTAATGATGGCCGAGTAATATTCTTCTTCCGCCCTGCATTAGGTAATGAACCTTAATTGGTTTATTAAGGCTCTCTTTGGAACACTCTTGAGTGTGAAATGCATTACGGTTTTGTGGAGTCACTTCCTGTATCTCAGGGATCGAGTAGGTTCTATTCGGTATCGATTTGGGACACTAAAAATATTGGGCAGTAGCATTTACGAGTATGACGACTTCGGAACAAAAGCTTTGACGCTATGTGTCGCGGTTCCGATTCTCACTCACGATTAAAGAGAAATACCTAGTGTGGGGCAAGATTAAAAAAATGTTTCGCGTCTCTAAGTGATTTATTGTCAAGTCCGGTGGGGGTACTCTGATGAAGAAAGATGCAACTGCGGAGCCTCATCGCAAACGATGGCCCACCTTCTCAACTGTACTCTGTGTAACTCCACCTGCACTCTAAGGGAACTGTCCGAGGCCACCACCAACGCCATCAATGTGGCAGAGTTTTGGTCGAAACATACAATTTAAAGGAATCATCGACACGAAGAAGAAGAAGAAAAAATTATGGTGGATGATTTGCTCACTGATAGGCAGCTTAAATCACCGACTCGATTGAAATGACCTTCAATAAGGCAACGAGGCTACTTAAAAGATCGAAGAACCTGCGTTGTAAGTCACGATCTCCAACAATGAAATACAGCTAAGATTGTTGCTATGATTGATACAGCTAAGTTGTTGATGAAATAAAGGGGAGATCAGTTATTTATGAAGTAGCTACTGTGATGATATACAGTCTTAGCAGTTAGACATACCTACTTGACTAACATTGTTTACTAAGACAAAAACGTAACACTGAAGACGTATTTTTATTTCAGTTGATGTAGTCTTGCTACTTTTTCACAAAATCTTGATTTACATATCTGAAAAACTAATGTTCTGTTTTACCAGTCATAATATTCCTCGTCCATAGAAAATAAGAAAAGGAATTAGGTAATATAGTTACGGTAACTCATAAGTAAGTATTTCAAGTTGATATTTCAATTATTTTATGAACAGTCTGCTGAAGAAAATTAGAAAAGTTCAAAGCATTCATTTTAAGAAAGACAGCAGCCACTTGAGTTGTCCAAAAATGAGCAATTTTCTTGACTCAATAGTTTCGCGTTCAATCAAAGTGAATAATTAGTGTAATCCCCAGCTCTGTCCTTTGTCGTCAGTAAAACGAGACGGTTGCTAGGCAACACAAGCGCGGGTGCGGGCGCGAATTAATTTCGCCACAATTACTCGGTCGCGTTACTAATTGAGACATCAAAGAGTGGCGACGGACGGTCGCCGCCGTGCTCTCGCACTTTGTTGTCACTCGCTGTATTATAATGCTTGTGGTTTGAGTTCATGTTAGCTCTTTTGTTTAGTTGTTAATCTCATTTAGAAGTTTATCTAAAAAGCCTTATAAAAATCTATGCTTGAGCACTGAGCAGTGAGTTGATCGGTTTTCCAGAGTGTAATAGTTTTTTTTTCAAATTTACAGTCCATGTTGTGTTAAATTCTAATTTTCGATATAAATAATAGTATAATAATAGATAGGTACTGCAACCTCAAAACAAACCATCTTATCAAAATATAAGAACACTATTCATATATCTGAAAAAAATGTACAGGACATTATGTAGTCTATCGAGTATGTTATTCTGTTTGCTGACACACGACAAATCGTCATTACAAACAAACCACAGAACAATTAAAACGGCACTTATCCACGTTTGTTAAAGCTAGCTGATAGACTTACTGCCCTAAAGCTATATACATACTAACGTGGCTGGGTGTAGGTGTATTAATACTGTGTCCATTAAGGTGGTGGACGCACTGTTTGCACTGGCCGACCAACCGCAATATGGGGTCACCTGATAATGGCTGCGTAATTACGCCACCATTACAGGCCCGGCTGCATGCTCAAACACCGCACTTCTTGTTACACGATCAAATGTCTCAGACGTGACTCGTTGCTACCAATACAAGCATTATCTAGATTCCAAATAAATTATTCACAAGCGCGACCGGCGGGCGCCTGCCTGTGCTCACCTCAAGGGCAAAATAAGTAGCGTTCGCGACTGCGTAATATTTAATAGCTCCATCTATCTCAACGAGCCTTCAAAATCAGCCAATTCATAACTAAGTTAACACCAATAAGTTTCGAATATCACAAGACACGATTTCCAAAAGAATCGATAAAATGAAAATTGGTGCGATCAAAAAGCCGAAGGTGTCGGCTGGATATTAATGGTCCCGACCACATCAATAACGACGTGGTGCGCCTGTGGGTGTGTGGGTGTAGTAATGCGATGCAGTTGTTTGTCGTGAACATAATCATAGTTTACAAAATAGCACATTCACAACTGTTTGTTCGGCTGATGGAATTTTAAATTACATTTGTAAAGTCGAAAGTTTTAGTGATTACGATGGCAGGTAGAGAGACGAGGATGTCTGACAGCGGTGTCCGTCAAGACGTTTGCGAGGGAACAATCGATCCAGCTCTCCGTACAATTTGCGTAGTGGCAGCTCCTCCGGCAATTTGTGTCCGTCGCCTTCGCTTGCCGTTACTCGGTAAACGCTACTGGAATATTGTGCAGCCTGTGGTTGTGTTCCCACTTTTAAACGTACAGTCGTCCGGACGAGTGAGATACATGCTAATTATGGGCAATTTTCAAAATCGATCGCCGAGCTTTTGCCCTGCTTGTGGCTTCCTGCGTTCGCTCGTTCTCGAGAAAACGTAAGCAAACACTCCGCTTGAAATACCTGCTTTAGACATTTATTTGCGGTTAGTTTACTCTCTACACGTAGTTGTATGTCGTAGTACCGAACAAGCGGCGGTAATAGGCTTGTTTGAAAAGCAACCTAGAACCTATAAAATCTATCCAGAAGTGACTTACAAAAGTGAATTATGAGTGTCCGAACAGGGGCTCGCTGTAGCTACCATTTAATAAAGGTATCATCGAGATATCGACGGTTTGATCTGATGACTGGTTGCGCAATAGCGAGCGCAGTTAGATCGAATTATCGATCGATCGATGGCTTCTAGATTGCATCTCAATAATCCTTGTCCGAGATATCGCTCCAGATTGCGGTACGAGCGTGCGTCTAGCTCTTGCCGTCTTCCTGAATCCAGTATAATGAAAAGCTGGAACATACTCGTATTACACGTCTTGGAGTGTTCGCAGCTATTTTTGATTTAAGTTGAGTCGAGCTCTAATAATGGCATTCGTTTGGAAGGATATTAGGTATGCGTCTCGGTCGGCGATGTCGTTGAGACTGCACGCCGGTGACCGTCGGGACGCGGTAATTGATGACGTCGCGGGCAAGCGGTGTCCGCCCATTTTCCGTCAATTTTCGTCACTTGAGTGATGGTAGAGCGTCCCGCCCACGGCGGCGCCCCCCGCGCCCGCCGCTCTCCCCCCGCAGAGTCCCGCGAACGGCACGCGCCGCGCTAAATTTAAATGGGATGAACTTGTAACGGGCGGCCGCCGTCAAGGAATGTAACCGGCATGATACGTTAATCATACATTTGTGACAGTTACATTCATTCTGAGACTTCGGTGAACCACCACAAAAAATTCGACATTGAAGTTTTTCTATTTGTTTCATCATATGTCATGTGAGCAGATTTAATCTGTATCTTACGGAAAAGGGTGTGTGTATATCAATTTATTATCAACAAAGTTGCTCACTACGCCTATATTGTGACAGCTCCAAACTATCCAAAGTAAAATAGCCCCTTTCTTTCATTGTTTCCCTCGCGGTGCAAAGTCAGCGATAGACAAAGCCACCTAATTTCCCCTGCAGTAACAATAGCCCATGGGGATATAAATAAGGTGGGAGCACTTAATGAACACATAAACTGAAGAGAGGTAGTGGACCGGGAGACAACTGGTTGCCATGACAACGCTCAGATGAGAGCTATCAAGAGCGGTGCTTGATTGTTGACGAAAGTGACTACAGAAATCGAGATTATATTATAAACTTTATTATGAAATGTATCAAGCAAACTACTACGACTACAACTCCTTTCTTATAGCCTAGAATATCTAAAACCCAAAGATCGAAGTATAACTCAGCATTGTAAATAAGAAAAGAACAGAGGCCTTAACATGAGTTTTCAGTTGTTGTGATGGATGACGTAAAGTAAACTGGAACTTTGACATTAATTTCAATGAAAAAAATTAGTTCCTTCTTCGCACACCAGAGGCGCTGTTCCATTTTTCCATACAAGAAACGCCGTAAATACTGGAAAGACGCTGTATGTGAATATGTAGTACGAAAAATACAGTATAACCAGTTAATCCACTGTAAGCGTAACTCTTTTGCCATAGTTCAACATATTTAGAGATCATCATTATGAAAGGATTTTCAGACCCTCCTCAAGTAAAAGGGGTCAGCAAAGCTTTAAAGCTTCGTACGAACGAACATATTTCGATGAATTTGATAATGGCCTAGTATTTGATAAATCAAGTCTACAAATCCAATGTTGAAATACATAAATTAAAATTTCATTACACATAATTTACACGTGTACAGTCCAATTAAAGAATCTCATACTAGAGGCGCCATTGTACAGTCGCGTACACTCATGCAATATGTTTTTGCTGTGTTTTGACTTAAAACAATCAATAAGACAGTCGTAATAGCCAAGAGTCTGATGGGCCGCATCATGCGATGCTTGTGAGCACGTGTTCCTTTTTATTACGCCTATTATGTTGTCAGATGAAAAAATATTAAGTATATTTAAGTGTTGCTATTGTTTTTTTTTTCATAATTGCTTGGAGGCATTGACATCGTTTTGGTTGAGGTCTGGATATTTATAGGCGGTGAGTTTTTCAGAAGAAATCTGAACATGAAACATTGTTTGTGTGGAAATCTTATAAGAAATACACTGAAATATTGACTAATATCATAATTATCAAATGTTGTTTTGAGGCGACGAAGAGCAACGTAGACTGTTGTAATAATAAATTGATCGTTTACAAACAGTTAATTCGAGTACTCCACTTTTTATTCGCAGAACAAAACCGTAATCTGCATCCTTATGTATAATTGCACATAACTGCTGTAACACGTCATCCAAATAAAAAAAAACTAAGTGTAGCACTGTAACAGTTACATTGGCACAAATCTGTGTTGAAACAAACAATTGTGGGATTGCAATGCAAAGTAATTGGCGTTGATAGGCGATTTCGTAAAACTGTGGCAAGCTAGTCGGTCAGTAATTATAAGTTAACAATAACACGTTGTCAATGTAATTGAAGGTATCACAACGTCTTTACATAAGTTCATTATATATCGGTAATCGTGTACAAAGTGGACGTTTAATGTCGCGTGCATACCGGGTGATTTATGAAGCTGCGTGCCGCGGACGGCGCGACTGATCTCCGGACTCCGCGACTATCGCGGATCAAGCCACTTTTTTTTTGTCTTTGAATCTTCACTTGATATATTCCGACGTCATTTTGAGACAAGTTCTTTTGTTGAATTAATATTGGTGAACGACAGGCTGTTCAGTCTTAGTATTTTGTATTTGATTGATTGGTATTTGATTACCTAGGGTACTGTTTTGAGCTCTACAAGAACGATCACATGATGGTAAACTTGTAACAAGACGTTGATCGTTGTGTCGATAAGGCATGAATTACTTTAGGAATTCATTCACAACTTTCTAAAATTCATAACATATTTTATACTTTGCATTTACATGGTCAATATGAGCAATGTCTCGTCGGTTTTAGTGCTGAGACAAAACGAGATATCACAGCGGCATGGTTGACGCAACCGAGCCGGGCAGTAAATCGCGAGGCGGGGCTATCGATACAGCCGATACCGCCGTGATTTACCTAACAAATAATAAAGGAACGCATCCACCAATCCAATGGCTCTTATCGATAATTAATTCCGTTAATCCACACCCGATGTTAATTAACTCCGTGAGAACACGATACAAAAGCTGAAATCTAATTTAACGTTGATTGGTGTTGTGGATGGTAGGATAATCTAATCGGTTATCTTTACAGCTGGTCTGAGCACTGTACAAGATGTTGTTCAAGTTGGAAGATATCTGTTAATGTTACGTAGCGTGTAATGCTTTCTTTTTATTATTGAAACATTCAACCAAATAGCATTTGTCATAATTATGTGACCTCAAGGAAGGTTTTATCTACTTACATAAAGGCGTCTAAACTTTACCATTACTGACCACTAATCGAAAAACGCTGAGAGCCAAATTCCACCAAAGCTCACAAAGAGTCCTGAGGCTAAAAGTCCGAAGAGGGACTAGCGACAAGCCGCGGCGTCACGCTGCCTACACACGACGGAAACGCTCCGCTCATGCATTATTCAAAAGCGAAGGCAAATACAAATAAATAGGCACGAAATAAATACAAACAGGCTGAATGGAGCCACGGCGGTGGGCGGGGCCGCGCGACATAAATATCGCTCGGCCTGTCATAAGACCGGCGGATATCTGGCCGGGCTATTTCGGACGAGACGCCTTACCGGCTTGTCCTACGAACACGAACGTATACGAGTACGAATCGACTTTTATACCGCACTAACATTCGTGGAATTATTATCTGTAATAAATTTCGCGCTTGACAAATATCCACATAATTGTTGGGTTGATTTATCTCGTCTTTTAATCAAATATCGACGATTATAGTCATTTTATTTAATCGTGGAGCTAGACAAATCGTATATTGATAAGGAATGTGGCTTTAATCGTTTTTGAATAAATAATAACAATTTATGTATTACATCACAATAAATTATTGTCACAGAAGCAATATTATTTTAATTTAACTAAGCTTTTTCTTTTATTGTGCGGTTTCTGGCCATTTTTGCCTCGCAATAAATGCAAATATGAAGAAAAAATATTTGCAGAGATAGCCACTTGGTCATCAACTTAGAGGTTGCAATTTAACAAATTAAAGTTAATGATAACACAGCCTGTAGGCTGCATCATCACGACTGCCTTGCCTCATGCCATCAGCAATATCTTCACTATTCCTCGCACGAAGTTCACACATGTTCAATATCGTATCGATTATAGCTTTTTAATTTTCCGAAATTATATTGTTTTAATGGAGGACATGATTGTTTAATCAGTCGCAGCTGCTTATGTCACACTGGGTTATTACGCGGACGAGAGAGAGGTTATTATGTATGCAATATTTATCTTGAGCATGCATGTGCGCATGGCTGGATACCTACATAAGACGTGCGTGGATAGCGACTTGCACTCGTCCACTCTCCTTGCCTTAAATTACGTGCAATTTATTGCTCAAGGGCCACTTTAAATTATCGTATAATAATTTACAAACAATTATTTCATCAAAACTATAATGACGATCACAAGTTTAAATCTCAATGTTGATGATGTCACGTAGATGATCAGTTGATCACATCATATAGGTGAACTTACAAGCTGCATCACAAGTGGTTGAAAATGGACATAATTATAATCGGCTTTATTACAAAACGTGGTTTAACTTTGACCAAGCTTTAAATCAAAAATCAATTTTTGAATTTCAAACTTTATTCCAACTGCTATAAAATTCTAAAATGCACATTGACAACTTAGCCCGGGATCTAAACTCGGTTTTTGTATTAATAACTTTACGACAGTAGAAATAAAGTTCGAAATTCAAAAATTCATTTTTGATTTAAAGCTTGGTCTAAGTTAAACCACGTTTTGTAATAAAGCCGAATATGGCTAACACATCGGTGGTCCTTAGAAACATCATTATCATCATCATTGACAGGATTTTTCCACCCACTACTGAGTCTATGTCTCCTCCTTCCTTTAGTGCCATTCTTCCCTCGCCTGTGTATAGAAACAAGGATCGGTACAAATGCATAAAATATTCAAAGTATCAGAGTTTCTGTAACTACTCAAGTTCTGGGTTGGTACCTACTCTAAATATTAGAAGGCATTAAAAACATATTTTCAAGTGGGTCACATCACAACACAGTATGAAACATAACCCTTTCTTGGCAGTCGGGTAAAATATATCTTTGAGAAATGACATGGCCAGTTTCTGCCTAGTTACTCAGTGACATGTACAGCTTACATGCCTAGTTATAAATACATAAAAATGTAAATATAAATTACTAAATGATTTACGTTTCCGTACAACTTCCGAAAAAATATTTCGACATAAATAGATGTTTTACGTTTCCGGCGTATCGGGGCAGCACGCTATTTCGGATAAACGTTCCATTCCCTGTTAAGCTAAAATATGAATGCTTTGTAAGAGTAATATTAAACATTATTCTTACTGTAAAATGATTATTCACTTTTGCAATTATAATAAAAAACTTTTTTGTAAATTATTCGAATGCTATGAAACATTTATTTTAAATTACTGAATTAATAACTTTTTCCTGCAACAATGAAACGAAACGACATGACAGGTTCGACAATCGCTTGACATCCGTCATGTTTTTTGTTTGACAATTTGACATTCATTTCGTTTGTGTTCGCAGCTTGCGCGTGCGCTTATTTTTGTTTTTAAACTGTGCGATTATCTTTTCTCTATGCCGACCATTGCTATTCTACACGGACTGATTCCATTGCCCAACGATTATCTAGTGCTTTTAATACGGACTTGATTGTGCTTACGTTTCGGACATTGTCAACAATAATACAACAATGAGGTGTATTAATTGCGGTATAGCTACGGGACGGCTAAGAAGACATGGTGTATCTTCGTTAGACATGCCTTTCCAAACGATGCTTGTGCAATGGCTAACAATTCAGGTATGTACTTAAAACTTATTATGAAAACCTACAAATAAAACACGTTATTTTGTGTTATGTAAACAGCGAATGCGAAAAAAATGCGAAAAAAAAGCGAATGAGCGTTCTTCCATTAACCGGCCCGGCCAGCGCCAACGCCATGCCGGTGCCGGGGAAACAAAAATGTTTGTAGGTAGTAATATAACAAGACGTGCCGGCAAAACGCCCATTGATTTGTAGAAGAAATTATTACTTTGGTATATTTAATTAAACAATTGATTTTCACCTATTGATATTTAAAAAAGTATTTATTTAGAACCTTTTCATATTACAATAGATAAAATGTAAATATATCTAAACTCTCATATTCTACTACTAATTTTCTTTTACTGCAAGACTTCAGGTATTTATGACGATGATCTGGTATTTAGGCTGGCCCAGACACCAGACCAATATTACTCCTCCAGCATCATTTTTAAATGATATTCTTGTAAGAATTATTGAATATTAAATATTTTATTCACATGTTATTCAATGTTTCTTTTTATTTTAACACTGCAACTATATAGGGCACTACCTATACAGGTCCAAGGAACTTATCATTCCATTGCTGTCCCAATACTGCCAGTGTTTAAATTATACATAGTACATCACATCAGACTTGAGAGAGCTGGACTTTTAACAATGTTTTCCTTCACAGTAAAGAAAATAATAAGTTAATATTAACTCGCATGATTTCTGAAGACTTTGTAATACTGGGCTTAAACTTGAGAATATAATAACGAAATGGTTACCCAATACCTGTCCATTGACAAGGGTCTCTTTATACCCACGCAAAATAATCTTGATAATATTGAGGTAAGAGCCCGAGTAGGTTCATGACCAATTGATGCTTTTTGTTAATTTCTAGGAAATCTGAAGTTACTGGATTATGTAACTTTTACAGTTAATTTTACAGCATATTATGTTCAAAATAAACCAAAATTGGTTACTGTACATGATTTTTTATATGCTAGGCAGAGTGCCCTAAGAAAATGGGCCATCTCCTTTAAATGAACGTATCTTAAAACATGCATGTCGCTTTTGATGATGCAATCAAGTGTAGGTACCTGCGTAGCTTAATTTAATACTCAAGATATTAAAATTTTAATGCCCTTAAATTCAAGATATTCATCACTATTTACAAGAACAAAATAATTTCAGGAAAAAATAAAACAAAAACCAATTTTGTGGTTCTTTAACGTTGACTAATGGAATATAATTGGCAGGTAATTTGCGGAATATAAAATTTTAATTGAAACCCTGAGTCAATTTCGCTATATCCCGGTAAAAAGCTCAGCGTCGCCCACTTGTCCGCTGCTCGTAAATTGCGCGAATCGCCATAAATTGCATAAAATCGCCAATTACAAGGATAATGTCGGGAGCGAGGGCGGCGGCGCAGGCGCAGCGCTGCGAACACGCGCTAGCGATCTTACGACGTGCCAAAATCAACTCAATCTACTACCTCTTTAGGCTCGGATAGATACAATAATGTAATAATTAGGGTTCTCTGATCGCGTAACGGAATTAATCCGTTGAGGTTGTGCGTCACGTGTCCTGTAATGGCGGGTCGATAGCTAAATTTATTTTTAACCTCGCTTCGTGATTGAACTTTTTTGTTCGATGTTTTTAACGTTCGGAGCTCGTCCTCGGATGATCCTTTGTAACCGACATAATTTGGATTGAGATGACTGCTTTTGATAAGGTTTGTTTTGATTTAGAAAGCTATATATTTTAGTATAGGAGCGGCACACATGCAGTTAATTGTCATACTGCATACCTATTAAAAAAGTGACTGTAGTTGAAACTACAGCAAATTTTACTTCATGAAGTTCTCAAAACGATACCTAGTGACGTTAGATAAACTTTCAGTTTCACGTATGTCTTTTTAAGCAGGATCGAACTTATACTGTTAGAAAAGTGTTCCTTTTCGCCTTTCAAAGGGCTAGACAGTGCGTTTAAGCGTGATCTAGTGAGCTGCAGGTTGGGTGCGCACGCGGTGACGGAGTAATGGACAGCTCACGAGCGCGCCATTACGGATCGTCCGGCTGCCCGCTGCCGCATGGACAGCCTAGCTGGAAGCTGGGAAGAGGTTTTTCTAAGAGCTAGTTTTAGTAGTTTTAAATCTTTATTAGAACCAGTAACTGTAGGAACCAAAAACGTCTTTGTTACAATGTTGCAAATTAATGATTTTGCTTTAGGAATGTTGGAATCTCAAATCGCTTTGAAATATTATTTTGATGTCTTAAAGAGCCTTGTACCTACTAAAACAAAAAAAAAATTGAATGAAAAACAGGGATATTCAGCATTTGTTCAAATTTTTTGTTGACTTTTCCTTGATTTTCGTTGACAGAAATTAATTCTTAAATAGTGATGAAATTTTAATATAATCAGTAAGTTATCAAACCATATTACGTACTATAAACAGTTACCTAAACTATGCCAGTGAAAGCTTTTCAAGAAGGTAGGTACTAAGTTACCTCCCCAGATAATAATACATACACGTATAAGACTAACGTTCGTGTATTTAAGCAATCAGTAATTTCAAGATGGCTGACCTATTCGACCGCTGTTATCTTAATCCGCAGCGTTAAATACATAATGATGGCAATTTTGTCTTAAAATTTTAGCACGAAAATCTCATCAAGTCTGGAATAATATTGTCCTTTAAAACACGAAGTCCTTTGCGGACGGGATCGCCCGAATAAAAGGCGGTGTTATTATGTTGGTAAAACAAAATTCCCCATAATGGCCTCATTATGTGGCGAAAATTGCCCGAGAGCTTTTTTGTGTGGTAATATAAATGTATTTGTAATAGCTTTTAGAAATATTGCGAAGAAGCGGGTCAGGAATCAGGCGGCGTCTGATTACCGAAACTTAATTTATTTTCATCTTTATAAAAAATTAAAAAATAATACTATAAAAATTGTCCGCAGCGGCGTGGGAAACGACCCTGTCGCCGGCGGCCTCTATTACGTCATTATTTTCTATATTAGATTGTATATTAAATGGAAGATTAATAGGAAATCGATACGCTTAATGATCTAGTCGAATGTTTAAAATTATGTCGGGTTCAACGAAGTTTGGTTTCTACGGACGCATCGAGATGGTATGTTACAATTTAGGAATGATCGCGATGTAATAAGAACTTGTACATAATAATGGCAGTGTGTATTTTTTCCGGATATTTTTATAATTTGTAAAAACCTCTTTATCTTTCTCACGGTGTTATTAATATTGTCTGCCAAGTTAGAAACAAAACCAACTTTTAACCATTATCTGTTGTCATTTTTGACTTAGTCATAGCCTGTATTGAATATAGAGCATCTGATACACATGATTTACATCTTTGACGGTACTATAAAGCCGGATACTTATTAACCGGATACTTTAAACACATGTCTCTAACATCCTGACAGGAAGAAGTAGCGGGACACCTCATTAAATTAATAAAACACAATTCCGCAGATTATCTCTAATCACTAATCTTTGCTTTCCTGCAACCGTCACCGCACAGTTCGCGTTAACAACAAGTTGATTTACAGCGCAGTAATAAAATAACCAATCAATGATAATAACGAAGACGCAGAGTGCGCGCCAATTGGTACTAATAAAGTCGGTGAATGTTAATGAATCGCTTTTCGGTTCGTTGTGAGATGTGTCATAAAACGAGCCACTGGGTTGGATGTCGCGGGTGCACCGCCGCGGGGGGCCGAGGGGAGGCCTAATTGATTTGTGCCCCAGGCCACAATCAAAACAGATCGTATTTTATAAGACGTATCCTCGACTGAGGGCGAGGGTGCAATCGTGGAGTGCGCTCAGTGGACGGATTTCGGGAGTGTAGGTTTGATTCCAACAGGGACAGAATTTCCAAGTTGAAGAGCAACCGAATGACAATGACGTTAGCACATAATTATTGTGGCAAAAACAGGTATTTTATTTGTATATCGATGACATTCTCACTACTTTCTTGTCAGCATAAAAAATGACTAGACTTCGTAACGGAAGCACACAAAGTTGCATAAATAAACTGGCTGATGCTAAGCGAATTTTTATGTAAATTTTAAATTGACATGTTACATTAAATCAATCGCGCTTGTCCAATCTAAACTACTACACTCTACTTATTTTACAATTTTAATTCAGACATGAATATGGAGCGTGATCTGTTTCTTTATGTAAAGCTGCACATTGATGTCTAAACACTCTAGACAGGGCTAAAAAGCCTGGCAAATTATTTCTTAATCTTATGCTAGGTAGGTATTTCATCATCACGGCTTCAAAATACACGATTATAAAACAAAACTTTAAATAATTACGATTAGGTCATCAAATAATCGGTATCGGTATCAAGTAGGTCGAATAAAAAAATAGCAAAAAAAAAAATACCGCCCAAAAAGTGAAGCTACCAAAACTTGAGCTGTTGCAAATTCTAATGTGTTCAGTGATCAAACACAAGAAAATCAAATGATCATTTGATAAATAGTCCCCAAGGGGTGGCGCGCGTTGTCGCACTCGTAATGCGGTCAACTAACTCCGCGCCCCGACTGCGCTCCCTCAGGCCTGCTGGTGGGAACTGCACCATGAGAAATTATCACCGCTTTAGATACGGTACTTGCTTTTATAATTCTGTTTGACTTTGTTTTGCATATGACAGAATTGGGGATGAAAATTGTCGATTATTGTAGTTACTTTTTATTAGGAACAGCTTTGCGTAATAGATTTCAGTTCAAGCATGATTCTAAATATTGAGTACTAATAATACGTTATCAAATTGTAACACAAACGCGAAAATCGTTTCAAACTGCAACTGTAGGTACTCAATAAAAAACTAAAAAATCTAGCAAATGAAACACAAAACCGAAACACTAAACTCGAATCACAAACGCAAAAATTCATTTGACACGCAACAGCAACAACACAATAGTCCACAAGCTATTTCCTAGTATGAAACAGTTCGACGGGCCTCGGGCCTTGGGCAGTAAATAGATCGTGCGACATGCATTAATCAAGCTGCGCCTGATTCGAACCGACAACTCCTCTCTCGTGCAATAAATCTTCGTGGCAACTGCATTGCGGTACGAACGCGTTGAAAAATTGCCGATTCGAATAAACATGCCAGCGTGATTGCGTACTGTGAAATATGTTTAGGCAGACCATTAGTGTGTGGTGGTCGCTATTTGATTGTATTCGGTAGGCTGGTTTGTGGGCTTTGATCTGGTAATAAAA
Organism: Agrotis exclamationis; assembly: GCA_950005045.1. NCBI lineage: Eukaryota > Metazoa > Arthropoda > Insecta > Lepidoptera > Noctuidae > Agrotis > Agrotis exclamationis. The sequence continues at coordinate 9,791,521 of OX465423.1, read as the reverse complement.
TTGAAACGGCGTGAAATGCTAGAGGATTGGGGGTTTCAGCCCACACAGGTGTTAGCTCTGAAATACACAGAGAAGCATTTGCTATGTTGACCTGTGAAGTGGCGGAGACACGCACTTGTATGTGATCTATAAATTAACCTGAAATGTTGTCAGAATATGGGCAAGTAATGCGGAGGAATGAAGACATCACATGCTCATATTCAGGCCTTATGTGAAGAATGATATGGCCTGAAAGGAGATGATGAGTAATAGAGAAGAATGTGATGGATAAGTTGTGGAGTGGGAGAAGACATGTTGTTTGCAACAAAGGAATTGGGATAAGGGCAGGATAATGATGATGATGAAACTAACCTGAAAATTGTAATTCCAAAATTAAAACATTAAAGGATTAATTTCTTCGAAAAATTTGATGTAGGTACAATTTAGGTATATATTTAAATAAGGTGAAAACCCTTTAAAATGTGTATTTGTAGATCAAAAATAAATTCCAAACCCCGGTATCCCGAGATGACAATTTAATTTGACGCGAGAAGACTACCACACCGTCTAAATGTCTTGGTGACAGTTGACGAAACTATCTCATACTTCTCTGTCTGTCTGTCACCGGAGCATCGACCGATTGGAATATTTAACAGGCCGACGAAGAAACACTGAACTCATGGACTATTCAAGAAATGTAAAAAAGAAACTGTGCTATCTATTACTAAATATAGCCCGTAGCATCGCGTCCAAGCACACGTGCACACAAAGAATGCGCCACATGCGCCCACGCAACTACATTGTATGCAAATCGTGGGTCGCAGGTCGCCATTCGCCGCGTATGTTCCGACCACGACCGCTCTCTGGTCATTGTTTTTTTTCAAACCCCTTATTGGTCCATTCTTGAAGCATAAGTATTTATTTTATCGAACTTGAAATTAATTTTGAATTTGGAACAGCTTGGGTCTTGGGTGGTTTTGTTTTGGAAGTCAGTTGGCAGTTAATGCAAGGGCAGATACCTAATGTGACTTTTTGGGGTACCCAAACTTAAATTGGGGCTTATGAAACTTACTCTCCTCACGAAGGGCCATTTAATACGCAGGAAATATGAAAGTGTGAACAAAAATGGTGTTATAAGAATGCTAGTTCAACGCACTGAAATTAAAAGGATCGTAAATAAGTTCCAGCTGATTAGTAGCTACTTACTAGTTTGAACTTATAAGAAATCCTGTAGAACTGATAGTTAACTATTTAGTGCTGTTATGTTTGTTAATTGCACCTTTCTTTATACATTTCTTGGTTACTTTGAAATTAGTTTTTGTAAATAGAGATCAAACGGTCGTCTTTTCCCAGGCGAAGCAAGTATTATTAAAGTTTTTCTTTCCAAGATGATATTTAGGAAAATGTGTAGGAAATATTAGTTTACAATCAAGAAATTTTTGTAAAAAATGAAATAGTTACCTAACTCGATATTGTATGCACTTGTGGCGTGTACCAAAAAACGTTTTTCTTTCTTTCTTAACTCTTCTACAGGTCCCGCATAACTGCCTTGTGATCTCCTATATGGAAAGAAGAGCAGTATTGTCCTAAATAAATAAATAGCTTGGTTCTTAACTCTACCCACTTTTCCATGCTTCAAAACAGAGAATGCCAACTCTCCATTTACCATAACGAACTCAAAACACCAAACGTTACAATTTCCGTGTGTATTAAAAAAGAGACAACCGTGTGTGGTGCAAAGAGCATGAATGGCCGACATTCTGCCGCGTCATGACGTGATGCCATTGTGTCTCGAAATCACGACGCAACACGACAACGACACGACACATGTGCCGTGACACGAGCCTAATTGTGAATGAATAGGGGTCAGAGATCGACTCGCTGCGGCATTGGTATCGATACCTATTTCCTGTTATGAATAACATTTTCTTCTATCGAATATGTTCGTTTGACGTGACATCTTACGTCCTGAGTTTCAAGGACGTGTTTGTCAGTGCGTGTTTGCCAATACTTACCTAATTACCATACTTAGGTGTACCGTAATAATTCTTTTAAAATGTTAAGTGTAACGAGATACTTATAATAACTGAAAGGGTGGCTACACTAGAATTAAAGTTAAACGTAATGCATACTTAGCGTCGTGGATGTTATTAGCAATAACTTATCCTTACAGCTTTACTTTTGCATGGTTTCTGTTATAATATCTAATGATATAAGTAGTAGAACGGTAGTTTTAATAAGGACACAGTTAAAGTTTGCTTCTGACTTCGGTAGATTTAATTTTATTTATACGTAAAGGTGCTAGGAGCCAACCCATCTGAAATTATTTAAATAGGTAACTCAATTAGGAGGCCGCTGAACGCGATTCCCGCTTCTGATAGAGCCCACATGTAATTAAGTTGGGAACTTTCCTTAGTTTCTCTTATAATAGTCGTAAGTTTTCGACATTTTAACGGTCACTTTACAATAGGGGAAGTTTTATTATTATTCATGCATGATAGCTGTGATCATAAGCGTAGCAAAATAGGAGGTAGAAGATCCTAAAGGGTTGACCGTGACAGAAAAACGAACTGCGTAGGTCACATTTTATAATAACTCAATCACTATCAAACTTTTCAATCAATATGAAACTTATTTGTTCCTTACATAAAATACATTTCAGAAAACGCGACAGCATTCCAAGACCCGATTCAGCACCCCAGATCACATCTAGATATCTAAATGAGCGATGCCTGGCAGCGCTGAGCTAATCCTTATAAGCCAGATAGAACAATATACCCGAGTCCTGCCGTCCAGAAATTTACTGTCCATAATTACAGGGTTGGGCCAGTTAATTGCAGTCGGGCTGGCCGCTCGCTTTTTTTCACTAAATAAAAATTGACTAATATTCATAATAAATAATGAACTCTCCATTCTCAGGATTACGCTATGTAGATATTCGAGAGATTAATATTTTTTCGAGGTTTAATCGAATGATCGCGGCTGGTCGGTGATGTTTTTGTAAAGATTTTGTTGCATGCAAAAGTTGGAATCGAGATTTTTTTCGTACCAAAAATACTACTTCATGTATATAAAAAATTTTTTAGTTAAAATAAATTAAAAGTCTGAAGTACCTATTATTGAACAATCCACAAGTTTCAAATCTCAGATTCCTCCATGTTGTGGTTGACGTCATGCATGAGAATTAGCTTCAGCTAATTTCCACGTTCCTTGAAAAGGATTTTGACCCATTTAAACACCAAGTCACGTCGTCAGTTATTTCGGAGAGTCTGATGAGTCAGACTAATGCCTCTCAAAATATTCAATGTGAGGTCGAAATTAGGATTGATCTGGTAAACAATCATATAAGTTCACTTTATCGGTCCCGTAATTGGTCGCCAACGTTATTTATTTTTAATAACAAAGTTCTTTATTTCAATAAAAAACCTCAACGAATAAATTTTCCTTGTAACAGCAGATTTATCACACGACCTATTGATGGGATGCATTTTGGTAAATATATCATAATTTAGGGAACGAGGCAAAAACTCGTTCACCTCATGCATGTTGGTTGTTGCTTTAGGCTCTTCTTATAATTGTGGGGTTTCACCCAAAAGCCCTCAATTATAAAATAATAGCAGATGTGGATCATAGTAATAACAATTATTATCACGCTCGCTTGCTATCATTATGGTTGAAATATGGCTGATGCCGTCAAGTTTGCCGTATGCAAACTTGAGAATTTTGCCGCGTTTGCGATCAATCCGCCGCCGGACTGTCTCACTTATCATCACCAACTAGTTTAGTAAACTTGCTTCTACAGCTTTTTTAATGTTTTGGTCGAAGTAGGTACGTCGAATGATAAAAATCATGGATGAATAAATTGAAAATTTCGTTTCTAGTGTTTTACAATCTTAATCTAAATGGTTTGTTTTATGGTCAATAAGAAATAATGGTCATGTTACGATTAGGTCGATTACAGTAGGATTCTAGGCATCTAGTAAAAATACAAAGTAGAAACAATCTTAGTTTACTAAAAAAGAGAAAACACGTTACTCAAAAACACCACAAATTACTATAATTTTGGAATTTACAGCAATTACCAATTGACATACAAAATTCGGACTTAATATCGTATAAGTAGGTATGTAATTGCTTTCATATCCAAATCGCAGCTCAAAATGGCTGACTAAAAGCATTAAAAATTCTTGACCGACTGGCTTAATAGATGAATGCGGAACATTATACGGTCCGCTCACTGTAGATAATTATATGTTGAAATCGCGGTATATTTGACCGTACATAATAATGTTAACTTGTAATGCCCCGATTATTCAAATTCTCGAACAAGTGGCTTACCACGCCTCTTTGCAATCGCAATCTTAATAAAGACTTCCTAGGTGCACTGCTAACTTATTTTATTTTTATGAAATATCGTCCGTCGCGTGTAGCTTTAATTAAAGATAGCGTTTAATTAAAAGCTCCACAGATGAACGTCAGATGGAAGTCGTGTCGACTTCACAGGAATTTGTTTAATGAAAGCTCTTATGTATTTTAAAACTACATTTTGTTATTTGATGTTCAAAGCTATTATATGGCTATCTCATTCAATTTGTTTCCTAGAATAGTCGTCGTAAATCACAATAACAGTAAACGTTTGATCTACAATCTTCTGGCTGTATCTTTGCCGTTCTCATCTAGTCGGAATCAAATGACATGTAATTTTCACAAGTTACACTTTATTGCAGTATAACTACTATTCTCAAAAACAATAAGCGCCTGTGTACATGCAAATCTCGTTAAGGTTCAATCATTACAAAGCTGTTCATATAACGTTATGGCAAGTATTAGGTACTATAATTAACTTGTGCATTAGTGCCAATGATGTATGAAACGCTGGTGGTCACCTGATCGCTGATAGTGATGGAGTAGACAGCCCTAGAATGTGCAGTGCGGCTAGGCATGCGCGTGCGCAGTTGTCCGCGCGGTGGGCCGCATGCACCGCGCGCTGCGCTCGCTATGCGCCCGTCATTACATCGGCAGCCCCACCGATTAATCATTGCTCCTCTACCGGATAATTCGGCGGTTGATTTAGTGAAAAACAACATGTTATTACGGGATAAATCTCTATCTAGAAAAGCTAAGAAGGCCTAAGCGCTCGACTGATTTATTGCGCCCGCGGCCCTCGCCGAGTTGCGTTTGATTTGTGATTCCCAGACAACTTTGTTGTTTTCATCTTTAGTTGAATTTTAATTAATGGTTCACAAATTATACGGTTTAGTGTGTAATTATACTTTATTGTATCACTGATTATTGCTTTTTCGATTGTACGTTTGAAATATCGCGGTTAGGTGAAAAAACAAAATTATATCATGAGATTACAATGATATCTATAGACGGAGATATATCTGTATGATTTATTGCGTACCAGTCAATACCGGTGTTTGGTATGTTAAAAAATAGAACAAGTTCATTGCCTTTGGGGCAAAATTTTGATTTTACTGTGTGGAACATTACATTGCGAAGTATCGATCATGTTCGTTTTGTAAACATCACACATCAAAGCTAAAGCCTTGTTTTTTGTGGCGGGACTGTCTCACCTGGTTACCGTGACCCTAGTACGTAAAGGGCTATTGAAGGATCACCGTGGATTTTAGTCAGTACAAGTCTGAGAGTCCCTCCCGCCCCACCCTGGGCGGGAGGACTCATTTGATGATTTTACCACGCAAAAAAAAGCCTTGTTTTCTTCTACTAATGACAATAGAACATTATAAATGTCGATAAAGAAACGGTATCTTTAAATTCTAGGGCTACGTTTACTTGCTACGAGTTTTCGTAGCACATGATTCCAGGGGTGCTAAGACAGGAAACCTCCACGTGCGCCCGTGGACTGGAGTTCCCTCTCGGATACGTCCGGAGGGAAGACCAGTTTTTCGGGCCGGTGCACCCTGGGATGCGGGCAAAAACTCTCCTTAGGCACTGTGTGCCTAAGGGGTTTCTTTGCCCGTATGCAAATAGCCTGTCGGGTGGACGCTCCAACGCGTGTCCCTCTGAACAGCAGAGGGCACAGCGGCGGAGCGGGCTTGCGGACGGTGAGTAATGGGTATGCTCGCCGTCCGACCAAGGACCAAGCCCGGGTCGGCGGCGCGTCGTGTTTCACGCGTCACCGACGGGGCCCCTTATGGGGCCAAATGCCTGCCGGGGTCGCGGATTTTTCTTAATCCAGGATACCGTGGCCCCGGAACGTAAAGGGCATCTGACGGAACACGGGTGGATTTTAGTCAGTAAGAGTCTGACAGTCCCTCCCGCCCCACCCAGGGCGGGAGGACTCATTTGATGATTTTGCCACCCTAAAAAAAAAAAAAAAAGCACATGATTCCAATAACACAACTAAACAACATTTTATTTCAAATTGTGTCTAAAGTTTTTTTTTAATATCGTCTGGAGCCACAGTGCTTGTCAGTATCATATATTAAAGTATTATTAACTAGATAAAAGACTTTGATCTTATTTGATAACAAATATACGTCTACGAATAGTTTGTCTACGAACATAACCTACGAACTTTCGTAGCACACGAAACTAATCTTTACCTTTAAATTTTTTTACCTGACATGGTTAGCTGTTTGTAGATATGATAAGGGAAGTGCAACTAATAGATACAACATTTAATAATGGTCTTCCTACGAGGGCATCTATAAATTCGCGTAGCACTCAATAAATATACGAAGGATCTTTTACTTCAAATTCCCAGGAGTACCTATATTAGCGTATATAGTATACCAGGTGAAATATGGGCTTACTCTTCATTGTACTCTTTCGACAAAACCAATTCAATACGAGTATAAGTGTTCCACTATATTCGGTAGATGTGTGGTGTACACACGGTGCGTAAAGCCGAGGTCCGACGACTTACCCTTTGGTATCAGCGCTCGTAATGCTCGCCGAAGATAATATCTTGATTTATTGCGGCTATTGACCTCCCCCCCTATCACTCCGCGGCACACCTCGACCCTCCTCTAAACTCACCTGATTTGCCTTCTTTAAAACTTCATAGTGATGGCTAATTGGAATGCGTGTCAGATAAGGAAATGCTATAACGCTCAATAATTAATAAATCTATCGGCGGATCATCTCGGCGTTTAGAGGCGTAGTCCGTGGCGGGAAATTAATGAAGTCTTCCGCGGAGTGTTTCGCGGTTTAATAGCCGCCATTAATTTTATCTCAACAACGGACATCGCCCATGTACCCGGTTATAAGCGTCCCCTCTATTCGCAATGCACGCTGTTTTAATATTATCGTGCCTATTATAATTCTGTTTCGTTATTCGATTTTATCGATCTAATCTCTAAAATCAAATTAATCGCTACAAAATGTTTGCCCAGACATTCTTGGTAAATTGTCTCGATAGATTTATTTAATCTAAAATTAATATTACTATAAGAAAACTTTAGATTAATTTTGAAGCTTTTTAATTATAAATCACGTATAAAAATACGTAAAATTCTATTGTCTAATTACTATTATAGGTTAATACATATTTATAAGCACGCCTAAAATAGAGAAAGTAGTTTTCTAAAAGAGTACGGTCATGAAATATGAATTCTCGATTAAGTTTTCAATTAACAACCGCTATTATTTCTTTATACGTTGCGGTTATCTCTTTTTATAATTGGAAAAATTCATCTCGAACGTCGTGTGCGCAACTGAGCGACTCTCGCATGGAACGCGTTCACGGACTGCGCACTTATATGGTAATCGGTGCTTTGTCAGTGTCTCAGCGGATGATCGTGTTTCATCTCGACCGCCGCGATACTCGCCAACCTACATACATACTTATGCTCCATCCTTGTGAACTTACAACCGACCTCAAAGAAAGTATTTCATCTGCCAAACAATATGACGATGGCACAAACAGTGAAGGCATTTAAGAGGCTCTTCCGAGCAATGCTAAATCCTTAACCGCGGCGTAAGTATTCAATAAAATATTCCCCAGTCGTAAAGTGAAGCGCGGCGCAACGAGCGGCATTCATCACAAAAAACGCCAAGTAGAAGCTTCGACAAGCTCACAAAAGCTCGTAAAAGCTCTCGACTATTATGTAGTTATTGTTACAGGGTGGAAACACCATTATTACACGGGTTGGCCGGTTTATTTTGTTGTTTGGCACGTCGCGGCGAGGCGCTGGTGTCGGCTCGCGCCGGGCGCTGTTCGCGTCCGCCTCGGCCTGTCACGATACATGCACTTCATAGGTATATGGAATACCTACCCATATTTCATTTAATGATTTCGTTCATATTTTACTTGACTCAACAATACAGTAAATTATATGGATACCATCAAGGCTGACCCTGTAACACAGCCACAAATGTGAACACGTAATCAGATTACATACACAGGTAACATAACTCCACTCAAAACATTCATATTTCAGGTACTCACTCGAGTACTTACCCTTAAGTACCAATCGAAACTTATTACAATAATTATGTTATCTCACTAAAATCGAGTGTAGCATTCAACAAATTTCAAAACACAATATCCCCTTCAGACTTAATCCTATTATGTTCGTAAACAGTGTCAAGCACTGACGTATATCGTCAAGTGAACATCTCACCAGCGACAGACATTGTCCCGGGCGCTCTGTTCCCAACGGATCAGCGGAAACATTTTGAATACCTTTATTCCGGGATTACGCGAAATTTTGCATAGGAAACTGTCGTCCAATGTCCTGGTATTGAAACATGAATGAATCTGTGTGAATGGAGATAATCCGGGCCCGTTAACAATACGGGGCTCTCAAAAGACCAAATCACACGTGTTGTCAATGAAATGTTCGACGGTCTACATATCTGTGTGTATTAGATTATCTTTGGTTATGCTTTGTTGATATTTAGCGTAAAATATTGCACCTTTCAACAATAGAACTTTATAAATACAGTAGGTAGGTTATTCATGCATGTGTGACAAGGATCTTAATGACATCAACACGACTTGTATCAGTAATATTTATAGTTTATTTACACTTAACTATTAAAAACGCAAAGTATTAATTGATTAACAATTTATGTGTTATGCTAAACTGCCATTTGTTTCTCATAGCTTTTACCTATAACTTGACAAATAATTATTTATATTATTCTCATTTGAGTATACATACGGGTGCAAAATGCATCCAAAACCGTCAATTTGGTTGCACTAGAATATGTATTTGAAAAGTGCATTCAATTCATAATAATGTACACCGAAGTTGGAATGATACAAACCATAATTATCTATTCTTACTACTCACAAAATAGCAAATAAATCCCGTTTATATCCAGTGTCTGATATATTCAGTGAACTAGTTAAATCCAACGGTTATCTATGGCCGATGTTCAGCGGAAGTTGGTGTAAGATTGCAACCGGAAGCGGGGCACCCCTTCTATGGGCAACTGTCGTGCACTCTGGTTGCACAATACCTTGCACTTGGGGTTACACGATGGCTGTGCGTGTAAGCTACTCTATGGGGTGTATTATTTCAGGTAGGTAAAAGATATATGTAAACTTGTGTCTGATTTCATATATAGACAAGTTTTGCCGTGCATGTTTTTTAATTGTTATGTTAGTAGTACAAACATTAAAATTGCAAGTGGGTAAGTAATATATCTTATAAATACAACATACATATATCTCATCATGTTTATATCCTGTGAACGTTATTGAAATAAAAATATATCAAATAACTTTATTTAAGATGGGACGTACCCGTTAACTCACCTACAGTACAAGGGAAATTCTTTCTTTTTCGCGTGAGGTTACCCTCTTGTATCAGAGTTAATTTAGCATCCTCTGAGAATCCCATAGACTTCAGAAATGATGTTTTCCTTCACCCGGTGTTAGTGAAGTCCAAGATGAACTCAGAAAATACCTTTTACAAACCAACTTCCTAACAGAAACTACGTTAAATCACAGCTGGCTTCCTTTACCTGTATTATACAATATAACACTCCATTTCTAATCGGCACATTATTAATATAGAGCCCAGAATAATGCGAAATATAATAATGAAAATTACTAGTTGTTTTGTGATTGCAATCCGATACGTTCGGGTCGTAGGGCGGCGCTGGGCGGTTCGAGGGCGGCCTGACATGCGCACGCGTTGAAACGCGTTACATAATGAGAATGTGCCAATACAATGAAAGTGTTTACATTTGACATGTTTGTTTTTTTATGTAGTGTTGGTTAGAAAGTTTGAATAGGAATTTAGTGACCTAGTTTCATGTTGAGGTTTGAAGCTGCTGAAATGACAGCCTTGTTGAATTATTTTCATTGTTTTTTCCGGATCATGTTATGTTAAAAAAATGAGTAATAATTACAACGAGTAATAATTCAACGTAATCTACTTCCTCCACATTAGTACATAACAGTTAACAATAGAACTGCGCCCGCGCTCCTTGGCCGGGTCGCGTTTGCACTAGTGTTTGTGTATTGAGGGATAACACACTTTTTTAGGGTAACTTTGGAAAAATTGAATCATAGATGAATTGACAGACAGAATAACTATTTAAAAAGGTGAAATTTTAGAAATCTACAGACATTTGTCAGTTTATTTCTTTAACTTCACCCTACCGTCTACCGTAGATGTTTTTAAAAACATTAAAACTCACATTCATTCCTCAGACGGGGAACAAATACTTGTAGATCATACAAATATGTTTTTGTTCTAATTGACGGCACGGTTAGCGCAGAGGCTGAGCAATTGGGCTGCTACGCAGCGTGTCACGGGTTCGATTCCCGCACGGAACAAATATTTGTATGACCTACAAGTAACTGTTCCGGGTCTAGGTGTTTGTGTGTATGAGTTTCTATGTTTTTAAACGCACCCACAACACAGGAAAAAGTCCTAGTGTGGGGCAACGATTATGAAAAAATGTATCCATATGGGGAAAATACATTCACCTCGATCTAGCAACCCTGGCGCCTGCGCCTGCGCAGCGTGCGCCCCGAGATTACAACAATTACGCGCACACGCCGCACCTACTCCGCTCTAATAACTATCATTTGCGCATGTTATTCTATATTCTATACAAAATGTTCGCCCTATCGCACGGTGACATCGCCGGACCTCATTGTGAAAATCACGACAGCTGAATTGTTTAAAAACATACATGACGGTTCTGAGTGACGCTAATGGATTTATTTATTCAGTTACACGCTTATGTGGAGGCGTGGAGTCAATAATTTTGTGTTTAATGTCGACTAGGTTACCTATATTAAAGTTGCCATTATGTCCATAGTAAGTAAATCCTACGCAACTGCATTTTTTTCCTAGTTTTTTTTTTTAAATAACATAACAGGTCAAGCATACTGCCCGCCTGATGGAAAGCGGTTACCGTAGCTTAGACATCTGTAATATTACCACAGACATAACTTGCGCGTTGACAAAATTGCAACTTTTTCACGCCTTTTTGAGAATGTATGAAAAGTAGGAAGGAGTGTTGTCTTGACAGTAAAAGGGAAAATAGTTTCGGTGAATTGTGATTACACCGTGGGTCTTCCAGCTATCGGCTATCTTTTAAAAAAACTGTGTCACCCGAATTGCGATGTCCAATAACCTACACGTTACTTTGTCTTGGCAATGTCTAACTTGTTTGTATGTGTGGGTCGTTACCGAATTATGCGTCTACATAATTATATTTCCAGCTGATATCATTTTGTTTATAGATTATTTCTCAAGTAATCATCAACTATGTTGTGGTCGGCTCCAAGTTGAACCGGAGGCAGTTGAATATCATTATTTTATATGGAGCGACTGCCTATCTAACATCCACAGCACAGTAAAAATACTGTTTTGACAGGCCTGTTGATCTACTGGTTAGTGACCCTGACTGCTATGCCGGAGGTCGTGGGTTCGATTCTCACCCAGGACAAATGTTTGTGTGATGAGCACGATCATTTGTTCTGTGTCTGGGTGTAATTTATCTATAATATGTATGTATTTAGAAATATATAAGTATGTTTATCAGTTGTCCAGTACCCATAACACAAGCTCTGCTTAGCTTGGGGCTAGTTGGCGTTGTGTGATAGTTGTGGAATATTATTATATTATTATTATATTATACTGTGTCCACAGCCCAGTAAAATGACTAGGATAATACGACCTGTATGTCGGACCTCGGTTAACTGGTTGTCAGACTTTCGAGTAACGAGGTAACGACAATCTACAAATTATAGTCGGAACTAGGAGTTTCCTCGCTACTCATCTACAGACCAAACTTGGTAAGTGTGGCTTAACCTTGAAAGTCGACCTGTACGGCTGTTATTATTGAGACATGAGCTCCTCTCTTCCAGTATTCATCACTTTCAATTCTTTACATTGATTTATTTTTTAAATAATTGCTAGATAAATACACTCGAGAGCAATGAATCCGGGTCACTTAAAGAATCCTAAAAATCTCGGAAACTAAAAATGCTAGGTTAATGCAATAAATTGTATTTAATAGACCATGTAATACTCCTTAAATGAAGGTATTAAAACTTCTTAGTTATTGTAAAGTTATATCATAAAAAAATCAAATTTGAAAAAGGGCCACTTTCGAAGATGGAACTACGAAATTACAGCATTTGGTTTTGCTTTTGTTTGTAATCTGTCATTTATGTGGGTACATAAACCATGTTGATAGTGCTCTATATTCATTATTCAAGCTGAAATTATGTCGCTTACGCCTGAAGAATGCACCAGAATACTTACAATGCTGGAAACCGGCCGGAGTCAGCGCGATACAGCCAGGACTGTCGGTGTGTCGCTGTCAACAGTACAAAGAGTTCTCCGACGTTACGAAGAAACTGGTTCTAACCTACGCAGACCAGGAACGGGCAGAACCAGGTGTACCACAGCATGAGAAGACCGATACTTGGTGAACACCATGCTTCGAAATCGCTTTCTCACAGGAACTGAACTCACCAATCAGTTTCGACGCCTCGGAGGAAGTAACCCAAGTGCATGGACAGTAAGACGTCGGCTTGCTGAATCTAACTTAAAACCCCTTAGACCTGCAAACGGCCCTAAACTGGAGCGTGGGCATCGTATTTCAAGACTAAGATATGCCCAGAGCCACGTAAATTGGAGTATTGAAGATTGGTCAAAAGTTATGTTCTCCGACGAATCAAAATTTATGCTCTACAAGCACGATGGAAGACACAGAGTGTATCGAAGACCAGGGGAAAGATTCAAGCAAGCCTGCATCGAAGAAAAAGTAGCCTACGGTGGTGGGTCTGTACTGGTGTGGGCCGGAATTTCTTCTGAAAGTCGCACAGAGCTGGTGATCATAGAAAACGGCTCTTTAACTAGCGTAAGATATGTGGAAGAAATCCTCAATGATCACGTTGGTCCATTTATGGTCAATTTAGGTGAGGATGCTATATTTATGCATGACAATGCCCGACCTCATACAGGTAGGATTGTGAATGACTACCTTCAAGAGATGAACATTACTCGTATGGAGTGGCCAGCGCGCAGCCCGGATATCAACCCGATCGAGCATGCTTGGGACGAGCTAGGCAGATGCGTAAAACAACGAAACCCTCCCCCAATCACGCTTCGTGAGCTCAAAATTGCTCTCACAGAGGAATGGGAGAATATTCCCCAAAATCGTATAAGGAACTTGGTGTACAGCATGCCAAACCGCGTAAACGCAGTAATGGAAGCACGAGGAGGCAATACGAAGTATAAAAATTCAAGAAAATCGTAATAAAGTTCAAAAATTTCATGTTTCCTATTTTTGTTTTAAGGAGAGATCAGCAGTTTTTTAGGGTTCCGTAGCCAAATGGCAAAAACGGAACCCTTATAGATTCGTCATGTCTGTCTGTCTGTCTGTCTGTCCGTGTATGTCACAGCCACTTTTTGTCGAAAGTATAAGAGCTATCCTGTTGAAACTTGGTAGAAAGATGTATTATGTGAACCACATTAGGATTTTCACACAAAAATCAAAACAAAACAAATTTTGGGGGTGCCCCCCATACTTAGAATTGAAACTCAAAAAAAAAAAATTTTCACCAAACCCATACGTGTGGGGTATTTATGAATAGGTCTTTAAAAATGATATTGAGGTTACTAACATCATTTTTTTCTAAACTGAACAGTTTGCGCGAGAGACACTTCCAAAGTGGTAAAAAGTGTGTCCCCCCCCCGTAACTTCTAAAATAAGAGAATAATAAAACTAAAAAAAATATATAATGTAGACCACAACCAAAACTACCAACGAAAATTGGTTTGGATGAGATATAGTTAGCAGTTTTTGAGATATAGTACATTTTCAAAAACCGCAAATATAACTTTGCCATTCATACAAAAACTATGAAAAACAAAGTTATTTTTATTGTTTGTGTATATTACTTACTAATCTCAATATAATTATATCTCTAATCTATGCTTGCTGCTACGGAACCCTTCATGGGCGAGTCCAACTCGCACTTGGCCGGTTTTTTTCTTTATGTAATTTTGTGTTAATAAAATGTATGGTGACTCATATTTTTTTTACTTTCCTTTAAGGAGTATTACATTGTCTATTAAATACAATTTATTGCATTAACCTATCATTTTTAGTTTCCGAGATTTTTAACATTCTTTAAATGACCCGGATTCATTGCTCTCGAGTGTATTACATACTAGCTGTCTGCAATGACGATGCAATGCAATGGGCTTTATCGATCGAAGACCTTGCTAGTTTTAAAGCTATAGGTAGATATAGATAAAATAATTGCAAAACATAAACACAACCAGACAAAACTGGCCAAGTGTGGGTGCAATATTATAAATGCGAATGTTTGTGAAGATAAATGGATGCCCAAAACTACTTGACGGATTTGGATAAGATTTGGTACTTACATAATGAGCAGGATCGGGATTAACGTATGATACTATTTATCTCTTTATTACGTTTGCATAGGATAATTTTTGAGTAACACGCAGACGAAGCCACGTCTATCTGTGTCTTATCATTCTATATCCTAACAAAACTACCGTTGTATCGTGTTGTCACATCTTGTCTCTCAGGTGGCAACGTTGTGAACAGTCTGATGAAACCACCAGACCGGCTAACTTAATGGTGGTGTAATATATTATCGCGACGAAAATCATGACAAGTTTTATTTGAAAAACATGAGTTATCTACTGTGTGCTTACGTTTCAGAGCTATTGCCATGATTTATGTAAAGGTTAGCAATATTGCTTTCTTGCTATTAAAAAATTCTAACTTATTGACGAAATGCTGATGTACAGTGAGCTTCATTATTTGGGTACCCCAGTTGTATTAAAATTTACTTTTAAATACCCACATCGTGAAGCTGACTGTAAATCCCGCAAGTTATCCTCGAACGGTGAGGCAGAGAAGTGAAGTGGCCTATGCAATATACCTAAACTACAGTTGTTAATATGTGGTAAGAGCCCCGTTCTACTCAGGGCGGGATGTGATCGATATTTCAGGATATTTACAAACGAAAAAATAGGGCTGCGTCTGAGAATTTTCTGGTGGCAGAAAAACTAAAAACATTACACCTCTAGCCTATTCTATTGAAATATGTAGTTAGTAGATAATAATTGTACAATGATTTATAGATGAATATTATTTTGCTTTAGGCTTGATATGAGTGAAGTTTTGACAGGCCTATGAGTAAAGGTCACTAGACAGACTAGCATACCTACGCATTTACACAATCACATAATGATAAACGAGCAAAATTATAATGTGTAATCGAATAATACCTTGCCTGAAACTGAATCCTTCCACCCTCTGTAGATAGGAAGGGACTGTCAGCGTCTTACTGATTAAAAATACACATTGTTGCGGTTGCGCTTTGCCTTCCAGGACCTTTGAAGCAGCCCCGCGAACCTGGCAGGCTTTTGGTTCTACAGCGCATGTCAATTTACAATAATGACGTCACAGTTGGCGCAGTAGCCGAGCAATGGACTGATGCACTGCCCGTCGCGTGTTCAACAAATATTTGTACGATAGTGACGAATAGTTTTTCCGGGTCTGGTTGTTTGTGTGAGTTTAAATGTTTGTAAACGCACCCACGATACAGGAGATATTTCTAGTATGGAGAAAAATTAATTAAAGAAAAAAATATACATGTGGCACTGTAGACTGCCGCGGTGAAGCTATTGCATAACATTTTAAAAGAATAAAATCGCCTACCGCGTATATTTAACGAGAATATAATTTATTTAAAATATTTGTGGTGCACTACTGTAATAAAGATCTACTTTGTTGTAGGAGAATTTTATAAGTAGGTTTCATTGTGAAAACTCCTTTTGTAGCTGGCCGTTTAGAATCAGTAACAAAAAGTAAATTGTTTTTATGACGGATATTTTTATGATTGCCAAAGTCTCCCGAACTGAAACGATGTTAGACGATGAGTGGTGTCAGGTTTTTTCCTTAGGTTTTTGGAAATTTTTTTAATCGGTCGCCGCGCCGCGCCGCGCTCATATCCCGCGATAAAAGCTATGCAATAGCTTAAAAATACCACTGCTGTCGCTTGCACAAAAGCCTTCCTTCTATGAGGTCTAATAACATACGCTCTAGAGTGCCAATCTCAATGGCATAATTATGGTAAGTATGAAACACAAAAAATTGAAAAAAACCCTATCTATTTAGAAACACTTAATTTCCACAACTACTACCTACTACACAATCATAACACAATAACTATCCATAAAATCAAAATAAAATCTCGTGGAACATCTGTCACGGTATCACGTGACCATTTCGCATGATACCAACATTGTGAGGAAAGCGTATCCTGTCATAGGAGCCGTATCCGCCCCCGAAGCTTGGGACGGTAAAAAATGGAGCAATTTTTATAATAGTCCGCATGGGTTACCCGATGTTCTTTATTATGAACCGGAAACATTTATTACTTTTGGATGGTGTAAAAATTGTCTTATTATAGACTAGATTTTATAATGCTACAAGATTATTTCCGTATGAGTTAAAATAGATCCTCACAGACACAGGTCATGATTTATACGTGTACAAATTGCATCAAAATTCCTTCAGCTATTTAGGAATGTGACTTTCACAATGATAATATTCTTCTGTTATTTTTTTTAACTTTTAATTTTTTTTTTTTACTTAGATCATCTCATAGTGTCCCAGTGCTGAGAAAAGGCCTTTTTTAGGAGAAAAAGCCATTTTCGCGTTTACTTGGGGCAATTCTCCAGTCTTTCATGAAGCGAATAGCGAAGATAATACCTAATATTGTTGCTAGAATACGAGTATAATAGTTTCGTAGGACTGTCTAAGTAAGATACTGTGGCCAGGAACGCAAAGGGCGGGAAGGAACAGGCGATCACCTTTTATTTTTAATTAGTAAGAATCGATAATCCGTTCCACTCCACACAGGGTGAGAGGAATTAGTGATTATATACCACTAAAAACGATGTTTTAGTTCTATATATTCTACCTATCCACATGGGAAAACAGCGTGAACACAATTTGATTGGAAACAAATTAACTATGCTATTAAATACGTACAGGCATAATATTTTATTACTTTCTTCCCATGCACGTTAAACTAAACTAGTTAAATTTTAAATCTCCGAAAGGAAGGCAAGCGCTTTATTAAGTTTCACAAGGTCTTCAATTACTACAGAAATCTGGATCTTAAGCAGTAATAATTTCCTCTTCTCTGTGAGAAAGTTCTCT
The DNA here is from genome assembly GCA_950005045.1 of Agrotis exclamationis. Lineage (NCBI taxonomy): Eukaryota > Metazoa > Arthropoda > Insecta > Lepidoptera > Noctuidae > Agrotis > Agrotis exclamationis. The sequence goes on along the minus strand of OX465423.1, from coordinate 9,773,878 downwards.
GATCTATGGGCTTTTATTTTTTTAGAGACTGTCTCGCGTTTGACAACTAACTCGCCTTCAGTATTGTCTTTGAAGGGGAATACAGATTCCTGCAGGGAATTCCACTCCTTAGCTGTGTGCACAATAAAAGTATTGAGAAAACGCTTTGTATGTTGTACACCCTACCGATGTCCACCATTTCTTAGATGACGTTATTTCTTCCTCAAACGATAGTATACTACGAACTAACTTGTCATTGAATTTTACGTAAACGAGGTTCGATGAGGGTAGGTCAATGGTCCTATCAACCAAAGGCACAACTAAGAAAGGGTACGATTGCGTGCGCTTTAGTCTATACGTTTCCATTCATAAAGAAACTCTAATTCTGATTCATTTGAGATATTGTGGAATGCGACGCTATCACTAAGAAGATTCTCAGTATTCAGAAAATATTAAATTAAAATAAAATAGTAGGGTGCAGCACTGTTTATGCAGGTTTCCGTGGCCTTAGAACGTAAGGGGTAATTGAAGGAACAGAGGATTCACAAAGGAGAATCATTTGGAATATTGCTAAGTGGCCGTTTTAGACCCTCAGAGTGGATTTTTAGTCAGCAAGAGTCTGATGCCTTTTGCAGAACAAGAGGAAACATTAAAAAAAAATAGTTATGGAAAAAGTATGTAGTATGTCTTGAGATATTTAATTTTATTCATTTATATTGTACCAAACAGTACATGAAATCGTATTTTTATCATAATTGTTTTAAACCTTTCTAATTGCCGTGCTGAAAGCTCATAACACCCCGGTGAGTAACTACGATATGAAAATATTATTAGAACTCAAATAGCAGGGTCTACTCAATACTAAAACAATCAGAGATTTAATTTCCCGACGCACTAAAGTGCGTAGAGTACATTAGTTTTGCGTGTGCGACGTAAGCCCGCCCTCGAGCCGCCCTGCGCCAGTCGCCGCCCCGGCCGGGCCGTAAACAAACCGGGCCGAGCGAGACGGGGAGACTGAGCGAGCGAGTCAGTATCAATACCGACACCGGACCAAGAACCCTACAATTAACATTTAGTAGGCGAGATTCGTTCGCCGCATCGATTCGTTACGAGATAATTGTTCCCCGAAAATTTTCTTTGACATGGAAAAATTGTGACGCGTGTGCCAGTGACTTTGTGCTCGTGTCGTATTAGAATCGGATGGCGATATGAACTGTGCGTATTATCAGCAGCACGGGGCGCCGCACCCGGCTACCCATAATGTCAATAATAACTACTTCAACGAGGTAAATAAATTTAATTTTTTATTTTGTGGAAATCTTGATTTAAAAATGTTAAAATAATCTAATTTTCTCTTATTAATATTTTTCATTACAAGTGTCTGAATTTTCACCCTGAAAGACAAATAAAATTCGAGGAAAGTGTGCATGCAACTTTTAATAATGCGTGAAAATAAAAAAGTTCTGTCAGCTGAAATCTTATTTGAATATGCGATACGAAACTGTAAATCACTGAAGACCTTAGACTTGAGCTACTGTAATGAAATTAATTGACTGCTAAAAAATAAATTACCTTTTATTAATTACGAATTAAAACGTAAATAATAGCAGTATCTTCGCAAATAATTAGTCTTATTCAATAAACTTATAAAGGCCGTAACTAAAATTATACCTGTAATTAATTTCGCTTCACAATACTAATTACTGCCTCCATTTTCTAACAAAAAAAAAGTTGCAAGCATAGAACAACAATTTATCACAATACAATATTAATTAGCATTCGCTGTTTCATTGATTGTGAGAGGAGACGACTAATTTTCGTCGACGCGTCGAATGTGCGCAAAAAATTCACGGTTGAATGTTTGACAAACAAAAGACGTTCACGGCGTTCACCGAATATACCGACAAAGGCTCAGTACACACAAAGGTAGAATGGGAATAAAAATATTTAATTGGTGTGATTACGTTGTGATTACGGCACAAACACCTCCCGGGGTATGCGGACGCCTCGACAATGAACCGCGAGGCGCCTTTCTTCCATTGTTGTTTCTTAGCCTTAATGCTATTTGTTATCCAATTGATTTTAGGCAAATATTGTGTTAACAATAGTAGCCAATTTTGTGAGATCGAGTGTTATAATATTTAAAATAGAAATCCGAGCTTATTTTTTCCACCTTAATGTTTTTTAAACTTTACTTAAAGGTTAAAGTACAGAAAATAGCTACGTGGTTACTATTTGAGTATTTGGATAGGTCGGAAGGAAAACTTATGTCTAGATTAATAAGTAGATTACCAGCTACCAACAATAAATTATAAAATAATAATTCAATTTATAGCAATTCGACAAACCTAAAATATTTAATCCAAGTAAATTGTAAGTTAAAGATCTCAGATTTATATCTAAGCCGTCTATCCTAACAGTAAGTAGTTCGGCATACATTAGCCATTGACCAAATATATAATTACCATAATGTGGACTTAAAATGTTAAAATATATTTTGGAGTAACAAAAGCCAGTCATCGTAATTAAGCGTACGATTCACTCGCACCTACTGTTAGGAACGGTGACCAAACAATGCGAAGGCCAATCACCTGCCATCATATTTAAATTTAATTAAAAAAATAAACTGTTTTAGTGAAAAGAAGTTTTTTATAAAATAAAAATTTTCAAGGAAATTATTTACTATGGGCAATTAAACAGACAACACGGCCTACGTAGGCCACATAGTCGCCAGAAAGAATTCTTGGAAGCAATTCATTTTTGCCCCAGTATATTCCACTGAGTATGTGGAAAATACTTATACAACCCACCCTAACCTCTTCGAAGTCAGAGTGAACAGGCTTCTTCTGGTTAAGCTCGCTTCGTCAACTTTGTCTCTGTTACCACTGACCTGAAGTAGAGTCCGTCTTTTCCCCGTAGTCACCACTGGCTTTGTTACCGTTACTGGCGACAAATGGAAAAAAATCCTGATTGTCCCCACTGGGGACAAACGGGAAAAATATTCCCATTTGTCACCAGTGGAATAGCAAATAAGTATGTACTTATAGTCACTAATACAATATTAAACATGAATTCGCATCTAGAAAAGAAGTTAATCTTCTGAATTCGCTCTTCTGTGGTTGGACAGTGGCTTGGTAATTAAACTAGGGAGTTACTCGCGATGTAAGGATTTCTGCGAACTCCGGCGATCGTTGGGAAGCGACGCTGACATGGCGCGGTTGAGCTAACTCGGCACATGAGAAACTTGGTTCTTGCGTAAATTCGCTAAAACGATTCTTTGAAGACGTAAATAGGTCGCAAGAATTAGCTACTGTAGGCACTATAATTAAACCTGGAGCTTCCAGGTACATTTTAATCAAATTAAAACCGAACCGAACTTCTGTACCTACTTCCATGAATAGTGTTTCACAACCTGTTTTCATGGCTGAAACTGAACGTTTGAAAAATACTTTCCACACAGTAAAATCCTAACAAAACTGCGAACAGTCAAAAAAAAAGACAACATTTACATCAATTTTGCACAACTTTGACGTTTGACCAAAAAAATCGGCTATTCTAATTTCTCTGGCTTGGCTATCTGCGGCTAGCTAGCGGGGGAGGGCTGGGGGCCGGGGTGCACACTGTTGGGTCCTGCAATTACGGGCCCCATAATTACAGGGCTGGCGGCCGCGCGGCGCCCAAACCAGCCCGCTCAGAACCATTCTCCTGGCGTAATTAAAAAAGCTCCAAATTAAATTCGCTCGTGTGTACGGCCCTGACTTATGATATTAACTTTTTAGGGACTTTCTAATTAGTTTTTTGTTTTCCTACTTCGACTGATGGGAAAATAGGAAATCAACAGTCTTTGTGCAAGGGCCGGGTTTTTGTTGCGATCAATTTTGGGTCTGTTTAATAAAATGCGAATTTGATGTTTTGTTTGACTGAATTTATATAGCCTTCATGGTGGTCTTTAAAAGAATCAACATTAATTTCCTTGACTTACCCTACACCTTTATTTAGTTTGTCACGGCTGTCTCACGTTGAAAGCTCATCGACGTTATAGGTATTAGCATAAAGGTTTATATTGCATAAGTATCAATAAACAGACTAACCCTTTAAGGAACACTTAAATGTCTATATTTTCCAATGTTTGCCATTTCTTATGAGAAATTAGAGAATTAATTTTTCTTTTATCTTTATTTCCAGGTTAGTATCGACCCCGTGACCGCAGATCACAAGGATATGAAGATATTAGTAAGTACTGCATTTGTTATTATGTTTGTTTATATATTTGTGACTTTAGCACTAACACCCCATGGGTTCTTTCAATGCCTTTCATGGTTTTAAGGGCTTTACACACCTTCGCACAAGTATCTGTGGCTTTATGATTTTGACGAACTACAGGAACATTTTATTCGAATTTGACCTTTATTTGAGGTGTGTAGAGTCCTTAGCTGACAATGGTAATGAAAATAGTTGGTCTAATGTTACGCTTATGTTGAAACAAAACATGTGACAAAGTAACTGCTTGATAGCTTTTGTACATGATGTCCTGCCGATGCGGTTACACAATGCATTCTAAGGTAGCTAAATTATTTCATCGAATTGGATGCTTGACCTGGTCTGATTGAGATTGAAATCTTACATTGGTATAATCCCTTATTAATAAAAAAAATAGCCGCAAGGCGTTGACAGGGTCATTGTGTATAAAAGTGCTAATACTCGTTCCTAAACATACGCAATCTCTTAGCTTTTTGCATCCAAAGAAGGCAATCCTAAGACACATCAATAAATCCATAAATCCATTCGCTTGTACATATTACGAAGGATGATAAATTGCGCATAGATAGCGGATAATTCTAATTCATTTACCTCTTGCAATTCCTTAATGATTTCTGAGCGGTAATACCGGCGACGCCTCTATTACGATTTTCCGCTATCGAGTATCGACTAGTGAAATTATATCGGAACGAATATCGAATGACGAAATCGGTAATTTCGATTTGTCGTCATCGAATCGATGGACACTGTGAAATGGGTATTGTGAGCGATGAGAGCCGCAAGTAATGCATTCGACACGGGCGGTGGAGGCGCGCGCGCAGGCCACGTGATCCGTGACAATGTTGGGCCCAAGTTTTGTGGTATTTTATGCTAAGAAGGTTTTAGCTGTCGACCTTTTTGGAGTGTGAAATTTTATGTTCAACCAAGGCTTTGTTGTTGCATACCTTTCGGTATGGAAATTGCAAGTACGAGCATTTCCTGTTAGAATAACGTTATATTTATGTATTATGGGCGTTAGTATTAAGTATACCAACTATTTTCCATTTTCGGTATTGAAAAATATGTGATGTTTCTTATTACAGTCGAATGGAAAATCACAGTAATTCATATATTCTTATCATTCTTACCCCAAAAAGATAATACTAAAGATTTTTACAAGATCAGATACAAATTTTCAATTTCAGGAACCGGATGTCAGAGTTTTTCATACAAGAAAAGTTCCGTAATTTCTGTTAGTCGTTTAAAACTACTTTTTTAAATAAGAGATCGAGCTGTAGTAAGAAACTGTTTACTGATTATGCGTAATCTTATTGCCCATGTGCATTTGAAGTAGTTCAGAGGAACTAATGTTTTATTAATTAATTGATGATTGTTGGCTGTTCTATCATAAACATAACCTATAATTAGGCAATTAATTGATCAGCAAAGATTTATATATGAAACCTTGTTTCTTCATTCCACTCATAAATCAAAATAACTCTATCGTAACATTCGTAACTCATATCAATTAAGTATAGACTGGTTTGGTTTAGTCTCAAGAAGACATCATAACAATTTCGAAATTGAATTTCTTAATCTAGTATTTAAAAATGTTTTGTTAATCATTACAAACTTCGCGTCTGTAACTCTGGATAATCAGTTGATCACTTAGATCTTCTGAACTGCACAATGGAATTTAATACGATTTTTACCGTCATTAAAAAATCTAAAAAATTGAAAGTGTAGTAACTAATTAGTGCTACCAGTAATCTAGATATTTTCATTTGTCTTCAAAATGAAATGTATCATGGTGTATGAGCCAGGGTGGCTCGTCAATGTCGAAATAAAATACATCGGAGACTCTTACCTTGAGATCTCAAAGTTAATAATAAGAAACATTACGAGCCACGCTTTTTCGTTATTTAAAAAAATAGGACGTTATTCATATCTTCAGCATCTTTTTTTTTTTTAAGAAAACTTTGCCTCAGGAAATGCATTACTCTTCTAATTCACATCCACAAACAGTCAGACCCGGAAAAAATAGTAGGTATGTAAATCATAAAAATGTTTGTTTCGTACGGGAATCGAAACCGCGGTACGCCGTGCAGCAATCAATCGATCAACCACTGCGCCAACCAACTTTCACATTATATGCGATAATTATAAACAATACAACAATAACTTCCAAGTCCGCAGTCATCGATAATGTACGTGCATTTCAGCATCTAACCACGAATGTAATAACTAATACCTATTTGTTTTAATACAATCGCTCAGAAGAATGTTCAATTGAAATGGCTATCGTTGAATAACGCCGCACAATGCGCATTGAAGGCAATCGCAGGCGACGCCGCGGGCAGCGCCTAGCGTGTGGCCCTGTGTGCCTACATTCACCAGTATTGTATTGCTATAGCGACAGACCAACAAACATTATAATTGTCTACATAGGAGAAGTATGTTTCTAAATAGCTATGAAAGAATGAAAATGAAGAATGAAGAATGAAAAAATAATTGAAGTGTGATTTATAGATATTTTTTATGAAATAAGTTGATACTGATTTTTTTTTTGAAGATTGTCATTCGACATTAGAATTTTTCATGAATCTTTTACCGGTTATAATTTTAACGTTTTCTGTTGTGTTTTTTTTTATATCTTAAGAATTCACTGCCACAATTCTTACCGAATATAACTCACGACTATAGATCACAAATACAACCCGAAATATGACCAATGGGCAAATGGCAAATGGACATACATATTACATACCTACATTACACATACACCATCGGATTCTTGAAATGCGTTAAAGCTCTTTCGCCAACTGATAGGTCGACCGCCATACTCGTATGTGTAGGTAGATAGGTTCATATATTCTAAGTAAAGGTGTGTACCTAGGTATCTATAGATAAAGGACTACCTCTACCTACTAAGGTAGAGGGTCGTTGGCACGTTGAAACAAAGAGTTTCATTGGAGTGTTTTCCTCCTTGAATCGATTTGTTGGATTCCTCTTTGCTACGAGGCGAGGGCAACATTAGCTTTTGTGATTCAAAAGCTTTTGGATTGGTGTTAGCTTAGGATTGTCTCTTATAGGTATACATAGGCAGGGAAGCACTGGACTGCAAGGATAACCATATCCTAGGATTTTTGGGCTTTCCTCAGGACCATGGGGGATTTTGGATTTTTGTAATTTACAAAAAAGAGTTGTATTTTCAAAACTTTTAAAACCAAAAATGTACTAATTTTCAAAATTTACACTAAGACAATTTTAAAAATCTATTTGATCAGTGAATTGCTCAAATAAAACAACTTATGCGAGGGATTCGCAAAATCCGAGAAAATCTCAAATATTTCAATGCTAAAAAATAAGGATTTTTCTGCTGAATTTTAAATTCTGGTAATTTGGTAATCCTACCTGGTAGCTCCTCCAAAACTTGGGTTATTTACGTTCAGAACATCATTTGGTTCGCCTACACCTACTTTTAATTAACTTACCTTATAATCAGATAAACAATCAACATCCTAAGAAAAATTTCCTCTTGTATGTTCTGTTACAAACTTCCCTCTCATCAGCTCTAATAGGTATTTTCCAAACCCCTTTTCAGTGCTTTCATTTATCAAATTCAGCCTAATATTCCCACAGTCAAATATTAATTCGGGCTTCACTTTCGACAGTAACTATTGTTTACAAGACAAGAACTAAGTTTGTCACAGTTGAACGCGACAATTACAGGCCTTCGTGGCATTGACTCGCAACTTGCTACAATTACCAAGTGTGGCCTTTAGAGACAGCCCTTTTGATATTTCAGCCTGTATTTCACGTCATCAAATTGTATTTGACACCTGTTTTTGAAAAACTGGGTTCTTCCAAAGTTTTTTTTCCTTCTGTATTGACCGTAATACCTATTTGTTGTAGGTAACGAATCTTTCAAAGCTCTATACACTATTTTTGATGAATTAACTTCGATTTTCAAGAGAAATCCTTTGACTTTCTTATGCTCGTGATAGTATAAGTTAGGTATCTCTATCTACTATATGTCCATCTGCTGGTATTGTTAAGTTGGTAGGTATTAAGTAAGGTATATTTATTAGATATTTATTTCAAAATGTTTCTACAAGTAGGGTGAAGTAATGTTATTTGATGAGATAGACAATTCGGTGAAAGTCTTAAAAGTCTTTCAAAACATTGCCTATGCAACTGATTACTCGATGCAACTAGTTTACCACAAAGGTTTGACATCATTACGTGCATAGGTTCAAAGACTTTTAAGAATCCAGCACCCAATTTCCTTCCTCACCATAACCTTATTTTACTAAACCGAACTGGTTTTCCTTACTACCTTCATTTTACCCTAAAAAGACAGTCTTAACTTGTAAAAGAAATTGCTCCTTTCAAGTTACGACCACTAATTTTATTATAATGCATTTAGCAACCTTCACAACTAGGTTCACATCACCACAAACCCGTTTAATCCCTTGTCACCTCTAGACAAAGGTGTATGTATACATCGATCATATTTGCATATGCACTTCTGTATATGCAACACAAAGTGAAACTAAGTTAAATGGTAGTGATCGAATGATCCGAGTTTCGGTCCGGCGTCGGTCACTTCCGCCTATTTCCGCCAGGACAGAGCGACGCCGGTGTCAAACCTAACTGGCATAACTGGATACAGGATGTTTCGTTCTGTAGACCTAGAAAACATAGACAACATGTTTATACGGGGTAGATTTTTGAAGCAGGAAGGGTTACTAAATATAATTATAATAGGTAATTATATAATTATAATAAATAAAAAATAAATCTTATTCTATTCTATAATAGGTACAGGGAATTTATCAAAAAATAATAAAATACTTAATTTCAAGTAAGTAGACGGTGACTTTTTTGTTTAAATCTGAAAAATGCATTTTCTTTTTTTTTCAGTAAATCTTCACGATTTAATGTTATGATTCTGTTTAATTTTTATGATTATGTTCCCATGTAAAATTGTCTTCAGGACAAAGTTAAAGTATCAACTAGAAATAAAAGGCTTTCTCGTGAATTGAGTTGGAAATACGGATATTAGAACTATTAGGGTGAGGCCAAACAAGCGTAATTTCAGAATTTCAGTCGCAGAATTTCGGTCGCTTTCATAGAAAAAAATTGCGTCGCGAAAGAGTTGTCTTTTGTTTTGTATGAAAGCGACCGAAATTCTGCGACTCATGACTAAAATATTACGCTCGTTTGGCCTCACCCTTATTAATTTAATAGAGTTGTGTAGAATTAAAGAAGCATAATAGTCTGATTAAGGTATTTAGTAAAATATTAGCCTGCTCGAATGCTAGGTACCTACTATCAAGAGGTATCCTACTACTATTTATTATAGGTTGACTTTCTACTGTAAACCAAAACACGCATAATTGTGAAATTGCATCATGCATTTTCTTTTTAAAGTGCCTAATGATCACATAGAAAAAGGGACCTGCGATAGGCAATGAAAAAATTCGTTACCAATTAATTTTTTAAACTCCCATTCTAATTTTTCATATTTGGTCTTATCTTCGCTTGGCTCGCCAAAACGCCTCTCATGAAATTTCCATGTAATTTGATTTCTTCCGCACACGCCGCCCTTTCGTCGTAATTTTACATCTCAGCGTGAGTTTCGCGTTCAAATTAAAATGTTTATTGCGTTAAGCGGAGTTCGCACGGTCGCCCATGAGCGGGCTGAGCATTTTTATTTCGTTATCTGGGACACGCCCATTCACCCCTCTTCGCCCGTACACCCCTCACCTTGCCACGATTTCACTATTTTATGAACCCGATGGCACCCCTGTCTAATGTCGCTATAATGCCTCACGACTGTCATTTCCGGTCGTCTCCGGCTGGGATGTTGCACCTTGAAAGCTGTGACATAAAGTTCAATATAGTTTGTTGTATGTTGGAGCGTTTTACTGGTGTTATGCGTGTCATAAAACTATTAGCCGTTTAAGCTATTCTCGAAGCGACGACGTCCCTCTAAGAAGGTTTATCGTCTGAAGGAACTCGGGTGCGGAAGGGCGCTATCATTTTTTTTTTCACGCAAACTTTCGTGGCTCGGTTTTTTCGTGCCATTACGAATTATTTGGTCGTGTTTATAATGTTTTTTGTGGTGAGCATTATATTTCATTATCTTTAGCACCTTGTTGGTCGTTCACCGGCGCTATTAGCTCGTAATAACGTTCTGTCAGATGTTACGGTGTGGGGGAAATGTGTTGGGGCATTTGTAAACAGACAGATTTATATTTTACAAAAATTTAATTAACTATTAAGTACACATTTTTATGGTTTCCTAAAAATGAAGGCGAACCTATGTATGATAAGGACTTATTTAACAAACGTAAAAAGGGGAGGTTTCCGGTCTACCTTTGTTCCCGTTGTTCGACTAAGTTATCTAGGAATGCGACTTGAATTAGTCAACATACCCAGACTGTCACTGTCTGTCTACCGCCCAAATTTCACCACACCTCAGAGCTGCTTTGCGGTATTTCTAAGAGGTAGACCTTTAAGCTTCACAGGCATATTGAAGAACATTTGTTTCTTATTTTATCAAAACAGTTCTTACTTTACCGTTTAAGGTTGAAAGGAATTTCCCTACCTTATTAAAATATTCCAGCTAATCATTTTAAAAAGTTGTCAGGGGTAAACAGACTTACGATTTGAAGTAAGTATAGTTTCAGTATTGTGTATTTTTTGAGTATAGAATAGAATCATGTTGTACTTAGGTATTCTATTCACTTCTCTAAAGCTTTACCGTCTTACTGCAAAAATTTAGACATCTGTTGAACACGTCTTGTCTAAAAAAAGTGTAATTGCAAAACGACCCTTATTTCAAAGATAAATGTCGTTTTGAAGTTGACAGTTTTTTCAGACAAGTGTTCAACCGATGTTTAACTTTTTCGTAGCAAGACGGTTAGGTTTTTGAGACAATAGAAGATCCAAGGCTAAATATTGATTTATTTTATAAAATCATGTTCTATTTACATAACGAACAGAATGAAGAAAGCTGTAGATACTTACAGTTGAGTTGATTCAACATAAAAAAGAAACATTTATTTCATGAAGAATAATAGAAGTTAAATAAAACACACATTAATGCTATTGTCAAACAGACAGGCGAAGCGAAGCGTTTTTGTTTGTAATGTAGGGAATTGTTTGAAGCCTGTCACATAGACTATCCGACCGCTTTCGCTTTTCTATATGACAGGATTCGGATCGCATTCGCTTCGCCTGTTTATTAGACAATTGCTTAAGAGTCCTTAAATCCTCAGAGTTCGAATGCCAGATTACTATCAAAGAGACTTCTGTCAGCAGAAGTTCTGCTGGTCTAAAACGGACATTTATCAATTTTCCTAATGATTCACTTCGTGAATTTCCAACAACGTTATTAGCAACTCTTCTAAAATGACACAAGCAGAATTGCACGTCATAAGTATGAGCATAGACTAATAGCATTGGTGGCCATTTTAGGCCCGCAGCTCGTTTCTCAGGTAGTTTATTTAGATAGATACCTACATAACCTACACTTAGTAGAAATACTTAGAGGTTACAAACTTCAAATGTTGTAGGTTTGCCATATCAAAAAATACAACGTGTAACAGTAAATGCGCAAAACCTCTCGTGGGGTAACCCAGCCCATGTTACTGAACAATTTTTGTTCTAAGACTTTTGGAAATTCGCAAAAAAAAAAGATTTTTCATTACTCATACTCTGAAAGTAGGTCATTACATGTCTGATTAGCCGTTTGAAAGTTATCCATTGCCGCCCTAGGGAAAATCGCTTTCAACTGACAGCTGCCAAATTTAAGAAAAAAAACTAGTTCTATTTTGTCATTTCTATTGAACCATGTTCAAACTTTTTATACAGCCACGAACTTACAGAGCGATTTAAAATTAAAATAACATAAAGTTAAGTATTAAGAATATAAATTATGACTTTAAAATAATTTAGTTTCAACTATTTCTCTAAAATAATACAGATTTCGACAAAATCTTTGCCAATTTTTAAATAATGAACATGAAAAATCCTGGCTGTATAGATGGACGGCCACAGAAAGAATTTAAAAAAAAAAACAAGCGGCAAAGTGAAAATCCGATCTACACTCATTTTTTCTTTAGCTCAATGTTGTTAATTTTACTTTCCTCGTATTCGTAATGAAAAGCACAGTGTTTACCTCGGGTAAATTACTTATTTAGTCCCTCGAACTATTAGCGCCCTCACTACGTTACGGGCGCCAAACCCCGTCTCGGGACGTAAATAAGTAACTTTCACGCCTTGGATAACAATGTACTATTTCATACTGATGGGCCCGATCAATTTCTCATTTTGTATGAAAAACCATTTCTTTTTGAGAATTTCCAAAAGTTTCAGAACAAACATTGTTCAGTAACATGGGCTGAGTTTTGCGCATTTAACGTTACACGTTGTATAGTTGCTAATCCATGACATATTCATCTTATCCTTGTTGTCCCTAGTAGTAAGTCCCTTTGACCCTTATTTTTCTTGGTTTTCCCAATTTATTGAAAAAAGCTTACCTATTCAGTTTCCCAGCAAATACCTATCTGGGCATCACTCGCGATTATGTTAAGTCTTGTATTATCAAGCAACTTCCCTTTATACTAAAGAATATACCTCACTTGAATTATCAGGCAAGTTGGGCTCAGTTAGGGAACTTCACAATTGAATTCAAAGACACGTATTGTCAATGTTCAAACTTCTCCCCATGTTATTACTCAAAGTTCAACTGTAGCCAACATTACGTCGAAGTACCAACTAAGCAATAATTTGAAACAAAAAAGTTTATGCAAATCGAGGGACGCCGAAATAAAATGGAGTCTGGTCGTGCGAGCGCGTGCGATCGATACGCCCGCTGCGACCTTGCGGGCGGGGCGCGGCGTGGGCGGGGCGCGGTAAGAGGCTGGGATTGGCTGGCCCCGCCCATTGCTTCTCCCCCCGCGTGGTTCCCACTACCCCGCGTGCTGTCGGTTGCGCGTGGAGAAGCGCGCGCCACACGTCGACCGCGCGCGCTCGTATCGCTCACGTCGCCGGTATGCGGACACCGCGCGTTGTTAACAAGTGACACTTTGTTTTAGTTCCCAGTTCGCTATGTGTCACGTTTAGTGTTGTTCTGCAATGATCACTGACATGTACGCGCCCCTGCCGGCGCCGGCCACCAATAAGACCATCGTAAGTTTGTTGTGAACTTCTAGTTTAACGTCAACTTTGACAGCTCCAAAACAGCTGTTGTATACAAAAGTGTATTTACTAATAGAGAGGTTATTCCGCTTAGAATTTTTACTATATAGTGGTTATCTAAAGTATCAGGCTATATCTATTGGTAGGTACTGAAGTGCATTTAAGAAACATTTTGAACTCTTTTTTTGTCATATTGTCATTCACTTCCCTCGTCTTTTCTACTGGTTTCAAAATAAAAATGACAATGAATGTATGTTATCAATTTACGATCTAAGTAACTAACGCCTACTTCCAAAATCAAAGAATTTTAAATCCTTAAGCTTTTTCAAATTTCCCTCCTCCTCAACTTTAAAATACAAATAATGACATTTTAAAGGTTGTTGTTTTGCCTACCCTCATTATAAAAAAATAACGTTATTTAATACATAAAACATTATCCTATGTATACCTAATCCTTTTTTTAATAAATTAATCCTTTTTATTGATATGTCCACTATGTTCACAATAAAAGGCATAAATTTAAAAATACACTTTAGAAGACCTAAAGACAAGTTCCGTCGGCTTGTTATTAACGTTAGACGATCTAGTATTCAATAAAATCAGCATCAAATTTAGTATTTCCATGGAAATTTCAATTCAAAATATGTGTGTACAATCACATACTCCAGCATAGGCCTACATTTTTTACACTTTCAACTGACACATTCAAGATTCACGACGTGAAAATCCAGAATGCAGCTGCATGTGATCTCGAAAGAGTAAGCGCGGTCCTGGAACGCAATGGGTTTCTGAACATGGTAGGTTTTAGTTAGTAGGTGTGGACTAGTCTGATACTCCCTTGTGTTCCACCCAGAACGAGAAGTAATATGATAATTTTCCACCCCAGGAAAACCCATAAAAGAAACTTATGCCTACTTCAAAAATCCGTGCATAACATTGCGTAGATTTTATTTCAAGTCATTTGTAGTAGGTACACAGTATGTAAGTGTAAACTGTAGTAGCTAGGTTCTACAAGAGTGTATCTATCTAGTATTATATAGCGTCATAGCCAGCATTGTGTGAGTACCATGTACTTCAGAACTATCTTTGACTAGACACCTACGTCTTTCATTGACTTGAATGACTCTGGCGGTTGAGAGTATGTCATGCTCACTCAAAAGTCTCGCTGATGGTGGCGTGTGTGTCGGATCATTTAGTTCCCTTCAAAATGATTGAACTGAGTGGTGCTGATATGTGTCATGTTCGTGAACGGGCGCTGTCAGTTGGGATTGGTCATCTCTTAGCTGCCACTGTCTAGGTATTTTAATTTTAATACTGAATTTTATTTTTGAATTGTCTTTTTTATATGTACTATGGACACTATTAACTTGCCACATCGTTCTCATAATAATGTACCATCTGATGATTAATGATGTAACAAGAGTTCTGTAATTTTGGCGACTGAAAAAGAGTGTCCATGGAGTTTCTTGCTCATTCTTCTCCATAGTAGAGATCTAGGTACGCTTTGTAATGAGCACCTACGGTAATTTCACAGTTTTTATGTCTTGTGACTGGGACTGTAGCACCATAACTATTTTTGTACTAGTTTTATTTTATGTCTTTTGACAATTCAAAAGTGCCTGTAATTGGCCTAGTTGAAATAAATGATTTGATTTGAACCAATTTATAACAATTCCACACTTGAGTGAAAACTCTTTTTTTTTTTGTCCTGACGACATAATTCTGAAACACCGTTGTCATTTCTTCCCATAATAGGTAGATAATACAACATTAAACTCATGTGAAATTCCTTTATCAATGAAGTAATTAGAGAGATTTATATTATAGTTCATTAGCCATCATTAGAAGTTCCAACGTTTTGTAGCATGTAAAGTATAAAATTAGATGGAAATGGAACTTACAAAAAAATGTACCTAACAAGCAGTGTTTAGTTTTTCACGCATAGTATTATAGTATTATATTTGACTTTGAGTTCGTTTGAGTATAAAAATAAAGGTGACACGACTGTTAGTAGAATTAAAATTGCCATTCAGAGAGGACATAGCTTAACATGTTTTGTTATTTTTATTTAATAAAGCTTTTTTTTTATTTATTCAAAAATATAAATGTTGAAAGTGTGAGGACACTAAAGCTGGAAATTAATAATAATCTATCTCGGTTGCTATCATGATCCCGATTTTTGTCTATAACCAAACAACCACAGAATTTGCCTCCGCCAGTCTTGAAGATGTCCAATCAGAAGCAGCTTTCAAAGAAAACGGATAGGGATTTGGATTGAGATAGAATATAAGGGGTGTTTGTCATTTTTAATTTTAAAAAGAAACGTTGAATGTGACATTAGGATCAATTATTCTTGCAAACACCTTTTTTCATTAAAATTTCTTGTGGGTATAATAGCATGATTATACCTAGGATTGGATTAGTGAATGCAGCTACGAGTAGGTGTTTGTAATCTAAATTATTTACAAATAAAGTAATAGTAAAAATATTAACAAGTAAGAAAAAAAGGAGAAAAACTTTCACAGTTATTCTTGAATTATGTAGCTACACTTGCAATATTTCATGTTGGCCATAATTTGTATTGACTATTATTTTGTTGTTCCATTTACATCTAGATATTTATCACTTTTATGTACATTTGATATTTTATTGTTTGTAGATGTTATCAATTCAACATTTTAACCACAAGTTATATGTAGCTAGCATTGAAAAAACATCTATTTTGAAAAAAAAAATACACTTTCCGATGTCACCTGTATCGATTGTCAAAGGGTGCTCAATCAAACCAATGGAATCAAAGACCAGCATCCGAATGGCATCCGATTGTTTCCTCTCCCATCCATCTTCCGGCTAAATATTTGTCATCGAGAACACACTCCCCAAACGTACAAACAAATTCAATCAAACCGTTCGATTTTATTACGCTTTTGTAACGGAGAACAATGTGTATTGTTCCTTGAAAAGATACGGACGTTCTTCTACAAAATTATTTAATAATTTTAACATTGAACAATAGGTATGTCTTATTATTGGTAATCATGATATGGATCTGTTATTCAATAAGTACGTGGGCTTAGCGTCGTGGAAGATTTTTATTGCTGTTAGAAATTCAGAGAAATATGATTCACAGCTCAGCACAGATTCAGAGATGTAAAGCATATTATCTATGAATATGAATATATATATTTGCTGTGAATTTAGGTCATTTTTTGTTTGCAAGAATATAATATTGCAATACCCAGATATCCAGATAAGTAGGAGTACCTACGTTGAATATGCAGGTATCGGCTTATTAGTCAATACAACTGTAGATATACTAAAATTGGGATAATAATAAAAATTTACTTAAATGGCTACTTGTAAAAAACTTACACAATACAAGATACTATAAGTACTTTATTTTATGAGTACAACTCTTAACAATAGAAAAAAAGAGATTTGCTGGTCCAAGGTATCTGCTCAAAACCGCAGCCAGGCCTAAACTGCTTAACTGCCAAATACTTCATGCACTGCCAGCCGGAACACCGAACTAACGTCCATCACCCACTTCACACAACAAATCAAGAACTTTCATCTCATCCGCACTTCGATCCCATACATCGGGACCATTATGCGTGTCTAATAGATTTTTTTGGCGCTGGCCCATTCACGGCGCGCAGCGTGAAGCCCCTTCAATGGCCATTGTGGCATTCAACCGAATCGACGGCCGACAAACTTTTATTTGTAATACTCCTAAATGGCTGTTATGGGGATTAAGGTACTACGCTTTGTCATCCTACCATGAGACGCACTAAAGTCGCAAATCCGATACCTACTCTGTCGCGAGAGTGACATTGTCGAGTATCGCTGAAAAACCAAAACGGCGTTTCCATAATACCGTGTACTACAATGCGTTTTGAGATCCGTCACTTTTGATAGCAACGGTGCTTTGTGTTACGGTTTGCTTAGGATTAAACACTTTAACTTTGGGATGAGGCCACTTACAGTTAAAATGTTTAGTTTGATGCAGTTTTTGTTGAGGAGCATTTGAATTATTTTTTTGCAAAGTGTTGTGTTTGTTAGTGGACAGAACTAACTTCAGATTTATGTCAATATAAATAAAACTTGTTGCTGATAAATCTAAGTCAAGGTGAAACATGAATTAGTTGTAAAATAAAAGAAAATATGTAATTGTTTTTCACGTATTGTATTTTACTCACAACACTTTCGTCGATTCCTCCTGAAACCTGAAAGAGAGCATTTTTTATAGATAAAAATACCTAGATATAAAGCTTCCTTTTACCTATCATCAACAAAGAACATCTGTCATCTAAAAATAGCAACATAATAAGCATCCTAACGATAGAACAACACATGCATCCCAAAGTACATAATTCTAATTAAAATACTTGTCGCATGAACCAATTATTTTAAAAAGTAAACCGTATCGGTGGCAACGGGGGCCGCCATAATTCTTTTTTATAGCACCAACTCGTCGTGTTAACCCGTTCATTGACAAAAGGTATTTAAATGAAGCTGTCGGGAAAGTAATATTTAGTGCGACAAGTCGGGACTCAGGGACATTCCGACCGAGCATTAAACAGTCGTCACGTGAATGTGACGGTTTTAGATTGATATACTCTGTGGCTTGAGAATGGCTTATCTTTGTCTGATCTGTACTGTAATTGATATTTATGTTGTTTGAGATAATGTTGATGAACTTGTTTTGAAAATTTGAGTTTGTAGTGGAAGTAAATTGTTTTTATTTTAGACTTAGTTTTGTAGATCCGCATTTGTTTATTCAGCATTACTTGCCGGATGATGATTTACGCATTCGCGTAGGTAAGACCCGTCTTGCAAACAGTTTTGGCATCACTTTTATGCAATTACTAAGACAAATATTTAATCTAAACTTATCAGAACCTTGACATGATAGGCGACAGCACTCGACACCCACATTCTACTAATCGTATCCGAAGCATCTCCTAAACGTCTCGAAAGCTTTCTCGTTAAGTTATTTACGTTGGTATCCGTCAACGCGACGTGTAGCTGGCGACAAATTTAACAATGTTAGTCGCGCGTCTGCCGCGACAGGGTTAAAAAAAATCACTAATGAAGTGCAAATCTGTCAGTACGCGTGTTTCAACGATTTATTGTCGCACGTCTAATTGTATTGTCGCACATTTTGTGCCTTGTTGAGTTTTTGGTTCGGTTGTCACGTGATCTGTGGGATTGGAGTCGTTTGATGTTAATTTCAGTTGTGATTAAGATTTGTAATTAGGATTTATTCGATAAATTATTGTGCTATATTTCAAGGCGGATTATAAAAGCGTATCAACCATATGGCACTAGCAGGGTTACAATAAAAAACTCTTAAAAATACAAACAGTTTTAAATAGACACTTAGATAAAAATACACTTGCAAGGACCATAACAAATTACCTTCACCTATACGCAAAAAAAAACACTAAACAGAAACTTCAAACGCACTATTTTTCAGACCGCCACTCCCCGCAATTAAGCAAAAGCGTTACAAGCCGCATTTAAACTGTAAAAACACCGCAGGACAACTAGATCGGCCGTCAATTATTCAGTTTGCGCCGTCGCCAGGCTTATTAATTCATGCACCATAGGTAGGACAGCGGTGTACACTGCAGTGGGCAAAAACAGCGTAACCGCAACACAACGCAACTGCAGTTTCCTGCGGCAACCACAAAAGACCTTTTAATACGTTGTTAGACGTTAATTTTGTACCGTTACTGGATAATTATTGCGTTTACCGTCTCACGTATCAGTATCTGGTACGGCTTTCTTGATATCTTGGTCTTGAAAAAGTATTTCATCTTATTTCTTTTTGTGTGGTAGAGATCTTGTTAAAGTTATGGTAATGCAGAGATGCGCACTAGATTTTATCGTAGTCTTTATTTGCTTGACAAAATAATCATCCACGTTTCAAGTCAAATAATGACCCCGAACATTTATTTTGGTTAAAAATTGGTATCCTGAGTTAATTTACCGTCACAGAAAGACAGTTGTAATTTAAATTACGGGCATGGTCATCATTTCAGCCTATTGCAGTCCACTGCTGGACATAGGCCTCTCCCAGGGAGCGCCACAGCGCACGATCTCCAGCTTTTCTCATCCAGCCACTGCCAGCCACCTTCTTCAGGTCATCGGTCTATCTTGCCGGGGGCGTCCCACCCTACGCTTACCTACACGCGGTCTCCATTCGAGAACCTTCCTACTCCACCTATCGTCGGTTCTGCGGCAGACATGTCATGACCAGCCCATTGCCACTTCAACTTGCTACAGATTTGGACAATATCTGTAACTTTGGTCTTATGCCGTAAGCCCTCATTCCGGATTTTGACATGTTCCACGTTTCGGCTCCGTAGGTTAGGACTGGAAGGACGCATTGATTGAACACCTGGCTTTTCAGGCACTGCGGCAGTGGCGTCGTGAGGATATGACGCATTTTCCCAAATGCTGCCCAGCCAAGCTGCACTCTTCTGGCAATTTCCCGCTCGAAGTTGTCTCTACCTACTCGTAGCTGTAATACCTGTCCGAGGTAGATGTATTCTTGGACAACTTCGAGTGTTATGCCTTCGACGGAAATTGGTTCTGGGATGACATGGTCATTGAGCATGACCTTGGTCTTGTCCAGGTTCATCCCAAGACCCACACGTCTCGAGGCAGCATTGAGACTGTTCAGCATTTTTTTTAGGTCTTGCAGCGATTCCGCCATAATAACTATGTCGTCGGCAAAACGAAGGTGCGTTAGGTATTCACCGTTGACATTGATGCCCAGTCCGTTCCAGTCCAACGTCTTGAACAAATCCTCCAGCGCGTTGGTTTATAACAGTTTAGGAGATATAACATCTCCCTGTCTCACTCCTCTTAGCAGCTGGATGGTTTTTGTTCGCTGGTTTTGTACTTGGACCGACATCGACGCCATGCTATATAGGCTCCTTAGCACCTTTATGTACCGCCAATCGACTTGGCATCGCTGCAAGGATTCCAGAACAGCCCAGGTTTCGACGGAATCGAAGGCTTTTTCGTAGTCCACAAAGGCTAGAAACAGCGGCTGGTTGTACTCCTCTGTCTTCTGTATAACCTGCCGCACTTTGTGTATGTGGTCTACGGTACTATAGTCTTTGCGAAACCCAGCCAGCTCCGGCGGCTGGAAAGCGTCAAATCTAGCGGAAAGCCGATTTGTGACGACCCTCGCAAACAGCTTGTAGACGTGACTCAGGAGCGTGATTGGTCTGTAGTTTTTGAGGGGCGGGCGTGTTCAATTTACATAAAAATCATTTCCCCAACTTTACATGAACTTTTGCAAACAAAGTTGACATTTCAGTGCACGACCGTAGGCCCCATCAACCCGTCTGTCACTATAATTTTAATCGCAAACGAGTAAATTCCACAATTTCATTGAAAGACATGACAAAGTGACAGCCACTGATGTCTATAGAACTGACAGACTTGTAAACGGTTGTTAATACATCACTTTAGTATTTATTTATTGAAAGTTCGTACCTACCTTAAGCTTACCGAGTCAAGCATAGGGCCAAACATCGCCATGAACATTTTCACGATCTTCCTTTCTAGCGAATGCTCAAGTCGGTGGTTGTCACAAAATTTTTCTTCATTAAGATGTCAGACTTGATAGTCGGCTCGGCAAAAAGCTCGTCAGAACGCTTGTTAGAATGCTCGCTAAAACACTCTCGTTTGTTTTTCTGTAATGTAACATTCGCAAGAATGCTCATTACAAGAGAATGGTCAAGTTTATCAGCACCTTAACACGGTTTAGCGAAAAAATATTCATGTTTATAGTTCACAACATGCTGTGGTGTTATGTTCACCTGGTAGAGTAAAGTTTCTTTTATAAATAATTTGTTTTATTTTTATTTACACATTATATGTGCCTTATTAAGCACAATGCATGCAAAATTATCAATTTCTTTATTGTTGGCATGAAAAATATCTCGTAAAAATAAATTATACATAGTTTTATAAATGAAGAAAAATTTGCATACATTAAGTCATTTTTTCACGCTTATTTTGAAGTAAAAGATAAATTAGGAGATGTCAGCTGCGTGATATTTCACTGCTTGTGATGAGAATCGCCCGTAGGATATAATTATAAGCACCTCAGACTATGTATGGTCTAGTTGATATGGTGCTATTAAACAATTAATTTTAATTTATCAACAGAAAGTCTTTATGTATTTCTTTGATTTGAAACTAAAATCACACACTTTGCAGGATATTTTTATGTAAAACTAAAACTCGTATTTGTGATTTGTAAGCTTGAGCAGAAAGAAAACACAACAAACATTAATTAATCCTTAAAACTAGTTCTAGAAGGTTAACATAACATTATGAAGTATTTGTTTTCCGCATACCTAACGAGTTGGCGGACTAAATGTGAGAAGTCGTTAAGAAGACGAATGGCTGCGCATGAGCAAACATAACCGACAGCTATAGAGGCTGTGAACGATAACACAATGTTCGAGGAGCCAGGCCAAACGGGCGATGCGATGCCACAAACCTAATGACCAGCAGTAAAGACTCGATCCCACTGTTCAGACTAACCATATCAATAAAAAAAATCGCAAGCAATTATGCAATAGACGGCAACTTAACGATGTGTAATGAAAAAACTCAGTTCATAAGAAAAAGGCAAGTTCCTCGTACTAATCACACAAACAGTCCAGGAAACGATTTTGCATTCGCGTCATAATAATATAAAAATGGGAAGCTGTCTTGTCTAATATTATCGCCAGAATGCACAACGTGATTCACACTTTTTTTTTGAAGTATTGTTTCTTTAATTTCATTTGCAAATTTTTCGGTTTAGACGCTGTACCTATTTGCATTGTTCTCATAAATGTATATGTACATAATATTTCGATACTATTTGAGATAACCCTACAACAGTCATCCAATCATCGCTAAACAAACTATCGGTCCACAGATTCGTTGCATCTCACAGGTCGCCGCCTCAATCACCCTCAATGATTGCTCTGCAAGGGTCTCTTTTGTGGCTCTTTGTTGTTACCGCCCTCAGTTAATAGTGGTCTCCGCCGCTCCCAACAACCAAAGGAAACTAATATAGTCGCATCGAACCCTTGAGACTTAAAAGTATCGGTCCGATTTAGGAGTCATTAATGTCATCAAAATCGTTCCAGACAGCTCCTGGATATGGCCCTTCAATGCTGAGACATTCTGATCTTTGTCGAGGTGACGTAGGGTAGATTATTGGATAGTAAAAAAATGGGCTGGAGTCGATGATGGGTTGAGATTTTGCAACTCATTGCATTAGCCCGGCTTGTTAGTGTGTGGAGTGGTACCGGGGCGGCTCGCGGCGGCTCGGAGGCGCGTAATGAAGGCAAGCTGCAAGTCACGGGCCCAGAGGCGCCGCGGCTGCCCGTCAGCGCCGTCATCGCGCGCCCTGTCAATATATGATGGCCCGACAACGGAGAAGGTTATTTTCGAAGATGCACCACTAATTAATGCCTTCTACCGAATAAAAAAATCAGAAGCGGCGTCCTCATTGTTCTACTGTCAACTCGAATGTGTTGAGGTATTAGACTAATGTGTGTCAAGTCATGTTGATATTAGTGGCCATTTATTGGGAGTATTAAAATCAATATTGATTATTTCGTCCTATAAAGCCGTTGTTAGTTGAAAGGGTGTTGTTGGTGTGTGGGCAATAATTAATTTAACACTTAGGCGAGGTACAAAGAAGCTGGGCAGGCGGCGCTGCGCCCCGCAGTGCGCCCCCTGCCGCGGCGCTACACGGCGCTCCACACCGATACCATTCATACAACCGCCGAATTTCTTCTCACCATAACGGATTATTTATAAGGTTTAGTGACCGTCACTCCTAAATAGTGTCACTTATGTTTTGTGATTGAATCGAATTTTGATTTATCTTCTAAGGGATGACCTCATCATTCAATAATTGCTGAAACAAATATTTTCTCTTGTGCCTGTCGTAAATACCACTTTGTACTTATAACAAATGATTCATCACACAAGGCCAAAGCCATAAATTTTACAATTACCTATTCAATTACCGTAAAACCAGCACACATCCCATACATTAGAAGATATATCAGAAATTGCGACTATTTACTATGAAGCATCCGGCTTTTAAGTGTAAATTTTCCGGTTGCAATTTGTAGGAGTCAAACAAATGCTCCTTATATTGTAGTGGCCATTAAACGCACTCGTGGCAACAGACTGTTATGGTTTGAATCCGGATGTCTCTTCACAGAAGGGGATCCGATGTAACTTTTAAATGTGGAGATCAGAATGTTTAGCTGGGTGTTTGAAATTGTAGCGATACATACTTAGGGCTCTAATAATATCCTTTAGTGGAATGCAGTAATTTTAATGTTCCAAAACTATTTTAGTGGAAATTAAAACCTGTTTTTTTTTACTTTCAACCATAAATAAATTGAGAATACCTTTTTATGTTTTATAAAGATAACGCACTCTCCAAAATCATGACTTCTACATCTTCGTCGTTTCCTCTTTACCCCAGTTTCTAGAGGGTCGTGAGGCCATTAGCTCCCTCCCCGAGAGACATATATCACGAGGTGCTCCGAGGCTTCACCATGAATACTCGACGGCTCTCCAGTTTAAACCGCGTCTGACTTTGATGGTCTTAATGCGGTCACATTGTTGATCTTTTGCAGGGGAGTTTGTTGATTGTCTTGATAATAATTGTTTTTATTTGTTATGTTGCTAAAATTTTACATGTTTTGTCAACTTTCGATTGGTGTATTAATTGCATTTCATCTATGATATTAATTTCGTTGATTCACATACATAATCTTGCTTCAACCTGCTACGTTTCTATAAAACACTTTAAAATAGCTGCTAATAAAGGTCGACCAACCACTCTACGATATTTGTTCATCTATGGCTACAGCAATTATTTAAAGTAGATGGAACGGTCTGGTCTGACAAGCGGTGCGTTGCGGTTGCGGTGAGTCCATTCAGATGCTGTTCATTCATAACAACACGCCGCAACTGGCCAGCGGACGTGTGGAAGCGTTTAGCACAATTTACCTACGACACGAGAACCGCCTGAATACACCCAGTGCATCGAAATTGCGCTGAAGTTTCGGCAATGTATTGCCTGATTTCGGGGCCTGTTGTGATTCTGTATGTCACACTTTTTCACGCTTTCCTTTCTTCAGGTATGGGTTCACTTTCTACTTCTTTTTCTAAGAATTATCTTTAAAAAGTCATAAATGACAGATCTAAACCAAAGACAAATGATCGATCAAGTAATTGTGAAGAAGCCAAGCTCGTAAGTCACAGATTCCTCTCTGACTCTCTACATTATCTCGTTTCCGTCAGTTAACTTTTATAACTTGTGAAAGCGATAAGCAACATTAGTCGTGTTGTTTCACGCTGAATCAGATGATCGATGTTGGTTGAAATGTGAGAACGAATTAGGAACTAGATTAAAGCGATGTAATAGAAGATATCACAGTCATAGTTCGATAAGCCTCGGAATAGAATCGATGATGAGGTGCATTGGTGGTCGCGTGGCGGGCCCGCCCGCTGTGGTCCGCTATGCTAATTCAATTGTGTTACGAGAGCGGATAGCGGCCGATAGCATCTGCTCCGCCTGCATTATCATAATAATGCGCGAGTCACCTCGTACTGGACCGCGCGCCGCGCACCTCTCGCCTCGCGCCTTGCGCCTCGCCTGTCGACACGCACGGCACCGATACCACCACATAACGTTGTTTTATTACCATATCAGTACCAGTTACAAGATGTGTAACAGTTGTTAAGATATCGTTAGTTGTTACAAGGTTGTGGTCGACTCTCCTATGTAGCTCAGCGTTATCTTACCAGCTGCGCTTGCGCCACTGACTTGACAAAATCAAAAGTGTATCTAGTTACGATTACTTGACTTACTGAACTTACAATCACAAATCAATAGTTTTGCTTTTCGAAAGACTCGTGTCAGTCTACACTAGCAGAAAAATAATAAGCTAAACAACCTAATTTCCACACCTATCGATATAATAACTAAGCAGGTATCAACGCCTGCAACAGCTAACAGCGTGTAAAAATCTGTAGCAAATTACAGCCGTAATAGGTAAAATCAGTAAAAGAAACACGTCAATCTAATCGATTCGTCGAAGTGTTGAAAAGCGGCGAAAGCTGTTCTCAGCGTTGCGCCCGCGCCGCCCGCGGCTCTAACCGTACCCGCTTCTTGCCGACTATTACTATCTAGCGGGATGCAAATTGAATTATGGGACTTTTTGTGGCCGTTCAATTGTTTAGTAGATACGCGAACTTCGCTTTGTTCTCCGCCGCCCGGGACGTGACGACGAACCTCTCAACGCCTCGTAATCGCCGCGATACACCCGCGATTGTTCACCACCACCACTTTTCGTGACGCCAAATTATAGTCTTTTGTTTTATTATCTAATTGTTGCTATTGTTATAAGTAAGTAATGGACTTTACTGGTGCGGTTCACGATTATGATTGAAAACATACCTAAGTATTAATTCTGTACGGTATTTTAGCACTTTTCTATTTCTGCATTTTCGTGGCACTGCGTAGCAATGCGTCGCAACTCGCGACTTAACTACTTTGGTTGTAGAAACTGGTTGAGCCCACGCAAGAGTAGATAGATACCGAGCCTTAAGATGATTTATAAAAGCAATCGTTAATTGAATCAAAACATTGGTACTAAACTGAAGTGAGGAAAACTGAATACTTTGTAAGTAGTGTAGCTGCATTACAAATCATTACGGTGTATCGCGATTCACAATATAGAATACTATGGTAACATGAATATGTAGTTTGTATCTACGCACCTTTTTGTACATGTAAGTAATAGAGACATATAATTAGCTAAGCTACATATAGGTAATCAAATCAACCCACTTACTAGAAAGAAAATATGGTAGAAACGTTGGTCTTAGGTAATTGTTGTAAAACAAAGAGTTGAATGCATAATTGTTCGTTTTTATGAGTCGACGGGTCTATGCCGTTGCGTCGTGCGTCGACTCTTTGTGGTTTAGGCCCCAGGGGCTTGGGCCGGTAATTTTCTCAGCAATTAATATCCTACGTTCAATTAGTTAAATGCAAAAAAATATAAAACAGAAGTTGAAGGAAATTACGTGTCTTTGAAATAGTTCCACGCTATTATCAGCGAATGAACGAAATGTCAACTAATTGATACTATCAATAGGGTAGTGAGCGTTGTATCGACATGTGTCACTGCGGTTTTCATTGAATGTGACATGTTTATAGGCTACCAAAACATTTGTTTTTTTTCAGTTAATTACGCTTCCCGCTAAACATGCGATTTCAATGAAATGCTTCAATTAAAGACGACAAAGGTTTTATGAAGGTTTCGGTAAATATAGAACCTTTAAATTGGGTATATAGTCTCTCAGAAAGTTATTTAAACATTATTTAACTGAGCGAGTCAATTTTATGACGTCCTGCTAATTTATTTTCTATAACTTTCCTATGAAAGACGTCAACACTTGTCGTTCAGCGTTCTGGTAAAACAAGAAGTTTTATGGCCAACGCCCTAAGACTTCTAGATCAATAAGTCAAGGAAACGTCGGGTTCAATTTGCAGCCGCACTAAACCTCAATTTAATGTAAAATAGTGGTACAAATCGGTGCAGGTCGTCTCACAACTAATGGAAAAGCAAGTTGCGTGTCCTCGGGCGCTTGTTGTAGCCGTTTTATTTGTTTGTTACTATCGTATAAATGGAGCTAATTATAATAATTTCAGTGGAAATTACTGGCATTAAGCTGCTACCAAAAATACGTGAGTTTAACGACTTTTTCTTGGAACTGTCGGAGTGAGACTGTGGGCCGTCGGCGATGTCGAGTGAGACACGCAATGCGAATGTATTTGCAAGAGCATGACCTTGAGTGTGCACGCTGCCGCGCTCTGGACTCTAGTTATGATTCGTTTTATTATTATGAAGGTCTTGAAAGTGTTGGAGAAATCGTTCCATAAATAATCAAAATATTTTGTTTCTCATAGGCCTCAATGGACGCTTATAAAACGTCGAAAAACCCAGAAACTCTATGGTTACTTCTTTTTCAGGTAGGTATTCGTTCAATACAACGATTTTGTTACAAATTAAAGAAGCTATATGCAAATTACTTGTAATTAAAACGTGTGTCCTAAATATTGTAATTAAATTAGACTCGTGATTCTGAGCAGTTACTAGACATTATTATTAATGCTGTTGTTGAGCTACCAGCAAAGCCATTGGGCAGAAGAAACTACTGTTAATTATTATCCTTGTCTTGTTTAGTGTCATCCTTTAATGTATTCTAAAAAGTGTGTTTTGAGATAGATAGATTTTAAAACTTGTAAAAAAATCATACATGCTGTTCAGAAAGTACCAACTGTATTAAACATTTGACGAAATTACTCTAATTTGCACTGCACAGCACTAAAGAATGCAAGCTTCAGTTAGACCTCGTAAAAATTCAGTACAATATGAAAAATAGTTTGCAACATCATCTAAATACATATATCGGTACATACATACGTAATATTTTCCCGCGACGCTTTAGAACACAATTACAATGAGACAGAACAAAGCCTTCGGAGAAGGGGGTCCCTTGTTTCCATTCGTCCGTCTCTTGTTTTTTATAACGCGGGAACTGGTTCCAAATTGGTGCACCCATTATATCTGGTCCCAGCCGGTGAAGGTCGACCGACAATACAACATTTTGGAGCAAATTCCAACACGCAAAATATTAGTAGGTAATCTTTGACAGACGTGTTTTTGACGTGGCTCAATAAATGTGTCGAAAATATTTTAAAATTATCCTCTTTTTTTGGTAAAATTCCATTTAAAAGACATAGTACGAATAATACAAGGTAAGATCTTATTTTTACTTATTTACGTGTGCAAAATATATGCAAATAAGTAATTGAGCCATCATCCCTGAAAAACCAAATCCTGCAATGGCGATTACCTCTTCAAACTCCTACGCATAATTCACGTCAAATATATTCAGAACTACATCTAGATACTCATAATCCGAGTTCGGTCGACGCTGTCCGGCCGGCCCCAGGGCTAATGTTCGGAGCTGTCCGACATCGCCGAAGCCGGACAGATACAGGGCGCCGCTCGCCCGTGTCCGACACATTACCACACAATTTCATCGACTTATCAAATTTAAACGCGCACATTACCGCTTAGGCGTTGCTTGTGACTATTAAAACATGGCTATTAGATCGCTTAGCTTTATGATAGCTGAGTTATCAATAAGTTCTTGTAATGGAAATGTCGTGAAGAAAACTTTATTGATTTTCATTCGAGCGTGAATTTGTGGAAGAAATTCAACGCCAGTTAGCGGTACCAACCTGTAGCTATGTTCTACTACTATTTATCCACCTAAGGTAAAAAAGAATCGATGCATCGATTTATTGGGACTTATGTTAATACGTAGATCATAAATCGACAAGATATCGCATAACTGTCAGAAAATTACATATTTTACATTTCTTATATCGCGATTTAAACCCATAAACATGCACGTAACATGATTCGAAAAAGGCATATATCAAAAATATCGCTCGGCACAAAAAGTCGGCATGAATCAATAGACCATGACAATTTGAAATCGGTACAAAAACCGTGGCTGGCCACATAATTATGGCGTTAGTGTAGCTACGCACATGCGCGTCAAAGCGTCCGGCACCTCGCAAACGGTAATTTCCATTTAAATAAATAATTTGTTTCGGCTCGATTTGAGCGATCTGCCATGTGGCCTGCCTAATGACCTCCGTTAACTAGCGCGGTTTCACGCCTTCGCTCACCGTACCGCGTCCGCGTTTGCGCTCCAATGTGTGACCTAAACAGTCCTTGTTAGGCAAACCATTCAATGCTTTTAGAGGTATAATTTACAAGCTTAGTATTAGTTTATTAGTAGTATTTTGAAGATTTATGCTTTTTAGGTAGGTATGAACCTATAAAATAAAGTAAAATAAAATAAGTTTATCAAAATATATGGGGATGCTGAATTTTTCCTTTTTTAAAATTGATCCTGAATCTAAAGTTGTAATAAGCACAGTTACATGAAAGAGGTTTAGAAACTGAAGTAAAGGTTACATATTTTTTTATAGGTATATGTTCTTCGAACATTCAAAGTTTTCCCAATAATTACATACTCGAAGGTATTTAAAGGACATCTTCATCAAGCTAAACGCTGTAATGTTGTCATAAAGTTGTCAATCGGCCGGTACTTGAAGATTGTCCGCACTATAACGTATTATTACTTACTTGTAACAACTGTCATTATCAAGTAATAAATAGTTAACATTAGTACCCGCAGAATATGGTTATTAAAACATTTTTCGATTTTACACAATTCAAGGAGGATCATCAATCTTACATTCATGTGTGTGCCAATAATTATTGTGATACCGTCAAAATGGGAAATAAAAGAAGTCTCGCCATACGCTTCAGCAGTAGAGCTTAAACATTTTAACTGTTTATTCCTCACAACAGAACAATTTCCTCGAATTCATTTAATATTAACGAACAATACACAAAAAACTATAATGAATGCAAGAAAATCCTGTAGCAACAGCGATACAAGATACAAAAGTGATCTAATTAACTGTAATTAAGCTGCCAGTGAGAGTTTCACACATCAACGAGACCGTTCGCGTGCAAGACGAACCTTAATGTAGAAATAATGTTCCGAAGTCATTATCTTTTACTTAATTCATACAACTTATTTTTACGACATCGCTCGTTTGGCCTACACTCCACTACGCATTAAACTCATGCGCGCGCTTCCAGCTAAAAGTATAGCATTATAGGAAGAGTCAATCGATATCCCCCCTCGTAAGTGTCACATGACAAATAGCACTCTGAACCCTTTAACGGCTGCAAACGTTAGTAGCATTATTAGCCCCGAGACTAGTCGACCGACGTGGCAAATTATTTTGTAATTTGATGTCATATCCTTGCTTCATTAATTGGATCGAAACGATGAACGACCGCCGATTACTCATTCTTAACAAGCTCTCAAAAACAATGTTCAACAACTTTCATTCCACTTTCATTTTGCAATAAGCTACTTTATACTGCGTAGAGTACTTATCAGAATTTCAAAACACGGAAATTATAAAGCATACTTAGCTTATGTTAGGCCACAAACGATGTCACAATGTGCTTAGTAAGTAAGTATACAGAAGCGAATCCATTTGCATCAAATATATTTGAGTCAATTCTGTTGCGACATTAAGCTAACAATATGTCATAAATTGTAGATCCCAAATTAGTTGGTTGCAGTTTGCATTAGAATTGAAGGGGAGCGGTGGGGTCGGCGCGACGAACCCGACGACGGCGGCGTACAGTTTCACCCGGAATTAACTCGATAATTCCCTAATTGTGCAATTACCCATTGGCAATTTGGTCTCGGCTTATCGACCGAAATCACATCAATTGCCGCAGAAGTGGGTCGCTTTAAACTTTGATGTTGTAACAAGATACAATAATATGCATCGAAAAGCCGTTAATAAAATTGGATTCATACACAAGCATAGGTATTGAAATTTGTCAACCTTATCGTATCGTTGATATACCAACCTTCGGATGCATATCACTTGCTTTTACCAACCAGTGCTGTAGCTTTCAAGACTGATTGTTGCAAAATTGTTCTTGTTAAGGGAAGTTGCAATTTGAGACATGTAGTCAAAACTGTTAAAACAGCTACGAGTTTGACTGTGCCTATTTAATTTAATAGCGTTATCTTAAATTAATATTAAAAAGATGTATCATATCATGAATATACATAACAAAGCTGTTTTACTATTCTCGGCGCGGTGAGACTATTACTTTGGCTTGTCTTAATAAAACTTTGTATAATAATGTTTTTACTGCCCATTTCATATTCTATCAACTAACAAGTTATAATATCAACGTATTTAAATAACCAATCAATATTATTATCATGTACAGAATCATCGTCCGTCGAATAAAGATTAGACTCATTATTTTCAATAACGTGTTGTCGAAAAATATTAGCTCATAAGTATAGTTATGAATTTTATGAAATACAATTTTGTCAGTAACGACTTCACGATCATCTTAATAACACGTCGAGAGCTAAGCGTTTCGCTTGAATATTCATTTCGGTTCATCATAATTTTGGTAGATAATTTTAAATTATCCAATCTGCGCGAAGCCGGTGCCGCCATCTCCCGCTCCGTGAGATACGCTCGCCTCAGTTACCACGATTTATTGCTTCACACATTAATTTAATTATTTTACTCTTATATTTTCAAGCAAGACATGTTATTTTTCCACTTCCTATAGTTAACTGTAATTATTTGTGAAGTGCAAAAAGTGGTTGTAATAAAACAAATATATTTTATTGATTTAATATCGGAGAGCGTGACCTCAGTGTGTCGGATTGACCTAATAAAGCTTGCTACATTATTAAGTAATCTGATACGCTTAGTCATTGATACATCCGGCCTCCTTTCAAATTATCTCGTAGAGTATGTATTTAATAACAGCAATTCTTTGCTTCAGCAGCTCAACGATTTGTAAACACTAGTGTAGTTGTTGTACACTATATGTTATCAGTATCACAGACCATGGGTCTAATGGAATTTAGATTTTGAGTTTGGCTTCCATAACAGGCACTTATTATATTGGTAGGAGTGTATGAGTATGAGTACTATGATTTCATACCTACTGTTGAATATTTAACACTACTATTTCTATTAAATACTTGGACATAAAATTCTATGACAATATAAAGCTTCGTCTTTTGAAGTGCCGCGTAGCGAAAGGCTACGTCGGATCGCGTAGCGTGTAGGCCCCGCGTAGCGGCTACGAAAACGCCGCATATACGCCCAATCAAAATTTTGTTTGTCACAAGTTGATAATCTAAATTCTAAGGGATCTCTAACCGCAGTTGTACTGTTGCTAGATGAAAGTCATCTCTAACTTCCTTCCAAAACCCTTTTCACATAATAACAGTAGGTAAAAACAAAACAAGATCCCGTGAGCATTGTCAGCTGTGACTACCTGACTCCCTTGACTCCAGTGATACTACAATTTTGTGCTCACATTAGGTAATCTCGTTTTATTTCATCTCATATTTTTTATGACAAAAGATCTTCGTCATTTTTGACAAGGAAAAGGCCATCAACATTGTATAATGCGGGTGTGGCGCCGGCGTGTCGGCTCAGAGGCGTCATCTACGCTTTGATCCAATCTCGCGGCCGAGAGCCGAGAGCCGAGCGGCCGAGTTGACGACCAATTACCCGATATCACTCTGTTTCGGCCTGCGCCCAAATGGAGCATAATGCCTAGGGTAATTATGACTTCAGCGCCGGCCGTCGCCTTCGCCGGCTCGCATTGATTCCATTACTCGTCGCCTAATGCCCATTATCTTTAAATTGTTTCGAAATAACGTCTGAAACGGTGTCAATTTTATAACCCATTTTTGTTAAAGCGACATTTACAAAATCGAATCTTCGAATCAATTTGATCGCTACACGTGTTAGGTACTAGTTTTAGGGAGGTCGAACGAAGGACGTAGAATCGTATTCGTATTCCATCAAGACAACAAACATAATTCTGTAATTGAGAGCAAATAATATTCGTGGAGGTAATGTGGTGGGTTCATACGACGTAAGTGGCCGCCGCCGCAATTTGGCGGAGTTTTATTATTTTTTTATGGTAATTGTAATTGTCGTGGAGTTAATTGAGAGCGCAGCCATATTTACAAGTGAGCGTCCGTAGATGTTGACGTTTGATAGCGCACTGGGCCCGGCCCATTATTTCTATTTACTAGAATGCCGCGGCCGCTGGCCCACATCAACTGGTACATATTAATAGTACATTGTGTGTTGTAATTGCTGCTATCTTTCTCTGTCTGTGTTCATGCTCGTGATTAGGATAGTTGTGAACCTGTCTTCACACATATATTTGAATCTCAAAACCAGTTTCCTTATGTAAAATTGCTTTATAAAACCATGTAAGTAAATAATATATTGTAGATTTACTTAAAATGTAGGTACGTGTGAACAAAAGTAATTACGACAGCGTGAGAGGCGTTCACATAAGTTCATTCTTTTATTTCACTATCTTAATATTTAGAGCTGAATGAACTTGAACTGTTTGAACTGAAGGGTATCAACATCAACGTTAAGGGTTGGCGCACATTGCGACGCAACAGCTGCGCCAATCACAATATAAGGGGCGTGGTCATGTACCCCCCTCAACCCTAACCCCCCGCGTCTTGGACCCGTGTCGTGATCCCCGGATTATATTATTGCATACAATGGAACGTTTTTTATCAAACCATTGTGTCTCACATTAGGGTGAAATATCCGGCCGGATGCTCTTATGGCTCTCACCTTTATTCAGCAAAAAGAACATCAGCGAGCGGATTATATTCGTAACCCGTTTGGTATTATTACAATTTTGGTTATCTAGAAATAAAAATCATGACTGCTCTCAAATAATAGCGGGTCCAATGCACTCGGGTTTCATCCAGAAATTCCAGTCGTTATTAGAAATGATAAAGAAAATATATTGCATCGCATCAATAAAATTGAGAGATGATCTTTACAAGGCAGACGTGTAGGCAGCAGATATTAATTACATCGTCCCGCGGCCGGTAGCAGCAGGGAGCTGTCACCACGCCGCCTAATTGTAAATACACTACCTATAAGCTTCTCATAATTTATTTATATTATTTCTGAAGCCCCGGGGCACGAGCGGAACACCGCGGCATTAGTTCACATATAAATTAGAATATAAATCTCATTTGACACTTCGACCGATTCCCACGGTTTAAAACACAGGTCGATAATTAAACCCGAATAAAGTATTGCCTTTTTTATTCAAAATAATTAACTATTTATTTTCTGTCGTTCCAGGAACATCCGAGCTTACGCGGCACGCCTCTGGCGATGCTGGCGGCGCAGTGCAACAAACTGTCCAGTAAATCTCCCCCTCCGCTGGCAGACGCGGCCGTGGGCAAGGGCTTCCACCCGTGGAAGAAGAGCCCGGGTGCGCACTCGCCGCCCGGCGCCGGCGCCGCGCCGCGCTCGCAGCCGCCTGCCTGCTCGCCTTACGGCCGCGGGCCCACCTCGTGCGCCGCCGCGCCCTCCTATGGCAATGATCTCTACTTCCCTTCCTCGGGAGACCAACTCCTCGGCAAAAGTGAATCCAGTGCAAGTCTCGGCTCCATGTACTCGCGACACCCTTATGAGTCGTGGCCTTTCAATGTAGGCGGTGGCGGTGGGACCGGCGCCCTCAAAGCAGCCGAGATGAGCGGCGTGAGCGCTGTCGGCAGCACGTGGTGGGACGTGCACAGCGGCTGGCTAGACGTCGGCGGACAGATGGCTAACTACGCCGGTCAGGACTACTCCCAACTCACACACTCGCTATCTGGTGGCGCGCATTTATTACCACCAGCGCCACATCTCTTACAAGACGCATACAAATCAGTGCTCCCCACACAAGGATCATTCGGGCTGCACGCGCCTGGCTCCCCGGCACCGCCTGCACAAGCACCGTCTCCGAGGTCACAACGTCGATACGCTGGCCGAGCCACCTGTGACTGTCCCAACTGTCAAGAAGCAGAGAGGCTCGGCCCAGCGGGGGCGCATTTACGAAAGAAAAACATACACAGTTGTCACATACCTGGTTGCGGCAAAGTGTACGGCAAGACATCCCACCTGAAAGCTCACCTCCGCTGGCACACTGGCGAGAGACCGTTCGTGTGCAACTGGCTGTTCTGCGGGAAACGATTCACGCGCTCAGACGAACTGCAGAGACACCTAAGGACGCATACGGGGGAAAAAAGGTTTGCATGTCCAGTGTGCAATAAAAGGTTCATGAGGTCTGACCACCTGGCCAAGCATGTGAAGACACACAACGGAGGCAAGAAGGGTAGCTCAGACTCATGTTCAGACTCGGAAGAGAACAGCCAGGGCGAGGGGGGCGCGGGCGGGCGCTCGCCGGAGCACGGGCTGGACGTGAAGCCGAGCTCGCTGGTGTGACGGGGGCGCGCGGCGCCCGCGCACCACGCCCCGCCGCTCCTGTGATACTGCCGCGCTGCCGCGCCGCCGCCCCGCTGCTGTACATATCAGTACACTGTAACATAGGACCCACACGTGTAACTATAGACAATGCGCTGCTCAACGCGAACCGTGTATGTATTTGTTGTGAGACTCAAAGTGTTGTACAGTATAGATACTATTAAAAAATTAATTATCTCATATTATAGCTAGATATTATATGTTAAATTAGTGTAAGTAGAATCACTCTTTAGTCCAAAATTGCAGATTTAATTTATTGAAACAATACCTCAGCATGTTTCAAAAGAAATCTTTTATTTATTGTACAGAACTAAGCAAATATTAACATATTCACTTTTCCAGAAACAACTAGGTATGACCACTTAGTGTCGAACCACATAAGTGTTAAATATAAATATTTATGTACTGTTGCAATATTACTTTGTAAAATCTGAAACTGTAAGCGCGTAATAAAGTGGTTTTGAAACTCAAAAACCTAAATCTACCTTGTCTATTTTCATCTTTATGACAATGATGGCCACGAAATTGTAATTTGCAATGATTTTACTTATTCAGCGTTTACTGAAAGTACCTAGTAGGATTAAACATGACATCTCACTGATCAAAACACTAATGATACTTTCAAAGTAAACGTTAGTATGTTAAGGTTTGTAGAAACAAATCTCCAGTAGAGATCGATAATACCAGAATCAATAAGGAACCTATCATCGTTGTCAAATCCAGTCCTATACTTTCAAAAGTTTTCTAACATAAATTATGATGGCTGTCTTCACATTTTTTGTGCTTTCAATCAATGTACTTACTTATAATTTTTATTATTTATGTTGTCTATTAGAAAAGTAGATAAAATACAGCTACAAATTATAAATGAATATAATTTTGTTGTATCATACAATAGTGGTCAGAGATAACGTGTAGTACACAAGTTAATTTCTACAATATGTTCCATATCAATGGCTTTTTGCGTCCTTGTCGAATTGAAAACTATTTGGTGATAATTGTTAGCTTGAAATACTGTAATAATTGTAAAATGTATATTGTACAAATTGTGCGAATTAAAAAAATGCCTGATATTGATTTTATAAAAATTGAATATATTTTTCCGAGTGGATATCTGCATTTTTATTTTCATGCCTTTTATGCTTGAAACGAGACGAACACGTAAGTATATCTCAAGATAATAGAATGTTCTTCGGAGGCCGGTGCTGCCATCTAGCGGCCATCGTATGTGATACGATTGAATCACGAGCGGTGGGTGATCACAACTACAACAGGCTTCACTACTTATTTTCACTGCTTTATCAGACTTTTAACAGTTAAGCCTTTTCCCAACTGTTGGGGTAAGCTTCCAGTTCCAGTAACTGAATAATATGATAATCGTAGGTAAAACTGGTTGTCAGACTTTCGAGACTGTATGCACTGTGGAAACTCGCTATGATAGATGGTCACCCATCCACAAATCAACATCGGCAGATAGGCCTGTGCGGCTGTAATTATTTAGCAACGAGATCCTCGTTACTCCTAATAGTTTTTTTTAATTATCAAATCCACGGTTTCATTCAATAACCCTAGGTATACGTTCCGGGGCCACGGTTATTCGATAGTCCCGCGACCCCGGACTTCTAATAGGTACTCAGAGTAATTGGAGGAACAAAGATTATTTTACATTATCAGCTCTATGGAGGTTTGGAACAGCTCTATCTCATACTGACAGTATAATTGAAATTAAAGGATTATGTAAGTATTAATATAGTATTAAGATATTGAAATTAAAAAAAAAGAAGTTGCAACCTTAACAATAAGTCGAAATTTCAACAAAATAAATATATTACAAGTAGGTAGATAAGGTACTATAAAACACAAATAATATTGTTAAGTGTAAACTAACTGGAAGATCATAAATTAAATGGAATGCTAAGCAAACAGCAGTCCGATACTGATACACCTACTGTTTTAATCAACTCGCACACAAATGAATTTTGGCACAAGTACTTCAACAGATTGCAATAACCACAAGTGCATTCCTAATGAACCGAATGTGAGCTGTAATCCAACTAAGTAAGTATAATTTTAGACTGACAAATCGTGGTGATTACGACATTTTTGGTTGAGAGTAATTTGGGACGCAAAGAGGGCGACGTTCATCGTAAAAACTGAATTGAAACCACAAATGACGAGGGGAGCATAGTAAAGATGAAAATATACTTAGTATTCGCCACGCCATCGACATCGAGAAACAGCGAAGTAACGTGACAGACAGAAGTTATTTTGTAGCTATTGGTATCACAAGAAGTAACTCAATACTATGGTGAGTATCCAAGTAAGTATATTAGAGAAATCAACTAATAATAATTAAATTGAAATTTGGTTGTCGATATGTGGGATGTGGATTCAGCGATCATTGTGCCGATAGTCGTGTCGGCCCATGGCTTAATTGCCAAGAGCCTCGAACAACATCTTAGGAGACTCTCGTTAGGCAGCTGGATCAAGGGCCTGATTCAGAAAGCAGTTCTTCTGGACACGGTGCGCATTGTTAGGAAGTTCCTTTCTTTGGAGCCCTGACCGCCGGTAGCTTGGACCCTGTTCCCGATACCGATGGGCTACTATTATTTATATTTTTAAATGTTTTTTTTTATTTCTTGTTTTTGTAAAAGTATTTAAAAATATACATAGTAAGTGATATTAATGAATAAAGGGATTAAATTAAAACAATAATAAATCAACAAGTGAAAAGAAAAAAAGATTTGCAAAAAATAAAACTTAACTAAAATTCGTAGCACTTGTAGCTACAGTGCTACGCTGCTACGCTACGTGCTACGTGGCGTAGCATAAGCTAAGAGTGGCACAGCATTAAGTGTCGCCTCTGCGGGTGGCCGCTCGTGCCGTAAAAACCGAGCTCATCTGCAACACCCGACTACATTACACGACGGCCTAGCTCAATCTACGCTTTATTAATGACACGACACTCGGTGGTCCGCGTCAACCGCTACGCAGTGTAACACAATGATGTGTCAATCTTACATTGTGGGGAACTGCAGCGGAAATCAGAAACGTGCAGTACTTACGAGTACTTGTAAATGTCGTCCTACCACTAGTCTTTATAGTACATGTAATAAAATGGTAGGAAAGTCAAAACTGTACATTGAATATTTTTAAGAATACTTGGGGTAATATAGTTTTTTTGAATTTTTGTCTGTTTGGGATAAACTCAAAAAGTACTGCATGGATTTACTTGTAGTTTGGCAAGAATATTATTAAGAAGTCGGGTCAACGTGTATACTACATATTATCATGCTATTACCTACGGGGAACGAGCAGTGAACCTTTATTTCTTCAACGCATTCACGCAGATCACGTCGCGGGTAGCAGCTAGTCATACTAGTTTGTCCTTTTGTTCTTTTCACGTCATAGTAGCTGAATGGATTTTTTATTTATTTATTTATTTTTTACTTTATGCACATTGCTGTACAACGGCGGACTTAATGCCGTAGGCATTTTAAATTATATTTGGCATAATTTGAGGTGACTTTCTAACTTGGTGCTACATTTCCGAAGGATAATGTTTGACGGCACGTTTGGTGTTCAGTGACCAAAGGGCGCTGCATGTCGCAGTTTCGATTCCCAGACGGTACAAATGAATTGCATGATCTACAAGTAGTTGTTTCGCGTTCGGGTGTTTGTTTTTGTGAATTTACACGTTTGTAAATGAAACCACGATACACGAAAAAATCCTAGAGAAAGGTAAATTTTTTCCAAATTAATATTGAACTGCGAAATATTATAAAGGTCGCCGGAAGACGCTGGATTCAGGTCGCTTCCAACCGGTATATGTGGAGATCTAAAGGGGAGGCCTATGTTCAGCAGTGGACGTCCTATGGCTGAGATGATGATGATGATGCAATCATCATCATCATCAGTTCAATAACTGCGATAGTCCAAGTACATTGTTTATCACCAACCAAAACAAAACTAAACGACCCTTAACACAATAATACGCGAGCGGGTAGTATCAGATTAAACTGAGATCATAAAATTAATCAATCGCAAGTGACCTCCATAATCACGGAATGCAGGACGTTATTCCATTCAGTCTCTCGTAATCTAATTCCCTATCCCTAAACAGAGATTTATCGTCCCTAAACGAATTATTCGGGAACTGATTGAGCATAAGATGAGGGAGGTTCACTTAACTGTTTTATATTCTAGTCAACTCTCCCCTGTCTGGGAAATTGTCACAACAGTGTTGTAATAAGTATTTGTGGAGATATTTTGTGAGTGTCTACTTCAAGCTGTGCTCGACTTGAAGACTATTCATCGTCAGCATCATCTGCCTAGCCATTCCAGATGCAGCTGAATTTCAGTGTTTAACATGAAGCGACTGCTTATTGGACCTCCACCACCCAGTAACTGGGTAATACGATACCCCATGGTAAGACTGGTTGTCAGACTTTTAGAGCTTCTGATTAATAGTACCTAATGACTGTCAAAGATCGACAAATGACAGCCGGGACCAACGGCTTTACGTTCTTTCGAGGCACGGAGGAAACTCGCTATGACAGATGGTCACCCATCCACAAACCAATCTCGGCAAGCGCGGTTTAACCCCTCGGATAAACTCGACTTGAAGACTATTTGAGGTATATTTTTTTACACAAACTGCAAGGAATAAGTACCTGTAGGTCATACAAATATTTGTTCCGTGCGGGATCGAAATTGTGACACGCAGTGCACCTAGCATGGTCAATCACATTGTGATAAATACTTATTGAAATTGTTCATTAGGGTTCCGTAACCAAATGGCAAAAACGAAACCCTTATAGATTCGTCATGTCTGTCTGTCTGTCTGTCCGTCCGTATGTCACAGCCACTTTTTGTCGAAAGTATAAGAGTTATCCTGTTGAAACTTGGTAGGTAGATGTATTATGTGAACCGCATTAGGATTTTCACACAAAAATAAAAACAAAACAAATTTTAAGGTTGCCCCCCA
This sequence comes from Agrotis exclamationis, assembly GCA_950005045.1. Taxonomy (NCBI): domain Eukaryota; kingdom Metazoa; phylum Arthropoda; class Insecta; order Lepidoptera; family Noctuidae; genus Agrotis; species Agrotis exclamationis. Next base: position 9,733,376 of record OX465423.1, on the reverse strand, counting down.
TACTTAGAACTGAAACTCAAAAATTTTTCGTGAAACACATACGTGTGGGGTATCTATGGATTGGTCTTTAAAAAGTATATTGAGGTTACTAATATCACTTTTTTCTAACACACAGTTTGCACGAGAGACACTTCCAAAGTGGTAAAATGTGTGCCCCCCCCCCCCCTCTAACTTCTAAAATAAGAGAATGATAAAACTAAAAAAAAATATATAATGTAGATCTTAACAAAAACTTTCAACGAAAATTGGTTTGGATGAGATGCAGTTAGCAGTTTTTGAGATATAGAACATTTTCAAAAACCGCAAATATAACTTTGCCATTCATACAAACACTATGAAAAACAAAGTTATTTTTATTGTTTGTGTATATTACTTACTAATCCCAATATAATTATATCCCTAATCTATGCTTGCTACTACGGAACCCTTCATGGGCGAGTCCAACTCGCACTTGGCCGGTTTATTTTTATATTAGAGTAAGTCGAAATGAAATAGACTTTATGGACATTAGCCATACAGTTGATATACCGCAATGACGTCATCAAGTTTATGTAAAATGGAGTTTTATTTTCAGTATCTTTTGTATAAACTGCTGGTTTAGCGCATTGACTGGGCGCCTGCTTTGCAAGCTATGCGTACTTCGTGTGCGTATTAAAAAAGTGATCTGTACCTCGAGCACGAATCACTTTCGAAAAAGTATTCGTATCGTCTTGGAAAGCATTTTGTATGGGAACTTGAACAGCGCCTCTGGTGAGCGTAAATTGAACTAATTTTCGGAGCACGAACAAAAATACGTAAATTTCGTATCGTCTTCGTATTTAATTCGAAACGTAACTTGAGCCTTTTGTATGAAAATAGGTAGCACGAAGGCATAAAATGACGGATAGTTACGTAATTGTCGAAGGCTGGCTTACGAGTTTCTCGAATATTTACTCACTTCAAATTTGACAGTGAGAAAACTTTCGTCAAGTTTATTATTGAGCATAAAATTATAATTTAAGTGATTGTGTTGATATATTTTGTTAAAAAATGAATGTGTGCTCCAATATTTATTATAATAATATGATATCTTTCTATTTATGCTGCCATAATTCACAAAAAATAAGCACTTGACATGACAGGATTACATAGATCTTTTAGCAACCGTACCTATCATGTTGCTTCTCAATCATTGCTCGATTCATTGATTGATATTATTGTCATTATTATAATAAAATAAATAAAATCATCAAACACAGAACATTCATAAAGTTTTTCTTTATTTTTACAATACATTTTTCATTAAATACCATGACAAAATATGCTCCTTAGCCTATTATCGTCTCCTGGCCGCACTTAGGTACTCTGTGTTATTCAATATCGGTCTAGCAATATAACGTGAAAGAACAAACAAACTCATATTCGCATTGACTAATAAGGATTTAAAACATTCACACTTAAAAATAAACATTTTGTTATGGACCACAGTTCAATGTATTAGTTATGTTGAATTAGTTTGTTAGGACCTCAAAGATAGGAATTTCTTCATAATGCAAGCCTTATCGTGAAGTACTGTCTTCAATTCAAGCTCTTTGCCGAATTCCCAAACGAGAGCCTCGTCTCATCATTGAATATCGTGGGGGACCTTCTGTTCAACCGGTTAACAGACCTTCTTGATCAGGGTGTCAATTACTTATTTACTCCAGTAAGAATACTTCCGTTTAGTTATCTCAGTTTACTGGAATAGCTTACAGAAAAATAACGAACTATAACAACAAAATCATTGAATATTGATTTGAAACCTCTTGACAGCGGACAGATTTGACAATATAGACATTAGGTATGACACAGCAGGAACACACAGCAGTTGAGCTTTTTTTCTAAATCAAATATTTTTCATGGCTTTTTATTTGTGCCAGTATGACAGACGTTCGTTTAGGAACGCAGTCAAATCAAACACAACGTTTTAGTAATTATTTTAATTATTATCTAACGGAATATTAACTGTTTCTGCAGTTCCTTTGTATTGCGTCATAAATTGAACAGTATTACAATTTTAAATGCCCTAAAATCACTAATTTTCTAACAAAAATCCAGTTTCTGAACGAATCATTCATCCTTATTTACGTTAGTATGACGTCACCAACGTTTTCGTATCGCGCCCTCGGTACTAATTCGAAAGTGCTTCGTGCTTCCGACTTTCGTTGTAAGCCGTTATTGTATCGACGGTACGATACGGTGGCGAGACGAAACCTTCAAATATTCGTGCTAGGGGTACAGTATTCAAAGATGAATAGAATCAGACGTTGACCTCGAATAATAACATCATATTTCATTTCCAAAAATAATTCAATATTCGACATCCGTTAAAATTCGTGTACACTAATTTGGAAGCAAATGTTCCTAAATATTAATCTATAATTATACAGTACGGAAAAGTTAATGTGTTTAGAAACATCGTCGTATAATTTTCTCATTTCTGTCATAAAAGCCTAACGGAATAACTTATAATAGAAAAACTAGTCACGTAGTTCTATAATAACATTTTGGATTAAACTGGCAAAACTAGTGTAATAAAATTAATTTTATTTTTCTGGTCTGTTTTTAAGTTAATTGCATCTAACTTGCGAAATATTTAAAATAGAGTTGGACTTACTGGCCAATAGGCTGACTAGTCGGCTGTAAAAAAGCCGATTATGGTCGGTCGATAGTCGATTATTATCACCGGTAGAGTTTAGGGTTCCTTGAAAATTTCAATAGGTGCGTCCACACAGAGCGAGCAGCCTCGCGAGGCATTTGCTTCGGGCGGCAAATGCCTCGCGAAGCTGCTTGCTCTGTGTCTCGACCGACAATATACGCGAGCAAAACAAAAGCCGACACTGGATGGCTCGGGCGCTCGGTTGTTCGCCCGCGGCAGCGCGCTCGCTTGCCTCGGCCGAGACACGTCCACACAAACCGAGCTGCTTCGCGCGGCAAATGCCCGAGGCTGCTCGCTCTGTGTGGACGCACCTAATGACCTTTCATATACAGCTAAGTCGTTTACATTAAGTACTTCTTACTAGGTAGATGCGAAAGTTAGTAAGGATGGATGGATGTTTGTGACTCTTTCACGCAAAAACTATTGCACGAACTTGGATGAAATTTCGTACACAGATAGTTTATAATCTGGATTAATACATTGTTCGCCCGCGTTAAATTAGAAAATGAACTAGGAAACTTAATATCGAGATAAATCTATCAGTAGTAATAAATATTTAGCTATCCATCCAAGACAAACTTTCGCATTTATACTTTTTAGTAGTTAGTTGATACGAATCAGTCACTTTGTCACCGACTTAGACGACTAGACTCGAACCGCCTGCCAATATGACCAACTTACAGCCATTCACGACTTTTGTCTAAGCGACAGGCGGCGCGTATAAGACATTAGTTACTTTATACGCGATTTCGCCACTGGCGTATCTCATGGCGTATTTGAAACATTTCTATACATTTGATCATACCACTCGCCCGCACAAAGTTACCGCTCACAACGGGCCGTAAAGTCGGCTTTAAGCCTCATTTAGACGGAGCAAGAACTCGCATGCGAGTTTCACTACATTGCGGTATTTGTTTGATCAACTGAATTCGTTGTGCCAATAAATTCCGAAATGTAACGTAACTGGCGTGCGAGTTCTTGCATCGTCTAAATGAGGCTTTACCATCTAACGGCACATCTCTAATTCAAATGTTAGTTATTATCGAGTGCTAGCTAAAGATAACCTATTTCATTTTACCTCTTTTAAAGTGGATATAGGCAATACGCACACTTGTTCGGTAATGATTTATGTTTCCTCCAGGCAGGTGTTCCGTGCTAGTTTAGTTATCTTTTGCAGTAACTTTCCGAGTGCTTACCTTTTACGTTGGATCGTGAGGAACCTTTGAGCTCTGGTTAATGTAGCGAGAAGCTATAAGGAGATGCTGAATGTAGTTCTTACGGCGCGTTTACATATCATCGCACTGTGCTGAGATTTTTTTTTACTTTTGGACGGACAAGGAGAAATATTCAGAGCCAATCTGTATTGAAAGCCACTGGAAGAACGAAATATTTATCTACATCCAAGAATTGGAATTCATTTAAACATACTGAGTCTGATCAATCTGAAGAGTACCTTAACTATTTAATTAAACCATTTCAACGCTTGGTCAATCTCAATTTAATCTCCTGGGTAAGCTTGCTCCATATGTCGACTTTGTCTCTGTCACCCCTGACCTAAGGTCATAAAAAGTACTATTTAGAATATAATTAATTAAGCTATTTTGATTTGATTCAGAATATTTTAGAGGTAAAGTTTGTAGGTATGTTTGTAGGTATGTTTGTAGGATGTAATGTCTGTAAGTACCGAACCGATTTTGATTTTTTTTTACATTAGAAGGCTTCGTTTTTCTTGACTGCCATAGGTTATATTTTATTTTCAAATCACATAACTGTCTACAGTCTTTCAATGAAGCCAGAATAAAGTTAGCGCAGTTAAACAAGCGAAAGGAACATAAGGATGAATTCGAATGGAAAACGTAAACCCATTTCATGTCAGAAAATCAAAGTTAATTTACAAGTAGACTGACACAGTCCTTAATCACTGTCAAAACAAATGGCTGGTTGTTGACGTGCAAACCGCCTTTAACCCGATCGATGGAGATAGTGTACATCAAAGGAAGGGCATTAAACGCGTCGTTAAATAGACGCGCTTTTGTGCCACCTGCTTCGAATGTCCCGTGCCCGTATGTCTGTCATATTAGCGTTTCATACTTCAATGTACCTGTAAGGATGCTTTTACACCAAAGATGTACTATGCAATTCTATGTTGCGAAAATGTACAAGCTAAGCTACGAAACTATTTGACCGTTTGATACGAGTTAATTGTGCTATGGAGATGCGTAGCCGCAAGGTAGCTGAGCGAGTTAGATGCACAGCTCGCATACAGCTGTAGGGACACTGCACCACACAGCCACAGCACCCCACTTCCCAAATAAAAACGTAGTTCAGTTGAATTTGTTTCCACCAATGCTATGCTATATAGAGCCAGGAATATGACTGGTGGATATCAAACACATCCATAGTAACGTAGCATAGCACATCTGTGGTGAAAAGCACCCTAAGTTTTTGTAGGAAGTTGACATCTGGCTGCTTTCATAGACAATGTAAATTTCATTGCATGGCTGTATTTTAAGTTGCTGGTTTTACAGTAGAAAAGAAGAGAGATTCTTAAAAGCAAAAAGTTTCGGTTATGGAACACTACTTAACAAAGGCGTGGTGGTCTAAGGGACTTTATCGTATTTCGACTTTATTACAATCCTTCTCACACCACAGGCCGGATCTTGTCCTTGAAATAAACCAGGGCTCATTAACAAGTTATGATTAATACGGAGTCATAAATAGTGACGTTGTCGGCAAGTCAAACGGCTCCACAGATGGTAACACCTTCCAAGAAATGGTGTCACCACACTCTGCCATAAATTAATTGGATATCCTTTTTATGATGATTGTGATGATGATTTACTAAGTATCATGATTATGGTTTAGATTGATCCCAATTGAGTTAAGTTTGTTTTGGGACTAACAAATTATCCACCATTTTTTTCTCCTTTTTTTAATTAAGCGGTGTAAAAATTTCAATTAAATAAGTAACAATGCTCATATAACATAATATTCACACCGAGTGCTCAAATGAGACGATGTAAAGAAAATACAAATTAAATTTATCTCTGTCGATGTTACAAAAAGACACAAGTCATAAAATACACCTTTTATCCTACATCGTGTAACGTAACTGTTTCCATTCATAAGTTTTTGCTCTCGATACAACACCCAGTACATGTAACAAGATAAAATCTTTATAACGTCTCTTACAACATCTGACAAGGCAAAGCTTTGTTGATCAAATCATGTAGTTAAAGATACATTGAAGAAAAGCAGTACTTAAATTATGAAAGATCATTGTTTTAGACAGTTAACAACATTATACTAAACATTAACATTATAAGTCGTCAGAATACTAAAACATTGTTGCAAAAAGCAGCGGAAACACAGGCAGTTTACAACTTTTTAACAGCGCAGTCCGGTCGCTGTAAATCACATGGTTTAGTTTAGACCCCCTTCAGAAGTAATATCGACTTCTTCGAACTCACATTAATTTGCCATACTTCAATATGTGAAGGGAAACGTCGAGACACAAAAGAGAACGCATTTAGCAAATACACTCTCATCTTGTACCTTTACACGATTTTCACTATAGAACTTTGAATTTCACTGACAGAAACACAACGTTTGTCATTTGTTTTTTTCTGGTGAGCACAGGCGACACGACTATTGGAGCTGTCATTGTGCATCATAAAACGGTAGCTGCGATCATTCCCATTTCAGTGACATGCAGCCGTGGTTAGAACAGGAAAGTATAGGACCTGTGTTATCATAACATTCATTCATTCATTTTATTAAAAATTTTAGTTTTAATTTAGTCATTTTTGTAAATATTTTACTTTTAATTTTAGTTTTTAAATGTATACGTATAGTGGTAGTATATAATAATATAGGTTATTTTTATAAGTTGTTAATATAATAATTATGTATTGTGGTGCATCATTGAAAGTAAATATGTGCACTAGAATTTTGTAATCCGTAGCACTGGTTATAACATCGCCCATGTACACAATGAACTTTCATTTTATTGTTTTGAATGTCTGAGTCAAACAACATTAACCATATGAGACTAGAGTAGGTATTTTTAATCAGGTATAATTGCAATGAAAAGAGTAATGAGAGATATTAAGAATCAAAATATGCTGTCTACTTCTTAATTACCATAAATAATTATACTTGGCGGTTAAAAACACTGATAATTATCGATCATACGTATGTAATGTACACTAATTATAACACCATAAATGGCAAACAGCACGCCTACACACCGCCCATTGCGTATCTACGCATTATTTTCAAATAAATTTAAATTCAAACAACTTTCCGCCCAACACTGTTCGCCGAAGGGCAAATCTCCGTTAAAACATATTCGGTATAACCGTGACGGTAGCTGTCAAGTTAAAATGTTTTAATTTAGTGGTGTGCTTCGTCACACGCGGCATATCCGCCATCCGCCGCGCCATTTGACACTCGCGCGTTCCGAGAGGTGATAAATCTCCACACAACGCGCCGGCACTAATCACGGAAATGAAAACAACCCTTCACTTGACTCGTTTACATTTAATGTTCCGCTTAAATGACAGCGCTAAGTCGAGCGCCTGAAGAAATTAATATTTGAACTTCAAATAATGATTTAGAACACACTCCGGCAGACGTGTACAAATAAAAGACTTTTGGTAAACCAAATACGACCCTTTGTCGCGATTGACGTCAGTGAGGAAAACAAACAATTTATCTATTTCCTCGTGCGTCACACGAAGATCAAACACTAGTTAATAAAGAGGTGAGGTGCCGACGACGCCAATAAAGTCGGGGGGCGTCGAGTTCGCACACACGCCGTCGACGAGCGGATTTAAAATTTGTAAATACGCCGCGCCGCGAATACGACTCGTCTTTTTGTGACGTGATAAAATAATGACAGCAAATTGCTGTTGGGGTTCTGTCCCCGTCCCTCCAGTATTTAATACTCTTTGACTTGCACCTAATCAACAAGAACTTTGAGCATAATTAAGAAGTAACAATATATTGCGACAAGGAAATCAAAGTTCTCCTTCTACAGAACGTTACGTCATGAAATACATCAGATCAATACCGGCTTTGATGAAAAAATAAAGGTCACGGGGTGAGATATTGTTTGCAATTCAAAAAGATGATGCAAATTAGCGCATCTATTCAGTAAAATGAAAACTCTGCTCTGTCATTTGACGGCGCTTAGGGGAGCTTTTCAATCAGCCCTCGTTTGGGGACTTTAAGTATTAAAGCAATCTCCTATTGCGTCACTTTATTAGTTTGTGCTTTATTTCGTTCTTTTGATGTTGAAAAGTAATAGAGCTTCTTTGTGATAACTGTTTATTGATGCTAATTTTGCTTTCATAGACGAAGAGACTCGGGGGTATATAATTTGGTAAACATAAGTAGTGTTGTAGAGTACCAGATACATAATAAAATGTTGACATTACCCTCGGCTTGCACACATCATTAAGTTTATAAAGAAAGTCGGGAAGGTCTGAATCTCATTACCATGGCTCTACATTCTGCGGTGATATAAGCGGAATAGGAATGAGTTGGAGAATACGACATGAATGACAAAGTGGATGCAAATGTGAGCTTTGTCGGCGAGCAGCGAGTCGCAACCACCCGATCAAACGGCGGCGGAACGATCCCTAACCTCTAACCGACGCTCGGTATTTCTTTTCATGTAGTATAATTGAAAGAAAGTTGTGACATTTATTATACCAGCATGTTTTACTTTCTAAAGTCTTATTTTCCTATAAACTGTTACAAATTGAATGCAGGAGCCTGTAATGATCCCTCTGCTGGGACACAGGCCTCCTCTCTGTGAGAGGGAGTGGGCCATAATCGACCACCCGGGCCCAGTGCGGGTTGGTAGATGTCACATATCTTCGAATTTTTGGTTCTAGGACATGCCGGTTTCCTCACGATGTTTTCCTTCACCGTTTTGAGAACAGTGGTGATGAAATAAATTACACAAAGTAATGCGCCTGACGGGGTTCGAACCCACGACCTACATCTCGTAATTCGGGACCGATACCACTGGGCCAGAAAAAAAATGTATCTATTAACAGTAAAAAAAACAAAACACACAATAAAAAACATTGATTCTATTTAGTACATTTTTTAGGCCCTACGACAAGCTACGGCGTAGCACTTTAAGTCAACGTAATAATATTTGTTTAAAGTTGACAACAATATACATTTTTTTGGTTTTTGGCTTACGAATGTATTTTGGAACTCACAGCTTACCTAAGTAATGATTTCGTTTTTCAAAACATCATGAAAGTAAAAAAAACGTAATTAGTGATAATCTCGCTAATAATAGCAAGGCTGTTAGTGTATTTGTGAAATTTACACCCGCATCGCAGTTTTTTTTCATACCTACGCGTGACTGTTGTTAATGAATGTCGTGTGTCAGAGCAAAAACTGGAATTCCAAAGGACTAATATAAATCACTCAGTTATGTGTGTCGGGACCTTTAATTAATTATGTGAATTCCTGTCACTGAACCTTAAATAAGTGTCGTTTAGCTCTCAGTTTCTTGACAGAAGAAGAAAGGAAATAAATTAGATTATATGTAGTTAGTACTCGTAGAATGTACTTAATTTATGGATGAATTAATAATTTGTTTTACAATATCGCTGCTTCTACCTATATGGTTATGATGGCGGTCTTATCGCGAATAGCGATATCTTCTTTTTTATATTCCTTGTTTAATTCCTCATTTTACATTTTCAGAATGGCCCACCTATTACTATACATTTAAAACCCTATTAACATTATTACAATAGATAATGTACAGCAGTTAGTTTTCAATAAGTTCCTGCTCCCATTTCTTGATGACCAAACCCATCAGGATGATTAAACACAATAAACACTCATCATTAATTAACGAATTGAAGTAACAACTCAATACTCCTACTTATTTTAAGATACCAATTGTGTATGTTATAAAAACGGCCATATTTAAAAAAGTTTAAATGTGCAACAATTTTTGAATGGAAATAAAACATGAACAGCGTATAAGCTGTAGCAACTTAATAGTTTATTGTCACAGAAAAGTGTTAAGTTTCATAAATCCTAAAGCGCGGTGGGCGTGAGCGTCGACGTCTGCGCACGCGTTGCCGGATGCGGAAGTCTGTAATTACGTCGCTATTTCGCAAAAATGTCTCAATCGACCCTCGACAGATGGCGCGCGACCCGAATTGTTCAAACATTCCCTGAATAGTTCAGCTGTTTGTGTGTTCTGCACCGCCCATTCCTATTCTTCATTACAATCTGGTGACATTCATGCCAACGGTAGCTACATGGGCGCGAAAGCCCCTTCCCCCTTCTCTCTACCACCAAAGGCAGGTAATTAAAAAAATTGGAACCGATAACAAACAGAAAATTACCGTGAACAAAAGGCCAAATCTATCAATTTCACCTTTATGCCATCCGTTCAATTAATAAACACGACAAATTTCTGCGGTTTTTATTCATCTATATCTAGCGCTGTATTGAGCACTTTTGTTTAGAGCTGGTCCGGTGCGAATAAAATATGAATAAAATAAATTATTGAATGTCTTTTTAATAAAGCGCTTATTGTTTTATCGGGATATAATGGAGGGCCCATTGTGGCGCGGCGCCGCCCAGCCTCATTCCTGGGACAATGCACAAATAATAAATAGACGTATATTTTGTTCGTATTTTGTGCGCTCGGTCGCTTCGCTGTTGTTCCTATAATTGGTGGCCAAAATAAATTAATTGAATTAGATCGCTCCAGAAGAGCTGACACGTCGGTATCGTAAAATGTTTGGACGTTTCATAATTAAAAGCTTTGCAAGTGAAGTCGCTTGTTTTAATTTAATTACGGCATTGTTTTTCAGACTTGTTTGAAAACTATTATGATGTTTGAGATGTTAGCGTGTGTTTATTAGGTGTAGCTATACCTCACATGCCCAATATCCGTAAACCATTTATGCATTTCTGGTGGTCGCCACTGTTGACTGTTGATTCTGGTCTTCAGGAGTTGCAGTGGCTTAGGAATGTGCATGTGAATGATAATCATCATTGTCAGCCTTGATCCAATATTATGTAGACATGAAGATATAACCAGTTTCACTGCTATGTTTTTTTTTATTAATCTAAGTGTTGCCAGCGGTTACGCCCGCTACAATTCGAAAATTATCCTACGGGTTTAAAATCGAGTCATAAACTATCTGTATCCAAACTTCATCCAAATCCATCCAGTGGTTTTGCGTGAAAGAGAAAGAGAACATCCATCCATCTTTACAAACTGTCACGTCTATAATAGAGTAGGATTATCGATACGAGGCAGATCATTAAATGGCGTTTCCTGACACAAAACGGGAACAAAATCAGACTACGGACTGACGTTTTTTTTCCCTTATAAGACCTCTCGGATTAGCATTGGCCCAGGCCAATGCTAATCCGAGAGGTCTTTTATTGTGTCGATTGAGCTATACTATGTCCAATAAAATGACTCACGTATATCTATGAAGTGATGTTGACTAACCACTCGATTAGCTCGAGGACACATTGATGCAAATTGATATTATTTAAATTGATGGCTTTAAACAACTTAATACACATTTAGTATCCCATTGTATGTATAATGAGTCTTTTTAATAAAATGTATTTTCAAGGTACATAATAAATATTATAATTAGAATGTATCGACTATACGTTTTTACTCTGTTATGGTCTGACATGGTCACCAATACTATCATTAGAATTTCAAACGGGATGGTTACCGAATAGTCGGCCAATGGTAGGAGAGTAGGTACTCGACAAGCGTGCTTGATATGAAATTCCCTTTTTCTCCACTGCTCAACTTACATACTTTTGTTTTTTCATTAATAATTCTTCATCTATTTCATTTTTAACCAGGCTTTCTACTCATTATTTAATCTATGGCTTGTCACAAATATATTATACATATTTTAATCTATAACATAAAAACAAAACTGAAGTTCCGTGAGCACACAGCGAATGTGATCGAGTGTATTTTATAATCTACAGTGAGTTATAGTAATTAGCTGGACTTTGCATAAATGGTTGGGAAATTTTAAATCATCATCATCATCATCATCTCAGGGGTTCGCATCGGCGTCGGGAGGACGATGAAGTACCTGGGACTCGTCCTCGACGGCCGGTGGAACTTCAAGGAGCACTTCCTGCGTTTGGCCCCAAGGCTGAACCGGGCAGCAGGCGCCCTCAGGCGACTCCTGCCCAACCTCAGCGGGCCAAACGCCTCCTGCCGGAGGCTGTACGCCGGTATCGTGCGGTCCATGGCCCTCTACGGGGCCCCCGTGTGGGCCCTGAGCATGCGGACGCGACCAGCGAGGCTGGTCGCATGCCAGAGGGTCATGGCTATCCGGATGATCCGAGGATACCGCACGATCGCCGGCGAATCGGCCAACCTCCTTGCCGGATTACTGCCCTGGGATCTGGAGGCGACCGCCCTCCAGCGCGTCTATGAGTGGCGCGTGGAGGCGCGGCGCCGGGGAGAATTCCCGCTGCCCCGACAAGTCGAGGCGCGGCGGGAAGAGGTCCGGCGCGATCTCAGGGCAGTATGGAGGGAACGACTGTCGCAACCGAGGTTCGGGCACGCCGCAATCGCGGCGGTAAGACCCCTCTTTGAGGAGTGGCTGGAAAGGCGTCACGGCGTCCTGACCTATCGGATGACGCAGGTCCTCACCGGACACGGATGTTTCGGGAGGTACCTGTGTCGGATGGGGAAGGAAGAAACGCCGGGGTGTCACCATTGCGAAGATCGCCCGGAGGACACAGTAGAGCATACGGTGCAAGACTGCCCCGCTTGGGCAGAGCACCGCCGTGTCCTCACGGCAGCGATAGGCGGAGACCTCTCGCGCCCGGCATTGGTCGAGGCCATGCTGCGGGGCGAGACGGAGTGGGAAGCGGTCGCCTCCTTCTGCGAGGCAGTAATGCTCGTTAAGGAGGAGGCGGGCCGTGAGAGAGAGAGGACAGCGTCCTCCCTCCGCCCCACCCGCAATGGTAGACGCCCACGGCGTCGGACGTCGCAAGACGATCTCCGGCCACCGTAGGCGCGGGCATGCGGGCGGCGAGTAAAGGGCAACTCGCCGCCCGACCATGGACCATGCCCGGGTCGACGGCGCGTTGTGTTCCACGCGCGCCTCAAAGAGCGTCAGCACGATGACGGGGCCCCGCCCAAGAGGGCCAAAGCCTGCCGGGGTCGCGGGACTTATCTCATTACCGTGACCCCGGAACATAAAAGGCTATTGAAGGACACCGTGGATTTTAGTCAGTACAAGTCTGACAGTCCCTCCCGCCCTGCCCGGGGTGGGAGGACTCATTTGATGATTTTACCACGCTAAAAAAAAAAAAAAAAGAAATCATCATCATCTCAGCCAAAGGACGTCCACTGCTGAACATAGGCCTCCCCTTTAGATCTCCACATATACTGGTTGGAAGCGACCTGCATCCAGCGTCTTCCGGCGACCTTTATAAGGTCGTCTGTCCATCTAGTTGGTGGACGTCCTACGCTGCGCTTGCTAGTCCGCGGTCTCCACTCTAGCACTTTTCGACAAAAATATTTATTTTTTTCATTCATCAATTATATTTTTCATTGGTTCCTTATCAAGTATTTTTTATTTTAAATACATTGACATAATTCTATTTTTTTTTAATTTACTTTGCACAAACATATGAATAAGGGGGTTACTTTATTGCTATTAGTCACTGTACTTATTGTTTCTAATAAAATATTTTTATTTTGTCTTCCGACCTTGACTGTACTTACATAGTGTAAATAGTACCTACCTACATAATTTTGTAAGCAATCCAAAAGCCCAGTTATGCGCCGTCTGATCAGCAGATATCGTGTCCATGATTGTTGAATATATAACTGCTATAGTTTCTGCATAGGTAGTCTAAAAACAATCATTATAATAGTAGACATAAAGTTTACTAAAAACTCAGTAACTTGGTAATAAGGTACCCTTTTTACAATGACTAGTTGACAGACTTTCGAGCTTCTGAATAACATTATACATTGTCAATAAAATCTACAAAAAACAACAGGGAACGGCTTTACGTGCTTTCCGACGAACGGAGGAAACTCGCTATGAAAAATAAATATTTTTTCTACTAAACAAAAAAAAACATGTATTAAAAATACATAAACACCATAAACAAAACTAACATTATTAAGGTATGCAATATATTTTGAAATTAATTTGTTTAGGTGTTAACATCTAACATGTACCATCTAGCGGCGAGTAGGGGAACTTACACGAGCTTTGCTAAAAGCTTAGAAACCGGATCCGAGAAATGAATTTATTATGCAGGTAAAAAATTGACTATGAAAAACAATTTAAGGGGAAACCACGTCAAATTAATATTTGTGATGTTTTTAGAAGTATACTAGAATTTAAATGCTTTATGATCAAAACGAAATTATTTTTACGACAGTTTGTCGGCGACCGGAACCAAAACTTTCTACCGTTCTTTAGCTCTTTGTGTGGCTTACTTTCTTATTTCTTTATAAACACGTAATTACCATTTAAAAAATTAAACGGTGGTAAGTAACAAAAGCCAGTAGCGGGAGTAGAGTCGGGTTGAAAAGCGTAGGAAGTAATTAGGGCGACGGCAGATGGCGCGCGGGGCGTCTTGGCTTCGCCGCTGTGACCGCAACCGCCTCTATCCGTCCGCGACGAGAACAAGGCTCCCTGCATATGCCCGTGATACGTGCCTTGCCTGCCTTATGCGAAGAGGTATGAATTAATCGAAGTTATGAATATTTTTCTATTGCTTATCCAGCCCCTAATGTGTAGGTAATAAGGTCCTTACCTGTAAGTAATTATCTGCTAAGTAGTAGGTAGATTCAAAACGTTACTGTAACATTTTAATCAAACAATGTGATAATGATGTTATGTCATCATCATCATCATCATCTCAGCCATAGGACGTCCACTGCTGAACATAGGCCTCCTCTTTAGATCGCCACATAAACCAGTTGGAAGCGACCTGTATCCAGCGTCTTCCGGCGACCTTTATAAAGTCGTCTGTCCATCTCGTTGGTGGACGTCCTACGCTGCGCTTGCTAGTCCGCGGTCTCCACTCTAGTACTTTTCGACCCCATCGGCCATCTGCTCTGCGAGCAATATGGCCCGCCCATTGCCACTTCAGCTTGCTAATCCGGTGGGCTATATCGGTGACTTTAGTTTGTCTACGGATCTCCTCATTTCGGATTCGATCACGCGATCTTATGTGCATGCTAGTAATGTGTATCTACTTACTAAGTACCTACGTCGTATAGTTATGCGATACTAAGATAAGAAGGGAACTTGTCCTGAAAATCGTAGATTACCAAAATGTTCAAGTTTCATAAAACTCTCGTCGAGATTCTTTGCCTCTGAACATTTCTTGTGGTCTCCACTGTTTCAGATTTTGGTTTTCAGGAGTTGCAGTGGTTAGAAAAAGTTTAATGCATTATTAGCACCATCAGCTTATAATGTTACCAGTGCTGGAACCAACGACCATATATAAAGGGAGTGTGCAATAATTTAATGGGTAGAATGGGCTTATTTCTAATAGATACTTATCTTTATCTAATGCTGCGTAAAAAGATGAGCAAACTTTAATACTAAGAGTAACAAACAGTTTCACCTTAGACTGATACTGTTTAAATAATTCGTACTTCGTGGTAAAGCCAACAGTTGCGTCACGAAACAGCCTAATTTTGTAATGAAGACGTAAAGCTTAGAACTTAATATCTGTTGCCTAACCACAAATGGCGGTCGTTCTCAAATAAAACTGTCTTGCGCTAATATTTGAAAGAACAAGTAATTGTGTGGCTAAGTTTATGGAGTTTCGTCGGAGTCGTCAAGAACTAAGAATGGGCAATTTAAAAAAAAAAACATGTTAAACATACATTCATCATTTACAGTGCTCAAAACTAAACGATTGCTAAAAGGTTTGCAAAAACTCCATTTAGGTGTACTAAGCGGCTCTTATAATTTTAGAAGAAAACTTATTGCATAGAGAAAACTTTTGTTCCATACTTCACCGCAAATTTTCAATCTCCTAAAATTCAATTAAGAGAAAGTGTTTAGTACAGGCACATTTTAATTAGAATTCATTTTTGTGATTCTAACAACCAAATTCCCTAATCTCTGAAAATGTTAGAGTTTTGTTAGTATTCCCTTTATTTTTACCTTATCGGTAGGTACTTAATTAGATCGAAGTATTTCACCAAAAATGCATTTTATCATTTTTCTGCTGCTAAAAAAACTAAGTATACCTACTACCAAAGCATAGATACGAAGTTATAAATATACCTACATCGAAAGCCTTCCTGAAACTACATGTCGTAAATCTAAAATAAATAATCCAAGTAAGTTTCATCGACAGATTTATTGACTCCGACAAACGTGCTTGGAACTTCAAAGTGTTTGAACAAATCGGCAAACATGCAAAAAGTTTTGTTGCAGTAAATAAATCACGTGAGTCTCACTGAGCGTTATACAAATAGTTAGGTACCTAGGTACTAATTGTCCAAAGCGATGGTTTGATATTGGCTTAAGTAAAATACTTTTTTTTTATTTAGCGCGGTAAAATCATCAAATGAGTCCTCCCCGGGCAGGGCGGGAGGGACTGTCAGACTTGTACTGACTAAAATCCACGGTGTCCTTCAATAGCCCTTTATGTTCCGGCGTCACGGTAATGAGATAAGTCCCGCGACCCCGGCAGGCATATATGTAATATACTTAGTAGAGAATTTAGAGGTACTAAAAGAGTTTGAATGACAGTTTTTTTTTTAATCACGTCCTTTCACGACTTTTCACGGACCCGGACTGCCAGGGGGGGTATTACAACGTCTTAAAACTAGGCTTGTTCCGGCGAGTGAAAGTGACAGAGCCATACAAGTCGTCTAGCGCCATCTCGTTCACTCACAGGAATAAGCCTGGTTTTAAGACGTTGTGATACCCCCCCAGGACACCGTAACTAGGGACGGAAAGAGTGTATCTTCACACTTTATGTTGATACGTAAAGGAAAAGTTTCTTGTGTGTACCGCTTTGTAAAAAAATCACGGGGAAGGAGGACAATGAAATGATTAAATGATATATACATTAAAAATGAAGTAAAACAACATTACAATACGCTTTTGACCGTTTGACACATCATCGATTAAAGTGGTTAAAGTGTTTAGAACTACGGTCAAATTTCAGCGACTATATAGACAATCTCTAGTATTGGGTAATCTTAAAATCATTATTTAGAATTAAACAAGCTTAGTGAACCAAAATCGGTTTAAAAAAAAGTAATTAAAAAAACATTACACTACATTTCGAAAATTGTATTATTAACTCTATCTTGAATTGAATTCACCTTCAATCGCAAGGATATTGTTTACGTCACAAAACAAGTATAATCCCTCTAAATAACAAACAACAATAGTTCAATACGTCTCGCTAATGTGACAAAATGCCGAAAATTACCCTCATTATTGATGGGAACTAACGAACAATATCACTGGCAGGCCCGCGACCCAAGCAGCTGGTGACATACTACTCGCGACCGCCGCTCTGCCCATTCTCTATGCCTTTTTGACTTTGATTTATGGGGTTTTTATGCCCTATTCACCCGTCACGGTTACTTCAGATTTTATTCCAGAATTCAAACACTATAAAACATAATTTAAACTCTTTATCAAATAGCTTAAAGTTCAATTTGAAACATAACGAAAGTACAAAGAGAAGCGATCTGCGAAACATTCACAGTTGCGTTTGCGCAGAGTATCGCTACATCATCTCTTAATAGTAGGGGATGAAGAGAGGGTTTTTATTTCATTTTCACAGTAATTTGCTTTTGTTAGGGAACAATAATGTTATTGTGCAGTTCGATTTTAAAGCAAATATGTGTAAGTTTGGAGGGAGTGCCGGGGACACGGTTCACACCCTCTTTAATAGGTAAATATTAAATATAGGTAAATGCATTTTTGATTAATAAAATAATCTTGCAGAAAGTGAGTTTGTAGGCTAATCTTATTGACTTCGTTCAGAATAATAGATGGGTGATGAAGTAGGCACAACACATTTTGAACCATAAACGTTAGCTGCAAATTTCTCGCATTTTTGTCTCCAAAATATTATCTATTACTACTGCTAATTATTATTTACTGAGGCTATTTTTAAAGGTAGCCAAATACCTAGTGTTAACCTTACCTACGTATGTACTAATAAGTACTTATATCTACTACGTTAAATCGGCCCAAGAAACATAAGGAAACATTTTAGGCCATTTGCTGACAGAATCGTTTTTGTGGCGTCCTAAAATGACAACAGAATTCCAAACCTTTTTCGCTGCACCATTATGCTATAGTAGTAAACCAATCAATTTTATTTGCCTTCTTTTCGAACTTTCATTCATGGATTCCGCACAATACACAAACCAAACATTTATCGGCGACAAACATTTGGAGACAAACATTCCCATTTATCATATAAAATCGTAAAACGAAGACTCACTGAACATAATAAAAACGATTTGCAATTCTGTTGAGGATAGAAGTGAAAATGATAGCTGACAAAAGTCACTCGGAAGATTCGTGTCGCATTGTGTGGGGAGAGATGACAAAAGTGTACCACGCTGCTTCGGTAGCCAACAATGCGGCGGCAACCGAGAGGGGCAATTTGTCAGCATCGACAATACCGCTCGACATATTGACCATTATTTATGGAGCTTTGTGAAATACGCTCACGGTTTTATTGCGGGAACGATTTTACATCGTGTATTACACGCGATGACGTTTCAAACACTTTGTTGCAACCGACTTGTTTGTCTGCAGCACTTATACAGTATGCCAATGCATTTTACTTGTGAAGTTAGAAAATGTTTCTAATTATTGACACAAAAAATAGAAATTACGTAATGAGTGGGTGTTGTTCGCCTCGGGTGATTATTATTGAGAATAAAAAGCATGGCGAAATGAATTTCTACGGGGATGTTGGTTAGTGTTCTTTATTCGCGGGCAACAATCGGCGAGGCGGATCCGTGCCGCCCCGACCGCCCCCTCAGCTGCCGCTCTTTGTGCAACACGCGTCAATGCTGCTACTACAGCCTGAATTATCAGCATCCATTCAAAATGGTTACGGCTGTGATACACGCGACTAACATTACAATAAATTTTACTGGGACCCCTGGAACAGAAATGCATCAAAGTCTAAAATGAAAAGAAACCTCATAAAATGTTACCAACTTCTATAAGTATCATCTACGTAATATGGTTTCTTTCTCTCGTCTATCCGGTTTCTAATACCTACATACTCGTAATTATCTGCTGTTTGAATAAAACCTATTATCTAAATAAAGAGTTTCGACAAAAGCTTTAACACATAATCAACAAAGCTAAGCGTTTTTCGAATTTCGAATTAAGCCATGTGAGCAAAACCACAAAAAAAACTTTTCGACCATGTTTATTATAACGGTAATTTAAATTATAGGTAGGTACTTTACGATGCTATGTCACCGCATTGATAGCGTGTCACGCACCAGTTAGGTTCCGCATCAACACAGATGGATGGATGGTGATGAATACAAATGCAGGATCCATTTGTAGGCGGATCAGTCCACGTTTTTACTCACTTTGGGAAAGAACAAATGGCATGTTTCGGCCACACCCACAAGCAGAATGCAGTCATTAAATACTAATATGCAGGACTAATATTATTCTTCAATTAAGTATAAACTTTTTTATGAGAGTGATTAGAAGAATCTAAATGTCTAATCATATATGCAGCTCTTTTACATATGTGCTAAATAAAATGGGTACTAAATATTTTTTCTAACTTGACTTGTTTAACAATAATCTTCTTAACATCGCAATGCATTAAAAAAACTAGTAGCTCACATTCTGTTATAATTTCAGATGTAACGCCTGAACTGCCAATAACTTTAATTATGAGAATAGCGCCATCTCGCGGTGAGTAGCCGATCTTATGCCATTCTAAAGTTGAGAGCGTAGACCTTCACAAAAATGTTCACAAACTCTTTTAACTATTGATAATAAGTTTAATTTAAACGAATATTTTTCATGTATTTTTTATTTGTATTAATCGAAGTAATCACCCATGCAATCAATGCATCTTTGCCAACGCAGTGGCAGTTTATTGATGCCCTTCTTGAAGAAATCTGCTGGACGGGATGCAACAAATTCTTCAAAGGCATTTTGTACTGCCTCTCGGGTGTTGAATTTTTTTTTTCGCCAAGAAGTTATGCAAATTCTGGAAAAAGTAGTAGTCTGTAGGCGCAAGGTCTGGTGAGTAGGGCGGATGACGGAGAGCTTCCAACCCCAGTTCTTGCAACTTGGAGACCGTCTGCAGTGCAGTATTCGCGCGTTGTCGTGCAGGAGCTGCGGAGACGAGCGATTGACCAATGCTGGTTGGAGATGTGCCAGCTTCTCCATCATTGTGTTCAGTTCTTCACAGTACACAATGACATCTGCAGTAATGCTCACCCCGTTTGGAAAGAAGCTGTAATGAATCACACCGGCGCTAGACCACCAAACAGTGACCATCACTTTTGTAGGGGTAAGTTTTCGTTTAGGGCAATGTTTTGGTGCTGAACCAGGATCCAACCAACTTGTTGAGCGCTTGCGGTTATCAAAAAGAATCCATTTTTCATCGCAGGTAACAATGCGGTTCAAAATTCCTTCATTTGTGCGTCTGTTGAGCAGTGCAAGGCACGTCTCGACGCGTACTTCGCGCTGGGGATCATTGAGTTCGTGGGGCACCCATTTATCAAGCTTTTTTACCTTGCCAATTTGACGCAAATGGACTAATATTGTTTTGACGCTAACGTCGAATGCTGCTGCTAATTCAGCCGTAGATTGTGTATCATCAGCTTCCACAATCGCCTTTAGTTCGTCATTGTTGACCAAAGTCTTCGGACGACGACCGCGAGATTCATTTTTCAGGTCGGAATTTCCAGAACGGAAGCGAGCAAACCAATAACAGGTGGTGCGTTGGTTTGTAGTGTTAGCACCGTAAACGTCGTTGATGTTTGTGCCATGTTGCTGCCACGACGGTACTCATATTAATTAATTACTCGATTTTTTAACGTATCCATGATGACGAAAAAGATGAAAATGTTACACTAATCAATAAACAAATGACTACTTTTGGAAAAAAAAATCCATGTTTTAAAATAAAATTAATTTGAAATTAGAATTCTTAGCCAAACAATTATTTTAATTTGAAATGGCCAGTACTGCAGAACGGCAATTTCATAAGTAAAGACCTAATATGATTGAGGCACGGTTGATGAAAACAGCTGAATAATAGGATTAAAAAAACCCCTATATAATAAGGAATCGAAACCGCCGATTTGGAAAAAAACCATCCTAATTATTGCATCACTCAACAGTGTCAACAATACTTTATTATTGTAGTAGAAAATTTTATATAATATTAATAATAATGATCATTCGTCCAAATGTTCAACTTTTTAATTTGTTTATCTGCTACCTACATCTAATAATACGCAATACGGTGGTCTAAATTTAACGTGAAGTTTCGATGTCATCTTCTTTATTACTAACGTCATACTCGTATATAAAAACGCCAATTTTCTTTTATATATTTATATAAAAGTTTTAGGTATATTTGACGTTATATATTGAAGAATTCGACGAAGTATTTACTCCGTCCAATTCTTCAATCCATTTCTACCCGGATGCCGCGCCGCGCTCAGAGCCTGCGATAAAAGCTATGCAATCGCTTACAAATATAATAAATACTTATATACCTAGAGCTACAAATTAAATTAAACCCATCGTGAAGGAAATCTTTAGTTGTCAATTTCAATTCTGTTTATTATTGTGATTACAAAAAATGAACAGGTGTCTCCAAATTCGTATCTACAAACGTCTCAACCAAACGGTCGGCCTACAAGATCATGAGTGATCATTTCATTTCCTCAACTATGTTAATTATGATACAATCTTTGTCAAATTTGAGACAATTTGGAGTAATAAAATAAAGTTTTATGTCGCATTTACTTTGATGCGGTCCCCGTAGCATGTAATTATCTGACAAAGGGACTTCGGCGACCCAGGCGGGTCTACCTCCTACCAAATGCGTTTTTCTTTCATTAATGACTTTTTAAATTACGATAATTTGACAAAAAGACGGACTTATTAGACGAATGGCAGGTATGATTAGTTTATCAAAGGATCTTGTATTTTTTATTATACCTAAAGGCGCTCCCCGGTGAAGGAGCATTCGTATGTAATGTAACATGTAAGTACTTACCTAATGCTCAAAGATTCGACTTTTAGCATTAAAGTACAATACTACCTCCCTGACTGACGAGCATTCGCGTACATTTAGTATAGATTTGGGACAAGGTGCGCATTGTGATGCTCGCGATTGTCTTCCTTCACCTATGGAATGTTTGAATCTGTAACGTTACATTATAAGTGAATGCTCGCGGTGAGGGAGCGCCTTAAGGGGGTAGGCTTTTACCAGCAGTGGGACAGAACTGGCTGATTAAAAATAACATTTTCAAAAAAATGTAACCGCCTTCAAAAACAACCATAAAAAGGGTAAAATAACCTACAAAATAACTTTTCTATCAGAAGTCGGTGCCTTTATTTTTTTTTTCATTTCTTTGTCTTTTTTGCCACCGACTTCCGAAAGACAAGTTATTTTGTAGGTTATTTTACCCTTTTTTGTGGTTGTTTTTGAAGGCGGTTACATTTTTTTGAGAAAGTTTTTTATTTTACTCTTTTTAGTTTAAATATTCAACTCAAATTCTTGTCAAATAAATCATTCTCTTCCATGTATGTGCACTAAAATTTTGTAATCCGTAGCAACGGTAACAACATCGTTCAAGTGTACATTAAGCTAATAAAATTTCCTATCTCAAAAACTACTGAACCGATTTTGATGAAACTTGCAGTATTCCGTAAGTCAAACAATACTTAGTACAACAAAAAAAGAATTACTTAAATCGTACCTGTAGTTCCGGAGATATGCGAACACAAACTAAATCAGTCGATGCCTACTCCAAGCCGTTGAGGAGTTGTACCTTCCATCATCAGCTCATCCACCTGAGATGATGATTATCAGATGCAAATACTTGAACAGCTTTAAAAAATATATGAAAATGGTACTATGGGCCTATAAAATTTGAAGGTTGCCCTCGATTTCCCTGGGATCCCATCATCAGATCCTGACCTGATGATCATGGGATCACTTGGGAAGTATACCCTTTCAAACAAAAGAAAAATTTTCCAAATCGGTCCAGGCGTCTTTGAGAAATCGGGAAACATACATAAAAAAAAAGATTCCGACGAATTGAGAACCTCCTCCTTTTTTTGAAGTCGGTTAAAAAAAGGGTTAACAACTAAAGTATTTACTCAAAGTCAATGTGTGTGGTTACGCATTACGTTATTGATCAAACGATTTTTTCAAGCAGCAATAAATACAGTATTTGACTGAAAAAATCAAATAAGTCCGCTTGTTAGATTATCAAAACAACTATTTGACACGATTTTTTTCCTTTGTTACGTAAACCAAAACTGACGAAGGAAGATACGAAACTTATAAAATTGGCATAACGTCACAAGCAAGTACAGGGCTTACTTGCTTCTGACGTCAGGAACTCTCGAATTTTGATGCGTTATATCTTTGTAAATAGGTACCTATACATTAATTCAACAAAAGATAAAAAATACGAATCTATAAATTTTTTTAAACTCTTACTGACGGACTTATTAAATTTTCAATTATTTAATGCTGTCAACTGTCAACATGCTTAATCGGAGCAGCACCGGCACCGGCGCCGGCGTAGTGGCGGTGCGGGGAAGCAAAAATGTATGAACGCCGGGCCGGTGCCGGCGTCTGTAAGTGCAAAAGCGAGCCATACAATTTCATACATTTTTGCGCCGGTGCCGGTGCCGTGCCGGCTAATGGAAAAACGCCCATTCTTCGCAGAAGAGATCCTTTTTTCCGTGTACGGTACACGGAAAAAAGGATCTCCACGAACGTTAGGTACACGGTGTACCTAACGTTCGTGGCGGATTACAGTCCATTCCCTCTCACATACCTAGAGGACGCCTGTGTCCCAGCAATGGGAACACTACCTATGCCTATTGAGCTGATTACGTAATCGATTTGTTTTAGATTCTTGAAGAGTTTCATTTTTTTTTCAATTGACTTAGTAACGACCTATGTCCTATCCGATTGATTATTTACTAGTAGGTAAACGATTTATTACAGCAAATACCTAAATGCCTTGTACCTTTTTTATTATGAACTAGCTTCTGCCCGCGACTTCGTACGCGGATCCTGTTGCTTATGCCAGCGACTACGGGGTTGTCAAAATCGAAGATCTGAAAAGTGTAATATCCAATTCCAAGAGCCCGGGTAAAAAAATTAATGGGAGTTTGGCCAGTAAAGTAAAATTGTTATTCATAATTATTCATCGTCATCGAAAATCAGTCCTAAACTGTTACCGCCTTCACTGCTTATGATATTTTTTTATTATACAGTGAAATTAGTGATAGCTTTGATTTCCACATCAGATGCTCCAGATCTTCAATTTTTATAAATCAATAGATAATGCTCATCAGGTTGAACAACTCTTGCTAAGACGTCATTCCGGTATAATTATATTAGTAGTGTAGCTGGGTTCTCGGTGTTCCACATCAGGTGTTCCAGATCTTCAATTTTTATACGTCAACAGAGAGTGCTCATCAGGCTGAACAACTTTGCTAGGACGTCATTCCTATATATGTTATAGTGTAGCTGGGCTCTTGGAGTTCCACATCAGGTGTTCCAGATCTTAATTTTTTATACATAAACAAAGAGTGCTCATCAAGTTGTACAACTTTTGCAAAGACGTCATTCCTATATATTATTATGATAAAGTGTAGCTGGGCTCTTGGTGTTCCACATCAGGTGTTCCAGATCTTCAAATTTATTCTCTCAGCAGAAAATGCTCATCACGTGGAACAATTTTTGCTATAGGTACTATAACCAGCTCAGGAGTATGAAAAATAATTGCACCAAGTTTCGTTAAAATCCGTCGAATAGTTTTTGTTTCTATAACGGTTAAAATACAGACAGTCAGAATTTTTTTTTACTGA
The DNA here is from genome assembly GCA_950005045.1 of Agrotis exclamationis. Lineage (NCBI taxonomy): Eukaryota > Metazoa > Arthropoda > Insecta > Lepidoptera > Noctuidae > Agrotis > Agrotis exclamationis. The sequence continues at coordinate 9,708,563 of OX465423.1, read as the reverse complement.
TTTTATTTTTGGCATCAGTATCGATCCCTAATCACCCCCTGATAGTTATTTTGGAAATATATTTCATGTACAGAATTGACCTCACTAGAGATTTATTATAAGTATAGATGTAGGTACTTAGGTCGAAATGATTAATAATATTCATGATTGGAGTACTCAACTACTCATGCAAAGAAGGAATCAAAATCAAAGCAACCAGCAATTTTCTTTGAAACTTTAATTCTATTGAACATCACTGCAATTTTCTAAAACCCTTTGCGACCAAACTACTTTATTATTCTAAGAGACAGACCGACGTCAATAGCAAAATGTTTTGATAAAGAAATCGTTGCAAAAATTATCGACTTTTCTTTGTGATTTTCCTTTTGAAAATGTTAGACCGCGACTGCGGCCTCAATAGAGTCGGCTCTTTTGTTAATGAATTCCCGTTACAGTACAGTCCCACGGAAACACAGGTATCACCAGCCAACACTACTCTATAATCTTGCCGTAGCCTCCTATTATGCATAGAAAACAACAGTTGGTAGGACAATGAAAAAAATCCCATAGCTACATGGAAAATCTAAAGCTATTAGACGTTATTATGTCCAACTACCTAGATGTATTAAATGCAGGTAGTGTGAAAATTACCGTTTTTTACCATCAACACAATATAGGCCGCGACGTAGTGTTGTGACAGTTCAAGTTGAAATTTTAAAACAATAATAACAGACAGTGACTGTTGTTGTATTTATTTTGCAGCGTCTAACCAGTGGTTAGGGCAAAGTCGTAGAAAAACGGTAAAAATACATTAAATATACAAGAGTCTAGGACTTGAATAGCGGACGCCTTCCTGTCACAACATTGTGTTATCGATTATTTTAAATAGAATCGAAGTCATTTCTTTCATTTGATAGGTACGTTTACTTACTACCTTCGTATATTTAATCCTCACAAATTATTATTAAGCTTGGTCATTATAGTTCTTCATCATAATATTTCTTGGTCAGAATATAATAATATAAAATCTAAAATATTTATATTATTAAATTACTTAGATACCTTTTGTAGATTTCTTATATTTAAGTTATTTTTGCACACTTTCCCGAGGAAATTGCAAGCATCTTCAAATCTTTCATATATGAGAATACATAGGTACACAATCCACTCACATACTACACAGTAGGTACACATACGCAGCCCTTTATGTATTTCTTTAGAATTATTTTTTTTTTTGTTATAATTTCTTTTATTTTATGTTTCTTTGGAAATATTATTTTATTGTTAACTTTAATTGCTCACAACTGAAAATGTTTTATCAAAACGAAATAAATCCATCAATAAGTCCATGATACCGAAAGTAAGGCTGCTTTTCCACCAGAAATGCGCTATGCTATGTTGCTGCGGATGCATTTGATATCCTCCAATCATATTCATTGGTTTACATAGCACAGCACTGGTGGAAACGGATTCAACTAAGATGTGTTTTTTTAAGGAAGGATGCGTGCTATGGCTGCGTGCTATGGATGCGTGCTATGGGACGTCTTCCCTACTATCGATACATCGCTTAGCTCCAGCTGCGCATCTTCGTAGCTCAGCTACGCATCTTCTTATCGCAGCTACGCATCTTCGTAGCGCAGCTACGCATCTTCGTATCGCAGCTACGCATCTTCATAGCACAGCTACGCATCTTTGTAGCGCAGCTACGCATCTTCGTATCGCAGCTACGCATCTTCGTAGCGGAGTTACGCATCTTCGTAGCGGAGCTACGCATCTTCGTAGCGGAGTTACGCATCTTTGTAGCGGAGCTACGCATCTTCGTAGGGCAGCTACCAATCTTACTCGCACAGCTACATAGCGTAGCATCAGTGGAAACGGTCACACAGTTTCGAAGCTCAGCTTTTACATCCTCGCAGCACAGCTACATAGCACATCTCTGGTGGAAAGGCACCCTTATACTAAGATTTTCGCAACTCAGGTTCCCAAGATACTTGTAAAACCTAGTTTGGGGACCACCGCTCAAACAAACCAATGTTCTCTATAATTTGTTACAGATGAAACAATGTTTAGTTTTAAGGATATCTTTATAACAGTGAAATAAATTTATTCTTATTCTTATTGTATTAAAGATCTCGGAAAGACAAGAAAATTATTCTGTATCTTTCAAGACTCTCCAAGCCGTAATAAATACGCTTTATTCGCCGCTTCCAACCGGTCGTATTGAAAATCAAATTTTCAGCAATGATATTATGATGATAATACGCATAAACGTCTTCGTCGCTATTCGTGAAGTAGGTATCGTTTCGGAAAGCCTGCGAAAAGAAAACTTTACAACGACGAATACGAACAGTCAAATCTTTCTATCTGCATAAAAGCTTTTCTCACTAATTTTCTGTTATAGTGAAATCGGTGACGTGTGAACTTGTAGAGAGAAGAATTCGAATAGGCCTTTGTCATATTCGTCATTCTCCTTCTCTTACAATTAATTTAAGGGACAACTTAGAAAGTCTTCCTTCTTCCATACGTCACGTCACCGCCCTTCTAATCTTATCATTCTTCACACAATCTATCCATCGTAACTGAGTGACCACAAAACATCTTCAAAGCATCAATGGCAGATAAAAATAGTTTATGAACCCCAGACTAAATAACGCCTTCGCTTATCGTCGGAAAATAGTTTTATGTTTACTGTCACTTTTCTGCAGATTGGGAACCAGTGACCAACCGTACGCATTTTTCAACTTAGTAGCGATGAAAATACAGAATGAATTACTACCATATTTTACCGTTCAGGAACCCTGAACTCAAAGTGGCATGTAATATTAACCTTAATCAAAGAGCTATGTACTCGAACCATTAGTAAGTTGAGCTACTCATTAGTAGAATCTAGGTAGTACATTATAATACATTGTAGTCTCTAAATACAAGGCAAGACAATACAAGGAAAATACCTATATACCTAAGTAGGTATACGAAGTTCTTTCTTTGTAATTTTGCTTTTTTTTTAGCGTGGTTAAATCATCAAATGAGTCCTCCCACCCAGGGCAGGGCGGCAGGGACTGTCAGACTTGTACTGTCTAAAATCCACGGTGTCTTTCATTAGCCCTTTACATTCCAGGGTCACGATAATGGTATAAGTCCCGCGACCCCGGCTTGTAATTTTGCTTAGATTAAACGTCGTAAATTATGAAATTTCCAGTGTATATACCTGCGTCTATGTAGTAGGTACATAAATGGTCAGGTGTATCCAGTCCCAGTGCCTGTAGCATCGAATCAATTTGCAACAGTATCCAGGCCCGCTGCCCGCTACGCTCGCCGCTCGTCTCGTAATCACTGTGATCGCGCGACCGACGCCGCAGGCCGCGATTATGTCATTAGGTGCAGCCTCACTATGTCCCGGATATCAAAGTCGATGAAAAGCCCAATAGGAATATCGCCGACAGCTATCGATCAACCAATTGTCTCCAATGATACGTTATAGTTTTGTTCAACTTATTTGCTGGATAGCTCTACTTTTCTCTACGTTTTTAAATAGCTTTAAATAGCAGACCTGCAAAATAACGGTTTTTTAGAGAATGCATGCTTTGCAGAAGATAGGTTACCTGTCTAGATTGAACAATCGCAAAAATGGAAGGAAACACTTTTTTTACAACGGCTTACAAAATTTACAGTATAAATTCAACTTTGATTTTGTATATACTTTACTTAGCAAGAAAAAAACGCGCTTGCTGGTAGGACGGCTTCTGAAAACGGTATTTTATAGTGTAGGTATCTATGGGTAAGTATATAAAGGCCACCCCAGTAGAATCTGTAAATCTCTAGACACGAAGAATAACTGTCAAAATAAAGTAGGGAGGTCGATATGAAGAAAACAAACAAAATAGATGAGCACAAGCTTTTGTTACTCTGCATTATACGTGAGTTTTATAGCAAGTAATGTGAGAATAAAGTAGATTGTGCGCATGTGGGCGTGTCCCGGCCGCCGATTGGACCGGCCCACGCCAATGCGTGTGCGCCGAACAGAAGCTGCCCGACATGCTCGCATTATGTGTTTCGTAAAGTAAATCTCTGATTACACACAATTTTATGTTATTTTCATTGGGGATTGTGAACATGGATTTTCAATATCCCATTGCAATCCAATAATTATTGTTGCTATTTCTGTAACGATTACCTTCACATCTTGCAATGACTCTACGTAGGCGTTCAAGAGACATTTAAAACATAAATATGCCATGCGTGCGAGCAATCGTTTATGAAATGTGACCTTAGGAATAAATAAGCGGTCTTACCATCCAACCGAACCTGCCAGTCAGCTTCCTAAGAACGTTTAAACGTCTGATATTACCAATAATTGAAGATGTTGGATCATTAAGCCTGCCGGGGCTGGTTCTATGTTGATTACTCGTAGTTATCAAGAATTTGAGCATCGATCGACCTATTACAGAGGTACGAGGACTACGGGCGCTTCTTCGTAATAACCATGATGATACCTGAAATTATATGATTTGTGAGGAATTTTGTTGAAAATGGCGAAAACATTACAGAAAAGTACAGGGGTCGTAACGACGCGGGGCGGCGCACCGGCCCTGCGGCCTCAGGGCAGCCGCTCCGCAGGCCGTATGCAAATTAAACGTAATCAAAATAATAATTTCGTATGAAGCAAGGAGAAACGGAACGGCACAAGAGAGTGGTGAAGCTCTCGCTCTAGCGCGCTCAACATCGGTCGGCCAGAAAGGAAAAACACCTGCCGCACCGAGGAGCGTCCATCGGCCATCGGAAATGCAAATAGCCAGCGCCCGATTCGCTTTTATTATTTTGTATTGTTTCAACTTAGGTAATTACACACGCGATAGCGACTTAATGCGCGATATTACTGTAAGTGGAGTGAAATATTTCAGTAGTGATTATATGGTTAAGCAGGGCAGTCAAAACGTGATGAAGTCCGCTATAGAAACTATACAAGTAAATTGCTTTAATGGTGTTTTCTAGTAGCTATTGTTTATATGAATTATGCACACTCCTGTCAATTATGCGTCATTTAGAAGACGTTAGTGTACTCTATTAATAAAGTTAACTGTTATTTCTGTTTGTATCGATATGTGTGTAAACTGGCACTTAGGTACACATACCCTATGTGCTTCCATAAGCTTTTAGAACTCTTACAGACATCATTTGAATAAACTAATTTCTAAGAAATTTATTTGTACAGGACACTACACAAACAAACAAAAATGTCTTCAGATTTATTACCTGTATTAGTACTTATTATATCTTATACCTAAATTTCATGCTTGGTAAGGGCACAACAAGGGTGCTAAGTTGGTGGCTCCAGCATCATTAAGCATCGTTAGAACTTAGAAGAAAGATCCTAAAATAAAGACCAAGAAATGAGTGATGATCACCATCAACCCGCCAAATAGGTATTCTGCTGTTGCACGCTCTTGAAGAGAGACATATGAATCTTTTTTTTTTTTTAAGATAAAATGGTTTTCTCCTAGCCCCAATCTAGCCCAAAAGCAAAGATGAAACCTAAGACTACGAACTGCAACACCTGCGCACCGACGGAACATCGTGAAAACTCTTTGGTGCCGGAGGCCGGACTCCGACAGGATTATGGTCGCGAGCCAGGCGGCCCTGGTGAGGTCTACCACCACCATTGGCTGATGAGCGATCTGCGAACAACAGCACCACAGGCTGGGAATCGCGGGACTGTCTCATCAGGTAACCGTGACCCTGGAACGTAAAGGGCTATTGAAGTATCACCGAGGATTTCAAGACAAGACAGTCAGACAAGTCTGATAATCCCACCCTGATGGGAGGACTCATTTGATGATTTTACCACGATAAAAAACCACAGGCTTGTGGTGCTGTTGTTCAGGTTGGAGTGTTAGGAGGCCCGCCATTCACCCACCTCAAGCCATATTGCAAGGCGTAACTCGCCTTTCTCATTTAACAGACTTCTACTAACTCACACAGGGTCCGCATGGTGGCCGACTTCTTCTCACAAAGACTAGAGGGAAGGCCCGCAACAGCATTTTTATATGGCATCTCGGAGTTCAACCTAGGAGGTTGTCATCTTCTTGAATGGACAATCCTGACGCTTCCATTATGAAGCTGAGTGAATAAGCCATCAACTCCAAGCCAGGGCAGCAACAGTGTGAATATTATGACTGATTACGTTAAGGATACATAATTGAATCTATTCGCTGCCTATATTTCTCTTATACTGTTTGACGTAATAGTACTAGAGGCAGATAATCAGCATATCATAAAACATGGTTACCTGTAAAGGCGGCAACCACTCACGATTCTAACGTGATAATAATGTACCTACCCAAGGATCAAATTGGCGTCTACCATTTATGGCACATATCGCTTCAGGGTTCTTAACAAATAAGTGGTACGGTAATTTAAATTTAAAGGTTAAAGCAGAAAATACCGATAAAGTTACTTATTAGTAAGACAACATTTAATTTCTGAAAATCAAATTTGTTGGAACCGTATCATTTTATGACTCGTGTAAAGATTATTAAAATCATATCAAAAACATCTAATGCCAACGCTTTTATAAGGATACCAACAGTTTAAATAAATAACTTTGGATAAAACCTTCCTTGTGAACCAGCATATAATGTCCCTATCCTACTGCAGGGGGAGACAGGCCTCCTCTCTGTTCGAGGGAGAGGGCCATAATCCACCACGCGAGCCCAGTGCGGGTTGGTAGATGTCATGTCCTCGTATTTTTGGTTCTTGAACATTGTGGTTTCCTCACGATCTTTTCCTTCACCGTTTTGAGAGCAGTGGTGGCAATTATTACACAAATAAGTAATGTGTCTGGCTGAGTTCGAACCCACGACCTACAACTCGTAAATTGGGCCCTATACCACCACTGCTTTTGAAAATCCGAATGATTTTTCTAAAATACTACTATCATCAGCCCTAAGACTATCGAATTCTGATTGTTTGGACACACATTGACTATTGGCAGAATGTTTTTAAGTCAAAGCTCTACTATTCGTTGTGCGCACATGAGCTCGTGGCCCCTGCTTACCGCAGAGACGAAAACACACAAAGCACAGGAACACAGGCCCTAGGCAGGCGGCACAGTTGTCAGAGCTACCGTTTAATTAAGGCCACGCTTGGCTAGCATCAAGTCAGTGGTTAGAACTCGTCATGCCGCACGCCAATTGGACACGATTAAAAATAATTTTCATTTTTGATGTCATTTCGCTCGTTACTGAACTCCCTGATGCGAATAATTCCTCTGTTTTGAGGACCTGTATAACATTATGTGTATCTACTAGCGGTACTGTAAACCGCATATTAATTTGATGTTATTTGCGTCAGAGATAATCACGCTGTTGGCGTATCGTTTGGCGTACTTCTAGTTGGCACTCATTAAAAACATTTTTGATGTGGTCAAAAATTACTATTTAAAAAATATCTGTTGTTTTTATTTTTACAAATAGCTCTTATTGTAATATGTTTGGCTCAACAGTTAAAATGTGTTAAAACTATGTAATGATATTTTTTCTTGTATACGTTACAGTTGCAAACTTAACATTGTATGTTCCAATGTGAGAATACCCAGTTGGTAGCGAATACCCATATTTCAGAGTGTTGCGCTTTATTAAAATATTAAAGTATAAACCTTAAAAAAAAACATATGAAACCAAACAGGGTTATTTGTAAACCATTACCAACCTTTCATGGGCTAAAAATACTTACGGTTATAAACAATTTTTACTGTGAAACCAACCCCGAAAGATCAAAAAAAATATTCGATAACCCTGTAAAAACTGTAAATTCCAAAATACACAAAGGGCGACAAAAAATTGAGACAATTTTTTTCCTAATATTTTGACGCCCTTCTTCTGTTTATTTTCTTTTTTGCAGTAACAATAGAACTAGAACATATTTTAACACGATCCTTATGTGAGTTTTGAAGACTCTACGCCGTAGACCCCGGCGTAGCACGGTCTACGAAATACTTAAATTCTAAACTTTTATCTACATGATTCATGTGACTTAATGTCATTCTTAATTGTAAATTTAACTAAGCCCCTTGTTTTTTTTTAATAAAAATTCAAATACTTAGCTTCAATAAATTTGGAGTCTACAAACAGATTCAAACAACGTAAATACATATACATACTTAGTTTTACCACTAGCTTAGTGCGATTTATTGACAGATGCCTATACCTTACTTCAACCTTCAAGCTACCTATAATGAACACAAATATTAGGCTACTTTTATATCAATGCCTCTCGAGAGGAACTTCCAAACAATCCTCGTCATCAGGGTCGCAGAGAAATTGGCCACCTTGGGGTATTCACAAAGATGTACGTTTGTATACTAACATATGTAGTACCTTGTAACACATGGCCACAATCGTGAGTAAGTACACATACAGGCATACATAAGTAGCATTTACTGACACAAGGGCACTGGTTATTACGCAAATTACAGCAAATAATAGACCGGTGACAATTAGATGATCTTCTTGAATGAGTACCAATTGCTAGGTATCTTTCTTACCCTATATACGCGTTAACATTTGTCAGGAACAATTATGCTTAACTCTGTTGAGTATTTATAAAGGATGCGACAAAAATTGCAATATAGAATGACAGTCTTAAAATAGATACTTGCTAATTTCAATATAACTTTTAAGTATTCTTTACTCTCTATTCCTAATGCTCTCTATTCTCTATATTATCCTAGATACCTATATCGTAAGAGTACCTATTATTAAAACATGATAAATATTAGTGCCTACAGTATGAAAACTTACACGAAGCTCACGATCTTTTTAGCGTGGGTGAAGCTCATTGTGAGACCCGAAAACAGATCAGACTGAAAGGTTAGAGTTGACAATTACTACCCTTACGGTAATACTCCATGTAGCTAAAGCTTTTCCCTCACAATCGCTACACTCAACACAGTTAACCAAAGTATTTGGTACATAGCTAAGGTAGTCACCCACCACAGGACTGACTCCTCATTACAATACACGTTAATACCGAAACGATTCGAGTTCACGCTTTTACCGGCAGTCGGCATTACCGACGGTTCGGCGGCGGCAGCAGTGCGTTAGATGTGCGCAATTTGCCTCCATTTGCCGTAATGACAGGCCGCGTTTGTGCTCATGGATGCTGCATAATGAGCCGATCCCGCCGATTGATCTGCGTGCCTATGCACCTAGCTATAACTAGGCTTAGCTCGTAGGTAGCCTGCCAACAACGAATGGCCTAGCATTCTGTGTTGTAATTAGAAGTGATTGGACCGATTTGCTCAGGATATCAGAGGCTGTAGGTAAATACGTAGAAGAGTGCCAGTTGAAGATGGAGCGTAGCTTTTTTTATTATTCATATCTCAGAAAATTAGCAAGTACTAGTAGTCAACTTCTAACTTTTCGCCAAAGAAGGTTGAGAATCATGAACAGCTACTTCAAAAGAGTTTTTTTTTTATTATTTTTTGTATGGAATCTACTGGTAATTACAGACTTGAAGTATGCTAGTTTTCTATCTCTCCATCGTAAAACGGTATAAAGATATTTTAATCAAAATATTAATAGTTATGTAAAATTCGTAGTAGTACTCTGGACAAGTATACGATATGGGTCCATATTGGCTCACCTAAACTTCTATACCCGAATGATCACTCTTCCTAAAATTTTTCATCCTAAAGTTTTTCATTCATACTATTTGTAGTGCTGCCGGCGATGTTCATAACACTCATGTTTCCGAAAATTGTAATTAATAATATATTTAAACTCCTACTGTTTTTTTATCATATCCCTAAACTTGCGTGGAGCTACCTTGGTAGGTGGTAATCAGTATATACGCTCGCCCTCGTAGTCAAATTGCAGACTACCACCTACCAAGGTAGCTCGACGGAGTCTATTTCTGTTTGCAAGGTTTAAAGTAACCTAACACGAACCTAACCTGTCCGAGTCGGGCTGCCCCAAGTCCCGAGCTCGCTTCGCTCGCTCTTGCATCCTTTTATATCTAAACAAAAAATATATGACTTTGAATAATAGCGTTAAAGATGGTTATGTTGAGAAAATATAGGAAAACAAATAAAAGTATAATAGATGTTTATTGCTACTGACATTATGAAGTTGAATGCTTCGGAATTGTGAACATTAGAGACAGAGTAGTTAGGAATTGTGATTGTTAGGATGAAAAATGTTAGGAAGAACATTTTCGGATTTCCAATTATCGGAGTTGAAAATTTAGGTGAACAAATCAAATCAAAGCGTTTATTTCAATTAGGCCATTACAGGCACTTTTGAATTGTCAAAAGACATAAAATAAAACTAGTACAAAAATAGTTATTGTGCTACAGTCCCAGTCACAAGACATAAAAACTGTGAAAGTACCGTAGGTGCTCATTACAAAGCGTAGATCTCGAACTTTGGCGCACCCATTCGAAATACATAATAGCTACTTACTCGTACCTACACAAGTAAGCTTTTTATTTTTTTAGCGTGGTAAAATCGTCAAATGAGTCCGCCCACCCAGGGCAGGGCGAGAGGGACTATCAGACTCGTACTGACTAAAATCCACGGTGTCCTTCAATAGCCCTTTATGTTCTGGGGTCACGGTAATGAGATAAGTCCCGCGACCACACAAGTATGCTACAGAAAATTTAACGATATTTTCATTTTATCTCGTCACGTTTGAATTGAATAATTTTTCTCAAAACGTAAAACGGGTGTATTAACTGCAAATCTTTTCACCAATCACAATTTTAAAATGAAGTCATGAATTTACATTTTAGATACATTAATTTATTGAATGACAGAAAAATTCTGACTACAACTAGCACTTGTTAAAAAATGCAATACCACTCGTATTATTGACGATAGTAATCAAATTACCTACAACTGATGCATAATAAATTCCTCTATCAAGGGTTGTTTGTCCAAACGGGCGCGGATTGGGAGCGGCGGCGGCCATCGCGGTTACCTACTGGAACGAATGAGTTACAAAAGCATATGTTTTGGGCCCTAGAGCACACCTTATCATTTACTACATTACGGAGGCAATGATTATAGTAATCTGCTCATGAGGGTACAATAGCGCTGCACTCGCTCGCCGTGCCACCGCATGCGATACTATGCAAACAGGATGATTCAAATTGTGATGTTGATAGAAATCCATATTTTTTTCAGAGTAACTATTACGTATTTAATGTGTGGTATGGGATGGAGGAGGCTAATAAATAAATAAATAAGGCAATACCGTTGAGTGACATTTAGTTCAGGTACCAGATTTTCCCTTTCCAATGTGTTTGGCTTGGCGCCATTGGCATGACGTCGTAACGCTTACATCGTCAGCACTCGTAGATTCTCTAGTTTTTCCTTTTAAAAGTTTATTTTTCTATTTGCACTGATTTTTGGGTATGTATCTGTCTGTGGTATTGTTGTTCTCAAACGCATCAACTGAATTTGATTCATTTTCAGTTTAAATAAACAACAAAACAGTCTTACATTAATAAATTCCCGATTAAAAATGAAACATGATGTATAACAATTTGTATGAATTTAATAGAAAATATGACCCTTTCACTGTTCCACATAATTAAGGAGTGCGCGACGGCACAAAGGACTCGATCGCTACATGTTGTTAACTCCGTTTTATTCGTTGGAATCGGTTGACAATGGAGCGCCCCAATACCCTTTCTTCAGCAATTTGGCGCGCAGCAGTGTCCGGAAGTTAGACCTGCACCCTGGAATTAGGGATCCTTAGGCTCTCCAGGACTCTCATTGTTGTGCTAAGGACTCCGCCCCGCAAGAATTTTAACGCCATAAGTCAGCACGTGTCACGTTTTGCTTTGATATTTCAATATTTTCTATATTGAGGGAGAGTAAAAGGGGTCTTTAAGAATTGCCGTTACTTTTGAGTTAGGTAACGTGAGTTTTTTTTTAAGAAAACTGCAAATAGGTACCCGGAGGGCGCGTCAAAAATGAAAGCAATGTCAAGCAATGCTCCAGAATGCTCCAGAGGATCTCAATAAAATGTTATTCCATCTGCGACAAGGATAAGTTATGACATTTAAAAAAAGAAACGTAGAACTGATATAAGCCACAAATAGCTTGATAATAACGTCAACCCTCTAGCAGTTGCAGTAAAGCGAAACATCTGCTGTTGTCACTGCTTGTGCTCTTGTGCTCTATGCACGTTTATTGTTGATCTTGGCTATCATTTGTAGACTTTTGGCAGTCGTAGGTAACTGTTAGTCTGTTGTTAGTAGTCTGAAAGCTTGGAACCAGTCAACTAAGACGTGTTTTACTTTGAGGTGAGATCAGCAGTTGCCCCATGCAAAATACTGATATTCAGCAGCATCCGATTCAGAGACGAGAGAGCATGAATTCTACGTATTTAACCGGACAGCGTACTTGAAGTATTACAACGTAAATTGTAAAAGCGACTCTAGTTTACAAACGACGAAATAATTTATCCATCAAATAAACGTCGAAGTTTATTTGATTTGTTTTTCCGATTACGTCACAAAAACACGAATAGCTTTATGAAAAACTGAAACGTCCTTTCGCTTTGTAATAATTGAAAGCGATCGGTCTTTTGCTTTGTATTTAGCGAAACATAGGCATCGATTGCATTTATGTTATTCTCGAAATAGTTGATCGATGGCACCATATCACTTAGAACGCATCATCGACTATCAATAAAACCAAATTATCTCGTTGGGTCCCGATGACCTTGTAACCGTGAACTTGCAACCACTGATTACCGAATTACCGGCTCCTCTCGTCTATACTTACTGCGGTGATTTAAATAATAAATATCTTATCTAAATAACACCCAAGCATTGTTTTGCCTTCGAAGATCATATTCGTAATAACGTATATTATCTCGAATCACTAATAAAATTAGGCTGGCCGCGTAATTTGACTTAATTTTGCCAGAATCAAGTCTGAATCAGACCCAAATTATTGATATATAAATTGTATTTTCAGAATGAAAAGCTTATAGGGAAACGATTATTCTGAATCATAGTGGATTTGCCAAAATGAACTTTAATAGTTTGCAATTAAATAAATATGAGAGGACATGTAACTTCCTTTGTAGAAAAATTTCTACTATGATTTTTAAAACTATAGGTACCTAGCTATTGGTAGGTAAATGCTTGCTTACCTAATGATCTAAGAAACATCCCTATAGCGGCAACAAAGCTAATGATGGCTGTATGAGCGATGTTCACAGGGAAGCTATTAATTAACCCGCCATATTACTTGATTGTCCCCGCCCCGCTCCCGCGCCCGCTACGCTCCACACACGCTCATAATTACTCCATAGTATTTCCGTTATAATAAGTAGGTAGGTACTATTTTTGCAATCATTAGTTGCTAGTGTCAGCAAGTATTTGAAATTAGCTTTTTATAACTGGCAATGTTTTGTTACGGGTCTTGGAGAATTTGAAAATTCAGTGGAAGTTAGTTCGTAAGTATTTTTTTTCTTTTAAAGTACGTTGCCCTTCACTAAGAATTCCTTTTGTATCGTGAGCGTGTTTAGAAACCCAACTACTTGTAAATCGTACAAATATTTATTCCATACGGGAATCGAACCCGCGAAGTCAAACACTCATCCACAGGCAGCGTCAACCAGTACTATAGTTTTGAGGAATGTCTTATGGTTTTAAGGTTTAGGTATGGATATATTATAAAATAGGTATGTTAATCCGAAGTACCTAGTACATAGGCACAGTAAGTACATAATAGTACTTACATTCTTTACCACGGGGTGAGTTGAGAGTAACTTACCTATAAAGTATTTAGTCCCGAGACCGAAATTGACACTAGAGCAAACCGAGGACCCTATAATAATAGTTCGAGGGACTAGCCTTTTACTCGAGATAAACACTGTACCCTTAGCACGAGTTTTCACTCTTTTACTTTACAGCGTCTTTTCAGTACTTACAGCGTTTCTTGTATGAAAAAATGGAACAGCGCCTCTGGTGTGCGAAGAAGGAACTAAACTCATGCTAAGGGTACTGTGCTTTTCTTTACGAATAAGTACAAGGGAAGCAAATATTAGACCACGAATTAAAAACTACCTAAAGAAAACATCAGTGCAAATCGGATATCCGCTTCCCGCCTATTTTGTTTTTATTTTTGTCCTGTGGCCGACCAGTTATTCAGCCATTACTTTTAATTTTAATCATTGGCAACATGGTAAAAAAATTGCCCAAATCTATGGGTTGCGGTGGCAACTCGTCTCATTAGCTATTTCGTCTTTTTCCCTATTACGTCACTTTCACTAATTCGTCACCTTGTGCATTTGGTCATTTTTATTAACTCGTCTCATGCTCTATTTCGTCTCTTTAAATACTTAGTTATCTTTATGCGATTCGATCTTTTACATAAAATCGGAAGTCATTTTGTTGAATATTAATTCCGTTAAAATTGAAAACAGAATATTAAAATTTAATATCAAGTAGAAGGCTGTATTATTTTAGATTTCACATGTAAATGGCCGGGCGAGGCGTGCGTGCCGCGGGCGGTGGGCGTGCGCCGGTCCGCTGACCAATAGGATACCAGCACCAAACACACCGAATATTTTCCCTTTTTTCTGTGGCCAGTTACATTAATTGATCATTTGCATATTTTGACCATTACTCGGAAAATACATGAGATAAATATGTTTTGGTAGGAATGTAGTACCTACCTACCTGTACCTAATAGGCAAGGTAAAACCACAATGCAAACGGGATCGACATCGAATCATTAAGTTGGCGCCTTGTAAGTATTGTAACTTTATAGTAACTGTAGTCGTCTATAGCGCAATAACACTATATACAATGTTTTCACTGCTCGGACAAGCGAGGCTTCATCTCTTTAAAATGGTGTGGATTCTAGAACTTTCTGGATTCCCCGGTGATAGGATGGCTTCCCTCTCAAGAATTCTGGAAGTCCTAACGCAGGCAGCGATGACCGAAATGTTTTGATTTCGTGACACAGAAACATAAACTAAAATGATACTGAAACTGTTAGCCTACTTCATCCTACTGCTTATTATAATAAATATAATATGCTTAATATTAATAGGTTGATGATGATGATGATGAACTTTTGGAATACAAAATGTGAGGTGAATTCCACATTGGGCACTCGCTGAAATGGCAACCGAGCCACCGTGGTATGGCCTAAAGTTTAGGCCATTAGCTCGGTTTCGTTTAGGCCCTAAACTATATTCTACACTAGCTTCCGACCGCGACTCCGTCCGCGCGGATGTCGGTCTTCGCGTGGATGGTTTATTTCTCCATTTTGAGTAACTCTGACAATGACATCTTATAAATATCTATTGGACCCAAATACGGCTAAGCCTATAATAATTAAGGAGATCCCTCTATTGAGCTACTGCTGTTGAGCTCGCGTTCTGTAGTAAGTATTTTTTTCATAGTAATTCCGACCTTGTATTTACAAATAAGTGATCGGAACAGTAATCAAAAAGGTCGCGCTGAAAAGCACGGTTTAAAATGACACGCATACAATATTAATTCCACGGACGACCGCTCGCCACACTGGACACGTCCGCTCGCATCAAAATTCAGAATTTATATGCATCGCGCGGCACGGAACGCGGCTCCTTATATAGGAGTCGGGGAGGCGTGGCCCCGCGTGTGCCGCAAACGGTTCAAGCCAAATCCGACTTTCGGCGCTACAGGTTACGGCGCTGAATCCACTCGGGTAATGCAACGTGTGTTCGCGGTTCTACAGAACAACGTCTATGAATAAACTGAAAAATAAGATTTTTTTTCTACGTATTTTTCGGATAAAAAGTATCCTATTTTATGCCCAGGATAATAAGGTATAATTATATCAAGTTTCATCAAAATCGATCCGTTAGTTTTCACGTGATGCCTGCACATACAGACAGACAGACAGACAAAATTTTTTTTAATCTCATATTTGGGTTTGGTATCGATCCAGCAACACCCCCCGCTATTCATTTTTTCAATATTTTCAATGTACAGAATTGACCCTTCTACAGATTTATTATATGTAGGTATAGATACGACTCCTATCAAAAAAAAAATCAGGTGCCAGATACTCAATGTAAAGTAGCCTACCCAAATCTGAAAAAGAAGAAGGGTCACAGTCACAGTCCATACAAAATTTACCCAGGCCCGGCGCAAATGAAATGTATATCAGTCGTTATTTTATGTATGTATATCAAATGACAGGTTTCTTTTTTTTCAGTTTTTGTGGCTAACTTAGTTAAATTGCTTAAATAAGCATTAGGACTATATTAGGATAACTGTGACCCTTCTTCTTTTTCAGATTTGGGTAGGCTACTTTATATCGCCCAATGTAAATACTGACCCCCGTAAAGACTATTTCTGCTTGCAGAGTTATAACTTTCACTTCCTAGGCCCTTTGTTTTGACCATTCATCCTATTCATAAAAAATGGTCATCCAATTCATAAAAAAGGTGACCAGTTCACAGATGTGGGATACTGCACACGCGATTTTGTTTTAAAAGTGAGCAGAGATTACATTGTTCAATGGTACCTACATAAAATTACGAAAAAACTGAAATACATTTCACTTGCGCCGGGGCTGGTTCACAGATGACCCTTCTTATTTTGCCAATCGAACGTGAACCTTCTTGTTTTGTGATAAAGTAGAAAATCTATTAAAGAACGTATGACAGATTGTGGTAGCTTGATGTGCTGGCGTCTGTACCTCCAAATGTACACGCGCCAGCAGGTCAACCTACCCCAATCTGTCAAATTTTACCTTCTCCTTAATCTTCTCTTCTCCTTAATCGAATGTTAACCTTCCACTATTGTGATAAGGTTTAAAAGAAAACATTACCGCCTACCGCGAATATTTAACGAGAATATCATTATTTTATTTAAAATGTTTGTGGTGCACTACTGTAATAAAACTGCTTTGTTGTTGTAGAATTTTATAAGTAGGTTTCATTGTGAAAACTCCTTTTGTAGCTGGCCGTTTAGAATCAGTAAGAAAAAGTAAATTGTCTTTAAGACAGATATTTTTTGAGATATTTTTATGATTGCTGAAGTCTCCCGAACTGAAACGACACGTTAGACGGCGCGTGGTGTCAGATATTTTCCTTAGGTTTTTTCGTTAGGTTTTTGGGAATTTCTTGATTCGGTCGCCGCGCCGCGCCACGCTCAGAGCCCGCGATAAAAGCTATGCAATAGCTTAATACAATAACTCCGAATATCAAGGAATTCTTTTAATGCTGCTAACATCATTGTAGACACCATTTTGTCTGGCCCCGCTCCGCAGTCTGTGTCAGTAGCTAAATGAGAGCACTCGTGTGTTTTTTTTATATTTTCCGTAAGGACACATTTACCCGCCTGCCGGGGTCGCGGGACTTATACCATTACCGTGACCCTGGAACGTAAAGGGCTAATGAAGGACACCGTGGATTTTAGTCGGTACAAGTCTGACAGTCCCTCCCGCCCTGCCCTGGATGGGAGGACTCATTTGATGATTTTACCACGCTAAAAAAAAAGGACACATAAATTTACCTACCCGCGTCAATGTAGAAATTTTAATCTTACCCCGCTTGATGCATGACTAAAATCGTATTTATGGTCATTACGCTAAAGACGATTTTAGTCACTATTTCAATCTTACCCCTTGGGCATTTCGTTACCCGTACCTACATGTTTTTTTCTTAAGAACAATTATTTTATTAGCAGTTTTTTCATAAAACATTGTTCAAAAAGATTTCTTTCAGAAACAACTTGACCATATTTTTTTACCCAAAACATAATTTTATGCATTTACCTTGAATCCCTTTGTTTAACAGTTTCAAATCAACACTGTTCATGTAATCAAGTTTTCATTCGGACTAGGGACTAACCAACACTCACCGTTAGTTTGACAGATTGAGGTAGGTTGATGTGTTGTCTATACCTTCGCGTCAGCATCAGAACTGGACGATCTGCCAGATTTTTTCTTACACGTGTTTTTTCTTATACGTGTGCGGTATTTATTTAATAAAAAATGTATGACGCGAGTGCTTTCCGGCGAGCATCAGGAATTTTTCGGACATTTTATATTATGCGGTTGCGTTTCGTCTAAAGTGCCATTTGAAACTTTGAGAATGGCGTTAAGTTTTGCCAGCATGCTTTGTAAAGACGGACGCTTTTTTCAGACTAATGTGTTGTTCAGAGTTTCTAACTACGGCATACTGTTCAAACAGAAGCGTGGAGGACAGAGCATAGCTTCTCCATCTCTCAGCGCGTAGCCTGTTTTTTCAAGGCCAGACACAACATTTCGTGGATTTTAGGGATACCAGATTCAGGATATATATATCCCGGACAATTCGGTCTGTACGATAATATATGAAAACTGATAATTATATTTTAACAAACATTCTACATGTTATACAGGATACAGGAATTTGAATCCGTAATAAGAGTAAAAATAAATTGGTAGGAGGCTTCAGCTCTTTCTCGATGTATTTTTTGTGTTTTTATTTGTCCGCGAAAATGAGTGAGATAATATGTATTGGCGTTTCCCCTATTCATAGTTCATAGGTTCAATTCCTCGATCGACGGACCCGATAGGAAAGTCCCTATATCGCTCAATATAAAAATCAACATTACAATTACTGATATTACTACACTTCTGGACACATCTATTGGCCCACCTTAGAGTTTAGGTTTCGATGGCCCCTACCGAAATATGATTGCTAGATTGAACAAAAACTGTTGATGCAGTTTTAAACCTGATACATTTTACCATCTTTTTCGATCGTATTGTTTTAAATTTGAATTCAGAATACCATACGACATGGAGCTACGCCTTACAAGTCGGATATGCGCCTTGTTAAAGGCAATTGATTTTTGAATAAAAAACATGTTTTATCAAATAAAGGTTTAATTTAATAACGCGTGTTGCCTCCATGGGCATCTACCACAGCTCTCATACGATAAGGCATAGAGTTTATCAACCGCTCTATGAAATTTTGAGGGATCATCTCCCATTCCTCTTCTATGGCAGTTTTCAACTCTTGCATCGTCTGGGCAACTGGCTGACGAGCCCTAACACGTCTTTTTAGCTCGTCCCACATGTGCTCAATGGGGTTCATGTCTGGGCTTCTGGCTGGCCAGTCCATAACTGTGATGTTCACATCCCGAAGATATTCCCTGACGATGCCCGCCGCATGGGCTCTTGCATTATCATGCATAAAAAGGAAATTTGGGCCCACATATTCCGCGTATGGTATCACGTGAGGTTCTAAGCACTCAAAAATGTACCTTTCAGCATTTAATGTTGGCAGCCGTGGTCCTGTAACCACCTCAAGTTGAGTTTTGCCGCTCGCGGATATACCGCCCCAGACAGTCCATGAGCCACCGCCATAAGCAACCCTCTCTTCAAAGCAGCATTGTGCGAAACGCTCTCCCTTACGTCGGTAGACCTTCTTCCTTCCATCATTGCCATGTAACACAATTTTAGACTCATCAGAAAAGAGTACACGGCTCCAATCTTGCTGTGTCCAATTTAAATGACTGCGTGCGAAATGAAGGCGCGCTGTTCAGTGGGCTCGCGTTAGTTTGGGCCCATTAGCTGGCTTGTGTGGTACCATATCGCGTTCTTTTAACCTTCTCCGAACAGTTCGAGCGCTCACAGATACTCCGTGGAAGTCGCGAAGTTGGTTTTGTATCTCAATGGAGGTAAGGTGACGATTTCTCAAGCTGGTCGTCACGATGAATCGATCCAGCCTTTCAGTTGTGACCCGAGATCGTGGCCTTCCTTGGCGACGAACAAAGCCGCCAGTCCTTAGGTACCTCCGATAAACATTTCGGACCGCAGATCGACTTCAATTACGTTGAGCACTCACGTTTCTTTGGCTGTGTCCGGCCTGAATAAGTGCCACAGCTTGGGCGGCGACTTTAGGTGAAGTATCCATAGATTATTGATAGAACCTCACCTTAATGTTAAGAATAAGTAATGTTTGTTGCAAAACCAAAGATATCAATCACTTTTTCAAGAATTAAATCCAAGTAAACCAATAAAACCAAGTTTTCTTAGTATTCGATTGTTTGATATCAACAAACAGGCTCCAAATTGTCTTTTGTTTCTTTAAATTCTGTATTCGAAATTCAAAAAAAGACTATTGAATGAAATTGTGAATGTGCCAGGTTCAAAACTGCATAAAAACTTTTTGCTCGACCTAATATAAAATTTTAGCTAGGACCAAACGAAACTGAAAATACAAGGTGGGCCAATAGATGTGTCCAGAAGTGTACAAGTATTGACACAGAATAATTAATAGTACTATACGTACAGAAGGACTACTCCAAAAAAAAATCAAACAAATGTAAAATCTATATACGAGAGAATAAAGTACATTTTAACTGGCAGCCGTACCGCCCACCTACTTTTATAATAGCCTAAACTTCCCGTGCGCAAGCAAAAATGTACTGAATGGTTACGCCCGAGAGTTTATTTTGGTTTATCTGACGCCAACGACATTAAAAGGTTACTATGGGTCAAGCTCAATAGGGTTGCGACTTGCGAGTTTAGGCACAAATAGGTAGGTACCTATGCGTATTTTATGCATTTGCTAAATTCCATTATTACCATAAATACCTATGTTCCTCAAGGAATTTTGTTTTTATCATCAGCCTATATCTTTTTGGTTTCGTCATCGATTACTACATACATTATTGATTATTAGCACAGAATGATAATAGTAGGTACCTACGGCACCTTACGTGAGGAATAATATTTATAATAATATTATCTTTTCTACCTATTATTGTTATATTTTTGAACATTTATCTTACAAAAAAAAAGAATAATATTTAAAAGATTTTTATCGTCTATGGCAAAATAGCCAGTCCTTATTATTTTGCACTCAACCTAGTAACCGACCAATTACTATCGCATACTGTCACAGGCCCCGCGTTGCGTGTCTTTGTAGGTAGGTAAAAAAGTGGCGCAGCGAATTACGACCGCTGACCTTGAATGCGTAGTGTGGCCATTTTCTGAGTTAGAACTTTTAAACAACAACGCAAACATCTTTCTACTTTCTACCGATCTTAATTCTTAGTACTCAGCTTAAGGTGAGTGAGAGTGTCGTCTTTTTATCTTGGTCGTCCCGTAGGCTCACCCCCCCCCCAATTAGTATCTCACCTCATTTCCAAACTTGTAACCTCATGATTAGGTATCATGATCAGTTAAGCCCATACTTCACAAGCAGGGAGATAATTTTGTTGATCATTACTAAATATGTACTATATATTTTTTTTCTTCATAATAATATTGTGTTATTAATTTACCAAAAGCACCTAAAGCAAGAAACTTGTGTGTGGAGACGGAGCGCGTGCGTAACGGGTGGCGCGTGGCAGCCGTAGTGAATGGGCCACACAAAAAAAACATTGTTTAAAATAATAAAAAAAACTGCTTTTTTTTTCAACCCTGATATATTCCTAACATTCAAGGGGTGGGGTCACATCATACTCCACCTTGCATAATGTTGACTTAGTATGGCTTAGCAGGTTCCACAAACTTACGCCATCACCCCTCATCCGATACTAGCCGGGGTCCCACAAGACTCCGTGCTATCCCCACTATCCTTCACGCTGTTTACAAGCGACATTCCCAAAGAAAAAGCGACTCAGTTAGCACTTTTCGCTGACGACACCGCTATTCACTATTCAGGCAGGAGCCATAAGAAAATAGCCAAATCTCTCCAAAAATCCGCAAACACCTTAGTTAGGTGATTAGTTTCGAAAATGGAGAATAGAAGTAAACCCCGACAAAAGCCAGGCGGTCATGTTCTCCAGACCCCACAGAATCATCCCCGCCCCGCCCACCCCGATCTCTATGTTCAGCAAGCCGATCCCTTGGGAAAAGCGAGCCAAATATTTAGGGGTCATCCTCGACCAACGCCTGTCCTTTGGTGAGCATATAAAGACGGTTCGCTCGCGAGCCGCTTTCGCTCTCGGCAGGCTCCACTCCATGCTGAACGCAAGCAGCAAATTGTCACTCAAGTGCAAATTGCGTACTTACACCGCATGCATTCGGCCAATCCTAACAAACGATACGCGTGCCCCGTGTTCGCGCATGCCAAACCCCACCACATCCATAGGATGCAGACTTTAAAGAATCGTTTTCTCCGAAAAGCCACGGGTGCACCCTGGTACATAAGGAATGAACGACTCCATGTCGACCTTAAAATCCCAACTATTTAACAGGTTATGAAACGCCTTACAAAGCGTTTTCTCGATTCAGCCGAGAAACACCCCAACCCACTCATTTCATCGGCCGCCCGATATGTTCCCACCACAATAGGTAGGATCCGTCCTAGACACACCCTCCTTGAACCCGACGATCCCATCACCGTCCTCCAAGAGAAAGATACCGACCGCGTCTCCGGCCCCGCCGCCGTGGCCCACCGCGTTCCCCCAGTAATACTACCGCCCGACCCTTGCTCGAAATGCCAGCCCGCGCAGCTGAGGAAGTAACGTCAAATTCCCCAAATAATAATCCGACCCAGCCTGACCATTGCTGCCCTCCCTCAATGACCACACTAAGCCTAGGCCCGTACCCAACAGGGGGTGCCCTTAGTGTTGTTCATTTAATGAACTTATAATTGTAAGCCCTGGCTGGCGGCCGTAAAATAATTTTTGGCCACCACAGGATTGTCCGGTTAAGTAGCTTCTACCTTATAGAGTTGTTGCGCTACGAGAGGCCATATAAAAAAAAATTCTCTGTACTTAATTAGGCAGATTAAGGGAAAAAGTCACATGCAATGATGTTTTCCTTCACCGAAAGGCAATTGATCTGATAAACAGGTTATCCTTTTGACATATTATTACCCATATCAAACATTAACGATCACGTGTGATAATAATGTACCCGCTAGTCGGGTAAAAGTTTGCAGTATGACAACACTCCCATTCGTGACGTCAACATTCTCTATCTCATGTGGCTACGCAAAACATGAATCTAGGGTTTCTTTATCTAAGGCAGTCGCGCTTAAAAGGATGGACAGCGCGTTCCCTAGATATCTGATATATAAAATTAGCCATACTCTAGAAAGAGAAGAACACAATTATTTGCATAGCACTTTAAGCAAATAATTATATTTCTCTTGTTGTAAAGACTATGGTCAATTTTAGGCAGCTACTGCATACTGCTCAGTACCACAAACTATCGGTCCATCTTTTTAAATCTATGTGTGGCACCAAGGCCCAGAAGCCATGTTAAAAATACATTAGAAAAAAGAAAATGACATTCCATGATGACATCATGGTGACATGTGACATTGACATTTTAAAATTGCTGAAAGAACTACGAAATAACCCAGGGCAAAATTGAAATGAAACTATAATTTATTATTTACCTATTTTACAATAGATTCATAATACATGAATCTCATCATATCATAACATATCTTCTCAGTCGTCCTGGGAAACTGTCAGTCTCTATAACAGGTACATTTTATGAGAAGGATACCTTGAAAGTTTCAATTATTTGTGGGCCCGTATTAAAACCCCAAAAGGTGAGTAATTACCACTATTCTATGCTAATCAACGTTTGAATATTCATATCAGTTTATAACAATGCTTTGCTATTATGTTGATACTATTTAAAAACAGGCTTTCCTACAAAATGGAGTATGTGGATTTGTCATTAAAGAGCAACTTTACAATAAATTCCCAGATGCAACTCACATCAGACCCAAGACGCGCTGATAGGGAGCGTCGCTTCAAACCTCCGCCAGCAACATCGGCACCTGCTGAAGACCTCACTACAGATTACATGAATATCTTAGGTAGTAGCACATTCTTCTAAATCTTTGCCTCTTACCTTGACCTACATTTCATTGTAGGTAATAAAAATAAAACTATTTCCAGGTATGGTGTTCTCAATGTGTGGTCTTATGATGAGGCTTAAATGGTGCGCTTGGACTGCCGTCTTCTGTTCCAGTATTAGTTTTGCTAATTCCAGAGTCTCAGATGATACTAAACAGGTGGGATAGATATTGTTTGACTAGTTAATTGGACAAAACTTGTACTGTGATTTTGTCCATAGGTTGTTTAATGTTCTGTTCTGTTACATGTGTATTGTAAACTAGTTGTAAATAAGTACAACCACATCTTTCCAGTTATTTTAAGTCCCATAAGATAGCGGGTGAACCTATTATTATCAACTGGACAAATCCAGACTGAGGATGCTACTGACTGTTACTACTACTACTGCTATCTGAATGGAAAAAATAGTAATACATTCATGCTCAGTAGTCCTTGTGACCTCTAGACAAGCAATAGAATGGGATTTGACTACATAATGTTAAATCCCAGTGTATTAGAACCAGGCACAAATGTGAGCTTTGGACTGCTGCTAACAAATGCCTAGTAGAAAAACCCAACAACATGTTGAAATGGTTGGTCAGAGTTTCCCAGCAATAACAGCTAAACCAACTATAAAAGTCAAGTGTATAAAATACCATCTATGTCATAATAATTATCATATTCTATTTTTTCAGATTGTGAGCTCCTTCATGCTGTCCATATCTGCAGTTGTTATGTCCTACCTACAAAATCCTGCACCTATGTCACCTCCATGGGCTGCACTTACTACATAAATATTTTGTTATTTCAAAAAATATAAGTTTAATAAATATAAATTCCAAAGCAACAATATTATTATTTTTCTTTATATCGTCGCTGATAGTCCAATACCGCGTAACTAACACTGTAAAATACCGCGTAACTACACTTTCACTGATTTTACAGGAGAGACAAAAAACTAATTTTCTAAAAAACTAATCGACCGATCTTTGAACGAACTTGAGTAAAGGATCGTTTTGTTTTCTCTCATATAATGTACTGATTTTGAAGTCACTATTGCCAATATTTTAATAAGAAAGTCACTTACGCTGTATAGTTTCAAACGATTTTGGATTATAGACAGTACTTACGTGAAATTTTAAATTAAAAAAATTAATTCTAAACATCGATCATTCATTTATTTAATAAAGTTAAGTATTAAAATGATTATGTTTAATCATAAATAGGTACTCGTAGTATAAAATTTATAAAAGAACAAATATATACCAACAAGTATGAACACATCTATTGAAAGTAATAGAGGCAACATTATTACTTTTTTAAACTTCCTCAGCTTGTAATTAATGCTGCTAAATTGCAATTATTAACTTAAAACGTCAAATAAAAAATATACATAGTTATTATAATATATAATAAATCTTTTTAAGAACAGAAACAAATCAAACAGTATCAAAATTATAACTAACTAAAAATATCTAGAAACAATCTTTTTTCTACAATAATTATCTATATTTTTAACAAATCTCTCCCCTAATTATCTATATTTTTAATAAGTTAAGTCAATTTATTAAAAATGTAGATAATTATTGAGAGAAGATAAAGAAAGAGACTAAATAGATGTCGTAAAAAATAAATGGTGAGCCGGTGCATTATCCTGTAAAAGCCTTACTTTTTACTAAATCCTCGCCAATTTTCATGACTTTTTTCAGTCAATTCATCAAACAAATTAGCTTACTGTTGTCCTGTTATAGTTTCGTCTTTGGGAAACAAGACAAATACAAAAATCCTTGGACCCCCAAAACACTGATTCCATTCACATTTCCTAGCGATTTTTGTGACATGACTTCTTTCAAGAGAGAAAAATCTCCCTGTTTGCCCTATTTTGACAAGTGTTTTAGTTCAGGACTGTAGTAGGAAAGTTGATTATCATAAATTTTCATTAAAATTTGCTGGTATCTGATCGTCAGATACCATCTTGCAATTTCAACATGGTTAAGTTTTTGTTCAGCGGTTAACAATCGCGGCAGTTATTTTGCCAACACGTTATTCATTCCTTTTGCTTTGATAAAGATATGAATCATTTACTCCGTTTACATCCCTATAGTGTCACTTAGTTCATGAGCTTTCAATATTCGGTCTTCTAAAACAATTTTAAAACTTTTTGGATAATTTCTGATACGAAGGACGTCCACGGCCCTCGGTTCCTCGAGTCATCTTTGCCACTCTTTCTGCCCTATCTGAATAAAGCTGCCCACTTTTTTACCATGGAATACGAAGGGGCAGATCCTCGTGACTTGTTTATTTTTCGTTACTTGATTTGATATAGCATTATTTTAGTTATGAAAAAGTATTAGTCACGGAGCCACTTTAAGATTTTTTCCATTACCTGGCAGAGTAGCAGATTGCCTGAAATAAAATATCTTAAATAAAAAAACGCAATTTACAATGAGACGTGATAATAAATAATCAAGCTATCGAATGAGTACCAATTTATTTACATACTACCCTCAAATCTAGGTTAGGCCGAGAATTTTTCAAACCGAGGTAGTTCCTGTCGTCGCTGTTTACACACCAAATTACTCAATTTTAGAATAATAAACATCCCAATTTAAATAACCATAGCGTATAGAATACGTGTGATATACTTGCATTCAATATAATCCAGTGATGCCGTAAAGAAGCAATTTTTAACCGAAGCGTCACATACGCACTGCAAATTCTTATACAAACTGGCGCATATACGCGGTTTTCTGGTCGTTACTTGTTCGTCCAAAGATCCGCGGTATTGTTATTTTTGATTTACTCCTCTGTTTATTGATCAATTCAAAAATTTGTCGCACAGGTCGATGCCAATCACAATCAGTTATCTACAGCCGCGAAATCTCATTTTTGCTTTTTTTGTAGTTACGCGGTTTTTAACAATGGTAGTTACGCGTTATTGGACTATCAACGACGATATGTATTTAATTTACAAATTGGCAACTAGATCGATGCATGCTCCAGCAGATAGACTTGTAAATTGTTGGCTGGCTATCGGTTGTAGAGATTGCTAGTAGTAGGAGACAACTTAGTAAATGGGAAATAAATCATGGATGCAAGTGGCAAATTGTCGTTCGGCGTGGCGGTCTAAGGGGGAGGCCTATGTTCAGCAGTGGACGTCTTTTGGCTGATGATGATGATGATGAAATCATGCATCTACCATGAGTCTGCGCCACGGCTCAAGTCCTTTTGAAGCGGCGCTAGTGTCTATATCATCAACTTCAAAAACGGCACACATGAATAACTAACTAAATAGCACACTACATCACGATTAGTCGCAAATATAATTATTTACTCTATGATCGGTAATGCCATCTATATCTGTTGCACTCTTTCTTTTTCGAAGCCATATTTTAAAAAATGTAATGTATGATTTGTGAAAATAATTATCAAGATAAATTGTATATTTACGAACGATATGTGACTCTTTGACTTTTAGAAGTTTTGCTTGTATAATTTGTGCAATATCTCGTAACACACGACGGCATTTTTGGTGGTTTTGGTTTACTTTTACTTTATGCTACGTGACGTACGTCTGGTGTCGCCGACTCGCCGGCAACGTTGCACTGAGTACTGAGGTAAAGGTTTGCCAATTAGCCACATTTGAGCGCGTCACTTTCTGAGCGCTTATCCACACTACACCTGTAATAATATCATTGATGGTACATCAATTTGCATTTTCTTTCTGAATATTGTCTGCAGGTCATGAGTGGCGGCGCGGTTTCTAGACGTTTTCACAGGATATAAAACGCATTATTACGCCTCTGTGTCCATGCATATGTGCAAGTTCTCGTTGTTACTTTGAGAGTAGGAAAACATCCCACCAAGCACACAACAAACACTCTAATTTTTTAAATTTTCCGAATCGAACTTCTCATTTTGTGATATCGTTGAAGATGGAATGGATGTAGAAGAGCTGAAGAGGAGAACAATTTTTGACAAATTAGGGTAGATTGATGTGCTGGCGACTGCACCCTCTACAAATGTGTTAAGCTGGGTATACACAACGTGTTTCGCAAACAATTTCAAAGCTCGTGTACAGATGGCTTTAAAATATTTCTAAACTGTCAAGTAAATCATACATATATAAATGTCAAAGTCAAATTTGCCGGACAGATTTTCATATGAGTGGCACGTTTGCATTTTCATTCCTCTTCTGAAAGCTAATAAGTACCGAAGTGAAATTGTATTGTAAGTTTTATTAGGTGGCGTAGCGTCATCTTAGATTCTTGTCATCGACGGAGTAAAAACATTCAGGTACCTAACGTAATTTTATTTTTGTTGCAAGAGGTTATCCCGTTTCTAACATAACACATCACATATTAAACTTATATGTGTTGCTAATCATTCTTTCAACTTACATCCACTTCGTCTTCTCTGTCTTAATCAAGTTAACTTAGGACCGGCTCTACTTGCATCATGTCTGCTATTAATATCCCTAATATCTTAGTCGGCTGTTTTCTCAGTAGCCTTTTTAGCCATAATCATCAATCCCACGTTAAGTTTTCCGACTCCTATAAATAATTATTAAAAAAGTAATTGACTGACCTTCCCAATACATGGAGGTATTCCTAAATTGAATATTCTCAATTTTAGACTTTTTTTAACTATGATATAGGATAACTTAGATTCTGGGGTTCAATAAAAATTGTAATAAAAGTGCTCCACTTTGAAATAGTCTTAGTTTCATTGAAACTTACATTTTTTGAATTGTAAACATGGACAGGAGGATCTATAAAAGCATGTTATTTCACAATGGTATTGTGAAAATCTTTTATTCCGAGACCCAAACAATTACACAATTTGGGTTATTACACTATTACAAAAGCCTAAAGGTTTGTTTTAAGGTGCAGTGTTATCTCAATATTCCCAAAAATTGGTTTCTTAGAACATAGAGTATGACGTAATGTAATAAAAATAAGTAACACGAAAAATACAGTGAACAGAGAAAGGTATAAAGAAGAATTTAAACCGAACAGAATAATAAATAAATAGTTTGATATTCCCAATAAAAAATTGGGAAGTTGTAGCACAAAAATAAACTTTGACGTCGAAGATCTCTGTATTTCCAGCGATAACAACAGTTTTTTTTTAAGAATTTAGTAGGTTTTCCATTTTTTTAAAACTTTAACCAAACCATTATTTAATTTTATGCCTATATTTTAAATAATCTAAAGAAAAGCAGTAAAATAAATGCCCATTCGCAGCTTACGTCACATTTCAACACAAATATCATTTTTCAATTTTCAATCTTATTGATGCTCCATAGTGGTGACAATAGTTTACGCGGTCATAAGCGATTAAAATCGTAGTCATTCCGCGCCTTAAGTAAGCTCTATATGGTGTTGTTACTATTTCAACATGCACTGTATTAATCCAACATGGTGCAATAGTATTGTGAAATAATATATTTAATTCTGAGACCCAAACAAGTATTTCTATATATTGCACAATAGTAGTGATGTCTCAAAAGCCTTAATGTTTGTTTTTAAGTAAGCACTCCATGGTCATCAGCTCAAGGTGGTGTTGCTTTCTGTGAGCAATATCAACATGCACAATATTAATCCTACATGGTGAAGTTTTTTTTATGGTGAAATCATAATGAAACTTCTTTAATCAATAATAAGGAAGTTTCCAATTTTTTTTTTTATTTTTAAAAAATAGTACTAAACTTGCAATGAAGCCCATTGAAATTTTTTTTCAATTATCTTCATAAATGACGAAGTTATAATACTTTTCCCGTCCGCTTTAAAACTTCTCGGCGCGCGGCCGGTCAACAATCTCATGACGTCACAAGTCTCATCACTCGCTCGAGTCGAGAAGTCGTCACTGCGCGGTCACCTCAGACGGTTATTACTTTTGGTTCAAACAAGACTGAACAAATATTATCGTTGTGGAATCATTATGGAAACCGTGCAAACTGATGTGAAAGTACATTATAAATATTGTATCGTTCCCAAGTGTACAAATACAACCATAACTCTCTGTAACTCTGTAACCATAAATCTGTAAACTACATCAAATCAAATTCAACCTTACACGCATGTTTTAAGGTCAGAATTACAAAGTGTCGTTAAAAAGCAATATAACCGACCAAGTGCGAGTTGGACTCGCCCATGAAGGGTTCCGTAGTAGCAGGCATAGATTAGGGATATAATTATATTGAGATTAGTAAGTAATATTCACAAACAGTATTGTATTGTATTACGGGCTGGTATCCGCAACTCCACGTCATATGCGCGTATTTTGCGTGCGGGTGGGAAAGAAATTATTCGATCCACCCCAGCTCGCCGAGGAAAGCCAGCAGCGCCTTTGTGTTGCCGACGATCTCACGGAGAGTACCTGGGTTACCGAAGTACTTTGCCCTGTATGAAGCAATCTCAGGGCAGTGTAGGAGCACATGGGCTGCTGTCTCGTCCTCCGCCATACAGGCTCTACACAGGGAGCTGTCTGTGATACCTAGGACAAAGAGGTGTTTATTAAAGGAGCCGTGTCCCGTCAGGGCGGCTGTAATTGTTCGTAGCTGCTGTTTGGTTAACCTTAGCACGAGTTTGGTGAAGCGGCTATTGATGGCGGGTAACGCCTCCTTGGCTTGTCTACACTCACCCTGATCCTGCCACAGGCAACGGTGTAAATTACCTGTCAGGGAACGTCCCTGACCAGTGTACGTATGTAACCGAAGGGGAGTGGCACTATGGGTTCGGGTCCCATTACCGCCAAGCTAGATCCCCTTCGAGCGAGTTCATCCGCTGCATCGTTGCCTCGGGAGTCGCTGAAAACACACAAACAGTAAAAATATCTTTGTTTTTCATAGTGTTTGTATGAATGGCAAAGTTATATTTGCGGTTTTTAAAAATGTACTATATCTCAAAAACTGCTAACTGTATCTCATTCAAACCAATTTTCGTTGGAAGTTTTTGTTGAGGTCTGAGGAGAATGATAAAACTAAAAAAGGTCTACATTATATATAATGTAGACCTTTTTAACCGACTTCAAAAAAAGGAGGAGGTTCTCAATTCGTCGGAATCTTTTTTTTTTTTTTTTTTTAATGTATGTTCCCCGATTTCTCGAAGACGCCTGGACCGATTTGGAAAATTTTTCTTTTGTTTGAAAGGGTATACTTTCCAATTGGTCCCATGATCATCAGGTCAGGATCTGATGATGGAATCCCAGGGAAATCGAGGGCAACCTTCAAATTTTATAGGCACATAGTACCATTTTCATATATTTTCTAAAGCTGTTCAAATATGTGCATCTGATAATCATCATCTCAGGTGGATGAGCTGATGATGGAAGGTACAACGGTACAACTCCTCAACGGCTTGGAGTAGGCATCGACTGATTTAGTTTGTGTTCGCATATCTCTGGAACTACAAGTCTGATTTAAGTAATTCTTTTTTTGTTGTACTAAGTATTGTTCAACTTACGGAATACTGCAAGTTTCATCAAAATAGGTTCAGTAGTTTTTGAGATAGGGAATTTTATTAGGTTATTGTGCACTTGAGAGAGAATGATTTACTTATTTGACAAGAATTTGAGTTGAATATTTAAACTAAAAAGAGTAAAATAAAAAACTTTTTCAAAAAAAAAATGTAACCGCCTTCAAAAACAACCACAAAAAAAGGGTAAAATAACCTACAAAATAACTTTTCTTTCAGAAGTCGGTGGCAAAAAACAATGAAATGAAAAAAAAACAAAGGCACCGACTTCTGAAAGAAAAGTTATTTTGTAGGTTATTTTACCCTTTTTTGTGGTTGTTTTTGAAGGCGGTTACATTTTTTTTTGAAAAAGTTTTTTTTGTTTTGTTGTTGTTTTTGAAGTCGGTTACTTTTTTGAAAAAGTTTTTTTAATTAATTTTTACCAATTTTTTAGTTTTATCATTCTCTTATTTTAGAAGCTACAGGGGGGGGGGACACATTTTACCACTTTGGAAGTGTCTCTCACGCAAACTGTTCAGTTAAAAAAAAAATTATATATGAGTAATCTCAATATCATTTTTAAAGACCTATCCATAGATACCCACACGTCTTTGATTATATAATGTCTAGATGGAGCGTCGCCCTACAATCGTATCAAAGAAAACGAGTCAACATTTTCAAGTATGTGTGCGTGCAGGCGTCGTTTTGCACTATGCGTCTATGTCTCTATGTGCGTAAATAATTATACCAGCTACTACCATTTTCCCATAAATCACATTAAAAAATAGACTTATTAAATAAGATAAGTTTTAGGTGTATGTATGTAGTGTTATGTGTATGTATGTAGTGTTATGTGAGCCAATAGTTGGTTGACACTTTTTGACACGTTTGCGCGCACTTGACGCTCCATCTAGACATTATATAATCAAAGCCACACGTATGGGTTTGGTGAAAAAAAAATAAAAAGTTTCAATTCTAAGTATGGGGGGAACCCCCAAAATTTGTTTTGTTTTTATTTTTGTGTGAAAATCCTAATGCGGTTCACATAATAGGTACATCTACTTACAAAGTTTCAACAGGATAGCTCTTATATTTTCGAAGAAAAGTGGCTGTGACATACGGACGAACAGACAGACATGATGAATCTATAAGGGTTCCGTTTTTGCCATTTGGCTACGGAACCCTAAAAATTAACGACCGAACCTCGTCGCTTCAAGGACAAGGAATGATATGTAATACCTACGACTTATTAAAAAAAAATTGTTTTCCACTGTTAGACTGTCCACGCACAAATCCACTCTCCATCGTCTAAATTTTACTTTAATCTAGTTTTTACTTAGCTAAAAGATAGTATATTATACGAAATATATTAATAAGGTTACTTAATACTTCACACAGACACTCAAACACCGCATTCCATGTACTTACTGTGAGCAACAAACCACGAAATACTCGAAACAGCCGCTAAGCGCTACCCGCCCCACCCGCGCGTAAAGACTTGTGACGTCACAGACCAAATGCTCCGCGTGCATTTCAAAATTAATTCGGGATTCAGTAAAAGTGGATTAACTTTGTCATTTTTCAAGTTATTAAAATAATTCTTTCACCATATATATTATAATTTCTTTGCCTTACAATTTTAATAAGTATTTTTAATTTTTGTTAAAATGGAAACTTCCTTATTGTGCAAGCTGCAATTCTTACACTGAACAATAATTGAACAGCACTCCTACCTTTTAAAGCTACTTTAATAAGACTTGAGTTACTCTGATTTTATTGCTATTGATTCAAGAGTTCCTCCAAGTGTAGAGCCACCATTGTGGGCAAGATGGGCATGCCCACAACCCTAATAGACTTACCCAAATAAAGCTATTTATGTTATTGTTAATAAATATTTGACTTATTGCAGTCCAGAAAACTAAAAAATGTTGAGCTTGCTATACTCAATCATTATTGTGGGCTTCAATTGTTTCATTATCAAAAGCTTTAATCTTTTGAATTCGCTTTAAATACTTATCTTGTTGTGGTAGTTCTTATGTCACTATTGTTTACTTTAATTTCCCACAACCCCACAATGCTCTTGGACCACTTTTGCCCATTCTCCTTTAAAATATTTTTTATAATTGACTTCCAATTCTTATCTGTTCAAAATTTGATCTGCTAGTCTTCCCTAATATACTAACTTCATTATAGTTGAGATTGAAAAGAAATGACCTTCAATTTATATAATAAACCTTTAAATGAAACATTTTTATTTTTCAGAATGCCTCCTAAAAAAGTTGAAGAGCCAGAGAAGAAGCCATTAATTGGACGAGTGGGCACAAATTTAAAAGTTGGCATTGTTGGTGTGCCTAATGTTGGAAAGTCAACATTCTTCAATGTTTTGACAAAAAGCCAAGCAGCAGCTGAGAACTTTCCTTTCTGCACCATCGATCCCAATGAAAATAAGTATCTGAACATTTTTTTAAAATCTTTATTTGGATATGGGAACCAAATGGCTAAACAACTAAAATTCGTACCTTGTCATTTATACAATGCAATTGAAATATTATCTACATTAAAATACTAAAATCCGAATTGCACTCTTGTCTCAATTCATGGAGAAGAATTTAAAAGAATTTGAAGATCTTTATAAGAAGGTCGGTCCTAACGCCGCTGCATAGTCGCACGCCAATTTTTTTTTTTTTGAATCGCCTATTCCAATGAAAGTTATGTATTAAGTAAGATAGATGACACTTATAGAAACAAAAAAAAAATACGTAACAATGGTCTAAAGCAGTAGTTCCCAAACTTATTTTTCTCGTGGACCACTTTCAAAATTTTACTGGTTTCGGTGGACCCCCTGCTGCTACATTTCTACCACATTCTTAAAGTCGCCAAAAAATAAAAATTGAGTCGCTTCTGTGTTCTGTCCCTATATTCCGATAGGTAAAATAAAAACGAAAAATGGTACATTTCATAACTTTGTATTAATTAAAAGGATAGAATTACAAGAAAAAAATAATAAGGTAATATAGGTTCAGGTCATAATTATAATTAATGGGAAGGAGCAAATTAAAAATCACAGAGCGGGGGATTTGCGGTTATTGCTCACAAAAATAAAGCCAAACATTGATCATTTGCTGACACTCCATCAAATATTTGATGGAGTGTCAGCAAATGATCAATGTTTGGCTTTATTTTTGTGAGCAATAACCGCAAATCCCCCGCTCTGTGATTTTTAATTTGCTCCTTTTTTGTTAAGAGGTTTGTAACGGCACTAAAACTCCTTTCGACAAGGTATGACGAGGGAAAAGCTATTAAAAATTTCCTTGCGATTTCCCACAGTCCAGGATATTTTTCGGGTATTTGGCTTGCAGCCAAAATGTTTGGTAGCCTTTTCTAAATTTCACCTTCAGCTCCTCATTGGTGCTTAGCTCGAGCAGCTCCTCTTGTAATATAACATTGGCCACTTCCGTTTCATCAAATGGATTTATGATCCATGGTGGTATATCCATCGTCAGCATATCTTCAAACTTGGTTTTGAAGTCATCATGGGGCACTTAAATGTTGACTGTAGGTATGGATATCCTCATCAATACATTCTACCTCCGACAAGTTTGGAAATTGAGAGAATTCGCGCCGATTAATGTTTTGCTTCATAAATTTCAATTAATGATCCAAGGTTATATCGAATACGCAATTTTGGACAAGTCACAGTAGCTTGCCGTATTAAAATATTATCTGCTTAGTTAGGTACTTAAAACAATGTAGGTAGGCCCTTATAAAAACTATGCTTACATTTTTGTTCTTTACTATCAAAAGCAGATAAATTTTCGTGGACCCCCATTAACATCATAGGGACCCCCATTTTTTGTTCACGCCTACGTAGACCCCCAGCAAGTCTCCCGTGGACCCCTGGGGGTCCACCTGGACCACTTTGGGAATCACTGGTCTAAAGCTTCAGATTTTAGGACATTACATTGATTGTAATTATATTAGTTCTCTTTCCCTTTCTTGAGAGTAGGTATATGTAGGTAACACACCCACAGATCTTACTGAGCATTTCCTAACTGTATATCATACAAATATTTGTTCAGTATGGGAATCGAACCCGCGCCACGCAATGCAGCTAAAGTTTGTGAGGATGGGTGTTTGTTACTCACGCATTCACTGACTCAACTGATTTGGATGCAATTTGGCATGGATCTACTCAAAAATTACTCAACTCCACTTGAGTGAAATATTTACCATATTATTAATTGATTTTGAAGTGGAAGGAGTGAAGGGAGGCCTGTGCTCTGGAGTGCGGCAATGTAGGCTATATTTTTATGAGTGTAATATTGGTAATTATTAATATAAAGACGTAAAGCTGTGTGTTGGCATGTTGGTAGGCAGATTCATTTCGTATCAGTGTCGAGTTGTTGCCATCTCGACTTATAATTGGGTGACGAAGGCAATGTAAATTACAGATGGCGCGACAATCGTTGGTACCTCATTCAGCCGTCCACAACTCTTTGAGGTCAATCATACTTTGTTTTCAAAATAAAATAATTTGGTGTTCCTGTGTGTCTTTTGTAAAATAAAATGTAATCCTAGTTGACCGGCTCAATTAAAAAAACAATGATAACAATTTTGGAAATGATGAGTTCAATATTTTTATAATTATAAACACAGCATTGCGGCATTTTCTTAGTTTTATAATGCAAAAAATTTAATCACAAAAAAAAAGATTTGATTGTTTTGACCAAGTTTCGACAGTTCGTCAGGTACCAACGACAAGACGCCACCTACCGTGGGAAATTGGCGCTTTTTCACCCCATTAGATCCTTGGGCATCAACATTAAGATTTTAAAAAGTTCCAAAAAGCCTACTAAAATACTTTTTGATTATAAAAAAATATCAGTTGTCAAACCCAATGTGACATTTGGCAATTACATTTTTAATTTACTGTTCTGATGTAATAAATCAAAATGATAGAATACGAGAATTATAAAAATAACATAGATATTGTAGACAAATATGATATAAAAGGAATTAAAATTGGCGCAGGTCAAGTATATAGTGGAAAGACTGAATATGTCAATCCACAAATAAAACAAATTGATCATACTAGTCCGCTACTCGCAGCTGCAATACTTGGTTTAAACAACACAGGAATACCTCTTCCTGAGAATGACAAATTCTGTGACATCTGGACGGATGCTGATGCACAAGAAATGTACCTTAAAACAAAACCTACATGTTACTTAATATTAGGAAAATCGGGTGAAGGAGCATTTCATCTTGGTGAAGCACTGGCAAAAAAGTATGACATTATTCATTTGTGTCCCAGAAATATATTGCTTGATGAAATAGCACAACAAAGTAGTACAGGAAGATCTTGGCATTTTAATATGCGACAAAATAAAGTGTGTATATATAATATGATATTAACAATGTTGAAGATTAAATTAAATTCTGAAGTAGTTCAACATAGAGGATATATAATATCAGGTCTTCCTTTTGTGACGTCTAATAGAAGTCATCTTTGCTATATAAATTCATTGCACAGCGAAGAAGCTTTTTTGTTCATAGATGAAATGTTGTTTGAAATGATCCGTAACTTAAAAAAGAAGAAAAAGAAACAAACACATGGTTCGGCACATTCTTCTGCAACTAGTGACAATGGAGAAGAAATAGAAGAAGAAGAGGAAGCTTCAGAGCATCAGGACGAAGAAGGGCTTGAAGAAGAAGAAGAAGATAAACCTGCCGAACTTCCGAAATTTATGCTAGATACTTGTTCTGATGTTATAATTAACAAAAAACCTCGTTTTCAATCAAAAGTAGCAGCATTTCTTTGTCAGCTTGATGAGTTATTTAATTTGAGTCTTAAACCGGATATCATCATTCATATTACTTGTCCTGAAATGGACTTAGTAAAGATGAGAGGAAATGTTTTCA
This sequence comes from Agrotis exclamationis, assembly GCA_950005045.1. Taxonomy (NCBI): domain Eukaryota; kingdom Metazoa; phylum Arthropoda; class Insecta; order Lepidoptera; family Noctuidae; genus Agrotis; species Agrotis exclamationis. Next base: position 9,671,381 of record OX465423.1, on the reverse strand, counting down.
TAAACTATTTAACAGGTATGAATGTAATTCAACCATTTGTTTCAAATTATAAACCGGAACCGATGTGGCCTCGTAAATGTCATAACGATAACTATGAAAATCCGCACGATCTTAATGTTTTTCATCCTAAATATAACTGTAAATCACCATACAATTATGAAGACAAAGTAATCGACCAAATATGCAATTATAAAACTTACTTATATCCATACATAGAAAAGAAATTAAAAGATTTTGACCCGAAAAGGGTAATTGAATTAGACGGCCGTACTTCAGTCAGTCAAATGCTTCATCATCTTGCTGAAACGTTAATTTTAATGCAAATTCAACCCGTACTTATACCGCAACCTTTGTTTTTAGAAGAATCTCCAGAAGACATGGAAGAATTTTGGGCAAGTACTGTTGCCGAATTAAACGTTATACGTAGTGGTGTTGTTAATTTCAGATACTATGCCTCGCCATGGTTTAACCGGTGTCCTGTTGAATTAAAATTTAGAAGATCAATAATAGGTAAACCAAAATATGCTGTTAAGTTCTTCAAACATGTATATGTAATGTCTTCTCTTAACAATTTCATTGCGTTTTATAAAAATCCACGCCCGTATTTAAAATTAAAATATTTAGAACCAATTTGTAGAATTTTAGTAACAGGAACGAAAAGTTCTGGAAAAACTATGATTTCTCAATGTTTGTCTTGGATTTTTGATGCTGCTTTGATCGATTTCAAGACAGTTTTAGAAACTGAAAGAGAAAAGAAGTATGATCTTACAGCTCGAACTATATTGTCTGAAATCATAGCCACTATAGAAGACAGTCGACATCTGGAGTGGCAGGTAAAAGAAGCAGAAAGAAATTCAAGACTAAATGAATGGTGTAACACTACTCTAGCACTATTAAAAAGATATTTACCTTTCCTTATCGAAAAAACGGAATTTGACGAAAGACTTGCACAATATTTACTTAAAAAACGGGAAGAAGCTGAAAAAGCAGCTGAGAAAGAGAGAATTAAAAAGGCGAAAGAAGAACGTAAAAGAGCGAGGGAGGAACGTAAAAGGCTGAAACAGGAACGTATAACGGAGATAGGAGAAACAGAAGAAGATTTAGAAGAGGAGGCAGAACTAGAAGCAGAAGAAGAAATAGAATTTGAAGAAGAAGAATTAAAACCAATAGATACTGTAGAAGAGATATTACAAGAAATGGATCCAGATGAGCTACTCAAATTCAACAATCTTAGGGCAGAACTTTCTTTCTTACCCATAATAGATAGCATAGCGGAGTGCCGAACTGTACTTAAAAATCAAAGTATAGCACAATATGCACCGATTGAATTGTTAACAGTTACAATTAAGCCTTTAATACCTGTACTAGGTGATGAAGACGTAACAGTGGCAATTACCAAATATATTGCAGACAACGATTTACAAAAGGAAATGGAACCTACTACAGAGGTATTAATGACAGAGGTAGTTAATTTTATTACTGCAATAGACAATCAACATCAGGAGGATACACAATCTGATCAGTTATATGGAAAGTATATTATAGACGGTTTCCCGTCAGACCCAGAATATTGGGATTATATTAGCGATTCAAAATTAAGTCCAGACTATGTAATAGCTATAATAGAAAATCGGGAAATTGATGAAGAAATTTATCAATATTATAGCAACAATTCTAACAAGCAAAGTCAAAGTTACGATGAAAAGATATTATCTGCTAAAGATCCACTTATTCATACCAAATTACAAGCTATGAAATTATCACACTTACAAGAATCGCTTACAGATATACTAAATATAGTAAATAATGAGATAAACCATACTCTTGATTTAATATTTAATCCTAAAAAAGCATCCACGATGACAATCGAACGTTCAGATGTAGATTTGCAAACTCAAATTGCATCTTTTACCGAAGCTATAGAAAAATATCGTGAAGACTGGGACAGTTTAAAATTAAAAATAGAGGATAAATCGAAATGTTACATTGAAATAGAATTAGATGATAAGGGAGATGTGGAAGTTATTCAAGAATGTTTACAAAAACTGCGTCAGTGCTATCGACCTACGGGTGAAGAGCATAATGAGGACGACGAACCCGAACTTGAGGATGACAACGAGAATGATCAGCCAAAAGATCTTCTTAGTTACAACGATCCACGGTTTCTTTGCGAAACTAGTACTTATTGTCCAATTACATATTATGACCATGATGTTTTATGGGAGGGAAATAGAGAGTTTTCTTTGAAATATGACAACAAAATCCATTACTTTTGTAAAGAAGAGTTTATAGAATTATTTAAAAAAGATGTCACTAAATATCAATTCTATAATATACCTCATAAAAAAGTACCCAGATTGAAAATTTGTATAGTTGGCAGCATCGGTAGCGGCAGTACCAGTTTATCTAAGCACATAGCAAAAGAACTCGGACTGTTACACATCGACTTCTCAGAAGCTATCCACGAATATATGGTTCCAAAACATTTCAAAAAGATTGGCCGTCATTACGAAAACATGTTTACTGTTGAGCCCATAGACGAAGCTGTAGTAGAATTTCAAATAGATGAAGAAAACGTGAATTTAGTATCTGATATCTTAGGAAATGAAAATGAATCAACACGTATGTTGAATGACTATTTTGAACGTGGAGCGCCTGTTTTATCAAAACTTATGCAAAAAGTGCTTCTTAAAATTTGGTTCGAATCTAATTCAACGATAGGATTTGTTCTAGATGGTTATCCGAAACTACCAACTGACGTTGAAGACATGTTGGCGTGTTATGCTATACCTGACTTAGTGATACAATTAGAAAGTAATTCAGAAACTGCTATTAGTCGAATGTCTCCCATAATGCTCAAGTCTTGGAAATCTCAACAAAATGAGGCTAAAAAAGCTGCCGCAAAATTATTGGAGAACGAACGTAAAGTATGGCTGCATTCTATTACAAAACAAATTGTTGCTAAATTAATCATCGAAGAAATATTTCAAAACATAATTACTTTGACACTTGATCCCTTAGATAAAGTTAATTCTACTGAAAGTGTGATAATAGATGCACATCCATCAGGATCTGCAAATGTTGATCCAATCTTGTTTAATACTTATAATGAAATGGTGGAAGAATTTCCAGAGCCTCAAGATACAAATGTATGGGAAAAATACGATGAGGCACAGGACAGAATAGAATCAAGAATAGAAGGTATATTTGACACCGACGATGAGAATATCCAATCACTAAATGAGATTTTAATAGATAACAGAATAAATACAGTATCAATAGATTCTACAAAACCTTTAAATAAAGTAATCAGAAATACTTTAATCAAATTATCAAACCTCAAAAATAGATGCGAGTCATTTTTTGAGCAAACATTAATCGTCAATATCGATGTTGCTGAAGAATTAATTTCAAAAGGTTTATATCTTCTTAGCAAATTCTATCGTCTTTGTCCGGTATATATCGCTGAAAACATACAAGCTATGAGGAATCCTTACAAAATTTCCAAACAAAATGGTACACTTTTTCCGGTAATCCACAGATCTTTTATATATTTTCTTAGTAGTGCAGATAATGTAAAAAAGTTTAGAACGAATCCACTGAAATACATTACTAATGACGTTATTAAATCATTTTTTGAGTTTCCTTTGAGAATTGGTGTTATAGGAACCCCTAAATCAGGACAGAGCACTCTAGCCGCAAGATTGGCTAAGCAGTATGGATTATTTTGTATATCTGGAGGAAGCGCTGTGCGAAGTGTGTTAGAAAACTTTCATTGGACAGAACTAGCTGTCGAAATGTCAAAGTGTCTTAAAGAAGGAAAAAAGATTGAGGAGGACCACATTGTGAAAGCTATGCAAATAGTTGCTATTAATCATCGGACGATTACAAGCGGTTACGTTTTAGATGGAGCACCAGTCTCCCCATACCGTGCAAAAGGCCATGTCAAAAGCTGTCTCTTTCCAAATATTATATTTGATATTTGTTCGAACAAAACCAGAATTATAGAAAATTCACAAAAAGAAATCTACTGTGACATTCTGAAGTATATGCCTCCATACCCGCGTGATCTAATTCAAATAAGGTATGACAATTGGAAAAAAAGACAACATAAAATTAGAAATTGGATTGGTGAAAATTATCAAAATCTAAAGTTAATTGATGGTAATCAATCGAAATGGTATATTGTGCAGCAAGCTAATGATTACATAACGGTTATTAATTCTAAACTTCATTATTACCTAAGCAATGTCGAAAAGAAAATTGTGCGCGCAATGTGGATCTCAGTTGAAGAATTTCAAGCGAAGCAATCCCAGTATAAAAATATGTGCCCAGTATGCTTTCACAAGAAAGTCTATAGATATATGGGAAGGTATTTCGGCGGTAAAAAAGGTGTTGTTCAATATAAAAAGAACTTTTATTGGATCTGTGATGACCACATAGATTTAGTTTTGTTGTTTCCAGATAGCTATTTGACGTCTATAAATGTAGAAATTCCGGAATTGCCCGCTATAATTAATTTAGTCAATTTAGATTATGTTTATGAAAATGGAATATGCATTGTCACATATGCAGAAAACTTACCAGGTCAAATAATTAAAATAGGCAGTAATAATTTCGCTGCAAGTTATGCTGGTAAATCTTATTTATTTTGTAGTGATGTATGTCTACGTAAATTTGTATCTAAGCCATATTTATATAAAGACATAACTATATTTAAAGAATCAAAAAACTTTCCAAAGTTATCTTTAAAAAATCTACCTAACCTCGGATACTTAGAGCAAACTTTGGGCAATGTGTTAACAGAAGCCTGTTGCGCTGTGAATGTGTTTAGACCGAAATATCCTGGTCTCTCATTTCAAACATCTGCTTTTATTTATATAGGTCTGTATTTAAAGACACACAACCCTCTCTTGGATAAAAATAAGATGACGATGTTTTTAAAAGCCTTTAATGTATTTGAAGCTCGATGCAAATTGATATTAAACGTGGGACTACGCTTGAGATCAATGGATAATCCATTTGCTACTTATCCGAAATGTATCCATAGAAAACCGACGCTTAGTCCGGCTGATGTTGAACCAGAGTCACCATTGTGTTCTTCACAAATACAAAAACCTGAAATTGAAATTCCCAAAAAGACTTCAAAATATGTTCAATTACATAAACCTTCATATCTTCGTAAGATAAGTAAGCGCTCGACGGCAACAAGCCAAATGGAAAGGAATTAATCTTAGCTATTGCTCATCTTTTTAAACTGTTTTAACTTTTTATTAACATTATATTATATTTCTTTTGAAGCGTGATCCATACATTGTTAGTAGGTAATGCACTTATGTCTATGTTAATATGTACAAGTAACATAGATCATTGGAGCCACTGCTAGCAAGCGGGTCCAATCCGTCAGGAATGGGCAGTCTGGTTTATACACAATATTAGTAGTATCACCAGCTCTCATACAATAATTATGTTATGTGATTGAAGTATTAATTGCAGGCATCGGCGTCATTAGTTAATTTAATTAGAATAATTGTTTTAAGTTTTTCTCAACATGTTAAGGTCAGAATGACTATATTGAGTTGTGCTCGACTGCATTATTGAATAAATTCTGTTACCAAATATTGATATTTTATTCACAACCTACCTGTTCAGAAAAGGAACATAATATAAGGTTAGCAATATATGCGTAATATGTGTGTCAAATGAACTATTTCAGAATGATTCAGTTGTTTAAAGAGTTTCTTGTCTTTTCAGCACGTAGGGTACCTGTGCCGGACGAGCGATTTGATTACCTCTGCGAGTTCCACAAGCCAGTCAGGTAAGTGACATTCAGATTATCTGCATATCAATTACTAAAGATCAAGTGATATAAAAAAAGAGTAAATATGTAAGCAACAAACAAAATATTGTAAATACTTGATCGTTTTATCTTGCAACTAGCTTTTGTCAGCGGCTTCGCCCACTCACCCCTTATTGCCTATGTCGCTCAGGACTAAAGCAACTTTCAAGTTTTAAAATTGGTCCAGTAGTTTCGGAGCTTATTCAATAGAAACAAACAATCAAATCTTTCTTCTTTATAATATTAGTGTAGATATTTTTTAGAAGAATAGAATTTATAGTCTTTCCCCACGAACGCTTCTTGATAGAAAATCTTTCAGTTTTATTCATCAAAACGTTTTACTTCCAGCAAAGTACCAGCATTCTTGAATGTAGTGGATATCGCTGGTCTTGTGAAGGGAGCGGCCGAAGGACAGGGACTCGGCAACGCCTTCTTGTCGCATATTAAAGCATGCGATGCCATTTTCAACCTGTGTCGTAAGTACTTATAAATTTTACATTTTGTTACTCTGAAACCTATCTTGTTCCTGCTTGTGTAAAGTTGATATTTGTTTGAATGGAAATAAGGAAAAAAATGAATTTTGATTATTTTTATTTAGGTGCCTTTGACGATGAAGACGTTATACACGTCGACGGTGAAGTGAACCCCGTCAGAGACTTGGAAACCATCGGAGAGGAGCTTCGCTTAAAGGACGAAGAGCAACTGATGCAAAACTTTGAGAAACTGGACAAACTGGTCAATCGCGGTGGAGACAAAAAACTGAAATCGGAATACGTGAGTCCACTAACAAACTAAACTCCTCTAATGTTCTTCTCACACTCACAGAAGAGTCACTCTCTTAGAAGTGTTGACAATATCACCCTCAGTCGTGACTGACGATGTCGCCTTAATATGTGCTCTTCTACAACTTTCTTCAAAAGCTAAACAAACTTGTATTATTACAGGACTCACTGTCGAAGGTCAAAACTGTTTTAGTAGATGAAAAAAAACACATTCGGTTCGGAGATTGGAGTGCAGCCGACGTAAGTTTTTTTTTAAATTATAATATCAAAGGTCATAAAAATATACTGATAACCGTAACTCACGCTTGACCTTGCATTAGACCATATAATAAATGGCTGTACGCAGCGCACTCTTCACGCTTTACCTCAAAAACGGTTTATCGTATGAAAAAAAAGTTCAGACAAAAGTTGTACATAATTTTATACTCTACAACTTTCATAAAGGTGCAAATCTTATATAAGCAATAGAAAGCGAGATATTCGCGAAAAACCGATTTTTATGACCTTTGACCTTCAATATCTTGAGACGCGGACACGATAGCATTTGTGACTTTTGAGACAACATTTAGAACGACAAAACAAAGGTTTATACCAATTTACAGCTTATTATCTTTCGTTAGGTTAAACCATTGAGGTTAAACCCTAATATGATATGACTGGGCTACTGGGACAAACCGTCGCACTAGGTAGGTCCAACTTCAAGAAAGAGGTCAACCGCCGAATCCAACTCGGCTGGCCAGCGTTCGGGAAATTGCGAAACGTTTTCTCGTCCAAAATACCTCAGTGGCCCAAATCGAAAGTTTTCGACCAATGTGTGTTACCAGTGATGACGTATGGCGCCGAAACGTGGTCCTTTACTATAGGCCTCATTAGTAAGCTCAGTATAGTCCAACAAGCTATGGAGAGGGCTATGCTCGGAGTCTATCTGCGCGATCGACTCAGAAATGAGGAGATTCGTAGACGAACCAAAGTTACCGACATAGCCCAACGAATTAGCAAGTTGAAATGGCAGTAGGCAGGCCATATAGCACGCAGAACTGATGGCCGATGGGGTCTTAGTTCTCGAATGGAGACCACGCACCGGCAAGCGCAGCGTAGGACGTCCACCCACTAGGTGGGCAGACGATCTTATGAAGGCCACAGGATCACTCTGGATGCAGGCCGCTTACAACCGGTCCTATTGGAAGTCTAAAGGGGAGGCCTATGTTCAGCAGTGGACGTCTTACGGCTGATATGATGAATAAATGTTGCTTTACTACCTGACTAGCATTCAGGGGCAGAATTTCCAATTCTCAAAATGTCCAAATCCCAAAATGTAGCAAGTGTCAAAATGTCCAAGTTCCAAAATGTCCAAATTTCGAGCGGTCCACCCAAAAACAGTGGCAAAATGTGTGTCCTCCTTCTATTATCGCCTAATAGAAACACAGCTTTACTGTCTTTGCAGATAGAAGTACTCAACAAATACTTGTTCCTGACATCCAAACCTGCTTTATATCTTGTGAATTTGTCCGAAAAAGACTACATTCGAAAGAAGAATAAATGGTACGTATATCTTTAATTATTAAAAAATATCTAGCCTCTTATTGTTCTAGTAGTCACAACTGCTACCGTTTAGACCTGGCTTTAATTCCTGGTTTTTCCGTCAAGTATTTCTCAGTGGCAACCATAAGACCTGGAATTGCGCCAGATTGATTACAGTTGGCTCACTCCCTCTGTAGGACGTGAGCCAACCGAGTGAGTGAGTGATTATTCCCACATGAGACGTAAACATAACTGGTGCTATGTGAGGGTTGTTTCTCACTAACTACAACCACACCGCGCATATGTATTATTGAAATTGAATGCTTTATTTCACACTGACCACATTTTGTAGTCATTATCTACTGTGGTATGGGTATCACTCACGCAGTTGATAAGGATGAGGAAATGACGATGCGGCCAAGACCACATCGCAATAACCACCAGCGACATCAAGATTATACACACGACGACACAACGTTCCGTCCACCCAATCACATCACAATAGCTAACAACAACTCTTCTTCTTCCTGCCCTTATCCCATTCTACTTGGGGTCGGCGCGACACACTTTCTTCTTCCATTCTCCCCTATCAGACGTCACAGTATCATTTACTCCTTTTTCTTTCATATCATTCCTTAGACAATCCATCCATCTTTTCTTTGGCCTTCCTCTTCCTCTCTATCCATCAACATTCATACTCATCACTCTCTTAATCACATGGGTGTCATCCCTCCTCATCACATGTCCATACCAAAATAGACGATTCCCTTTCATTTTTTCTATAACCGGCGCCACTTTCAAACTTCCCCTTATAAACTCATTCCTTACTTTATCCATTCTTAATAGCTAACAACAACGTAACTGTAAAAAGCTGCAGTGACACTATCCAAGCGCAGTGTTCAGTCACATCACATCATCATCAGCCTTTAAATGTTCCCACTGCTGGGACACAGGCCTCCTCTCTGTGAGAGGGAGCAGGCCGTAATCTACCACGCGGGCCTAGTGCGGATTGGTAGATGTCACATGTCTTTGAATTTTTGGTTCTAGGACATGCCGGTTTCCTCACGATGTTTTCCTTCACCGTTTTGAGAGCAGTGGTGTTGAAATAAATTACACAAAGTAATGCGCCTGACTAGGTTCGAACCCACGACCTACAACTCGTAAGTCGAGGCCGATACCACTGGGCCACCACTGCTCAGTCACAGTTTGACCACATTATTGTCGATGCGATGTGGTGCGGGTGTGGTACGCTTAGACCCCTAACTACAACTAGCCGTTACTTTTCTTCTAGGTTGCCGAAATTGAAAGAATGGATTGACAAAAATGATCCTGGAGCACCTCTTATACCTTTCTCTGGCTGTCTTGAGATGAAACTGATCGAAATGGAGCCCGCAGAGCGACAGGCCTTCTTAAAAGAACACAATATAACTAGGTAAACTATTTTTAAAATCATAGTTACTTAATACTCTATGGTAAGTCACTTAAGTATTGACATAGACCATAGAGTATTGGGTGGGGTTTTCAATAAACATTAGTGAAATTTATATAAAAAGCAAGATGGCGTGGCATTAGTTTTGAATTAGCTATGCGCTAAATAATCTTAGATGCATCAAAATTGTGATTCATTCGTGGTCATTCAAGAGAGGAGTTTGCACAATTTTTCTCCATGTTTTTTTTATCGTGTTATAGACTCGTACTGACTAAAATCCACGATGATACTTCAATAGCCCTTTACGTTCCGGGGTCACGGTGACATGATGAGACAGTCCCACGACCCCGGCAAGATCAACCCATGCTTGCGATCAATTTAAATTGATCGAGTTAGATCGGATACAGTGTAGTTGTAATTGAAAATTGTTGTTATTAAAGACTTATTTCCCACACAGCGCATTGGACAAGATTATCGTCCAAGGTTACAAAGCACTGCAATTGGAATACTTCTTCACAGCTGGACCAGATGAAGTGAAAGCCTGGACGATTCAGGTAAACAAAAAATTACATTTAATGTTATTTTTATGTACTTCCATGGTACAATTGTTCTTGGCAGACTCAATAGTAACCTGGATTTCTGATCAGTACACTCACCTTCTAATACAGAGACTCGAATTCTAATACATATGTACAGCTTTTCTTTTTGGAGTCGAAAATCGTCAAATGTGTTATTCCGCTCTTAATGCGGCGCCCTGTTTAAACATACTAGCTATACTCAAACTTAGCTGTTACGCGAAAATAAACTACAGGACATACAGATTCGGTGTTTGTGCTGTCTAGCTGTTGTGAGCCTAATTTCGTTCATAAAGAATATAAGATAGTCATTGAGAAGGCTTGGCTTTATATGTGATTTGTATATTGTTTACAGAAAGGAACTAAAGCACCGCAAGCTGCAGGTAGAATCCACACCGACTTTGAAAAAGGCTTCATTATGGCCGAAGTGATGCACTATAAGGATTTCAAAGAGGAGGGCACTGAAGCTGCTTGTAAAGCTGCGGGCAAATACAGACAACAAGGTAATAAGCCATTTTGTTTTAAGTATTAACAGTAAAGGTACATTTGATCCTGACATACCTTCCCAGTGTGACTGCTTCACATAGGTCTTGGATATAATCCTCAAGAAAGCAAAGTGACGCCAGAAAAGAGAGTAATGTACCCAGCAGTTAATAAAAGACCCGGTTGTGGTTAATGATTAAGATGAGAGTATTTTCAGTTAGTTAACATTCAAAGCTTGTTGAAAATTTTCTCGGCATTGAACAGCAAGAGACGGGATTCGACCTGGGGTAATAGCAAACGGTTTGCCGAACTTGAATGTGCGTACACCTAAATGTTACCCTTCGGTTGATAAAAGGTGAATCGAAATCAAATCGTGAAGTTATAATTCTTTTGTTACAGGCCGAAACTACGTTGTTGAGGACGGAGATATTATTTTCTTTAAGTTCAACGCTGGCGCTGGCTTAAAAGACCCGAAGAAAAAATGACGTGACAAGGTACTTCTGCTTCTGGTACATCTGTTGTATCTAAACCTTGTCCTGTATTCACTGCTACACGTTGCTTAAGGATAGCATAAGCGTTTTTTTATATATTTCATATATTTATATCCACTTTCTTGATTGTAATGAAATAAAGCTTGTTGTTGTTTGTAAAATTCAATTTATTCTAAACAAAATACTGTAATAAGTTAAGATAAAGTGAAGTACACAATTTAATTATTTTATAATTATATCACTTCAACAAATTCTTGAATACGCATCACTTTTTGAGTATCCCTTACCGCATTATTTTCTTCTAATATTTCAGAAAACATTTTGTTGAAGATCATTCTCATTTGTTTCAAAAAACGCTTCAGATTGACATGAGACAATATTCCTTGTTCGGTTACTGGAGCCAGTTTTTCTTTATCCTTTTCAGTGTTTTTAAAAACAAAATTCAAGATATACGACATAGCTTGAGTAACAGCTTCCTCCCATTCCTACAAAAAAATATAACATGATGTAATATTTAATGTTTCATCAACTTTTAAATGAATATTATGTCCCTAACTTCTTACCTGATAAAGTTCATAGAGTGAACCTAACGACATCATTTCCTCTATTAGAGTGACTTTAAATTCATCCCTTGCAGATTGCTTCAATAAATAAATAATGAGATTCCCAACTGCTGCTAAGGCACTTCCGGCTCTGAAGTTAAAAATCTAACATTACGTATCAATATTATTAATCAAGCTATGAGTTATGTCCATTTGGCCACCTACCTGGTCACAGTTTCCTTACATTCTATTATTTCGTGCACAACTTTGACCAGGCGCATATGTGTATCCTTCATGAGAAATTCCAAAGGATCGCAATCTCCAGGCGGCAAAGAACCGTACTGAACCAATAAACGTTTTTGCACCACTGTGAACTGTTTTTGAAGCACGTTCAGCTCATCCTGTATAATATTAAAAAAAAATGTAGATGGCTTAATGTATTTGCTGCAACTGATTCAGACCTGCCAAAAATTACCTCCAATTCTTTTAATTTATTACGTTCCTTAGCGTGCGTCTCAACGCATTTTAAAAACTTATGAATAAGTTGCCTAGTGAATTCCTTGTCGTGTTCTATAGTAAATCTAAAATCTTTAACACCCATTCGTGCGTGGTGGTCGATTAATTTAATTAGAAAATGGTCCAGTACTGCTATTATATCAGAAAAATCATTTGCTTCTATTGAATATTGTTCACCATCACTTTTTACTGTTATGGTTTGTTTCGTCGATCTGTACGCCAGCGTTAACGTATTTCCATACTTTTTCAATTCGTCTTCTGAAAAATCTGAAACATGGAAATTGTTAATTCATGAATCAAGTTAACAGAAATGTGTATTTGTTTTAATTTACCTGTGAATATTCTTGAAAATTCTATACATGGATTATTTGTTTGAATGCGTAACTTAAATCGACTGTCTGATGAAACATCGGATGTCGTACAGTAGAGACTAGACGGTAGTAATACTATTCTAGTCAAAACCTCAATTCTTCCAGTACTGTCAGTAATGGTGATCAATATTTTGACTCGAGTCTCGGAAACATCAGCGTCACTTGTTAAAAATACTTGGTTCTCTATTATTTCTGTACCGTTAACACCATCTAAGGAAATTGTCGACTCCGAAAAAGAAAACGGTGAAACGCAATCAAAAGTCACTTGAACACCAAGAATTAACTTAGGATCTTCACACGTTATTATCACAATCACTGGACATATTAACAAATGTAGTGCCTCATTCTTGACTTTAGAAAATTCTTGAAATAAATTTTGTACTGGTTTGCCTACATCTGCTTTTATTTTGAGTGTCTGTTCCATTGACGACCTTCCATCATCTGCATGTATAAACAAGATTCGTTATTAATGGGAAAATAAAATACAAATACGTAAATTAATTAATTATTAATGGTAGTACCTTCTTTGTTGTTTAAAATTTTCTTTAATGACTCTTCAACGATTTCCAAATCTTTTTGAATTTGTTCTGGATCATTAATTTCATTGATCATTGGTGGTGCGGTTGAGTTGAGATCAGGTTCCGTTCCTAAATACCCTACATTTACTATTCCACCAGCGGACAGTGTGACAAGACCTCCAGACAGAGACTTGAGATAGCATCTAGATATTGAAATTGCAGGGCTCAGTAATAAACAGCTCCACAATAAAGTTGTGCCTTCGTAGATAAACAATTTTGAGTCTTCCGAAGCTACCATTACAAGTAGACGAGCGCCCGGTTCTGTAAAAACAATACCTTTGTTAATTATTACCTTATTTTAACTTATTCTTTACTTTTATTTATCTATCTTTTTCCTGACGAAACGTATAATCGCTTACTCTATTTTTACGTGAGGGAAACTACAACTTACCATAATACCAACCAATGAGATAGGCACAGAAACAAATCGGCATAAAATCAAATTTAATCATGTACTTCATCAATCCATTATCTTGGAAGCAGTAAATATGCCGTTCGCCAAGAGCAACAATACTGGAAAAGTTGTTACTGGTCTGAAAAACAGTGATATAAATACGCATGAGATTAGTTCCTCTGGCAGCTTCCAACCTCCTCTAGGTAGAAAAGCGAGAAGACAATAAAAAAATGGCCTAATCTGTACGCACCACTCATCGGGGCTGAGCATACCTACGAATCTCCATTAACTTCTTTTTTTTTTGCGTGTTAAAATCATCAAATGAGTCCTCCCACCCCGGGCAGGGCGGGAGGGACTGTCAGACTTGTACTGACTAAAATCCACGGTGTCCTTCAATAGCCCTTTATGTTCCGGGGTCACGGTAATGAGATAAGTCCCGCGACCCCGGCAGGATTCGGCCCTATAATCTCCATTAACTTTGTGCAGGTTTGGGGATCGGGAATCGGGAATTAAACATATCTACGTACTTAAGTACGTACCTGGATAACTTGGACGCGTGAAATTTCTTCTCCGGCGTTGTATATCCACTGTGGTATATTCTTCTTATTCTGCCTTAAAGTAAGTTCGCTAGATTCTCTTAGCTGTTGATAACTGAAAATCAATGTTTTATATTATAATGAATGTCTTTTGATCATTCGACAAATCATTGGGTCTCTCATAAAGGAGTTGGCTAAATGACTGCCCCAGTCATCTATATGACTTTCACATTAACTCGTAGTATTTAAAAATTCATTAATGAATTGTTTAGTGTTTAATAATTTCCTAATACTTATATAAACTGTTAAACATAAAAAAGTATCTGAATTGCTTTCTGTGCATTTTTTATTGACATGACAAGGCCACGATGAAATAATGTAGACTAGGGAAGGGTCATAAAGCTTTTTCAGATTGTCAAAATGAAACTGTACTTAATCGATTTTCACTAACGGGATTCAAAACGATTTCTTTTCTGAAATAATTAAGGAATGGCGTTGAAAATGCAAGTTTTTGGCGGGAATCGATAGAGTTCAATTCAGTGTCCTATTTAGTTTTTTGTTTTTACGTTACACGTTTTGATTCGGAAAACGAATTACTGTGACCCCGGAACATAAAGGGCTGTTGAAGAACACCGTAGATTTAGACTCATTTGACGATTTTACAACGTAAAGAAAAAGTGATTCGTCCACGAAACTCAACTTTTTGTTTTTTTTTTTAAACTTCTGAATGTGCTTCTTCGTTTAATCTTAGTTCATATTTTTTGTCGAATAATATTAACTGAAGTGTTATCAAACTACTTTCTAACCAATCGATTCTTTTATCGATTCTGTGAACTTTGAGTTCGGTCCCATCTTTAAGAAAAAAAAACAAACGTCAGATGTCATTTGAACGCTCTGCCGTTTAATTGTTCGTTGTAATTCTTTATTTTGGCTTTTTCTTCACCCCCGCTTGTTTATTGGACTTTCTGTTTGCTTATACCTACCGACCTATCGCCACTCAACACGGACTTGCATTCAATTCATCATGCAATAAATAAACTGTGGTATACCCACGCAAAGATTGCGGCGGCATAGCAAGCAAGCAATGAAGACGTCATTGCTTGCTGTTCTACTCACCATCGTATCACGATGGTTAACAATAGAGGTAAGACATTTACAGATGGTCCTAGCGATGCTCGGCCCAAACCCAATCCCCACACTGTGTCCTCGCAGTGGCGACACGCTTTTATTTTCCGCCCAATCCAACACAAGAACCTCCTAAAACATCCGTGTCCCGTGAGGACCTACGTCAGGCGGAAGATGAGGACGCCGCGGCCCCGATTGCGTTCCCAACAGATTGGTTGCCTTAGATGTCATAATATTTAGATGTATAGGTAAACAGTAAAGTTAATTCATGTAGGTACTAAAGTAATTACGTTTTTTCTAGGTTCCAAGGAATGCCAACATTTGTCTTGTCATCCTTGTCATGAACTGCTGAATTCAGGAGCAACTTGTGAAGTTCGTATGGCAAAATTCGGTCACGCAACGGTGTGCATAACTTGTGGCAGTTCTGTGAGAAGTTTAGATCGCCATGCAGTAGACAGAAACAATTCAAAGTTGAAGAATTTTACAACATCACACCCAGATTTAAATCACGTGAATAAAATGACATTTAAACATTCAACAGTCTTTCGCGTCGTACGCTTTAAGACTGTGATTTATATCAATCACAGATTATCGAATACCTAAATATAGTACTATTTTTCTTGTTTCATTTCGAAATAATTAAATGTATTTTGAGCTAATTAAAGTGTTCAATAACTACTCGTAGTTCAGAAAAGATTTATCAATCACGACATGCTTTGCAATATGAAGTCCCCTGGCACGTTTATTTGTCAGCCTGTCTTCACCGATATAACTAACAGATTTTGATGGGGTTAACACTAGTAGATAGATTAGTTCTTCTTGTGTGGATGCAATGTTAGCATTATTTGCGGTTTTTATAGTACTTTTAATGATAGGTGTTCACGTTTTTTTTTTCAAGATTGCGAAGAAATGACAACTTGTAGAACCTTTTTTTATGTGAAATATTAATATTGAGCTATTCATCGTTATACAGTGCTAGGTCCAATGTCTATAAGTGGCTGGATTCTTGTACATACTTCAATTTAGCCAACTCCTTTAGAGCGTAAAAGAGCCCAGTGTTCCAAAAATCCTCCGGATCAGATATTTTATGCTTGAAAAATTATACGTTTATTTATTCTAACTAGCTGACCCGTGCCCACTTCGTTGGGCGGTAAACATTTTAATTTGTGATGACATTATGAGTGTGGTTCGGTTAGTAATAAGTGCTATGATTTATTTCCTGATTGCCAAAAGGTTTTGTTTTTTTGCATATAGCGAGCCTCTGCGAGCGCTCGGCGCTAGAATCCCTATCCTCACAGTTTGGCTAGCAAGCCGCTAGACTCCCTATCCCTTGTTGCAGAGACATGCTGCCTTTAATCACCGAGACGCTGCGCACGTTCAGCGCTAGATTCCCGAGCATGGGCCTGCGATGTTCTCACAGTTTGGCTAGCGAGCCGCTGCGAGCGCTCAGTGCTAGACTCCCTATCCCTTGTTGCAGAGATATGCTGCCTTAAATCACCGAGACGCTGCGCACGTTCAGCGCTAGATTCCCGAGCATGGGCCTGCGATGTTCTCACAGTTTGACTAGCGAGCCGCTGCGAGCCCTCAGTGCTAGACTCCCTATCCCTTGTTGTAGAGACAAGCTGCCTTACATCACTGAGACGCTGCGCACGTTCAGCGCTAGATTCCCGAGCATGGGCCTGCGATGTTCTCATAGTTTGGCTAGGGAGCCGCTACTTGCGCTCAGTGCTAGACTCCCTATCCCTTGTTGCAGAGACATGCTGCCTTAAATCACCGAGACGCGGCGCACGTTCAGCGCTAGATTCCCGAGCATGGGCCTGCGATGTTCTCACAGTTTGACTAGCGAGCCGCTGCGAGCCCTCAGTGCTAGACTCCCTATCCCTTGTTGTAGAGACAAGCTGCCTTACATCACTGAGACGCTGCGCACGTTCAGCGCTAGATTCCCGAGCATGGGCCTGCGATGTTCTCATAGTTTGGCTAGGGAGCCGCTACTTGCGCTCAGTGCTAGACTCCCTATCCCTTGTTGCAGAGACATGCTGCCTTAAATCACCGAGACGCGGCGCACGTTCAGCGCTAGATTCCCGAGCACGGACCTGCGATGTTCTCCCTCCAGCTTTGGTTGGCAAGCCGCTGTGAACACTCGGAGCTAGATTCCCCAGCGCGTGCTTGCGAAATATTTTCTCTATTGCTCCAGAGGCGCTGATGATTTTCAAGAGCAGACTCTTCCGTACGGCGTACTGGAGCTGCTCTTGTCTGGGATGTCTGACGGGAAAGTTGTGAATTCCTTTTAGACATGATAAACACAATCGTTGAAACTGTCCGATGCCTATCCCAAAAACAGAAATACCACAGCTTCGAACTCGAAGAATGATACACGAAGCAGTATTTGTGTTTTAAGAAACCGAGCAACCAAAACAATTTTAAAGACCAACAACATCCAACCAACTGCGTGCAACTGCGTGCAACTCGCCTACTTAAATAACTGGAGAGGGTCATTAATCCGCGGTAAATCTTAATCAAACGTATGGATAAATAGATAAAACGTCCGTACAAAGCATGTTCTAATGCGGTTCGTGAATGGACGACAGCATTTTGCGATTTAGTAATTTTATATTATCTTCGAAATTATTTAACCAATTGACAAACTGTTTTGGGCAAATCGTATCTCTTGTGATCACAATATTTTTTTTTTCGATAAGGTTTAATATTTTGTTATTTAAAAAATCGTCCAAAGGTAAGTACGTCGAAAAATACTTTTTTTTAACACATAAAAGTTACTATACACCGTGACTTTTTAGTCGTCTTACAAAAGTCGTCCACTTAATGTATCCGACCTAAAATACCTCTAGGCGCGTTTATTTTTTTTTTAACTTTAATAATAATTTTTATTTTTAATAAATAGGTACATTAGAAATATGAAATACCCTGTTAAAATGTTTACGTATCAATCTGTAGAGTGTACCTACCCAGTGCAATAGTTGGGTAGATCATTCCATTTCCATTTTCTATGAGACAAGGGCGTTTCTAACTATGCCTTGTGTCATAATAACCAATTAAAGTTTTATGATTAAATTTTTCAAATCTCTTAAATACATATTTTTTTATTAAAAACGTGTTCTATTCATTGAATACATGAACTGGGCTGCTTTTGTAAGACGACTAAAAAGTCACGGTGTATATCTGCTAAAATATAAAAGGTAGAAATATGGTGTCGCGGACATTTTAGCAGAAGTATTCAAAGCGGACCAGGTTGCCATACATTGTTTTCAATTATATACAACTGTTAAGGCAGCGCATGCAAATAACTCTGCTGTAAGAGCTATTTTTTTCCGCCTGACTAGACTAAAATTCCTGAGTGCCAACAACAATAATTCTTTATATTTGAGAAAACGAAAAATTTATTGATCTTGCATGCATAATATGTGAACTGTAAACTCATGTTTGGAGCAATGAACTATCGTTATTAGTTTCTAAACTTAGCTTATAATATGCGATCCGAGGGGTTTTTGAAACACTGTGGAGCCATTTAAATTAAGGGTATTTAATGAGTAATCTGATTTCTATACAGTACCTAGGTAGGTCCTACTTATTTGGCGATCTACCATATACGTCCCAATATTACCTGTAAATTTCTAGAACCCAGGTCGATTTACAAATTACGAATGAATCACTGCTGGCAACATAGCACACAGGTGATGGTATAATGACGTCATTAAATATGCACATGAACAAGAAAGTGTCTTGATCGAAGAAACATAGGCTTCCGTCCAGACTTTGTATACAAATAAAATCTCTCGTTTTAATATTTCCAAAGGGGCCACAAGTCAAACTGTCTGCTTTTCTTGTAAATGAATGTTTTACTATCGGTGTGATGTAGTTTTGATCACCTGCAATTTTTAACATTTTTTTAGCGTTAACCGTCGTTATCTATGTATCCTACTCGTCTAAATCAAGTAAGTATATCGATTTCATCATCATTTGCAGCCCTGTTCCACCCACTGCTGGGAATTGGCCTCCCTTATCTCTTTTTGAATCCTGATCTGCGCAATTTTCCACGATATTCTGAATATTATCCTCATATCTATTCTAATTTGAAATATGTACCTGCTTCCATATGACCTTCCTTGCTCTTCAGATGATAGATTTCATAGCTTTGTGGATGTAACAATAAGATCTGACGATCTTCAGAGTTCCTGCAATAATAAAGTTACTGCGTAATTAGAACAAAGCTCATGAAGATCCGATTTGTTGCTCGTTTATTAATTAAACTTACCCAGTAAATTTTCCAGTCTCAATTTGTAGCACAACATCACTCAATTGAGTTTCCAATAAAGTATGAGATGATGTCTCTTCTAAATTCGGCTTATATACTTTTAATAATGAGCCTTCACCGACCAAAATACAATCGCTATCACTGTATGAATTAAACTTATCCACTTTCAAACAGTTGGTATTTTGGTTACCCTCGTTTAGCTGTTCATTTTGTAGTTTATCGTTAGACCACCATTGTTTTACTTTAAAAATGGACATGGTTTTAGTTCTCACCAATTATAATGGTCAATTTTATTTTGTACATTTCTCAATATCCTCAACCCACTAATTGGAAGTATAACATAAAATTGCCATAGCAACGCCTGTGCTAGTATCGTAAACAAAAGCTTCACATCAATTGGGTAACAAAGTTGCACAAGAAGCTTCCTCCAACGCGCTTTGCAATCGGAAAGGACGCGGACGGGGCGTATTGATACGCCGATCAGCATTACCTACATTTCTCGCCTCCGATTTGCGAGTGATAAGTCATTGCCATCATCTGCAGGAGCTGTAAGTGATGCTGAACAGTCTGACCGATTCTTTAGGCGGTCATAGATGAATCTGGTCAAAACCCAAGATCTCTAATCGTTAATGGCGCTACCCTCGAGGTTGTGCAAGAAATGCAAGAATACATAGGGTGAACATAGCGTAAACTGAGGCCGGTTCTATGAAGGCGATACTCAAAACATGTGCTTCTGGACTGAGGGCCCATTTTTTTTTCATCGTAGGTTAAAAGAATGTCCAGATTCCTGGTAGGCCATTAAAAATTGAAGCCAAAAACACGGCAGAAAATTAGCGAGCCCCATTTAACGTAGCTTTAAATGAAGAAATACATTACTTTTCCTTTTTAACCGACTTCAAAAAAGTAGGTTCTCAGTTCGACCTGTATGTAAGTTAATCCGCGAAAAAATGATTTCGATGCGGTTTTCAGAAAAGTGTTCGTTTTATTCTGAAAAAGGTTTAAGTCTACATATCAATAATGGTTATCCCGTGACGTTGCATGCATGCGTTACATCCCGCATGGATGCGTTACATAATGAGCGACGCTATTGCAATGGCATAATAATATAATATAGATGTGATTTTCTTTCCAAAATCAGCGGGTTCGATTCCTGGCCAAGATTATTGATTTTTCTAAAATACAATGATGCAGTTTTAGTTTTCGTCAAAATCGGCCTCGAGACTCCTTTCAGCATTTTCGATATTTCTCATAGTTTAGCATACAGCCATCCACGCCCAGTTTTAAAATTCACTCTGTATATTTTATGTCACTGGTAAGGTTTATCTAAAACCTGTTTCAGATATATAATAAACTAGCAACGCGCCCCGGCTCCGCACAGGTTCAATTTCTAAAACCGCATCAAATTCCGTTGGTACTTTTAAAAAAATTTAGCATACATAGGGACTGACAGACAACGGCGGGAAGCGACTTTGTTTTACACTATGTAGTGATATCGATTAGAACATCCAAAAACGAAGAACACATGCAATAATCGGTCGAGGCAGCATCGGAGAGGCTATTTTACAATTGCGTGTGACAGCTATGTTATTCTCAATAAGGGTGTTACCGTGTTACCACACCAATCGATCGATGGTAAAATGGATTAGTCGACGTCGATCGATAGTTTCTACCACACCAATTGATCGACAGTCGATCGATGCCATCGATCGATGGTAGAATGGATTAGTCGACGTCGATCGATAGTTTCTAGCACACCAGTCGATCGATAGTCAACCGGTATCCGTCGATCAATTAAAGCTACCACACCAATCGATCAACGTCGACCGATGACGATCGATGGCATCGATCGATTGGTGTGGTAGCACCCTAAGAAATCACATCGCTGGCTGGACTCTACGCGATGTGCTCTTCGACTCGACGGCTTTGAGATCGTCCAATCGCGAAGCGCGAGCCGAGCGCTCGCCGTTCGCGCCGCACGGTTGGTGTCAGTAGCATAGCATTTAAAAACTTTAGTCCGTAATGACGTGGGCGCGCGGTCACAAGGCTGTGTTAAAAGCTGGAGACTCGAGTTGCAACCATAGACTTAAAGTATGGACTGCGCAATAGCTGCCTAAAATTGTCCCCACTCAACTAGATAAGAGAGGAATCGAAGAGCGGGTCTGATGCCGTATGTAAATGATTACTACCCAGAATTTGATCCTTATTAGCAACAATATCGAATAGTGTAATAGTACAGAATGTGATTTTTTTCCAAAATCAGCCGGTTTGATTCCTGGCCAGGATGATTGAATTTCCTGAAATCCAATGATGCAGTTTTAATTTTCGTCAAAATCGGCCTCGAGACTCCTTTCAACGTTTTTGATATTCCTCCATCCACGCCCAGTAAAAATTTGTAATTCTCTTATGTTATAATTCTTTTTAGGTAGTAACGTGAGAAGATTAAATTATTCTTATTCAATAAAATGATACAAAAAAAAGAAAAAAAAAGATACTGATTTTAATAAATAATTATTTGTTTAAAAATATTTTTAAAAAGTATCAAGATGATGTAACAATAAATTATTATTATTATATCGTAACCAATCGTAACGAACGTTTAGTATGCCAAACTATTAAGGTGATTCCTCAGTAGTAGCCCGCGAAATTCAAATTTTCATGTGTTTTTTTCCAATTTGCTTATCAGTGACAAGTAGTAGCTTGATCAAAATATGATTCGCGACAATAACAAGTATAACTTTACAAATAAGAATGATCAAAACATTCGCTTTCATAAAGATTTGGTCAAAGTTGGTAAAAAATCCGAAAACTAACTCATTTTGACCAAATCTTTGTAAAAGTGAATGGAGCGAATGTTATGATCATTCTTATATATAAAGTTATACTTGTTATTGTCGCGAATCATATTTTGATCAAGTTTCTACTTGTCACTGATAAGCAAATTGCAAAAAACATATGAAAATTTGAATTTCGCGGGCTACTACTGAGGAATCACTTTAAGTTAGTTAATAGTTCGCTAAACGTTCACAGCGGGTTGCCATAGGGACAGCACTGGCGACCCCCAGATTTGCTACTCTTTTTTTCCGCCTAGTCAGTCCATCCTTTAGGTCTATGATAATGAAAGATAAATAGTATGAATCTATAGTTTGATTATCCGTCGGCTTTCAATGGGGAAGGCAAGTGTCAAAGTGAAAAGTGACATTTGTGTCCCAAAAGAACTGTCAAATCAAAGGAATTTTCTGAAAAAAAGCGTTTTATTGATGTAAAATGACTAGATGTTGTGTAAAAGGCTGTAATAATGATGAAACATACAAATTTCCGACAATTCACACTATCAAGAAATAATGGGTAGCTGCTATGACTGCTGTGAGACTAAAAAATGTATTATCAATAAAGAAAAGCTATATAATAAACAAATATCTACCTTTGCGAAGCCGGGACTGGCCGTTAGTTGAATTTATTAATGAAATTCTATGATTATACCATAACTAAACAATCGAATACACCTTTCAAAATAATATCTACTTTTCTATTGGAGGTTAAGTATTGCATCGCTCTTTATATCATGAAATGGTTCGTCTGGTGGAAGAATTATCACCGGGACCGAGATTTGTGATAGTTGTGGTGTTAGGAAGTTAAAATTCTTATCATATTGCTCCAATCTATAAAATAGATGTAAAATTAGACGAAGAAGACAAACACAAAACTTGATGACATTTTTCTCAATATAGAATGGCAGAAGCAGTACTATATTCTTTGTAGAGGCTAGCACATGTAATATCTACTGAAAAATTACAATTTTAAATCCCAACTACAAGTAAAAGTGTGTTTAATGTCATCATCTCAGCCATAGGACGTCCACTGCTGAACATAGGCCTCCCCTTTAGATCTCCACATATACCGGTTGGAAGCGACCTGCATCCAGCGTCTTCCGGCGACCTTTACAAGGTCGTCTGTCCACCTCGTTGGTGGACGTCCCACGCTGCGCTTGCTCGTCCGCGGTCTCCACTCTAGCACTTTTCGACCCCATCGGCCATCTGCTCTGCGAGCAATATGGCCTGCCCATTGCCACTTCAGCTTGCTAATCCGGTGGGCTATATCGGTGACTTTAGTTCGTCTACGGATCTCCTCATTTCGGATTCGATCACGTAGAGAAACACCGAGCATAGCCCTCTCCATAGCTCGCTGAGCGACTTTGAGCTTTGAGATGAGGCCGATAGTGAAAGACCACGTTTCGGTGCCGTAAGTCATCACTGGTAACACACATTGATTGAAGACTTTCGTCTTGAGGCACTGAGGTATGTCGGACGAAAAGACACTGCGTAGCTTCCCGAACGCTGCCCAACCGAGTTGGATTCGGCGGTTGACCTCTTTCTCGAAGTTGGACCTACCTAATTGGACTACTTGTCCTAAATAGATATATGAGTCAACAACTTCGAGTACCGAGTTTCCAACAGAGACTGGGGTGGGCACAACATTGGAATTTGACATAATTTTCGTCTTGTCCATGTTCATTTTCAAGCCCACCCGTTGTGAAACTCGGTCGAGGCCATCGAGCATCATGCTGAGTTCCTCCATCGACTTTGCCATGACTACGATGTCGTCGGCAAACCGAAGGTGAGTGATGTATTCGCCGTTGATGTTGATGCCAAGTCCTTGCCTTGTTTAATGTAGTAGAATCAAATTTCTAGCCTCTAAACTAAATCACTTTTTTTTCCTCTTGTAGATGCACCGCGGCGTCTTAGTTCTGGTTTTAGTATAATTATGCACTTGCATTGACGAATAATTTCCCATATTTGTTTTTTAGAATAAACTCAATTTTTATAACAAAATACGTGTTTGTTTTTTGTACAAGCTATACAGTAATCTGACTTAAGAGACAACGATCGCAGCGACATCTACGAATAGCTTTGAGTTGCCATCCCCATCGACTTGACTTTCAATTTCAATTTTTTTTATTCATTTTTAAAAAATAGTGCTACACTTGCAATGAAGCCCATTGAATTTTTTTTTCAATTATCTTCATAAATGACGAAGTTATAATACTTTTCCCGTCCGCTTTAATACTTCTCGGCGTGCGGCCGGTCAACAATCTCATGACGTCGCAAGTCTCATCACTCGCTCGAGTCGAGAAGTCGTCAATGCGCGGTCACCTCAGACGATTATTACTTTTGGTTCGAACAAGACTGAGCAAATATTATCGTTGTGGAATCATTATGGAAACCGTGCAAACTGATGTGAAAGTACATTATAATTATAATGTACTTTCACATCAGTAATATAATAAAAAAATAATATTGTATCGTTCCCAAGTGTACAAATACAACCATAACTCTCTGTAACTCTGTAACCATAAATCTGTAAACTACATCAAATCAAATTCAACCTTACACGCATGTTTTAAGGTCAGAATTACAAAGTGTCGTTAAAAAGCAATAAAACCGGCCAAGTGCGAGTTGGACTCGCCCATGAAGGGTTCCGTAGTTGCAGGCAAAGATTAGTGGTTACGCTGCGCAGAAAGAACGGTTAGGTCTTTTATCTATAACTTCATGTCATTGAACGACTAATCTGATTGGCTGTGAAAGGTCCTATCTCCATCCTTTCCCCGCACATATCTTCTCGCTTTAGTACGAGAGAGATCGCTTATAAGCGGCCGCAGTTGACACTCGTGGCCAATCGGTTACTCACAACGCGCACCTCACGTCAGAGCGCTCCAGTTGCCTGCTGTCGACAGCCGCCCCTCACCCGCGAGGACGTCTCCGGAGAATTAAGGTATTGTGCATCCTTCCTATATTTCGATCTGCATTCTGTCTTGTGTTCCCGGCAGAACGTAATTTCCATGTTTTCTTCACAGCCAATTAGCAATTAGAAAAATTTAGCATAACCCGCGCTTCCAATTAGGGATATAATTATATTGAGATTAGTAAGTAATATATACAAACAGTAAAAATATCTTTGTTTTTCATAGTGTTTATATGAATGGCAAAGTTATATTTGCGGTTTTTAAAAATGTACTATATCTCAAAAACTGCTAACTGTATCTCATCTAAACCAATTTTCGTTGGAAGTTTTTGTTGAGGTCTACATTATATATTTTTTTTTGTTTTATAATTCTCTTATTTTAGAAGCTACATTTTACCACTTTGAAAGTGTCTCTCACGCAAACTGTTCAGTTTAGAAAAAAAGTTTCAACAGGATAGCTCTTATATTTTCGAAGAAAAGTGGCTGTGACATACGGACGAACAGACAGACAGACATGATGAATCTATAAGGGTTCCGTTTTTGCCATTTGGCAGTTGGCTACGGAACCCTAAAAATTAACGACCGAGCCTCGTCGCTTCAAGGACAAGGAATTATATGTAATACCTACGAC
Organism: Agrotis exclamationis; assembly: GCA_950005045.1. Classification (NCBI taxonomy): domain Eukaryota; kingdom Metazoa; phylum Arthropoda; class Insecta; order Lepidoptera; family Noctuidae; genus Agrotis; species Agrotis exclamationis. Next base: position 9,645,556 of record OX465423.1, on the reverse strand, counting down.
TTATTAAAAAAAATGTTGTTTTCCACTGTTAGACTGTCCACGCACAAATCCACTCTCCATCGTCTAAATTTTACTTTTATCTAGTTTTTACCGACTTCATTACTTAGCTAAAAGATAGTATATTATACGAAATATATTAATAAAGTTACATAATACTTCACACAGACACTCAAACACCGCTTTCCATGTACTTACTGTGAGCAACAAACCACGAAATACTCGAAACAGCCGCTAAGCGCTACCCGCCCCACCCGCGCGTAGAGACTTGTGACGTCACAGACCAAATGCTCCGCGTGCATTTTAAAATTAATTCGGGATTCAGTAAAAGTGGATTAACTTTGTCATTTTTCAAGTTATTAAAATAATTCCTTCACCATATATATTATAATTTCTTTGCCTTACAATTTTAATAAGTATTTTTAATTTTTGTTAAAATGGAAACTTCCTTATTGCAATTATATATTTTTCTCTTCTTTTGTTTAAATCTTCAAAACAGTGTGTCTTGTCGTAAAAATAATGAAAAAATTCAGCCAAGTTATTGCACCTTCCACCACCACCATCTTATGGTCACCCTACTAGAAAGAGACGGTATTCTCCAAAGTTGCTCTCTCAGGTGGCACGTTTTTCGGCATGAGTACTCAGTCCAGATTGATATAATAAGTCCATGGCTGGCTGATGGTTGACTGTTGATTTGTTAATCTGTGAAGTGTGAATCTGTGGTGTGAATTTGACTTTTTGCTAATCACGAATTCACGACCCAAGCAAGATCATTAATTATTTTACTATAAATCAGTGGAACTTCGCCAAATTGTTGCAACCTTCTCGCCAGTTCTGTTTAGTTTGTAATTTAATTCGAGTGTCTACAGAGTAACTGGAGTCCTGTATGTATAGTGTTTGTTAGGGCAATCAAAATGTTGGACGGAGAAGCTCAAGACAATGGAAGTGTTGACAGTGTCTGTGTACAAAGACCCAACGCAAACGGTGGCGGGGATGAAGGCGACGCTCTGGGTAGTCATGAATCCTCGAGAGCACGCCGCTATGCTAGGATGCCCGTTGAAAGAGACGCACCGTGTTACAACATGAACCATAAGTATCGTGGAATGGCTATTATTTTCAACCACGAGCATTTCGACATTCATAGCTTAAAGTCACGCACTGGCACCAACGTCGATAGAGACAATCTTGCCAAAGTGCTCAAGGGCTTAGGGTTCAAAGTTACTGAGCTAAACAATTTGACATCTGAACAAGTCATTAGTTATGTTCAACATACAGCCGAAATGGACCACAATGACTTCGACTGCCTTCTTATTGCTGTGTTAACTCATGGAGAGCTAGGAATGTTGTATGCCAAAGATACACATTACAAACCAGAAAACCTGTGGTACTACTTTACTGGTGACAAATGTCCTAGTCTAGCTGGAAAGCCCAAGCTATTCCTTATTCAAGCTTGCCAAGGTGATAAATTGGATGGTGGTGTTAATCTTGTGAATTATACTGAAACAGATGGATCACCTTCTGCATCATACAAAATCCCAGTCCATGCAGATTTTCTGATTGTGTTTTCTACTGTACCAGGGTACTATTCTTGGAGGAACACTACTCGTGGTTCCTGGTTCATGCAAGCCTTGTGTGAGGAGTTACGCTATTCAGGAACAGAACGGGACATCTTAACATTATTAACGTTTGTAAGTCGAAGAGTAGCTTTCGATTTTGAGTCTAATACTCCAGACTTGTTGCCCATGCACCAACAGAAGCAAGTTCCTTGTATTACAAGCATGCTCACTCGCTTACTTGTGTTTGGGAAGAAGTAATCTCACTGTTAAATTATCCTTCAATCTGTACCATGTTAGGTAATCTGTACATTTTGTCAGATTATATTGTTTTTGCATTTTTTTTCTGTAAGTTGTTTTAAAGAATAATTATGTATCCAGATGGAGAATGGTAGTTAGTGCTAAGACAGCAATGCCATGTCACAAATAATTTAAATATATCGAGAGTGCTAGGGAAAGTATGTATAAAAAAGAGTTAAATATTATTGTGCTCATTTTAATATTTAATTTTAGATACCTAGTACACACAAACTTAAAAGTTGCTTTATCTTAAAAATATGCTCAAATTCAAATAAAGCAAATCTTATGCTGCCAGCCATAAAGTTTTAAAGTGTAATGCCTGAATTGCATGTACATTGCATTGTGTGTGTTATGTCATTGTAGTGTTAAATTAAAATGTTTGAGATTACATTAAGTACTTAAAATAAGAAATTTTGTAACATATTATTACACATTACATACATAACAAAAGAACTGAAAAACTAAAAACATTGTCAACAGTAAAAACATATCATATAAGTCAAAAGCTTTTTTTTATTTCATTGTTAAAGATTTTTAGCTCATGCTTATCAAATGTATTTGTGTCTATGAATTTGTTTTAAAAATGTGTTCCTTGCAACATAAATAATTTGTTCTGAACTGTGTTTCTACCTTTTTATTAAACATATTTTTTTACATTTTTCTTAATACTTTAGGGTTATCCTAGCTTAATACATTGCTATTTATTATTATGAGCATTTATCATTGTATCAATAATAAGCATTTCTGCCAATAAATATATAGGTGGGTTCGAATGAAAATGGCCATGTTGTATGCCCAAGTGTCATAATAAAAATGTGATCTGTTATTTTAAATTTTATCTGTAAATGCCTTCATCATTTTAAAAAGTAAATAAACCTTGATTGTAAAATTTCAGAATAGGAATGGTATGTGATAGTGGCATCTCATTGACTGATTTATCTTTAGGGTGAATATGATTCAGAATATCTGTGAGGAGTAGCCATGGATTTATATTATAAATAATATGAAATTATTGGTGTATTGAAATTGTGCCTTGTTCAATTATAACATTTTAGATACCTACCTACAATACCTACTACAGTTTATTTTGTAGGTATGATGATTCTTGTTTTATAACTATACTCTCCTCATAGAATTTCGATGTCATGATATATGATTGGTTCATATTTTTTTATAAATGTAAGTATTTTGTAAACAAACCATAAGCAATAAATATCTTCCATTCTATTTTACCTATTTTATTTCAAGATCAGTAGGTACCTATTATCAATCCAAAATTTAAACTACAACGGGGCCCCCTTAGAGAGAGCTATAGCCTGCCGGGATCGCGGCACGGTTCCCAACTTAGGGATTTTGTCCCTAAATTTAGGGGCTAGAAGTATTAAAAGGGACATTTTTAGGGACTGAAATTTTTTGGGGATTTTTTTAGGGATTTCAAACAAATCTTGCAATCTTGTTTTCAGTTTTTTCCCTGCAAAGGAACACACGATAAGAAACGAGTGAACTGCGCGGCCCATTATTCATTCATATCACTCAATCACCCATTGAATCACCCGGTGCAATCACCCATAGACTTAAAGAGTGGGCTGAGCCATACCTCGTACATGTATGACTTCAAAAATGAGACGTCAAACGAAAACGAGGAACAGGATGATGATGCGGTTCTGGAAATAATTAATAACTTTGCATGATTGTATATTGTATTTATTCAATAAAATATTTTATTTAATATGTAACGTTTTATTTTATGAGCTACGAAATAATTTAGGTATTAAATCTATACATATAATAAATCTGTAGAAGGGTCAATTCTGTACATTGAAAATATTGAAAAAATAAATAGCGAGGGGTGTTGCTGGATCGATACCAAACCCAAATATGTGATTAAAAAAATGTTTGTCTGTCTATCTGTCTGTCTGTCTGTCTGTATATGCAGGCATCACGTGAAAACCAACGGTTCGATTTCGATGAAACTTGGTATAATTATACCTTATTATCCTGGGCATAAAATAGGATACTTTTTATCCTGGAAAAATACGTAGAAAAAAAAATCTATAACAAACCCTATTATGGAACCACTGGCGACACCTATTATCAAGCAAGTAGAACATTACGCCACGCCTGCCTCCATTGATTTCTAAAAAGGTTCCACCACTCACCACTAGATGGCGTTGTGCCTATGACGCGCATTTCTGAATCGCGGTGTTAAGATTCTCCGAGAGTTAATGACTACCGCGACTTTATTATTTTTCCGTGTGACATAACTAGCAGTGCACTTGCGGGCTACGTCCTAATTGGAATAGCTACACAAGACTCGGCTACTAAGTTTTATTATAAAGTTAAACAGTAATTCAATTCTGTTATTTTTGGTTTAGAGGACCAAAAACCCGTGCTTTTCAGCGCGACCTTTTTGATTACTGTTCCGATCAGTTATTTGTAAATACAAGGTCGGAATTACTATGAAAAAAATACTTACTACAGAACGCGAGCAACAGCAGTAGCTCAATAGATCTCCTTAATTATTATAGGCTTAGCCGTATTTGGGTCCAATAGATATTTATAAGATGTCATTGTCAGAGTTACTCAAAATGGAGAAATAAACCATCCGCGAAGACCGACATCTGCGCGGACGGAGTCGCGGGCGGAAGCTAGTAAAAAATAAGTATGTAGGTACATAACAAGTTCTATTTAGGGATTTTTAGGGAAATTCAGAAAAAAACTTGGGGAAAATTTTTGGTAAAGGTTGGTAACACTGGATCGCGGGACCAACGAGTAACCGTGGCCCTGGAAAGTAAAGGGCTATTGAAGGACACCATGGATTTTAGTCAGTAGGTACAATGATATTATAAGTCATAGATATGTTATACACGTACAAAACAACAGAAAACAGCGTACCGCGCAGAGAGGCAGCACACATACACACTTTTTATTCACACACATTACATTTCACTACAAGTAAAAAGGATAGCTTGATAAAACTAATATGAAAAAAAGTGACAGCTAGATGGTGACGCTCTCTCTTTTATCTCACTCGCACTCTTTCTTTTACGACGCCATATTATAGAAACGTAATGTTTTATTTGTGAAAATATTAAGATAAATAATATATTTACGAATGATAAGTGATTCTTTGACTTCTAGAAGTCTTGCTTGTATAATTTGTACAATATCTCATCACACACGACGGCATTTTCGGTGGTTTTGAGTCACTTTTACTTTTGACTCACTCTGTAGTACGTGAAGTGCATCCGTTGTCGCTGGCAACGTCGGACTGAGGTCAAGGTTTGTGAATCAACCACATTTGAGCGCGTTTGTTTTTGAGCGCGTATAACGTATCTACACCTTTTTTACTTAAAATATCATTGAGTAGGTTTAATATAAGTGTCTAAACACAATTATATGAAAACTGGGCAGTTCTGATAATATTACATACCTACATACGGGTCGAATTGATAACCTCTTTTTTTCTGAAGTCGGTAAAAACAGTAGAAAACCGGAAGTTGCCAGTTCGCCACTGTGCTCTCGCTACCAGCACTTTGAATGATTTTATTTTATTTATTTTCACTTATTACGTTAGTTTTGTGGCACAATAATAAATCTAACAAACCTGCGTCTTTGTTTACATCAAATATCAAATATTTTAAAACGTTGTCTGCAAATAAAAAGATTAGTTCCGTTTCAAGACGGAAACAGTGGCAAACGTGCCTTCGATGAAGTAAAAAAAAACCAAACGATAATAGTTGAAAAGTTTGAGGTCAAATGAAATTCGGTCAAACATTTTTCGATCTTATGATAGGTAACCGAACTGACTGTTGATGTTAGCAGAAGAAGACGAGAAGAAGAGTGGAAGGTTGTTTAGTTTTGGCAGTAGTCCTACTGGAAATAGGCCAAAAACACAGTTTCTGAAAAATTCTTGGCGCCTCTTGCATTTCTCCATTCAATAAAATGACCATAGGCTTTCATGTACTTCTCCCGGGATTTTGCAGGTAATAGATTATCCATCACATTTCTTGCGTCAGTTCTAATACTTTCAAGAGTTAATTCTATACTTTTACTGTCACTTGAAGATGTCATTTTTCAAAACAAAACCATGAATTTCTAACAATCCGTGAAAATTGACAAAAACGCGGTTCACGCGATTTTAAATTGATTTTTTTTATTCAGCCAGGGACGGACGGACGGCGTGACTATGGGCCGTCGTACCAGCCAGTCTTTATTCAAACAATATTTGCGTTCGATTTCCAAATTCAAAAAGTGCGCGGCAAATTTATTTGCGCACTTTTAAAGAGGATTAATAAAAGTTTCCTATAGAAAACACCACTTTTGGGTGCACTTAAAGGTGAACCAAATCGTCCTTTTCGAATAGATGGGATGAATAATGTATTAAACCATTAATATTTAATGAACTCACACTTTGTTTTAATAACTGCTTCACTCAAGGATTTTTTCCAAAATCCCTTAAAATTGCAATAGTCACCCCAATACACAAATCGGGACGAAAAACCGACTTGACTTGACAACAAATTAAACTGGACGCACATCGAAAATAATGTGTCTACTAGGATCAATGCGCGGATTTATCAGTAACTTCCCACGCAACATTCGCCTCACTGTCTACAACTCACTGGTTAAATCACACCTCAATTATCTCGTTGAAATCTGGGGATGTGCAAGTAAGTCCACTCTTAAAGATTTGCATATTGCCCGAAATAAATAATAAAAACACTAAATGTTATGAAAAATATTTAGTTTTAATTCCGCTACAAAAATCCAGGCTTCATGCAGGATGCAGTCCCACCCTCCCGCCCTCATGCATATGCACATGAAGCAAAGGTCCCACCCTCCCGCTCACATACATATGCATACGTGCAAGAAACGACAAGCGCTCGGCCTCGAGCGCTTGTCGAGTCAACATCTCCTGAGGATGCCCCGTGGAGGGGCGAAACACGTGTCGAGTATAGGTTTGATTGCATGGCATGTTTTTTCCATTTTTCTTGCACGTATGCATATGTATGTGGGTGGGACCTTTGCTTCATGTGCATATGCATGAGGGCGGGAGGGTGGGACTGCATCCTGCATGAAGCCTGGATTTTTGTAGCGGAATTAAAACTAAATATTTTTCATAACATTTAATGTCATGGATTTCCGCAAAGTAACGCCTGATTCTATAATCTAATAAAAACACTCTTTAATTATAACTTCCTCACTCCCACATCGCAATTATACCTACAGGGAAACAAAACTAATGAGGGTTGGGCAGCTGTACGCCTTCAATACCTGGCTCCTTATTCGTAAAATTCTTGATGGCAATATTCACTCGCAAATCAGCTTCTCAAAAAAAATTACCCAGCGAAGCGAAAGAAACCCCAACCAACTATGTACGCAACAATCCAGAACCCAATACGGAAGAAATAACATCTGATATGAATGCGTACAATTGTACAATGCCCTTCCAATTAACATTAGGAACGCATCTTCTTTGGCTTCTTTCAAAGCCAAACTTAGGTTGTACTAGCTTCCACCCGCGACTCCGTCCGCGCGGATGTCGGTCTTCGCGTGGATGGTTTATTTCTCCATTTTGAGTAACTCTGACAATGACATCTTATAAATATCTATTGGACCCAAATACGGCTAAGCCTATAATAATTAAGGAGATCCCTCTATTGAGCTACTGTTGTAGAGCTCGCGTTCTGTAGTAAGTATTTTTTTCATAGTAATTCCGACCTTGTATTTACAAATAACTGATCGGAACAGTAATCAAAAAGGTCGCGCTGAAAAGCACGGTTTAAAATGACACGCATACAATATTAATTCCACGGACGACCGCTCGCCACACTGGACACGTCCGCATCAAAATTCAGAATTTATATGCATCGCGCGGCGCGGAACGCGGCTCCTTATATAGGAGTCGGGGATGCGTGGCCCGCGTGTGCCGCAAACGGTTCAAGCCAAATCCGACTTTCGGCGCTACAGGTTACGGCGCTGAATCCACTGCGGGTAATGCAACGTGTGTTCGCGGTTCTACAGAACAACGTCTATGAATAAAACTGAAAAATAAGATTTTTTTTTCTACGTATTTTTTCAGGATAAAAAGTATCCTATTTTATGCCCAGGATAATAAGGTATAATTATACCAAGTTTCATCGAAATCGAACCGTTAGTTTTCACGTGATGCCTGCACATACAGACAGACAGACAGACAAAAATTTTGGACCAAAATATTTGGGTTTGGTATCGATCCAGCAACACCGCCCACTATTTATTTTTTCAATATTTTCAATGTACAGAATTGACCCTTCTACAAATTTATTATATGTATAGATGTACTTTGCGGGGTGCGAGAATCATTTGTAGAGAACTTTTGCTTCCTGTGAGGTGCAATCGGTCTCAAATTGTAATTAGAATTGTAGATTTATTTGTATGTTTTAACTTCATTTTTTTGTTTTTGTAAACCACCTAGCACGTTTGATTGTTTAATTGGAGAATAACTATCCTTGTTCTTTACAACATAGATATTTGCACTTGAATACTATAGTTATAACATTCTTTTAACTGTATATTTATTCGTATCGTATCGTTTCCCAACGGGTCGGCCTTAAAATGAATATGGACATGGACAAGACGAAAGTCATGTCGAATGTCCATGTGGCACCCGTACCGGTTGTTGTTGGGAATGATACTCTCGAAGTTGTAGACCATTACACTTACCTTGGACAGATTGTTCAGTTAGGTAGGTCCAACTTCGAGAAAGAGGTCGCCCGAAGAATCCAACTCGGATGGGCAGCGTTTGGGAAGCTACGTGATATCTTCTCATCGAGAATCCCACAGTGTCTCAAGACAAGGGTGTTTAACCAGTGTGTTTTGCCAGTGATGACATATGGCTCTGAAACGGTCTCTAACTGCTGGCCTTTTAGAGAGACTAAGAGTCACTCAACGAGCGATGGAAAGAGCTATGCTCGGAGTTTCTTTGCGGGATAAAATCCGGAACATGGATATTCGGCGAAGAACCAAAGTCACCGACATAGCTCATAAAATTTGCAAGTTGAAGTGGCAATGGGCAGGCCACATCGCTCGTAGAACTGACAACCGATGGGGAAGAAAAGTTCTCGAGTGGCGACCACGGACCGGAAGACGCAGCGTAGGTAGGCCTCCCACTAGGTGGACCGACGACATCGTGAGGGTCGCGGGCAACCGATGGATGCAAGTGGCGAATTGTCGTTCGGCGTGGCGGTCTAAGGGGGAGGCCTATGTTCAGCAGTGGACGTTTTCCGGCTGATGATGATGATGATGATATTTATTCGTAAGTGAACAGTGTTCTTTTGGATCCGATCCTGTACTCATTTGATGATTTTACTACGTAAAAACCTAGGAGGGCCGCATGGGCTGATCGGTCAGGACCTGCGTCAAGCGGAAGGTGAGGACGCTGCGGCGCCTCTCCAGCTACTCTTCATAGTTCAGAGGCCTTGGCCCGCATTAGCACCGCGATTGAACGTCCCGTACGTTACATGGTTTTATCATAAACGTAGGTACCTATAAATAAACTGTTACTAATGAGTTACGCACATGAAAAAAGGAAAATTGTTCTATTGTGAAGTGTTTACAATAGCGCAAGTAGTTGATATGACCACATTTTGCTATCTATTTCAATAGCTACTTAATTGGGTTTTATCTAATTTTTCTCGAGTGTTTCTTTGATTTCATGGCCGTTTGCATGTAACTTTTTAATTTTATAACTCAGTGGCGGATTTCCCCTAAGGCCCAGTAGTCCCGGGCCTAGGGCGGCCAATTGTGTAAAAAAATCACTGATGGTAACAATACAAAAAGATATAACTCAAATGCAAACTGTCTTAGTATATTAAAGTCTTACAGTCGCGCACCTTATTTTTACCCGACTACTGCAAAGCCAAAAAGAGGGATATCATTTTGACCGGTATGTATGTATGTAATATGTATGTATGTATGTTTGTCTGTTCCCTCATAACTTCTAAACTACTTATCATTACATGACAAATGAGGTGTCGTTAGAAGCGTCTCAGTTGTCCGCTGGTTCTAGGGTGAGGTCACCAAATCCAATATGGCGCCCTATAGTGGACGTAAAGTGGTCAACGAAAAAAAAAAATTCGCCGTGATTGACATGGGTATCAAATTAAAGGGCTTGATGAGCACATTTCACACACCCAATCACTTCAGGCCGATCTCCATTCTTCCTTTCCTTTCCAAAATCTTAGAAGCAGTTGCCCTTAGTCAAATATCCTCGTATGTTTTTAAAAATAACCTGTTGTCCTGTTACCAATCTGGTTTTCGACCTGGCCACAGCACAGCCACAGCTCTGCTTAAGGTTACTGAGGACATCAGGGATGGCTTGGAGAATGGTCTTAGTTTTAATCGATTTCTCTAATGCTTTTAACACCGTTGATCACGACATCCTCCTGGCCATCCTGTCTCAAATTGGAGTCTCTTCGTTGTCATCGATTCATTTTCATCATATCTTCGTGATCGCCAGCAGGCGGTGCGTGCTGATCGGAATTGCTCTGATTGGTGCGACTTGGTAACTGGTGTTCCACAAGGCGGTATACTCTCTCCTCTCTTATTTTCTTTTTTTATAAACTCCATTACTACCATCCTCAAATGTTCTTACCATCTTTACGCTGATGACTTGCAACTATATGCTCATTGGACTATTGCCAACCTTGACAATAAGGAAGTTTCCATTTTAACAAAAATTAAAAATACTTATTAAAATTGAAAGGCAAAGAAATTATAATAAATATGGTGAAAGAATTATTTTAATAACTTGAAAAATGACAAAATTAATCCACTTTTACTGAATCCCGAATTAATTTTTAAATGCACGCGGAGCATTTGGTCTGTGACGTCACAAGTCTCTGCGCGCGGGTGGGGCGGGTAGCGCTTAGCGGCTGTTTCGAGTATTTTGTGGTTTTTTGCTCACAGTAAGTACATGGAATGCGGTGTTTGAATGTCTGTGTAAAGTATTAAGTAACCTTATTAATATATTTCGTATAATATACTATCTTTTAGCTAAGTAAGAACTAGATTAAAGTAAAATTTAGACGATGGAGAGTGGATTTGTGCGTGGACAGTCTAACAATTTACCAAAAGTGAACGTGGTTATGGTTTTGGATTTTCTGGCAAACAATCCACTGTACACAAGTGCAGAGGTCTGAGGAGTGAAACTTTCAACGTATGTACCTATCTACTAAGTCTTACATAATAATTTTATTATACCTACCGTAACAATCATCACACGGAATAACTTCTCATTAGTTTGCTGCAGCTTTTATTCGTTTTAGGTAAATCGGTGTAGGTACATTCACCATTGATTGATAATATAAACACATCGATCACTAATACATTTTCGGTACCTAAGTATTAATATTAACATTATTTAATTGGTCTCTATCTCTGTATTGTAAATACTAATATTTTATCAAGAAATCATCGTAAAAACATTTTTTTTAATAAGTCGTAGGTATTACATATCATTCCTTGTCCTTGAAGCGACGAGGCTCGGTCGTTAATTTTTAGGGTTCCGTAGCCAAATGGCAAAAACGGAACCCTTATAGATTCATCATGTCTGTCTGTCTGTCCGTCCGTATGTCACAGCCACTTTTCTTCGAAAATATAAGAGCTATCCTGTTGAAACTTGGTAAGTAGATGTATTATGTGAACCGCATTAGGATTTTCACACAAAAATAAAAACAAAACAAATTTTGGGGGTTCCCCCCATACTTAGAATTGAAACTCACATTTTTTTTTCACCAAACCCATACGTGTGGGGTATCTATGGATAGGTCTTTAAAAATGATATTGAGATTACTCATATCATTTTTTTCTAAACTGAACAGTTTGCGCGAGAGACACTTCCAAAGTGGTAAAATGTGTCCCCCCTCTATAAAAATAAGAGAATGATAAAACTAAAAAAATATATAAAGTAGACCTCAATAAAAAACTTCCAAGGAAAATTGGTTTGGATGAGATACAATTTTCAGTTTTTGAGATATAGTACATTTTCAAAAACCGCAAATATAACTTTGCCATTCATACAAATACTATGAAAAACAAAGATATTTTTACTGTTTGTGTATATCACTAATCTCAATATAATTACATATATCCCTAATCTATGCCTGCTACTACGGAACCCTTCATGGGCGAGTCCAACTCGCACTTGGCCGGTTTTATTGCTTTTTATCGACACTTTGTAATTCTCACCTTAAAACATGCGTGTAAGGTTGAATTTGTTTTGATGTAGATTACAGATTTATGGTTACAGAGTTACAGAGAGTTATGGTTGATTTGTACACTTGGGAACGATACAATATTTATAATGTACTTTCACATCAGTTTGCACGGTTTCCATAATGATTCCACAACGATAATATTTGTTCCGTCTTGTTTGAACCAAAAGTAATAACCGTCTGAGGTGACCGCGCATCGTCGACTACTCGACTCGAGCGAGTGATGAGACTTGTGACGTCATGAGATTGTTGACCGGCCGCGCGCCGAGAAGTTTTAAAGTGGACGGGAAAAGTATCATAACTTCGTCATTTATGAAGATAATTGAAAAAAAATTTCAATGGGCTTCATTGCAAGTTTAGTACTATTTTTTAAAAATAAATAAAAAAAATTGGAAACTTCCTTATTGCATTTCTTTACTGAATGCCGATCTTCGTGCTATCGAAGAATGGTCTGGCAAATTTGGAGTTTCTGTGAACGTCGGGAAGTGTCAAAGCAATCCTCATCGGTAGTTCTTACTATTTGAGAAACGTGGACACTACCCAACTTATGCCACTCTTGTATGAGAACTCCGTCATCTCTCTTTCACCTCACGTAAAAGACTTGGGTCTGTACATTGACGATAGTTTGAGTTGGAATAAACACGTGGCTCAGGTGAGTCAGAAAGTCACGTCCTCGCTGCGGTCTCTCTATAGATTCAAGCATTTCTTCCCATCTAGCACCAAACTCATTCTGGTCCAGTCACTTGTGCTTCCCATTATCGACTATGCTGATGTTTGTTATTCTGATCTATCCCAAGAACTTCTTAACAAATTGGATCGACTTCTCAATAACTGTATTCGCTTTGTTTTTGGCCTTCGTAAATACGATCACATTTCTTCCTTCCGTTCTCAGCTTAAATGGTTGCCTATCCGACTCAGGAGGTCCCTCAGATCTCCCTGCATGCTTTTCAAGATTATAAACGATCCACATGCTCCTGATTATTTAAAAACTCATTTTAAAGTGTTGGGCAGTTCTCATAGTTGTAACCTTCGAGCTTCCAAAAAATTATTTCTCCAAATTCCTTCACACCGCACCGGTTTTATGTCTAATTCTTTCGCTATATCAACTATAACACTCTTCTCTCGCTTTCAGCTTTTAAAAGAAAACTACGAAACCTTTATTTAAGTCACAATAAATAGTTCTCTTTTTCAAGTCTAGTCATAGTAGTCCTTTATTCATTTTTTTGCCTTATTACATTATATTTTTAAATATTTTTACAAACACAAAAAAAAATACAAAAGACATTTAAAAATATAAATAATAGTGGCCCACCGGTATCGGGAACAGGGTCCAAGCTACCGGCAGTCAGGGCTCCAGAGAAAGGAACCTCCTAACAATGCGCGCCGTGTCCAAAAGAACTGCTTTCTGAATCAAGCCCTTGATCCAGCTGCCTAACGAGAGCCTCCTTAGGTGATGGTCGAGGTTCTTGGCAATTAAGCCATGGGCCGACACGACTATCGGCACAATGATAGCTGAATCCACGTCCCACATATCAACAACCTCGCGAGCCAAATCAAGATACTTTATTTGCTTATCTTTTTCAGCTTTCACGAGGTTCTCGTCATGCGGGACGGTTATGTCAACAATCATTGTGCGCCGCTCTGATCGATCCACCACCACTATATCAGGTCTATTGGCTACAATAGTCCTGTCAGTGATGATGGATTGATCCCAGTACAGTGTGATATTGCCACTTTCAAGAACTGGGTCGGGCACATACCTGTAGTACGGCACTTCCGATTCCACAAGGCTGTATTTCAGAGCAAGTTGCTGATGGATTATCCTGGCTACAAGGTTATGTCTATGCAAGTATTCTCCGTTAGCCAGACGAGAACACCCAGAAATAATGTGACGGATTGATTCGCCAGGACGGTGACATACCCGACATATGTCAACAGTGCCATCATTCACAATAAATCTCCGATAGTTATTCGTCATCATAGTAATTATTATTAAGTTATCTTCTTTTATTTTTTATTTTTTTTTTCTCACAGATGCTATAATATTGTTTAGTTTATTTTATCTGTACGTATACAGGGTGTCCAGTAATGAATGGATAACCTTGGAATGGGTCATAGTAGAGCTAAAGGCGATTCAGAAAAAAATACAATAAAAAATCAATACTGAGTATTTCCTAAGATATGTCACTTTTAAGAATATTGAAAATTTTTGGTACCCTACTTTACATTCTTGCACACCACGACCACAAATTGATGAATTCCATCATTTTTTTATTGATAAAATAATCTACATTAACTGAGCTAATAGATGAGCAGTAAATAGTAACACTGCTACTAAACAGCTTTTTAAAAAATGAACTCGAATTAGTACTTTAGTGAAAAAATTTAGAAAAATTTTCATTGAGACAAAGTTTAAGCAACCATAGCATGAAAAAAACGTATGGCAACACAGGTGACCAATAATTTTAAAATAATATGCACTTAATGCAGATTTCAAAAAGGTATTACTTATCTTTGTACCTAATATAAATAATGAATTATTGCTAATTGAGTTTGAAAGGAGAGAAAATTGCTGCTGAGAAAAGTTTGAAATATTCAGGTAGTCCAGGTAAACCCCACACATTTTAAGGATTTCACCGAAGAAAAAAAAGTTTCGTCTTCTAGACGCTTCGAATGACACCTATTTCAAATCTGTTGGATACCTTCACCCACCTTCACCCAGGTTAGGTTAGGTAAGCCAATTTCTCTCCTTTCAAACACAAATAGCAATTATTCATTATTTTCAATAGGTACAGTGATTAATAGTACCATTTTGAAATCTGCATTAAGTGCATATCATTTAAAAATTACTGGTCACCTGGGTTGCCATACGTTTTTTTCGTCATTGTACCTATTGAAGATAATGAATAATTACTATTTGTGTTTGAAAGGAGAGAAATTTGCTAATCAACCTAGGTGATGGTATCCAACAGATTTGAAATAGGTGTCATTCGAAGCGTCTAGAAGATGAGACTTTATTTTACTTCGGTGAAATTCTTAAAATGTGTGGGTTTTACCTGGAATACCTGAATATTTCAAACTTTTCTCAGCAGCAATTTTCTCTCCTTTCAAACACAATTAGCAATAATTCATTATTTACATTAGGTACAATGATAAATAATACCATTTCAAAATCTGCATTAAGTGTACATTATTTTAAAATTACTGGTCACGTGTGTTGCCATATGTTTTTTTCATGCTATGGTTGCTTAAACTTTGTCATAACGAAATTTTTTCTCATTTTTTTCACTAAAGCACTAATTCGAGTTATTTTTTTGAAAAGCCGTGTATTAACAGTGTTACTATTTATTGCTCATCTATCAGCTCAGTTAATGTAGATTATTTTATCAGTAAAAAAATGACGGAATTCATCAATTTGTGGTCGTGGTGTGCAAGAATGTAAAGTAGGGTACCAAAAATTTTCAATATTCTTAAAAGTGACATATCTTAGGAAATACTCGGTATTGATTTTTTTTTGTATTTTTTTCTGAATCACCTTTAGTTCTACTATGACCCATTTCAAGGTTATCCATTCATTACTGGACACCCTGTATATGCATTAGTATCTATATTAATATATTATGTAAGTCTTTGATTATTTTTATTTATTTTTTGTACCCTGCCACAATATTTTCTCATTTAACCCAAAGGTTGACTGGTAGAGAATGCCTTGTGGCATTAAGTCCGCCTGTGTACCACTTTTAGTAAGAACATGAAGTTTAAATACCTAAATAAATTTGAAATATATAATTATGTCACCGTAAAATTGTAAATACCGTTACATTACCTATAATCTATCTCGCAAGATTGTAAACTGTCAAAATATTGTGAACCGCAACGTACTGCTTACAATTTAACGTATTGTTATTCGGTAGATTGTAATCTATCGAAGTGAAAACGTCAAATTGTGAAATGGAACGCACCTCGCGCGCTGATTGGTTGAACGGCCGCGCCACCATATTTGTTTGTTAATTCGTTTGTTGTTGTGTTCGTTTGTAAATTGATGTAGTGTTGAAAGTAACTCACATCTTTAAAATTAGTTACATTACCGGCCAAACCCGATTTTAGGACAAGCTCAAGGCCTAGGCTCAACTAGTTCTTGCGAGCTCGGGACTTGATGGCACCCGACTCGGACAATTTAGTTTAGAAGAGGATGGCGGGGTCTGAAAGACCCCGCCATCGTCTTCGTGGTTATTTTTTTTTAACCACCCAGAAGTAGAAGCCCTGCGAAGCGGGGCTCCGTCGACCTGCTTCCTGTGAAGGACTATAGTTTGGCCTATACAAAACTAGTTTGTCCTGAAATCGGGTTTAGGCGGTAACAGTTATGGTCTACTATAAAGCCGACCAATCAGGGACAGCCCTCAGAGAGTTAACAATTTGACAATTTTAAGATTGTAATTTGACGGTTTCACTTCGATAGATTACAATCTACCGAATAATAATAGGTACGTTAAATTGTAAGCAGTGCCTTGTGGTTCACAATCTTTCGACAGTTTACAATCTCGCGAGATAGAATATAATCTAACGGCATTTGCAATTTTACGTTGACATATATAGGTACATTTTATTGCTTTTACTAGCTACTTTGCCTGTTTCTAACAGTGTCAACATGGGTATCAAATGAAAAGGCTGTATGACTACATTTCAATTTTACTCGCTACTTTGTTTTTATTATTATATCAAATCAAATAATTAACTAAAACCCGACTACGAAAAAAAACGCGCTCTGAAAAATATACTCGTACCTATATTGTGTGTGATACAACCGCAGGTGGCACACGACCACGGCTAGCAAAATATCGGTCAAATGAATATTGTTCTTGTTTTATACTTTTCAGTGCGCGTTTTTTTCGTAGTCGGGTTTTAGTTATTTTTAACTTATTTTTTTCTAAATGACTATTGCGTGTAAATAATTTCGTACACCTACGTTTAGTTTAACTTAAGTTAAATGTTTTCTTTCTAATAATCCCTGTAGATTATTATTATATTAGATAACTAGCTTCCGCCCGCGACTCCGTCCGCGCGGATGTCGGTCTTCGCGTGGATGGTTTATTTCTCCATTTTGAGTAACTCTGACAATGACATCTTATAAATATCTATTGGACCCAAATACGGCTAAGCCTATAATAATTAAGGAGATCCCTCTATTGAGCTACTGCTGTTGAGCTCGCGTTCTGTAGTACCTAAGTATTTTTTTCATAGTAATTCCAACCTTGTATTTACAAATAACTGATCGGAACAGTAATCAAAAAGGTCGCGCTGAAAAGCACGGTTTAAAATGACACGCATACAATATTAATTCCACGGACGACCGCTCGCCACACTGGACACGTCCGCTCGCATCAAAATTCAGAATTTATATGCATCACGCGGCGCGGAACGCGGCTCCTTATATAGGAGTCGGGGAGGCGTGGCCCGCGTGTGCCGCAAACGGTTCAAGCCAAATCTGACTTTCGGCGCTACAGGTTACGGCGCTGAATCCACTGCGGGTAATGCAACGTGTGTTCGCGGTTCTACAGAACAACGTGTATGAATAAAATTGAAAAATAAGTTTATTTAATTTTTTTTCTACGTATTTTGCCAGGATAAAAAGTATCCCATTTTATGCCCAGGATAATAAGGTATAATTATACCAAGTTTCATCGAAATCGAACCGTTAGTTTTCACGTGATGCCTGCATATACAGACAGACAAAAATTTTTTTAATCACATATTTGGGTTTGGTATCGATCCAGCAACACCCCCCGCTATTTATTTTTTCAATATTTTCAATGTACAGAATTGACCCTTCTACAAATTTATTATATGTATAGATTAGTAGATTTTCACGACGCGACGTCGTATCGTGTTTATGTGTTGGAGCCCTTAGGTGGGAGGACTCATTCGATGATTTTACCACGAAAAAAAAAGCAACTTTCAGTTAACGTTAAACAATTTTCTGAATTAGTGTAAAGTGGGCAATAAAGTAAAATCTGTAATAATTAATGATGGTTGCTGAGAAAGGGGCGGCACATCGGCAAATCCGTGACTGGGATAATTAGGTATAACGTATCGGATTCGGAATGCAATTGGTGGGCAACCGCATAGCATCGTTTATGCCGGAAAGATTTTTTCACCTCACAAGCTCGGAAAGATTCTATCAAAATCTGAGTGCAAAACTACATTTGATCCGCTAGCGTGGAAAGAATTTTCAAAAATCGAACACGTCTTCTATTCAATTATTTTCTACACCGACAGGTCAAAGTATAAAGACGGGAAGTAAGTTATCTTCATACAAACGCACCGCGCGCGGCTTGTATGTGTGCGCCGTAGTATCTATGCGTCGCCGCACGCACACTTAACAAAATCTCGGCCCATTTCGGCCGTTCGGCGTGCGCCAGTCGGGGCCAGTGTTGCCAACTACACCGTAATTACGGTAAAAACACCGTAACCAGGAAAGATTTACCACCTACCGTAGGATTATAATTACGGTAGCAAAATACACCGTAATACCCAATGAAGAGCGTATTTAGTTTTAAATACCTATTTCAAACACTTTTTCCATTTATGTTGGTCATTTTGTCTCTACCACACTCGAATGCTGAGTGCGAAAGAGTCTTCAGCAACAATTATACTGCTGTCTGATTCTGATTAAAAATATACGTTTTTTTTAACTCTGACCCTTAGAGGTGATTGGGTAATAGTAGCCCGCGAAATTCAAATTTTCTTGTGGGAGCAAATGGACCGAATGTTTTGATCATTCTTGTATTTTTAATTATATTTGCTAATGTCGCGAATCATATTTTGATCAAGGTAAAACTTGTAAAGTTGTAACTGATATGAAAATTGACAAAAAACACAAGAAAATTTTAATTTCGCGGGCTGCAACTACGCAATCACCCTAACATGCTACTATATAAACAAGGTAATTCTACCGTATTTCAAATATATTTTTACAACGTAATTTCGGAAAATCTACCGTATTTTTAGAAGAATTCTACCATCCGCTAGATTTCAAACCTGGCAACACTGGTCGGGGCTAACATTGCACGAGGTTCGCGCGTCACGGCTTTTCGGCACCGCTAAATGAATGAAAAATGTGTGATAATCGCAGGAGTACGTATTGTGTGATTCAATAGATGTTATTGCATTATTTATGTATGTATTAATTAAAATTAAAAATAAATAATGGTCCTTTATGTGTAAAAATACTACATTATGCCGACTAAAAAAATACAAAAAACTGACTAACATACAACGTGTAACATAATTAAAGATAACTTCTTATGGATATAAATACAACTTCCCGACTCTTGCCAATTTATAGGCACCGAATTAAAATTTAGCTAAAAGTTACAACCCTGAGACAGTAGGCAATTATATCGCGGATTGGACCGGAGATAACCTACTTCCCCTCTTTATACTATGGACAGGTGGGCCGACCCCCACTAGGTACCTGTCAGTGCACCAACCTCATTTTTACAATGATCGCACTGGCCAGTGGCCAGGTACGATGACTGGACTGAATAATAGCTTTCCTAGGCACGGGGGTATCATACCGCCAAACTCCGTTACTACAAAACAACTTAAATAAGTTATTTTTACCACCTACCATTTCCTCGCTGTCGTGAGGTGAAAATTAGTTGTGTTGCGCTCGGCAGCAAAGTTATTCTGCGTCTCGTACCTTTGTAAACTTCGCTACGTTCAGGATTCTATATTTGAACCGTGAGCGAAGCGAGCGGATCTTAGAATCCTTCGCTTGCTTAGTTTTCAATACAAGTACTCGCGCCAATATCCAACTTTACAGCCTTGCATAACAAATAACTATTCCACCTCATAATCTCGGAAAGATTTTTTCGTCATTCGAAATCCGAGTGCAAAGTTCCACGCTAGCGGATAAAGTGCAAAAATGCATTTTATCCGCTAGCGTGGAAAGAGTTTTCAAAAGTCGAACACTTCTATTCAATTGTTTTCTATACCGGCCGGTGGGCCGCGCCGGCGCCCACTGCATGTCAGTGCACCAACCTCATTTTTAGGGTTCCGTAGCCAAATGGCAAAAACGAAACCCTTATAGATTCGTCATGTGTGTCTGTCTGTCCGTCCGTATGTCACAGCCACTTTTCTTCGAAATTAGGAAAGCTATCCCGTTGAAACTTGGTAAGTAAATGTATTAAGTGAACCGCATTAGGATTTTTACACAAAAATAAAAAAAACAAATTTTGGGGGTACCCCCCATACTTAAAATTGAAACTCAAAAATTTTTTTCCCCAAACCCATACGTGTGGGGTATCTATAGATAGGTCTTTAAAAATGATATTGAGGTTACTAATATAATTTTTTTCTAAACCGAACAGTTTGCGCGAGACACTTCCAAAGTGGTAAAATGTGTGTCCCCCTCCCTGTAACTTCTAAAATAAGAGAATGATAAAACTAAAAAAAAATATGTAATGTAGACCTCAACAAAAACTTTCAACGAAAATTGGTTTGGATGAGATACAGTTAGCAGTTTTTGAAATATAGTACATTTTCAAAAACCGCAAATATAACTTTGCCATCCATACAAACACTATATACACACTACGGTGCACCGGAGGGGTCTAGTCTATCTGTGCTGGTATGCCTGCGCAGGCAGACCGGATCGTGTATGGGAATAGACCTGTGCAGTTTTTTTTACATGCGCAGGCGACCGGCGCAAAATCGAAAATCGATTGGACGGAATGGTGTACCGAAAAGTATTGAAGACCGCTCCGGTACACCGTAACGTCCCCATACACGCTGCCAACCTGCACCTCTCCGGTAGACCGTAGCGTGTATAATGGCTTAATAACAGTCCTCCTGACCGGTTTCGATCACGGTGTCCAATGTCGATGGAACTAAACCAGTCGGTTTAACCACACACTTGTGCATTCTCTATTCCTTTACTGTCATAGTCCGATGGGACTGCCCCGTAAACAGTACCGACGATCATGTTTGAGAGGCACAGAAAGAAATACCTAGCTTTTATTTTGACTTGTCAATTTTGGTTGCAAATGTAGTCTGTTAGTGATGGCGTTGAGGAGGTATTCCTCATTGGGCACCTCTCACCTGCGAAAAAATTTGATTGGAGTCTTAAGTATGTAGAATAGTTAAGGTGCCATTTTAGCGGATGCCCATGCCCAATGTGAAACACCTCATGTTGAGCACTGTCATCAGAGCTGCCCTTTCAGTTGTTCCTGCAACGACGGTGACATCATTCACAATCGCTTATAAATAACGCCGTGCAATCTGTATGTGCGTGTAGTAGATGTTCATATAGCTGCGATTAAAGCTGTCTGTGCTCTATTCACTATCCTATCTATTTACACAAGTATCTACTTATACAATAATATTGTGAAAAATCTTTGTGTAACGTAAAATATTAGTGTAGAAGTTCATTATTTAGTAACCTATTAGTACCTAGGTATCTACATAAAATGGCACAAATAAATGTAGGAGCAGCGCAATATTCAAAATATGGCGACGGCGGAAGACAGAATTTCCAGTATGATTCCGCATTCAAAGATGAATTTTACAGTATGGATCGCAAGTATCGGGGTAAGGCTCTCATTTTTAGTCACGACATCTTTGACATCAAAGCTGACCCAAGAAATGGCAATGATAAGGATTGGAAGAGGCTGGAAAAATGCCTAAAAGGTTTATCATTTTTTGTTGATGTTTTCCATAATCTAAAATATTCAGATATTATGAAGGAAATTGATAAGTCAGCGCAGATGAATCACTCCGAGAATGACTGTCTTCTAATTGCAGTTTTAAGTCATGGACATTCTCATGCACAGTTGTATGCAAGAGATAAAATTTACGATGCAGAAGAATTGTGGTGTCCGTTTACTGATGAAAACTGCCCTACACTGGAAGGCAAGCCGAGGTTATTTATAATTCAAGCTTGTCAAGGTAAACATTTAGATGATGGTGTTACTCTAGCCTGCAATAATGACGAAATTGACGGATGGTTTGAATCAAACAAAGTTCCTGATAATCCTGACTTCTTAATTGCACTTTCTTCTGTTCCTGGGTATTACTCTTGGAGACATTCTGATAATGGCTCTTGGTTCATCCAGTCTCTTTGCGAACAGTTGGAGATATCGGCGACAAAAATGGATATTTTGACATTACTTACATTTGTGAGCCAAAAGGTTGCCCTAAGTTATGAATCGATTAATTGCGAATACGAATTTATGCGGTATAAGAAGGAAGTTCCATATTTTTCTAGTATGCTGACACGAAGACTCGTTTTTCCAAGATGCAGTGGATGTGACAAAATTGATGGTTCACTAATTTCGTATCCAAGTGACAACAAATCATTTCTTGATATCCTAAAACAATGTTTCCCCTTTTAAAGTGTTTGTAATTCATACAATTTAAAAAGAATATAATACTTAAGTAGGCAACTTCCTGATGTTATCTGCTTACATAATGTGTTATCTGTAGGTATATCAAGTAATTTTGTTTATTTGTTATTAAACATATTTTTTACGTCTCACTTCTTTCACTAAGTATTGCAGTCATAACTCATAAACTACAGTGGTTTCAAGTTCAAACTTCAAAGTCGAAAGCTGGCTGGCTGTAGTGCAATTACCTAGGTTTCAAATGGGTATCAAATAATGTTTATACTTATTTTGTTCGGTTCGGGTTACTCGTTTCCGTGGAGAAGAACCGGCAAGAATTTCCATGGTTATGTCATGCTGAAAGCTGGGCCGGTTTCGTAAAGAAAACTATAAACTTAGAAACTCAGTGATTCCGTTGAAATATTGTATAACGGCAAATACAGACTTGCTATCGCTATCACGGAAACATAATGCAGAAAAGTCCAGCTGGATATATTATTTTGCGGAGACCGAGCAGATGGACTGAAACACAAGGCCGCTCGAGTCGGACCTGCGAGTAAGTACTAGGTCGGTACCTACCTATACTGATGGGGTCACGGGACTGTCCAAGCACCGTGGCCCTGGAATGCAAAAGGCAACCGAATAAACAGAGTAGATTTTTATTCAGTAAGACTTAAAGAGTCTGACAGTCTCTTCCGCTCCACCCAAGAAGGAAGTAATCATCAAAATGATGATGATTTTACTACAACAATAAAAGGGTGATAATTAATTTAAACGTGAGAGGAAAAGCACAAAAAAGTAGGTATGCTTATTAAAAAAATAACCCTGATAAAAATTTGCATTCAATCATAATAGGTACACAATATTATATTCTCTACTAAAATGCCTATTATCACAGTGCGTCATTGTTCCGTGTGACTAGGGTTGCCAACATTTTTTTGTCTGAATATAGTATTTTTTTTAAAAGCCATAAAAAATATAGTACGCTTCAAAAAAATATTGTATTTTAGTAGGGAAGAATAAAAAAATAGACTTATATTTAAGTTATTTTTTACTTATTTTTTTTTTATAAATTGTTTGCACTTCTTGCATTTTTTAATAATTTCTTGTCCTGACTAAAACTACAACACGATTTATCACAGTCAAGTTTTAAATTACATACCTATTATAAATCAAGAGCTAATTTTTTATTAAAGCTATAGTTGCTCTTTCTTTCTTCCCGCCCGCCACTTCGGATTCATAAAATGGCGGGAATAGAGAGCAGAAAAGATATACTTCTGTCGAACGAAAGACGCATTCGAAAATTACAGGAAGCTTATTTTACTAATTTTAGTATTGCGAAATATACTTACACAAACTACAGACCAATCACGCTCCTGAGTCACGTCTACAAGCTGTTTTCGAGGGTCGTCACAAATCGGCTTTCCGCTAGATTTGACGCTTTCCAGCCGTCGGAGCAGGCTGGGTTTCGCAAAGGCTATAGTACCGTAGACCACATACACACAGTGCGGCAGGTTATACAGAAGACAGAGGAGTATATCCAGCCGCTGTGTCTAGCCTTTGTGGATTACGAAAAAGCCTTCGATTCCGTCGAAACCTGGGCTGTTCTGGAATCCTTGCAGCGATGCCAAGTCGATTGGCGGTACATAAAGGTGCTAAGGAGCCTATATAGCATGGCGTCGATGTCGGTCCAAGTACAAAACCACCGAACAAAACCCATCCAGCTACTAAGAGGTGTGAGACAGGGAGATGTTATATCCCCTAAACTGTTTACCAACGCGCTGGAGGATTTGTTCAAGACGCTGGACTGGAACGGACTGGGCATTAATGTCAACGGTGAATACCTAACGCACCTTCGTTTTGCCGACGACATAGTTATTATGGCGGAATCGCTGCAAGACCTGCAAAAAATGCTGAACAGTCTCAATGCTGCCTCGAGACGTGTGGGTCTTGGGATGAACCTGGACAAGACCAAGGTCATGTTCAATGACCATGTCATCCCAGAACCAATTTCCGTCGAAGGCATAACACTCGAAGTTGTCCAAGAATACATCTACCTCGGACAGGTATTACAGCTAGGTAGAGACAACTTCGAGCGAGAAATGGCCAGAAGAGTGCAGCTTGGCTGGGCAGCATTTGGGAAAATGCGTCATATCCTCACGTCGCCACTGCCGCAGTGCCTGAAAAGCCGGGTGTTCAATCAGTGCGTCCTTCCAGTCCTAACCTACGGAGCCGAAACGTGGAACATGTCAGTCAAGCTGGCCCACCGACTTCATGTCACGCAGCGTGCTATGGAAAGGTCTATGCTTGGGGTCTCACTAAGGGATAAAATCCGGAATGAGGTCTTACGGCATAAGACCAAAGTTACAGATATTGTCCAAATCTGTAGCAAGCTGAAGTGGCAGTGGGCTGGTCATGTCTGCCGCAGAACCGACGATAGGTGGAGTAGGAAGGTTCTCGAATGGAGACCGCGTGTAGGTAAGCGTAGGGTGGGTCGCCCCCCGGCAAGATGGACCGATGACCTGAAGAAGGTGGCTAGCAGTGGCTGGATGAAAAAAGCTGGAGATCGTGCGCTGTGGCGCTCCCTGGGAGAGGCCTATGTCCAGCAGTGGACTGCAATAGGCTGAAATGATGATGATGAAATATACTTAATACATTGAGCTATTGTACTAAAATATAGTATTTTCGCGTATACTAAGTATAATTTCTTCAACAGTATACAGGGTGATTTGTAATTGGATGCGGTCCTTGAAATGGGTGATACTAGACCTTAATTGCAACAATTTTAACCCCGACAACATGGGGTCCAAACTGACTGGTTTTGGAGATATCGAACTTTAAAGATTTTTCGAAAAATTTCCACCTCTCCCTCATTAAGTGCTTATTGTTAGAAAGTAACGATGCACACCACTTCGAATTTATACTTTTCTGATAGAATATGAACGACTGAATTTAGTGAATACAAGTTTGTTATAAAACTAACCATATCTTGAGAAATTAAGTCTCATAAAGTTTCTGTTTTGTGGTTTTCTGAAAACTTTCCTTGTCTTTCAAAGCATATTTCTCAAAATAAATGTATGACACTTGGTATACAAATCACAGAAAAAACTTTCTTATCTCATTACCTTTCTAAAATGGTGCCATAGTACCTACTTTTAGTTAGTGTCTTACCAGAAAATTAGGGCTGTGACTGAAGGTAGTAAATCAACGAAAATCGGTAATTTTTTTTTAGACCCAACATTCTTTTCTGTGGTTTTTGTCCAAACTGCTATCTGATATTAGCTTTTGAGTCAATGCGCTAAATCCTGGTCGATCATATCAGGCAAGAACGGTCTGAATCTGGAGTATTTTTACCTGTCCTACCAGTAGGGTGACCTAACTTTTATACACGCCAGTTTGTTTTTTTTTTTTTTATGAAATCACAGCTTACAAACATTCGTCATTATACTTCTGTTTCAAGTAGCTGTTTCAAATGAAAGAAAATTGTATGACTATCTGGTCCACAGGTAAAAATACTCCAGATAAAGACCGTTCTTGCTTGTTTATTATCGACCAGGATTTAGCGCATTGACTCAAAAAGCTAATATCAGATAGCAGTTTGGACAAAAACCACAGAAAAAAAATGTTGGGTTGAAAAACAATTATTACCGTATTTCATTGATTTACTACCTTGTCAGTAACAACCCTAATTTTCTGGTAAGACACTAACTAAAAGAAGGTACTGTGGCACCATTTTTGAAAGGTAATAAGACAAGAAAGTTTTTTCTGTGATTTGTACAACAAGTGCCATACATTTATTTTGAAAAATATGCATTGAAAGATAAGGGAAGTTTTCAGAAAACTACAAAACAGAAACTTTATGACACTTAATTTTCCAAGATATGATTAGTTTTAAATCAAACTTGTATTCCCTAGATTCAGTCATTCATATTCTATCAGAAAAGTATAAATTCGAAGTAATAATCATCGTTACTTTCTAACAATACACTTAATGAGGGAGAGGTGGAAATTTTTCGAAAAATCTTAAAAGTTCGGTATCTCCAAAATCAGTCAGTTTGGACCCCATGTTGTCGTGGTTAAAACTGTTGCAAATAAGGTCTAATATCACCCATTTCAAGGACCGCATCCAATTACAAATCACCCTGTATAGTAGAGCAGTGGTGGCCCAGTGGTATCGGTCCCGACTTACGAGTTGTAGGTCGTGGGTTTGAACCCAGGCTGGCGCATTAATTTGTGTAATTTATTTCATCACCACTGCCTCAAAACGGTAAAGGAAAACATCGTGAGGAAACCGGCATGTCCTAGAACCATCAAATTCGAAGACATGTGACATCTGCCAACCCGCACTGGGCCCGCGTGGTGGATTATGGCCCACTCCCTCTCACAGAGAGGAGGCCTGTGTCCCAACAGTGGGAACATTGTAGGCTGATGATGATGATATAGTACGGAGACCCTAAATACAGTACAATACTATATAATATAGTACGGTTGGCAACCCTACGTGTGACGTACAAGTTCACCCTATATTTTTTTCAAAGTTTTAAGTGTGCGCGGGCATGCGGGCGGCGAGTAAAGGGCAACTCGCTGCCCGAACATGGACCATGCCCCGGTCGCGGCGCGTTGTGTTCCACGCGCGCCTCAAAGAGCGTCAGCATAATGACGGGGCCCCCCTCTAGAGTGCCAAAGCCTGCCGGGGTCGCAGGACTTATCTCATTACCGTGACCCCGGAACATAAAGGGCTATTGAAGGACACCGTGGATTTTAGTCAGTACAAGTTTGACAGTCCCTCCCGCCCTGCCCGGGGTGGGAGGACTCATTTGATGATTTTACCACGCTAAAAAAAAGTTTTAAGTGTAGTTATTTTGTCAAACATAGATATATTAAAGGAGATATGGCTTGGAATTCAAAATGTATAGAAATCCGGTGAACCCACAATTGCCCCTCCATAACGCTAATATTACACACACACTTCTGTCAAAACAATACTACGAACAAGTGCACACACGCGCCATCGCATCGATAACTCAGTCATTTAGATATAAACCTAATTCTTTACACTACAGTGTACTTTTTCCGTATAATTTACTCACACTAAAATAATTATCATTGTTTGTTGTCGCGACATGGGGGCGGATACGACTCTCCCGCTCAAATAAATAAATTCTCGCAGATGCGGCGCTATCGCTACAGTCATGTCACGGAATTTTGCCGAACTCCACTGTTTAAGACTCCCCAAAAATTTCAAATTGAATTTTTGATTCAATCCGATTTTTTTTATTTTATAATTTAGTTAATATCACTCAAATAGAAAATGATATTGACATAAATTAGTTCCAATTATTGCCGCGGGACTTCTTTCGTGAGACAGACTTTACAACGGACGCACCATATATGCGACATTACGGCTTGGTGAGGTATGGTTATGTCAGTTTTACATTGCTTGTCCAGTCACTCAGTGAGGTGGTTGTAAAAGAGCAATGTATTTAATGCAAAACCAATACAGTCGGAGTAATATAGGAAACAAGAATAAAGAAGTACAAGTCAATAGCTGAGCGAAACGCTCAACACCACGTGGTCACCGACACGCCCCCTCGCCAGTTCTCCTGTTTTTAATATTTCTGTGTTGTCAAAGCTCATGGCTCAATAATAACGTTTAGGCGCGATTGGTCCAATGTTCAAAAAAAGACTAATTCGCAGTTGGCCCAATTCGCGATTGGCCCAATTCGTAGCCACACAAGTCGATCTTTTAGGTTAAGCCGCACTTGTCGAAGTTGGTCTGTGGATGGATGACCATTTATCATAGCGAGTTTCGTCTGTACCTCAGAGAGCACGCTACAGTAAAGTCGTTGGTCCCGGCTGTCATTTGTAGATCTTTGAAAGTCGTTAGTCACAGTCAGAAGCTCGAGTCTGACAACCAGTCTTTCTAAGGGACTTTCCTCATGGCGCGACGCGATATCGAATTGCATCGATTGACGATATCGGTCAGATATCACACAAGCGTCCGGTCGAAGAAAATATATGGACAATCGCTAGTGTTTGCTAATGGAGTCGCATGGATTGACGATATCGCTCACAGATCTGCTCGATATCGAATTGCATGTACGTCCTAATGGCAATGCATACGATTCTGTGTTCGAAATTCGATTACGCAACTACTCGTCACTGGCGACATCTTTTGTTTGCAGCGCCTTTATCTCGTAGTAGTAAGGTGGATTATCGTAGTTTACGGTCGAATTGCATCGCATCGCTCTATTAGTAAATACGTGCGACTTAAATCGGCAATCGACTCGATATCGCACGAATCGCGTCGCGTCGCATCGCGTCATGAGTGAAGTCCCTAAGGGGTATCGTATTGCCCAGTTACTGGGTTGTGGCGGTCAGATTGGCAGTCGCTCCATGTTAAGAGCGCTTATTCTGAAAGTTGGCAACGTCGCAAATAGTTGTCAAATATTAACAAGTTTTAATTAATTCAGCAATGTTACTGTATGGAAATAAGAAATATCGCTCTGTAGTGCACTAGAACATTGATATAAAAATGCAATTAAAACACTGAATTTCATGTTGTACCTAACCGTTTCAGATGTAAAAAAAGCATTTGGAAAGTTTCCAAATACTTTTTTTACATCTAAAACTATATATTCGGTGTTACAATAATAATTTTTGCATTCCCTAATCAATTTTTAGTGCACTACAGAGCCATAATATTTCTTATTTTCATACAGTAAATTTACAAAATTAATTAAAACTTGTAAATATTTGACAGCTATTTGCGACGTTGCCAACTTTTTGGTTATGCTCCCTTAAATATTGATTATGGTTCGATATTTATAATTGTGAAGTTTTAAGTAGGTAATTTGTTGTTATGGCGATCAACCACTTCACTTAGATCAACTGTGAACATACCTAAGTGGGTAAAAGGATTATCCTTTTACGTTCATGTTTTATGTTAACCACGTAGGTATTAGATACACCTATTCGATATTTTATGAGAATGATGATTAACATTTTCATTAGTAGCACATTTTGGTAGCTATGGAGTAGGTATATATATGCTATGGTAGGTAAAACAAATGTGTGCTGGACTTCCCAAAGTTGTTTTTGCAATAAATGATTATTGCGTCATCAGGTCATCATTGATTATAAATAGCCCATAGCCCAGTGTCGTCTGGGAAAGTCAGTAGGAATTCGCTTCGCTTCTGCTGACCTTATCCATTTTTTTCTGTTTTATTAGATGGTAACATTGGTAACACAAAAGTGTGCTGGACTTACCCTACCCATACTGTTTTTGCAATGATTACGTTGATTATTGCGTCACCATTTATATATAGCGCAGATAATGTAGTCTGTGTCAGTAGAATTTCGTTATCGGTGAGTTCAGGTTGTCTGTGATATAACTATTATTTATTTCTCTTGTGTACTACGTGAAAAATGTTTGCCTAATATAAAATATAAGTGTGAATATCATAATCTACGAGCCCATCAGTAGGTATATATATATATATATATATAATGGCGGAAGGAAAAGTAGAAACAGTGAAACATTCAAAACATGTAGTAGATGGAAGTCGGAATTCCTATTATGATTCCCATAACGCGTTTTATAACATGGATTGCAAGTACAGAGGTAGGGCTCTCATTTTTAGTCACGACATTTTTGACATCAAAGATTTGACACCCAGAGCCGGCAATCTTAAGGATTGGAAGAGGCTTGAGAAATGCCTAAAAGAGTTATCGTTTCTTGTCGACGTTTTCCCTAATTTTAAATATGCACAAATTATGAAGCGAATTGAACAGACAGCGAAGATGAATCACTCTGAGAATGACTGTCTTCTAATTGTGGTTTTAACTCATGGTGAGTCTCATGGAAATCTGTATGCAAGAGATACACATTACAGAGCCGAAAATTTGTGGAGTCCGTTTACTGACGAAAACTGCCCTACACTTACAGGCAAGCCGAGGTTATTTATAATTCAAGCTTGTCAGGGTGACAAATTAGATGATGGTATTACTTTATCAAGAAATTATACCGAAACTGACGGAGGAGGCGAATGGTTCGATCCACACAATGTTCCATTTCATCGTGACTTCTTAGTTGCACTTTCTTCTGTTCCTGGGTATTACTCGTGGAGAAATACGGATGATGGCTCTTGGTTCATCCAGTCTCTTTGTAAACAGTTAGAGAAATCGGCGACAGAAATGGATATTTTGACATTACTTACATTTGTGAGCCAAAATGTTGCCTTAAATTATGAATCAAGTACTAAAAAGTACCCTCATATGAACTACAAAAAAATAGTTCCATACTTTTCGAGTATGCTGACTCGTCGTCTGGTTTTTACAAAAAAATATGAAAGTGGCAATAATGACGGGTTAACTCCACGCAGTGATAAATCATTTGTTGATTTGTTTAAACAGTGTTTTCACGTTTGATATCTATACAGTTTGATAGGAATGTATTGTTACCTTCCTACATAACTTATTTGTTGTTGTTTTTTTTTTAATATGTTTTGCTTTAAGTTCTTCATTGTACTTATTAAGTATAATAAATTTATTTTTTTTAATTTTTTTACCTACCTAACTTATTGGTTAAAGTTGAAATGCGTCAGTATTCCTGGTTAATTTGACTCTGATTGCCTTCCAACATCTTCAATCAATCTTTGTCAATATTTTTTTCTTTCAATCCAGCGTTTTTCATCTGTGGCCGGTCTTCCACATGGTTCATTCTTCAAGTCAAACTTTCCATTACGCCAATTTCATACTTTTAACCCCTATAACATCCTGGTCCCCTACAAAGTCAGGTGAGTAGTCCTACTACCCACCTGACTTTTCCAAGCGCGATCAAATAAAGAATATTATCTTCTTTATGCTGAATTCTGAACAAAGGTAACACAATTGGATTGAATAATCACTTCAATGATAATACTTGCATCGAAAATCATAAAATATATTCAACAGTAATTATTTTTATAATTAAATATTTGACTTATAAATTAACAAGACTGCATGCCGTGGGCTTTTTCCCGCATCTCCCAACATTGATCCCAGAATTGACTGAGTCTTTGTTCTTGATTCGCACAGAAATGTTTGAAGTCTCTAAGCATCCGCATTTGGAAACCCTCATCTCCAGTCGCTGGAGTTAGTGATGACTTCCATTTTTTTGATATCATGTGATTCCACGACCAGAGGAAACCCATCTGAAATAAATAGTTTAATGATAATATAATTATATTCGATCAACATAACTCAATCACTGCGGGTTATGTAGCTCTCTAGAGCAGGTGACACAGGTTTTACCTTATATTTTATGTGGATCGATGTAGAGGAACGTGTTTTATTTCGAGAGATTTCACCATTTATTATGAATTCGTCAACAAAGAGCGAGCGATAAAAAATAAAAACAGAATTACTAGCTAATATCAAACAATTTTGTCAACATTATTGCGTAACATTTTTCTTTGTGCAATATGAGCAAAATATTTAAAAATTATGCAACTTATTGAATGGATCAAAACCGGTTTGATGAAATATTGAGCAAACTGTATTAGTATAGCAATCCATCAATTTAATAAAGAAATTGGCGTCGATGTCATTGCAGTTCTACATCAACTCACATCTTTAATAACAAACTATACTTAACTAAAAGAAAAATCATAATTTTACAAAGGTACAAAAAATGTATCTACAAAGATGTTTTTTAATTTCGTATTAATTATTATCTACTATAATTTATAAAAGATTAACCCTGCTTTTCAATTGGACTTTGTGATAAGATAGTAATTAGGTACATGAACGATTGAATCAACGACCTCGATTTTGCTTTTTGTTTGGATTCCGCCGAAACTTTCAGGATGCCGAGAAAATCGGTCTTGAAGTGCTATTTTTGATGTACTTATTCCTAGATATTAAAAACTATACGAGAAGATTTTCGACATTAAATTATTCATCGAAGGTTTTATAGATGATGTTTGCAAGATCATTCAAACACAATTAAACGAAAACGAAAACACGACATAAACGTTAAAAGGGTACAATTAATCAAGTAGTAAATATATTTTTCAATATATCCTAGTTACCTTGCGTGCCTCGTAAAAGAAATATCATTCATTTCCTAATGAATTCTTCTTAAAATTTGTGTTATAAATAATAAATAGCTAGTTAACAGAATACTTAATAAAGGTAAATTTGTTTGAAAAACTAAAAAATATTTTTTCAATTACATCTACCATTTTATTCTCTTTCGAAGTAAGATTTCTCAAAAAGTGAGTCCCTGAGGATTTGACCTCGAATTTCCGTTATGGTGAATGACATTTTATAATTTAAAGTGGAATTTTTACTTAATAAAGTTATAAATGAATTTTTCAACTGGGCGTGGATCGAAAAACATTTAAAGGAGTCTCGAGGCCGATTTTGACGGAAACTTAAACTGCATCATTAGATTTTAGAAAATTCAATAATCCTGGTCAGGAATCGAACCCGTTGATATTGGAAAAAAAATCACAACCTATATTATTTTACTATTCGATAGTGTTGCTAATAAGGATCACATTCTGGGAAGTAATGATATAGGTAGGGCAAACTTGATGGCAGTCTTGCCATGCAGATAACGACTGTGCGTTTCTTTTGGACTGTGAAATAGATCCCACAGGTTTTACACAGTCATATTCTGTTCTTAAGATCGAATTGTACTGATGGACAGTAAAAATCGTAAGGCTTTTGCTTTAACCCTTCTAGAGGAAGCGACATATATAGGAAGGACAACCTTGAAAATAAAAATCAAGTACACACACACAGTAGAGGGATTCCCCGGAATATAAACTAAAAGGGTTACCAACTTATGAAAACATAAATAAAAGTAACGTACAATACAATCCGGGGATTCCCCGTAAAATTCCAATATCTTACCCGCCGGCTGTTATCGTAATCGTCCTTATTCTTGCCGCTGACGTGTCTTGTTATATAGCCCTCGTGGGGACTGGGAGCCGCCTCCGGGTGAACGGGGTATCTGTCGTAGACAAATTGTAAGTATTTTGTTACTATCTTCTTTTCTTAATAAACCGACTTCAAAAAAAGGAGGAAGTTTTCAAGTCCACTGTTTTTTTATGTTTTTATCTCATAACTTTCGACTGCGTACCTAAACCGATTTTGATGATTCCTTTTTAGATTCAGTATACCTGTCATTTGGTCCCATCAAAATTTCATTCACTTTGGTTCAGTAGTTTTTATTTTTTTCTTTTTCGTGTGGATATCGATAGCACAAAGACGACAAGTCGCTTTTTATGTAGTGGTCAGCGAGCAACCAAAGTACAGAAGAGCCAAAAAGTGGCATAATCAAGTTACAGCAGGCCGTAATTTTTATATTAAAAACAGAATTAAAATTTGAATGAAAATCTTCAGTTAACAAAACAATCACGGGTCGCGCGCTGCACGGCCGTTGCTTTAAACTATAATAGTACATTGTTATCCAAGGCGTGAAAGTTACTTATTTACGTCCCGAGACGGGGTTTGGCGCCCGTAACGTAGTGAGGGCGCTAATAGTTCGAGGGACTAAATAAGTAATTTACCCGAGGTAAACACTGTGCTTTTCATTACGAATACGAGGAAAGTAAAATTAACAACATAAAATATTAGCTAAAGAAAAAATGAGTGTAGATCGGATTGTCACTTTGCCGCTTATTTTGTTTTTTAATTTTTGTGCTGTGTGGTCGTCCAGCTATACAGCCAGGATTTTTCATGTTCATTATTATAAAATGGCAAAGATTTTGTCTTAATCTGTGACATTTTAGAGAAATAGTTGAAACTAAATTATTTTAGTTAATTCATTATTTATTAAAAAAATAATTTAAAAAAATAATTAAAAAGTTCTTTATTTTGGAACAAAAAAACACAGTTGGCACAATACAATGTTAAACGATGATAGCTGCAAAAGTTTTCAACTGTGTCGCAGCTATCAGCGCCCATCCAGACAAGAAAATATGTTTGGTAGTTCAGGACAAACTAAAAACTAAACAATTTTAAAAAGAAGTAAATTAATTTAAAACAATAAAAATAAAAAAAGAGAAGGGGTGTGTACGTGTAGGTTGGAGTGGGTGTGGATGAAGGGTGTGTAAGCGAGTGTGTGTGTTCTTGTGTGGAGTGTGGGGGTGTATGTGTGTGTAAGTGAAAATTGGGGTGTGTGTCAGTGTTTGTGCTTGTTAAGTTTCCACAACTTTTTCAGTTTCGTCATATGTCAACGATTTCAACCACTCAGTCAGCTTCCTTTTTAAGAGACATCGGGGTAAGTGGTAGATGTTTAAAATCTTATTCAGGTTGTTGTAAAGCCTAGAGCTGAATAACCTAAAATGTCTTTTCGCTGCTGCTGTTCCACAGGGTACATTTTTGCAAACTCTGTCAGAGAGGCGCTTAGCAGTGCTGTAATTTGTGTCGTAGTGTATCAGTTTGTGTTTTCTGAGTACGGTCTGTAAAATAAACAGTTGCCTGACTGTAAGGACCTTGCAATGCGAGTAGAGGTCAGTTGTTGGAAAGCGGATTGGCTTTTTCGATAAGACCTTCAGTACGGCCCTCTGCGCCCTTTCCAAGCGTAGCATGGTAGTTTTGTGCGCTCCACCCTACGTTGTTACGCAATACCCAAGGACTGATTGAGCGAGAGCCAGGTACACAGTTATCAGACACTTGAAGTCAGCGACTCCCCTAAGTTTTTTGAATATAAAAATTAATCTTCGCACACGTTTCACTGTGGAGTCAACCTGCTTTTTCCACTTAAGGAGATTGTCTATGATTACTCCAAGATATTTAATGTTATCGGTTCGTTCGATAGGTATACAACTGCAAGTGAAATAGTTAGTGTGTGTGCAAACATGTGCTCTGATTTTTAAGGACTGGGGGGGCTGACTTAAGATGCCTAGGGTAAAGGGTATACACTTAGTTTTGCTGATATTTAGCGTGAGGAGGTTTGTGTGTAACCAGTACATGACCATGCTGAGAGCCATCTCCGCCTTATTGAAGGTATCAGGCCAGTCCTTGCCGTGAATTATAAGTGCTGTGTCATCGGCATATGTGATGATTTTACAATTTGGAGGTGATAGTTGGCAGAGTTCATTCACGTAAATAAGAAAGAGAGTAGGGCCGAGAACACTACCCTGGGGCACACCATAAGAAACTGTCTCCTCTTTACTAGTGAAGGTTCCGATTTTTACTACCTGCTTGCGGTCAGTCAAATAGCTACGAAAGATATCGTAAGCAATACCGCGAATTCCAATGCTATCCAACTTGGAAAGTAATAGGGGGACAGAAACGGTGTCAAATGCTTTCGATAAATCCAGGAAAATTCCAATTGTTTTTTTTCTGTTATTTAAATAATCCGTAGATTTTCCACGTCTGAAACCGAACTGGTTCAAAGCTAAAATATTGTTTTTTGTAAGAAAATTTACAAGTCTGGTGTTAATAATTTATATATATTTATATTCTTAATACGTTTAACTTCATGTTATTTTAATTTTAAATCGCTCTGTAATTTAGTGGCTGTATAAAAAGTTTGAACATGATTCAATAGAAACGTCAAAACAGAACTAGTTTTTTTTTTAAATTTGGCAGCTGTCAGTTGAAAGCGATTTTCCCTAGGCCGGCAATGGATAACTTTCAAACGGCTAATCAGACATGTAATGACCTACTTTTAGAGTGTGAGCAATGAAAAATACATTTTGTACATCATCATCATCATCATCAGCCTATAAATGTTCCCACTGCTGGGACACAGGCCTCCTCTCTGTGAGAGGGAGTGGGCCGTAATCTACCACGCGGGCCCAGTGCGGATTGGTAGATGTCACATGTCTTCGAATTTTTTGTTCTAGGACATGCCGGTTTCCTCACGATGTTTTCCTTCACCGTTTTGAGAGCAGTGGTGTTGAAATAAATTACACAAAGTAATGCGCCTGACGGGGTTCGAACCCACGACCTACAACTCGTAAGTCGAGGCCGATACCACTGGGCCACCACTGCTCTCATCGCAATGGATGAAAGAAAGAGAGTATGGTGTAAAAACTGGTACCTGGAGGGAGAGAAAATATACTACTACTACTTATTTTATTTTCTCTACTCTTCTACCAACGTTACTGTTGCGCGAATACCTGTTCGGAAATGTCTGGTTTCGCACGAGAAATGACTGTTCGTAAATCCCCGCTACGCAACTAGCAAAGACTTTGGGAGACAAGAGATAGAAATATACACAAGAGATAGAAAGAGACAAGAGAGAAACAGAGACAAGAGAGAAACAGAGACAAGAGATTGAAATAGAGACAAGAGATAATCTTACCTGCTAGCATTAAGTGGTTTGTTGGCTGGCTTAGTCCTCAACGCCCTCTGTTCCGACTTGACAGTGGTAGGTATCAGTATGAACATGTTCCCGGTAACGTGCACATACAAGTGATCGCCCACGCCCGCCTCGTGTGATGTACTCTCCACAGTACACTTTATGAACCCGAAACGGCCGACTATGGCTTCTTGGAATAGGAATAGACGTTCCAGCCATGTGTCTTCGGGAAAACCTGAGTATTACCAATTAAAAAATTATAAACTAAGAGTCAAGAATTCAAATCTGACATTGAAATAATTTTGTAGCTTCTTTTTAGAAATATACGTTTTTCTATGAATCACAAAGACTCTTTAGTAAAAACTTCATGGTTGGTTTTTCTTCTTAATAGACATTATTTTGACAGTTGGGAAAGAGAACGCACTAGTGCGGGAAAGGTAAAAAAAAAGCACTAGTGTGTAATAGCCCACTTCCCGAACGCTATACGTCCCTGCAATATGCCACTTTTTGAGCAACTGTATTAAAAATAGTCGTTCAGTACACGTGCGGAACCGTCATTGGAACTTGTTCCGACTGTCAACCCTCGCCTTCGGCTGCGCCTCGGCTCGGGTGGACATTTGTCGGAACTCTTTGCAATGACAGCTTTTCCGCACTTGTAATGAAATATACTATTTTTTTAATTTTCACTGATATAACATGTCCTTGGGCCAAAAACTACGAATGTTACATGCATACATTATGAATAAATGTGAATTAATGTATTAAAAAATCTTGGAAGTGTTACATACACTTCCAAGATTTTTTTATACATTGTCAGCCATTTTGTACTGCTATCAACGGACACTTACGCGTGTGGTTCCGAGTTCCAATGTAGCTATGTTAGTGTTAGTGCTAGAATGATGGGGCGTTTTGTCAACTGGGGCATATTATGAAGTTTTACCCTATGTTTATTTTATCGCTGTGACAATGGAAGTACCTTCAAACAACGTGACTTTGCTCCTGAGCAGGGGTTCTTCGTTAAGGGGCACGTAAATGGGCCCCCTCAGAGGATCCGATTTCAGCGTGAAAGGCAGGGCGAGAGGATCCGCTGGTATCGGCACCATTTGTAGCCTACAGCTTTGGGCTTTACGCGCCCAGCCGAAAATCTAGGAAATAAATACACGAAAATTACAAGAAACATCTTGTTTTAGCCATATTCAGATCATAATGTGCGGAATGTAGTGTTAAGCTTGGCGATGACACGATTCGACGCAAATCGACAGATTCCAACTACAAGTTAAAATTATCCTTGCTACTACGACATAAGACGTAAAACGTGCGGTTATCTACGGGTAGATGAAAAACAAAACTCGCTCGCCACGACGACGCATCATTATATCGTAGTAGCAACGACGATTTTCATTTTTAGTTAGTAGAAATTGCAAATGGCACGAATAGCCTCATGAGCAAGCTCCCTTAGTGAGCACGATTACTGTACGTGCGACGTTTCATTCCTACAGTCAAAGTAGAGCAATGATGCCCAGACTTTCTTACAGCGATTTCTAAACAGTAACTTCAAATTCCTGATTAGGTGCGTCCACCCAGAACGAGCAGCCTCGCGAGGCATTTGCCGCGCGAAGCAGCTCGGTTAGTGTGGACGTCTCTCGGCCGAGGAAAGCGAGCGCGCTGCCGCGGGCGATCGACCGAGCGCCCGAGCCATCCAGTGTCGGCTTTTGTTTTGCTAGCGTGTATTGTTTCCTGCCTCGGTCGAGAAACAATTGCGCGTCCAAACAGAGCAAGCAGCTTCGCGAGGCATTTGCTGCACGACATAGACGAGAATTTTATCTATACAAAGACCCAAATGGTACTATCACTTGGAAAATAAATTGATTTGATTTTGCGAAAAAAAGGGTGAGTGTATGTATGAATTAAATGGTGATAAAAACCAGTTCAGCAACGATATTCCCGCTAGCGACTGCCCACTGTATGCACATCTCGTAGGCCTGGTCCGGACGGAACGTCGCTTGGTAGCGCGCGTGACCCCACTCGATACGGTCGCTCTTGTTACTGATGTCGATGTCTAAGTGCGTGTTCTTGTAAAGGGGCACTGGAACAAAAACACGTTTTTTAATTAGCGCTGTGTTTGCTTCTTCTAGGACTTTCTCCTTTGTTGAGGGTGCATTTACAAACATACAAACACCCAGACTCAGAAAAATTATTTATAGGTCACACAAATATTTGTTCCGTGCGGGGATCGAACCCGCGACACGCTGCGCAGCAGTCGATTGCTCAGCCACTGCGCCAACCGTGCCGTTTGACTCAAGTCCAGGTCAAAGGTGACTGAGACAAAGCCTACGATGGAGTGAGCTTACCCAGAAGAAGCCTGATCACTCTGAAGGGGTATGACAAGATTCGGCCCAATTCATGTTGTGTCAAAAAAATTAAAGATGTGAATTTCTAAATAATATTAGATAATTCATAACATAAAACAATAAAACAAATAATAATAAGATAATAATAAGCAAAAAATCATGAATTTATTTTTTTTATTATTAATTATTTAAAAGTTTCTTTTATGTTAACATTAAAGTTAAAACCCAACAAAGATGAACTATACACCGTGTTCTTCACGTTATCCATAAACTTTAGCAAATACTTCTATGGCTTTTACAAATCAAATCCAACAAAGGAAGTAGTACTTAAAAAGGCTTCGTTACAAAGATATTTGTAATTTCATTTAATGAAATTTAATTGAGCTATGCAGTGAGAAAGTATCTTAATTTGAAATCTATCAAATACTATTTGCATTTCATTTGTTTCAGCCCGCCAAATGTTATGAATGAAAATACGACGTTGCCAATTCGGATAAAGAGGCATGCATATCGGGTTATTTACGTCTAGGTATTTAGTTTGTATGAAAATTAACAAAAAATAAAAAATAAGAATTTATTAATGTGTCCATAATGAAAAATGCTTACTTCCGTGGTTTGAACATCTGGTCGAAGTTTATGTATATCGTCCGGAACACGGTGTATATAAATAAATAGGAAAATAATTATAGAATTTGATGGTATAATTAGTTTACCAAAAGAAGTCGAAAAAAGAATTTTGTATGTGTGACCTATATGTATAGTTGTACACTCAATACGTCTATATTTTTTTTCGGTGTACTTCTTATGGAAAACTAATTACACCATTAAATTCTATAATTGTTTATCTATTAAATGTTATATAGTTCATCTTTGTTGGGTTAATTTTTGTAGGCTTGGCCGAGGCTTCAAGGGAAACTTGGCAATGCCTTTTGAAGAGAACATTCCGACGATTAAGCCCGGCCTCCACATTGAGCAGAGTCATTAGGGGCCGACCATTAATCACGTGATGTTTTTTTTTTGCTTTTTTGTACCCCCCACCCCCATGGTGATACATGGTGAGGTTTAAGACTACCCCCCACCCCCCCTTCCTATATCACGGGTATTTTTTAGTACTCACCAAAAATTTTGTAACTATTTTTAAATATTCATAAAATACAGGTTTAGGTATAATCTAATTTTATTATAGGAAGAAATCTACTCAGTGGCTTGTGAACAAGAAAAGTGTATTGTACGCGTAAAGCCGCTTTTCGGTTAAGTATCCTGAAAAAACAAATACACGTAATATATTACTAGAACCCCCCGCCCCCCCTGTGATCTTTCGTGATTTTATATAGACCCCTCTCCCCCATTTCGAACCTCACGTGATTAATGGACGGTCCCTTAACAACTTATTACATCGCAAAAGAAAACTATTTACATGTGTTTTCATCAACAAAGAGTCGAAAATCCATGAATACTACGTTATAGAATAAGACTGCCCAACTGAAGTGGGACTGGGCAGGACATGTCTGCCGCATGCCAGACGAACTGTGGGCCAAAATAACACAATACTGGTGCCCTGAGACAGTGAGGCGAGGTTGCGGCAGACCACGCAGGAGATGGCGGGACGAACTAGACAGATTCTGCCCGAACTGGAAGGAGGAAGCACAGTGTCGTGAAAGATGGAAAGAGTGGAGGGAGGCTTTTGCCCAGGAGTGGGACAGAGCAGGCTAGAAAAAAAAAAGAATCAGGCGTTACTTTGCGGAAACCCATGACATTCAAATGCTCGAGCGATTGTCGAGTCAAAATCTTCTGAAGAACCCCCGTGGAGGGGCGAAACACGTGTCGAGTATAGATTTGGTTGCATAGCTTGTTCATTTTTCATTTTGGGTGGGACTGCATCCTGCATCCCGGCCTGGATTTTAGTCCCCCAAAATTAAAACGGAAAGGAACCTTTTTCCCAAAAGGAAAAAGGTTCCCCAACCTTTTAATAATACATACTTACTGTCACTATCAGAACCCAGTTGCATATAACTGGGGTCTATATTATCACAGAGGAAGGCCGGCACTCCCGTGTCGTCAGTCACCGGGCTGGTGCCAGATATATCGATGGCTCCCATCAGGGTCTCGGCTGACAGTAAGGGCGACCGCGGTCCAAGAACTTCGACCTCCATCCATTCGTTCTCGAAGCTTTGAAGGTCGCCTAGAGGCTTAACGTAGTCTGGCATTGTATCTGAAAAAATATATTTAATTTTAGTTCTTGCTTGTATGTGATACTAGCATTTGCCCGCGGCTTTGCTTCTTCTGTGTAAAGTTCACGGTAAGTAGGATAATTTTTATCCCGGAATGGTGGATGGTGGATTACTTGCCAACTCTTTTTCGCAGAGAAAACAACTGTCTCCAACCAGTTTAGCCTCCTATACGTTAAGAACGGCCCTACTAGGAGTAAGGTCGATGGCCAGCATTTCTTGATCTAGTTTAACATTGTTTTGCCGTATAAGATGGGTCATAAGATGATGGGCACCGACTATACCAGCTGTTTTCTATAAAGAGAAAAAGTAAGGAATAACTAACCTTTTTCTTTTTTATGTGGTAAGATATGGTACATATAGTATCCTACAACAAATCGCTTCGTTGTATCACCAGATGCGTGACATATCATTTTTTCTTGTAGTAATTTCTGTAAGAAAAAGTTAATCATTTACCTGATGATTCTTTGCTTTATGATATATAACTTGTTCCAATAGTAGAGTTCATAAAATGAGGTACATACTATCGCGGCCTTTTCCGCATGACCAGTTAAAATTTTTTTCGCTTAAATCATGCGAAAGCGCCGAGCCACGCCCCATTAAAGTTTTGGCCTATTAGGAAAACGTCTACGTAATTAGTTGCAATCTGCTCTACGCAGTTTACGGACGTATTCTCTATACACTTTTTTTGCGAATTTTACGCGTAACTTTGGCGCGTTTAACGGACCTTTTGAGTATTTACCATTGCTTTGTTTACCTGACTTTGATTGCCTAAACGTTAACCTTTGCAATAATATTGGACTCCTGAGAACCTGTGCTAGAACATTTTAATTTTAAATTATAATTTTGCATGGACAAGGATTTAACACCAGTTAAATCGCCGGGCAGCTGCATATGAGCGTAAGTGGTAGATTATTTTAGTAAATATTATTATGATAAATTTTGTTATTTTCAATTACCTTAATTTGTAAAAAAAATACAAACAATGCTAAGTTTTTCATGCAAATAATTATCATATTCATCATCATCAGCCTATAAATGTTCCCACTGCTGGGACACAGGCCTCCTCTCTGTGAGTGGGAGTGGGCCGTAATCTACCACGCGGGCCCAGTGCGGATTGGTAGATGTCACATGTCTTCGAATTTTTGGTTCTAGGACATGCCGGTTTCCTCACGATGTTTTCCTTCACCGTTTTGAGAGCAGTAGTGTTGAAATAAATTACACAAAGTAATGCGCCTGACGGGGTTCGAACCCACGACCTACAACTCGCAAGTCGAGGCCAATACCACTGGGCCACCACTGCTCAATAATTATCATATTATCTATCAGATATCATCTAACAGAAAAAAACAAATTATAAGTCTTACTTTTTTCGTTACAAAAAGATCATTCGTATCTATTTCGAATGAGCCTCAGATTAGTTTGAATGAAATAATGACATTAATATTATATCTTGGACTAACCCGAACTTCCTTCTTTTTTGTTACCTCAATATAACAAAGCAATTAGAAATAGCAGAAGGCATCAAATAATTTTAATCCTTTGCCGACGAAGTTTAAAGAGTGATAACAAAGCGCATTACCTTATTATGTTTATGGTTTTAATTTTTTTGCTAAAAAATATAAACAAAAGGCGCCCTTTATTTGCATAACTATTTTCTTTGTGTCAAATTGCATGCCGAAGTAATAACATGCTTTGTTCTATAATATGACAAAAAAATCGGGCCCAAGCCGCAGTTTTATTATCTACACAACACCAGAGTAGGTGTAAATAAAGGGTAAAATAGATATTTTGTTTTCATTAAAACGTATCCCTTTTCATCTCTTAAAATTGTTTGTCCGAAAATCATTACCCATAACATGTTTACAAAAAAATCAGTAACCGTATTGATCAAAAATTCTAGTCTCCCTACCCTTATTGCCTATGTCACTCAGGACCAAAGCAGCTTTCAACACTGGTGATAGTTTTTATTTTCACATAAATATACTCGTCAAAACAAAATAAGGGCCACTTTTTAAATTGCACTTTATACAAGTATTGCTCTTATTCTGGGTACATAATAAATACTAAATATCTTGTTATGGTTTCTTTCAAGTATTAATATTGTGTCTACTGCATAATTGGAAATTCATAACTTTTTTTAATTAGACTTTTGAGATTACTTAGAATTTACGGTATGGTGTTTTTTTAATTTTCAAACTTCTAACCGAGTTTTCTTCGACTGATACAGCAAGCAGGCTATAATGATGTTTCAATCACATAATGTCATGTATTCGGAGACATATGGACACAAAAACAGCCACTTGGGGTGTCACCTTAATCCAGGGGGCCCGTAGCCAGAAGAGATAGGTTTAATGGTGGAATATTCCCAACGAGTGGTCCAAAATGCTTGAAACTGATCTTAAAAGACGGGTAATATCACCAGACGCCTTGATCAAGGAAGAAAGTAAGTAAATAAAGCCCAAGAAGACCATTAAGCTTGTTTAACCGCGCAAATAGAGCGAAAGTCTACTGCGCGGACCGTACAAACTCCATTGCGTCGAGGTACAGGCACCCCTATAATTGACTACACTATTCCGAATCGACTCCATAAAGACTAACAATACTCAAGAAGATGCTTGGTTCGCCTCCAGTTAACTGCAGCGTATGGTGCAAATCGTGAAACATTTGCGAAGGAGAAAATCTATTGAACTGTTTTGACTGGGCTTCATTGCTTTTTATTGATGACTGGTGGGTTATTTTTTTTAATAAAAACTGTTTATTAAGAGTGTAGAGAAGATCTAAACAACAGGTTTCAGATCCTTGCACTCTTAAAACAGACTGTTCTGGCGAGTTCTGAGTTATGCTCTAGGGCGGTTATCTCTATCACGCA
This sequence comes from Agrotis exclamationis, assembly GCA_950005045.1. Lineage (NCBI taxonomy): Eukaryota > Metazoa > Arthropoda > Insecta > Lepidoptera > Noctuidae > Agrotis > Agrotis exclamationis. The sequence continues at coordinate 9,601,309 of OX465423.1, read as the reverse complement.
AATCTGAGCTCGCACTTCTTAATGAGGGTGCTGTAACTCCTCAAAATTGCGTAGAGAATGTGGTGCAACTCCACATTATCCCATTCGCACAGCAAGGAATACCTGAGTTCTTCTTCAAGCAGGATAATGCTCGAGCGAACACGACGCGACTAACAATGCACACATTCCCTTATGCTCGAATTACGATGTTACAGTGGACACTCAGGATTTTTACCTGAGTTCTATTGAGCATTTAAGAGATGAGATAAAGAAGAGTGAAAAAGAAAGTAAAATTCCCATCCACACGCAGCTGGATCTCATAAATTGTCTGAAAATTTGCTGGTAGAGTATCCCAAAAGAAAATGTTCGGTATTTAATCCAGACCATTCCACCTCCCATAAAATGAGCAGAACAGAAAGAACAGAGTTAAAAGAGAAGCTTTAAAGAACACTTTGGAACATTAAAGACGTTATTTTTTCGATTTTTTTATTTTTTATGTAACTTGATGCATTCCTGCAATTCCTCACTTTTCATTCAATTTGGTTTATTTTAACGATTTATTAGAATACATATTTAATTTTTGTGTATTTCCATCTAAAACCATTAATATTAATCAGATTCAGTCATTGTAACTAGTAATATTTAAACATTATTTAATAAATCGATAAAAACCAGGTGGCCCTTATTTTGTTTTGAGTAGTATACACCGTGTTCCGGACGATATACATAAACTTCGACCAGATGTTCAAACCACGAAAGTAAGCATTTTTCATTATGGACACATTAATAAATTCTTATTTTTTGTTAATTTTCATACAAACTAAATACCTAGACGTAAATAACCCGATATGCATGCCTCTTTATCCGAATTGGCAACGTCATTCATAACATTTGGCGGGCTGAAACAAATGAAATGCAAATAGTATTTGATAGATTTCAAATTAAGATACTTTCTCACTGCATAGCTCAATTAAATTTCATTAAATGAAATTACAAATATCTTTGTAACGAAGCCTTTTTAAGTACTACTTCCTTTGTTGGATTTGATTTGTAAAAGCCATAGAAGTATTTGCTAAAGTTTATGGATAACGTGAAGAACACGGTGTATATTGCAAAATGTTTGAGTACACAAATAAGAACTGCCGTTTGTGGCTGCTTTCATCTGTAGATATTTATTTCTTTTAAAAAAATTATTCCGAGATTCCTATAGTAAATTAAAAAATAATTACAGAAATCTGTGAATTCTGAATTTCTGACATACACAAACACATAACGTAATTTAAGCCAGTTTCTTCTAACGCAGTTTGAAAAAAAAACTCGTTTGGCGTGCGTCGTCAATGCGCTCGGCCGATCGGTATTTCATTCATTATTTCTATACAAAGGAAATGGGGCGGGGCTAGAGAGCGTTGCGTTCTTGCGAAGTGCAAGCAAAAATGAGCTTATTGGTGGTCATGCGGAAAAGGCCGCGATAGTACAAAGACAATAAGATACGACTTTTATTAAAATACAATAAAATAAAACACCATGGTCATAAATCTATAAGTTGCCCTAAGCATTCTCGGACCGCGGTAAACTCTTTAAGACTGCGCCCTATTATAGCACCCTAACATTGCATTAAACACACAACAAATCTTATTGAATTAAAAATTCACAGATCATTAATTGAAAAAGAATGAAAACCAGGGCTGTGACTTTTTCAAATGTCACAGCACATGCTGAGATAGTGGCCTTTTGGCCTTGTACAGGATATGTATTAGTTTTATTATTTCTTTATTTTCTTTTGTTTGTAACATTATTTTGTTTTTGTTTTAATTAACTTATGAACAATAGTGTTCTGTCCTGTGTGAGTCCAATAAAAACCTTTTCTTTCTTTAAATTTACCTCCATAATAGTCGTAGCTCTTTCATAAGTCACACCCTCCATATTAGCTTGTAACCAATGTATGGCGTATATGGATACGAAGGTGTGGGACGGCAGGCTCACGGTCTGTTGCAGGAATCCCACGCCCAGCTGTGGGCTACGCATGCGTTCTATAATCTCCGCTAATGATGAGTTCGCTTTCAGTTTCGGTTCTGGCACTCTGGAAATAGCGAAAAGAAGATAATATTAATTTCTCATGTTTTTTGTTTGTAATATTTTCGAGGTGAAAAAATAGTAAGAAAAATAATAAAATAGTAAGTAGATTTGATAGCGGGATCATGGTAAAACGATCAACACATCACCGCCTTACATATTCACATAGTATTTTACACTCATTTAGAAAAAAGAAAAACTTTGTAAATCGGGTTATTTCCTTTTTTTTCAGGGTATAACCCCCCCTCGGGATCACGGGACTAATGAGCTACCATGACGCCGGAACGTAAAGGCCTATTGAAGGACACCGTGGATTTTAGTTAGTACAAGTCTGACAGTCCCTCCTGCCCCGCCCTGGGCGGGAGGACTCATTAGATGATTTTGCCACGCTAAAAAAAGGGCTGATTATAAATACAAAATAATAGTAAAGGTAATAATTTTTCTTTTTAGTTGGTGGTAATTGAAAATTTTGTGAGCATTTTTTTTATTCTAATTTTAAGACATTACTGTTTATTCTTGGGTGGAAGGACTCATTTGACGAATTTACCAAGCTAAAAAAGAAAAGGTTAAAAAAAGGTAAAGGTCCATCGAAAATTTACATCCTACGTTATTGATAAAAGAAGAAAAAAGAAGTAGGTACTACTAGCAAAAAAAAAACAAAGTAATATTTACCCGTCATCATAAGTGTCATCGCATTCACCAGTTTGTGATTGAGTTCTTTCCAGAACAGTTTTCGCTGCGGCCCTGAAGTCATTATTATATTAGAACATTTCACCAAAATTTAAATACAAAATCTAACAATTAAAATAAAGCAGGTAATTCCAAACGCAAAGCTGCCAAGCAGAAAGTTGAGTTAAAGAAAATTATGATGATTCTTTGAGGATTTTAGAGTCATTCGTAAACGTACGTAGGATGGGTTACACCCATCTGCGTGGCTTTTACCAAAACAATAGCCGCCTTACCACAAAAATACTTATAAAAAAACTGTTGAACGCTTGTCTAAAAATTGTGTAACTGCAAAACGACCTTTACATCAACGTGAAATGTCGATTTAACGTTCGACAGTTTTTTTAGACAAGTTTTCAGCAGATGTTTAAATTTTTATGGTAAGACGGTAGGAGTCGGCTTCTAGTCTAAGGCGCCATCTCCACGAGCGAGAGAATCGCGGCGAGTCCGTGCTTCTGTCGTCGGAGAATCTCCACGTACGAGCAATTATTCCGCCAGCGTATCGTCGCGACTCGTTGCTTAGTTTTGTTTTGTTTCGCTACTGGTAGCGCGCCCGCCGCGCGCTCGCTGCGAGACCGCCACGGCGAGCGCGCGCCACCAGTAGCGACGATACCGCGGCGATACGCCGACGTTAGGCGCGCACATTGCCACTCGTCGCATCGCCGCGATAACATCACCGTGTGGAGACGCGTTCATAGAGAGTAATGAAAATACGTGTCACGACGTATAATTGGATTTTTGTTATCCGTAAAACTGAAAATAAATAGTAATATCGCCGCGATTCTCTCGCTCGTGGAGATGGCGCCTAACAGGAGGGAGCTGAATAGGCTAGTTTCCAGCATCAATAAATTACCTACAAAATCTAATTAGTCCGTCAGATAGAGTTTTGAAAAAAAATAGTTAAATCGGTGAATATTCACTTGTTAGTGGGGCTTGTGACGTCACTAGCAAGTAATAAGGAAGTTTCCATTTTAACAAAAATTAAAAATACTTATTAAAATTGTAAGGCAAAGAAATTATAATATATATGGTGAAAGAATTATTTTAATAACTTGAAAAATGACAAAGTTAATCCACTTTTACTGAATCCCGAATTAATTTTGAAAAGCACGCGGAGCATTTGGTCTGTGACGTCACAAGTCTCTACGCGCGAGTGGGGCGGGTAGCTCTTAGCGGCTGTTTCGAGTATTTCGTGGTTTGTTGCTCACAGTAAGTACATGGAATGCGGTGTTTGAGTGTCTGTGTGAAGTATTGGGCCTAAAACATACACAAGCGACGCGGCGCAGACAAACGGCGTGTCTGCGCCGCGTCGCTTCAGTATAATTCAAAAACGTCGCCTGCATACATTTTGTATGAAATCGTTTTGAAGCGGCGCACGCCTGCGCCGCGCCTGTTCCACGCCTGCTGCCTTACGTCGCTTGTGTATGTTTTAGGCCTTAAGTAACCTTATTAATATATTTCGTATAATATACTATCTTCTAGCTAAG